>OZ007496.1:41835193-42435193 GCA_963931805.1 Microdon myrmicae
TTCAATTTGCTGTTGACTCTTGTTCCCATCCGGGAGCAATTTTTAATAATTATTGTACTTTGTTCAGATTATAAGTTTTTACCATTCGTACCGGTCCAGGTGGCTTCCCTGTCGAATTTTGGCTTTCCTCGTCGTAGAGATATTTTATACTCCCAATGTTACACACTTCAAATAAATAAAATCCCACAAAGGCTACTCACAGTTTCGCCCCTGTGGCTGGTGTTGTTGGGGCCGCTATTTACCATGGTTGCGTGGTGGGGGTGTCCCTCTAGTTGTCAATTAATTTGCACTGACCACTAGATATATCAACTCCTTTAAACAGACAAATCCTCCCGAGCCGATGATTTAGTGATAAACCAAGCCACTGAGAAACTAAGACACTCTCTTTTTGTTTTTGTTATGTTCTAATATATCAGTTTTTTATTTGAGAACGTGGTTGTGGGGCTTTTCAGGGCCCGAAGAGCCATACATCGCTCGATCCCCACCTTTCCAGGCGAACGACTTACCTCTCGGTCGAACTTCAGCAAGGTTGCGTAACCTTGCTACGGCATTTACCCTCAGCCAAATCGCCGGAATTAATACGGTTACCCAATCGGATAACCGTTTTGAATTTATGTTAGGCAGCTTACCTATTCTGTAGGGGATTTCCTTCCAAACCCCTTTTTCTCCAGCATCACCACTAAAAACATTAAGCCCACGGCAAAGCTTATCACCTTGCCGTGGCATCGAAAACTCACCCTCGGCCAGACCATATTCCCTAAAAAACATTAAGCCCACGGCAAAGCTTATCACCTTGCCGTGGCATCGAAAACTCACCCTCGGCCAGACCATATTCCCTAAAAAACATTAAGCCCACGGCAAAGCTTATCACCTTGCCGTGGCATCGAAAATTTACCCCCGAGGCGTACATCATTTCCTGAAAAGAACATAAGTCCATGGCAAAATCATCACATTGCCATGGCATCTGAAATCTTATCTTTAGGCATACATTCTGCCAGGGCATCTCGTTTCCATAGCCTTAAGCTATGGAAACAACAATCAACAAGAGTTCCTTGTGACTCGTTGTATTTGTTTACCCCCGGCATAACATGCATACGGCTATTGCCCCTATTGATTTACTACCGCCGACAAGGTTTCTGTTGACGCAAATCAAACATGTCCCTGTTTACCAGCAATCGCTGGCTACCAATTATCGATCCCCATGTGCAGAGGCCGTATTCAAGCAACGATCAAGATGCAGCCAGAAAATGTTTACTTTCAACATCTGGCAATGGCTGCACCCTATGTTCGTTGCAATGTTTAATCATCGGCAACAGAAATGATGATTTATGGCCTTCCATTAGGATGACCAAATCATCGGTTTGGGTCTTTCACACCCCAGATGCTATTATTTACATTCCTAGAAAATGCACTAGCGATGTTGCCCGCCATCCACGGTCGCTGAACGATCGTATGCATGGCATACGCACACATGCGTAATGTATGCCTATTCCGTCCGGTCCAATCACGATTAACTACTTCAAGTTAATCGTGTAACTCCGCCTCCTTTCCAGTTTCTTTCAGGGTTCCTTTCCTTTTGATGACTTCCAATGGAATTAGTCAGTCAGATTTTACCACCGAGGAGTAGAGTCATAGGAGTCGTGAGGTCACGTACGAGCTTGCACAAGTATCGCTTAAGTTAATTATAAAGGGATAACTCAATTAAAACAGTTTTCAGTGGTTTTCGTCATTTAATAGTGCCTAATGTGAGCCGTGATGTATAATAAGAAAAATATCTAAAATAAGTGGAAAACATTTTCATGTGAATTCGAATTTTCGCAATAAAGAAAACTTTATTTTAAACAATACGTTCGTGAATTTTATTTATTTTCCACTCTCGTATAACCTTGTGCGGTTTCTGTTTTCGTTTCCTCGGAGAACTATCAGTGGTATATTAGTGAAACCCGCGTCCGTGTCGACGCCCCACTAATAACAACCCACATTGGTGACCGCGAAAAGAACACGCAACTTCTGATCAACCAGTGACTTTTGGTAACCACAACCAGTGAACGCGCACCTTTTTCACGCAAGCTTTGTTTGATGGAAGAACTCGCAATCCTCGGAACATTAACCAGTGCAGTGCAAGTGACACCAACATATACCCGAACATCTAACACCGGAACCGAGTGCAAAAAGAAAAAGACAATTAAAGGGTACGCCCCAACGCCAGCCCAACAACAGCACCTGGCATAACATCACCGGAAGCAGTCGAGACTACCGAGAGCGGCCAACCACCCAGTGACGTCCACCCAACAACAGCCCCAACACAACGTCCAACGAACTTCAGCACAACAATATTACAACATCGCAATCCAACTCTAGCCAACGTTTCAGCGACACCGGACTAGAAGCAGCCACTTTCAAATAACAGCAGAAATCAAGCTAAGTAACCTTTCTTTCTTTCTTTTTCCATTTTTTTTTCTTCCTTGTTTTTTTTTTCAAAAAAGTGTTAATTCTCCTCTCGGTGAGCTCCTTCCGAATCGCCTGATATAAATATAAGTTTAAAAATACGTAGACAATGCACCACTGCCGTTTACTCGAAAACTTGTAAATAAAATCTACTATATTATGATATGCACACAAAATTAAATTCATTCATATTGTTACAAGCACTGGCTAAACCGATATTTTTATTGTAAATTGTAATTAGGTATAATATAAGCAAAGAAAGCAAAAATCAATCGTTTGGAAAGGAGTCGAATTTTTCTTCGGCGACATTATCTTTATTTAAGTGTATCCTGCAAAAAGCAATGTTGATTAAAATCCTAGTATACGCAATATAAGTAAAAAACAACAGCAAGCCAACTAATAAAAGGACGTTTCAAAATTATAGTAATTACGAGAATGAAATACGAAATTTAGGACGCCAATCCGCTTAAATTTAGTTTTTTTTTTAAAAAAAAAAGCCCCAGTTCATTTTCATTAGTTTAGAAACCGCTGTTCATTTTTTTCCTTGCCTGCCTGGTTCCTAAATTGCATGCCTGGCAAATAAAAATTTTAATTCCAAATTTGATAAAATTTCGCAAATGTTTTAAATACTTTAAAAGTTTTCAACATTACAAAAGATTTACTCATATAAATGAAAGTGCAAACAGTATAGCAGTAAAATTATACAAATCCAATTTCTCCTTTACATTTCCATTTCTTTACTTCATCTTAATCAAATAGGTATACAAAAAGTGAATTCATTTTTCCCAAATAACAATCGGAACGATAAAACAAGAACAAATAGTAATTAAAGAAGCAAATGATTTTTATTTATTATATGTAAAAACGTTTTATCTTACGCGTACGCTACATCGATCGCTTTCATATAATAAACATTGTAAGCCCCATCAGGGTATTGATTAACACGCAACTACCGGTAATTGCACATACGACTCCTCCGACTATCGCTCGACGCATTTTAATTAATAAAACCGTTTCGGGGGTATTCAAGATTCCATCACTCCACTTGACTTCACTTCCAACTTTCGCACGACCTGTTTCGACTTGTGAGAACCATTGTTTTGGGACGTTCGTCGGTTCTCTCGACTCCCTGCGACTCCTTTTAACTCGTTGGCCTCTTTCCCCAACTCCTCGCGTCCTCTTTTGACTCTTTTACTTGACCTCATTCACCTTTCTTCGCGTCCTCTTACGCCTTGAGTTCCTGTTTCGCGTTATACAACCCATAATGGTCAACACGCGGAACACCATGGCCAAAAAGGCTCTGGAACAATCCGAGCCTCTCGAGTTCCACGACGCATCCAGCGTCGATTTCCCAACCGAGCAAGTCGATACTGACTTAGACTTGCCCGGACAAGCTACTCCCCTGGCACCACCCGTTGCCCCCAGCGTCGTGAACCGACCACAGCCTACTTCTACAGACACACTTCCGACTGTTCCTAACGCCCCTGGTACCGGCCCTTTGGTAGATTCCGGCATTTTTATGCCCACAACTAGTGCCGGTACCTCACAACAAGCTCATAGGCACCCAGAGTCCCAAGGATTCCGCGATGCTTCCAGCCTCGGGAACGGGACTCGTCATTTAAATATAGGACTTCCCCCCTTCGATGAGGAGGACCCAGACTTGTGGTTTGCAGTGGCAGACCGTATCTTCCAGGCCGCAGCCCTGCACGACGAACAACTTCGTGCAGTTGAGCTGTTGAAAGTGCTTGACCGCACTCAACGACCGCATGTTGCACACATAATAAGGTCGGCCGGCCGCAACCCATATAGCAACATGCGCGAAGCTCTGCTCGACGCATTGGACGAGCCAGGAAGTGTGCGGCAACAACGTTTAGCCGCTGTATCCAACCTTTCTGGGATGAGACCATCTCTTTTCCTGACCCATTTACGCTCTATAGCGGGGACCAGGATTGGGGACGACCTAATAAAGCCTCACTTTTTGAGGTGTCTTCCCCAGCATGCCCGTTCGGCACTTATAGCCCAACCCAATCAGAGTTTGGGCTATTTATCCAAAATTGCGGACGCAATTATGGAAAGCTCAGATCAGTATTCTGAGCCTCCAGCGTACCAGGTAGCGGCGGTTTCTCAACACGCCGCCCAGCCTGCACGGCACCCTCGTCTGCCTTTCTCAGCCTATCAATTGGTCTCAACTCCCAATTCTCCTCAAGCTCAATTGCCTCATAGAAGGCCCGCCTCAACCAATTTCCCTCAGGGGAATCCAGAGGCAGGCCCCAACTTTAACCAAAGAAATTCGCCACCTCAATTAACCACTGCTGACCTTCGGGCGCTTCAAACCTCACTCCTCCGCGAGATAACGCAATTGCGCGCGGAGGTGAGGAACAATCCTCGAAGCGCCCAGAACCGAGCCATGCCGAGCCGTCCTCTCAATCGGCAGAATTCCTACCAAACTGCCCCTCAGAGGACCTATATGCCTCAAAACGCCCCACAGAGGGCCAATGCCTCTCACAATGGCCCTCACCGGGCCAACTCCCAGCGAGCTCCGGCTCGACCTCCCCGTAACGGCAATGCCAATAGGCAGAATATACCAGATAATGCCGTTACTCTACCTTGGTGCGCCAATCACCAACGATATGGTGATCGCGCATTTAACTGCAAAGCGCCTTGTGGTTGGACACAACCTTCCACCAACCAAAGGCGCTCTTTAAACTAATTTTGCCGACCGACACCCTCGCGCAATCGGCCGGCACCCCTACGATAAGTCGCTTAACCATCCGGGATTCGAAACTGAATATCGCTTTTACTGTCGACACCGGCGCCGATATTTCAGTCCTCCCGCGATCGTTTGCTCCGCGTAACCGCGTGCCAGCCGCACTCAAATTGTCAGCAGCAAATAATACGCCGATACTTACGTACGGACGTAAAAAGCTGACACTTCACTTGGGTCTTTGTCGTCCGATCACTTGGCGTTTCGTCATTGCGGACGTGAACGAACCCCTGATAGGTTCCGACCTATTAGGCGCACATAATCTGTTGGTCGATTCGACCCATAACAGACTTGTGGCTCCAACCGCACCCCCCTTGCCCATGACGGCATCACCAGCGGCAACTTCAGGGGCCACAGAGTGCTTAGACCCATTCCAGGTTATGGTACAGGAATTTGTGAGTACAACAATTCCTCTACCTAACCAACGCCGACATAAAGCCACGGTGTTTCATCATATAGAAACACGTGGTCCCCCGGTGAGCCAGCGTCCACGTCGACTGGCTCCGGAAAAATTACGTGCGGCGCGCGCGGAGTTCGAGCATATGATCGAACTAGGTATCTGCCAACCGTCGGACAGTCCCTGGGCAAGCCCACTCCACTTAGTGAAGAAACGTTCTGGTGAGTGGCGCCCATGTGGCGATTATAGGCTGTTGAACGCAGCAACTGTCCCGGACAGATACCCAATTGCACACCTCTACGATTTTTCGTACAAGTTACGAGGGTGCAATGTCTTCACTACCCTGGATCTCACCAGGGCATACCACCAAATTCCGGTGGCACCTGAAGACATCCCCAAGACCGCAGTCATTACACCTTTCGGACTCTTCGAGTTCAAAGTGATGACTTTCGGCCTCAGGAATGCCGCACAGACATTCCAGCGGTATATCGACACGGCTTTACGTGGTCTTAATTGCTGCCATGCTTACCTTGATGACATTCTCATCGCCTCCAAAGACCACGCCGAGCATAAGCGCCACTTACGTCAGGTCCTAGAGCGCCTCCGCGAATTCGGTCTTGTCATAAACCCAGATAAGTGTCAATACGCCAAGGAGCAAATCACCTATCTGGGTTATGTCGTTGACAACCAGGGCATTCGCCCACTTCCAGACCGTGTGGAGGCCCTCATGAAGTACCCCCGGCCTACTAACGTGAGTGAGCTGCGCCGATTTTTGGGCATGCTTAACTTTTACCGCCCAACCCTGAAGAATGCTGCCCAGATTCAAGCTCCGCTCAATGAATTTTTAAAAGGAGCTAAGCGCAATGATAAGCGCCCCATTAATTGGACAGAAGTCTCAGATCGAGCATTCCAACTGTCCAAAGAACAATTGGCAAATGCCACCTTACTCCGATACCCTCTCGAGGGAGCGGCACTTTCTATCCAATGCGACGCATCGGATACCGCAATCGGAGCCGTCCTCGAACAGGACATTGAAGGCCGTCCGGAACCACTTGGTTTCTTTTCAAGGAAACTGAGTCCCACTGAGCGACGTTACAGCGCCTACGACCGTGAATTGCTCGCGATCTACAGCGCTGTTAAGTACTTTCGTCATATGATAGAAGGACGTTCGCTCTCTATTTTAACAGACCACAAACCATTGGTCTATGCGTTCCGGAAGAAGTCGGGAAATGCCTCCCCCCGACAAGAGCGTCAATTAGACCTCATTGGGCAATATTCTACGGAGATCAGGCATATCTCCGGTAAACAGAACGTCACGGCGGACGCCCTTTCTCGAATCGATACGATTCATTTGCGTACCGCCTTGAATAACACTGACCTTGCCCTAGCTCAAGAGGAGGACGAACAGCTCAAGTCCCTCCTAACTGCCGATACGGCACTAGAGCTTAAGAAAATTACCCTTTGCGACCCTTTGGGCGAAATCTGGTGTGATGTCTCCACTGGAACCGCTAGACCTTACATTCCCGAAAAACTTCGTAAGGGCGTGTTCCAGGTTTACCACAACCCTGCCCACCCCAGCGGCCGAGCAACAGCCGCTGCTGTCCGTCGCAAATTCATTTGGCCCCGGATGAACAAAGATCTCACCGGTTGGGCCCGTGCTTGTCTCCAGTGCCAGCGCTGCAAGGTAGCGCGACATAACGTACTGGAGCCAGCGCAATTCAAGCTTCCCACGGCACGCTTCGCCCATGTCCACATAGACATAGTGGGACCGCTTACTCCATCAAGAGGATTTTCTTATATCCTCACTATGATGGATCGCTGCACGCGATGGCCAGAAGCGACACCTCTCCGGGCAGTTACTGCCGAATCAGTCGCCAAGGCCTTTTACTCAACTTGGGTCACACGTTTCGGTGTACCAACCACCATAACTTCGGACCGAGGTCCACAATTTGAGGCGACGATTTTTAGGCAGCTAACAAATCTTCTGGGCTGCCAAAGGAGTCGTACCACCGCCTACCACCCGCAATCAAATGGGATGATAGAGCGCTGGCACAGATCTCTAAAAGCCTCACTCATGTGTCATAATGACACACAATGGTTTGACGCCCTACCAACCGTCCTCCTAGGCCTGAGGACAAGCATTAAGGAGGACCTGGGTGCTTCGGCAGCAGAGCTTACCTATGGTACCAACCTCCTTCTTCCAGGAGAACTTTTCCTGAATGGCGAAACACCGCGTGACCAACTTCGCGAATTGGGACATCTCCGTGACCTGCTACGTAAGGTTAGGGCAACCCCTGTAACCAGGCACGGCTCCAAAAAACTTTTCGTCCACCCTGAACTGCACAGCTGCACGCACGTCTTTGTCAGGGTGGATAAGGTCAAAAAACCCCTTGACCCACCTTATGATGGCCCATTCAAAGTCTTCCGCCGCATCAGTGACCGCGTCTTCGAGATCGACATTAGAGGCAAGCGATCCACGGTCAGCGTCGAAAGGCTTAAGCCCTGTTTCCTGGAAGCTTCCGCTCCAGAATCACCTCCACCTACTGACACCGCTCCTACTCCACCAGCACAACCTCCCCGTACTCGCGCTCATACGCGCGCCCATAACCAACTTACCACCCCCTAACCTGCCTTACCTGTTTCGTGACTACGTCACTGGGGAGGGAGTGATGTGGGGCTTTTCAGGGCCCGAAGAGCCATACATCGCTCGATCCCCACCTTTCCAGGCGAACGACTTACCTCTCGGTCGAACTTCAGCAAGGTTGCGTAACCTTGCTACGGCATTTACCCTCAGCCAAATCGCCGGAATTAATACGGTTACCCAATCGGATAACCGTTTTGAATTTATGTTAGGCAGCTTACCTATTCTGTAGGGGATTTCCTTCCAAACCCCTTTTTCTCCAGCATCACCACTAAAAACATTAAGCCCACGGCAAAGCTTATCACCTTGCCGTGGCATCGAAAACTCACCCTCGGCCAGACCATATTCCCTAAAAAACATTAAGCCCACGGCAAAGCTTATCACCTTGCCGTGGCATCGAAAACTCACCCTCGGCCAGACCATATTCCCTAAAAAACATTAAGCCCACGGCAAAGCTTATCACCTTGCCGTGGCATCGAAAATTTACCCCCGAGGCGTACATCATTTCCTGAAAAGAACATAAGTCCATGGCAAAATCATCACATTGCCATGGCATCTGAAATCTTATCTTTAGGCATACATTCTGCCAGGGCATCTCGTTTCCATAGCCTTAAGCTATGGAAACAACAATCAACAAGAGTTCCTTGTGACTCGTTGTATTTGTTTACCCCCGGCATAACATGCATACGGCTATTGCCCCTATTGATTTACTACCGCCGACAAGGTTTCTGTTGACGCAAATCAAACATGTCCCTGTTTACCAGCAATCGCTGGCTACCAATTATCGATCCCCATGTGCAGAGGCCGTATTCAAGCAACGATCAAGATGCAGCCAGAAAATGTTTACTTTCAACATCTGGCAATGGCTGCACCCTATGTTCGTTGCAATGTTTAATCATCGGCAACAGAAATGATGATTTATGGCCTTCCATTAGGATGACCAAATCATCGGTTTGGGTCTTTCACACCCCAGATGCTATTATTTACATTCCTAGAAAATGCACTAGCGATGTTGCCCGCCATCCACGGTCGCTGAACGATCGTATGCATGGCATACGCACACATGCGTAATGTATGCCTATTCCGTCCGGTCCAATCACGATTAACTACTTCAAGTTAATCGTGTAACTCCGCCTCCTTTCCAGTTTCTTTCAGGGTTCCTTTCCTTTTGATGACTTCCAATGGAATTAGTCAGTCAGATTTTACCACCGAGGAGTAGAGTCATAGGAGTCGTGAGGTCACGTACGAGCTTGCACAAGTATCGCTTAAGTTAATTATAAAGGGATAACTCAATTAAAACAGTTTTCAGTGGTTTTCGTCATTTAATAGTGCCTAATGTGAGCCGTGATGTATAATAAGAAAAATATCTAAAATAAGTGGAAAAACATTTTCATGTGAATTCGAATTTTCGCAATAAAGAAAACTTTATTTTAAACAATACGTTCGTGAATTTTATTTATTTTCCACTCTCGTATAACCTTGTGCGGTTTCTGTTTTCGTTTCCTCGGAGAACTATCAGTGGTATATTAGTGAAACCCGCGTCCGTGTCGACGCCCCACTAATAACTACCCACATGGTTTAATTTATTCAATCTTTAATTTCAACACAATTCGATCTGTGCTCTTAATACAATTCACCCCGACCGCCAGAATTCAACTCATCGCCTGATGCGAATCAAGCGGTCTTTTTTCTTTGTTGATCTTTTCTTATTGGATTTGCTCTTCTGAGAAACCAATCACATAATAAAACCGTTCAAGTTCACAAGCACATAATGCAGGATCGTGGTACGATTTTATTAAAAACAGGTTCGTTGATCTTGGTTGTTACCGTGTAAGTAGGATCGCATGTCTGCCTGGAAAATGGTATTTTCCTACGTGTGATTTTAACCGAAATATGTCAACATGTGATGTTTATTTATGTTTTCAATTTTGTTTTGATTTAAAATTTCGTGTTTATCAGTTAATCAGTTTTATGTTTTGATTTGAAAAGTTAGTCTATATTATGTATATACAGTTCACATGATTTTTGTTTATGAATATGTATAGTATGCTAGCCTAATTTACACGCTGCGATGGCGTGTGGTGTAAAACTGTGCGGTATAATTCAGAAATCCTAATTGCTAATCGGATTATAAGTGTTACACCTCGCTTTACACCCCCTCTCAAACAATTAAGATTCCATCATATATTCCAATGATTCCATCTATATCAAAGTATTCTGCATATAATGCAATACTCGCCTTTCCAGCAATTGAAATTCGTATTTTGCATGCAATGCAAACAATACAAATTCGCATTCATTCGGAAGCAAAGCCTTCCCCATGGGCAATTGATTCATGTCGCATACGTTGCGATAATGACCGATCCATGCCAAAGCCATACACTTGATCCATATCCCAAGGCCACTGCAGTCGGCTTCGTATTACGAAGATCCTACACGGTCTCAGTTTACGAGTACACATGTTTATAAGTGTGATACACGATATACGAGCACAAGCCGCACTATCAAAGGCCACCGACTACGAAGTGGTTGAGCGTCGGTGAAATGCTGAGCTCGGCGAAAGTAGCGAACACAGCGGTGAGTCGCAATTAATCGTATGATACGATTTGAACTGTAATTGGTTCGGTCATTGCCACCACGAGTAGAATAATTGTTTAATCGATACCGTTGCATTTTTTGCAAGGAAAATTAAACGATTATCGAAAATTGCTAATTGCGAGTGACATGCAAATAACCCCTAAATATGCTACACGCGCTGGGTGAGAAAAATGCTCCGCCTGCATTAACTCCCCAATAAAAATGGTATTTAAAGGGTAGTGCAAGTGAGTTTTCTTCGCAGTGTAATAATCAAGCAAGAAGATTGCGGCCCAGTGCGTAAGAACAGCGGGTCTTCTTGCTATTAAGATAACAATTACAAAGTTACAATATTAAAGTAAAAAGTTATCAAGCTACCATATTAAGTAATAGTTTCAAAGTTACTAAAGTAAAAAGTTACCAAGCTACAATATTAAGTGATAGTTCCAAAGTTGCAATATTAAATAAAAGTCATCGAAGAAAAGTGAAGAGAGTTTTCTTTCCACAACTGAAGGAAGGGATCCAGCACAGCGTAGCCGCATAAAAAAGCCCATAAGTCACCTTAAATATACCACGTATAATTAAATATTAAATGTCAATATGGGTCATTACACACCGATGTTACATTTTGGCGCCCAGTGCGAGGCCTAATACAAGAAATTATAAATCACATTCCTGATAAATAAATAGTAAATCTTAACATCTGGGATTAGGCTCAGGTGTTACATTTTAATAACCATAAAATATTAAATGTTAACATTAGGGGTTACACTTTAATGTTACATAGGCCGATTAGGTTATTGAAAATGCGACCAGAAAACATATCAGCGCTCGATTGATATCCTGTTGATTAGGTCTAATGCGTGTTTTTACGTGTATGTCCTTTTTTGTTTTTAGAATAGGATATTGTGGGGCTTCTCTATACCCGCATGGAGAACCAACCCACAATGCCAACCAATCTTGACCGCTAACAGCGCGTCACCTCAACCCAACTCCCCATCCCTTTGTGACCAAGCAATCTTAACTTCCCCGAAATTCATATGCCGTAACAAACGCATATTCGAATCCACATTAACTATCAACACCAAATATACCAAGCCGCATACATTTCCCCGAAATGACGTCGGTTAAAATTCTATCTAAACGATATCCCTTGCTTGCACCCAAGCAATTGCAATTCCCCGGTATACACAACCAACGAGTCCAACTTAGCTTATACGGCAAGGATTCGCTGGAACTGAATTCCTATGCAGGCATAGCAACTCTTCCAAAATTCTTAGTATGTGGCAGCGAGCTCACTTTAACTATAACCCCACTGCCACAACGCAATGAATTTTTGATTTCATCAGTTAGTCATTGTCCAGCAACCACCGAGCGCACATCGCTCCCCCATTACCCCAAGTTACACCTTAACCACCGCGGCGTGCGCACCAACGGTACCAAGGTCGAACGCGGCAGCGTAAAGAGCAAATGCGTGTCTAGTCCGGCTCCCCGAGTTTTAGCATACTTATTTGGTTCACGCAATAAACATCTATAATGGACTCCGACAAGGGGACTCTGGCGTCACAACAAGAGGGACTATTGTCACCAAGTCCAGCCAGATACTTGCCTATGCAGATGACATCGACATCATCGGTAGAACCGAATCGGCGGTACACGAATCCTTCACCCAGATCGAGCAGGCGGCACAAAAACTGGGACTGCACATTAATGAAGGAAAAACTAAATACATGGTGGCAACTTCTGCGAAGAGAAGACCTAACGTTGGTCAAACTATCAGGGTAGTGGAGCACGAATTTGAAGTAGTGCAATCCTTTAACTACCTTGGGTCAATAGTATCAGCCGATAACAATATGGAAGAAGAAATACGCGAACGTCTGATTACATCCAACAAAGCCTGCTATGGTCTATCAAGGCTCTTTAAATCCCGAAATTTATCCAGAACATCCAAGCTACGACTGTACAAGACCATGGTCTTACCAGTACTCATGTATGGATCCGAGACCTGGGTGCTTAATAAAAGGCACCCTGAACTCTTGGTCGCGTTCGAGAGAAAGGTCTTAAGGAGAATTGTTGGCCCCGTATGTGAGGGACGACGATACCGGAGACGCTACAACCATGAGTTTTACGCAATCTACCTTGAAGCTAATATTGTAAGAAAAATCAAGCTCGGTAGACTCCGGTGGGCGGGACACCTAGCTCGAATCAGCCCGGAAGGCCTTTGTGGCAGGATGTATGGAAGAAGACAGTGCGGCAGACCTTGTCTGTGATGGAGGGATGGCGTAGACCAGGACGCCCAGAGCCTGGGAGTGCCAAACTGGATGACATCGGCTCGAAATCGAGACAGGTGGAGAGATTTGTTAAATAAGGCCAAGACCGGATCCGGTTGTAGTGCCGATGATGATGATGATTCGGTTCACCCGCGTCCGAAATTATTTGCAACCGGCAACTGAATAGGCGGGCAATAGCAGTTCACACCCAAGTGCGTTTGGAACAGTTAATTAGCGGATAAGCGGAGCTAGTCAGTGGAACCCAATCGTCAATTCGCGTAGCGCGCTCCCCCCTAACCCCACAAGGTGTTCAGTTAAGTGCATGCGTGCCATACGTTGAGTGCAAAGATTTTCCCTCATTAACGCGCTCCCTTAAAATATAAAAGAAACAACAAGGAACATTTCAACCACGTGAAAATAGAACAAAAAAGAAAACAATAAAGGACAAATAAAAGGAATCAACATTTAAACTACGCCACTGTGTTTTCTTTCGTGGCTTATCCTCTTGGCGACAATCCTTGTGTAAAAATTGTTGGTGGAGTGTGAACCCCGCGCCATACGTTGGCGCCAAGACTTCCACCCCCCACAATATATTGTATGGATCTGTTTATATCCAGCAATGTTACAATTTTAAAATATAGAACAGTAGGTGTACTCACAGTTTCCCAGTCGCTGGTTGTTTGTGAGGTGGTAGCGTTCTATCTCCCTTCACAGCTTTTATCACAGATCTGTTGTGGGATCAGAAGTTTCTCCTTTCACTCGGGCCGGATTGTTGCGGTAATCCCGATAAGACTGAGTTCTACTTCATTTACACTTCAAGTATAGGGATTGTTTTGCGACTTGGCAATTGCTGACATTCTACTTCAAGTTCGAGTTCTTTTCACGTTTTGCTAGGGAACGGGTGGGCATTAATCGAATTAGCAGAATGGTACCAATTAAAAAGGCACTCCTTTATTTTGGTCTTTTTATTTCATTTTTTTCTTTCATTTATTATATTTGTTTAATTTTACACTTTCTATTTGTTATTGTATGCGCCCACAGCGGCCAATACCACGACACCTTTTTAAAGATCTAGACACAAAAAGAAACTTCTCCATTCGCACCTGTTTATACCGATCGCCCATTCCCGATCGCATACTCACCCTTATTTTCCCAATTCCCCGCCTACTACATGCGAATAAACTGTAGTGAATTCATTCAACAGTGAATGAACCCAGACCGGATGGAAAAATTGCAAAGGAGAGCACCCTGGGTTAGGGGTTGCTTTGGTTTCGCTTACAACGGAAGGAAAAATCAAAGTGTAGACTTAATGTACGTGTGAACGTTTCCTCCTACTGCTTTGATCCTCGTTTATAGGTTTGGGTAATTCTTGGAATGCAAAATTACGATGTACCTTGGGAGAAAGGGAAATGGAGAGGTTTGAAAAATATTCTCATGCATACTTCTCACCACATGTTGAAACTATTCATGTGAATAAGTGGCGGTTCCTTTGAACGCCACTACTTACCTTCCCACCAATTATTCACAAAACTGCTCTCTAGAGCACCAAAACCTGGAAAGCATTTACTTACCTTTCCATCGTTTGCGCAAACTATCACCTGAAATGCCTTAAATCTATAATTTTCGCTGATGCAAAATCCATCAGTACCAAACAAGTATTTTCCACAATCGCATAATAACGTGAAACACCCATGTTCCTAAAAAGCAATACGGTCGCATCACTAAGCAACCGATACAACTTGAAATATATTTGGGCGCGCATATCTCCTGTCCAATCCCGCCGCACACGTGCAGGAGATGTTCTCTCTTTTCTGTTTTACAGCGATCATCTTGGTCGCTAAACCAAGCCACAGCTGCCCCAAGAGAACCAACCAACATAGCATCAGCGAAAATGCTGTACGCAGTTGCCGATCGTATAAACATCCGACGTCCCTTTATACAACGAGTGCACAGCTGCAACCCTTTGATTATTCTCTGTTTTTGATTTTTTCTTATCTGCGTGCACGTTGGCCGGTCATGAGACCCCAAGGAGTATCATGCTTCGCGACTGGCCACCGAGGGAAACAGAATTCTCGGTAGCGTAAACATACACACGAGAGTTCGACACTTCGGTCGGCTCAGGTCATAAGCATGTTCAGCTTAAGTGCTGTACACAGTTTACGATAATGTAAACACCCTCGTATAATGGTTTGCCCCAGCTGTAAGCGTATCTTTTCTCGGGCAAGTGTATCGTTTTGTCCACGGTTCACATGCTGAGGGATGCTCAGCATGGGCAACCGGGATAATCATGGTGTCTGTGTGCATCCTAAATGGGACCGGTCGTCAGAGATCTTTTCCTACAAGTCGCTTAGCCAGGGGATGCATTCGAAATATGTATTCCTGTTTTTTTATCTTACGGATAGTGGATTTTGTTGGACGGTGAAGTCAGTGTGAGACGAGCTACCGGTGGAAGTGCACCCAAAGTTACCATTTCAAATCGTTCGAATTTGTAAGCTAACCGTGTGTTATTTCGATTGTTAAACCAAATAGATTGTGAAGTCTTTGCCGTGTACAGTATTTCTGTTAACTATTATCTTTAAGCTAAAGCATACAGCTGTGAATCAGGATAACATATTCTTTGCAGTTTAAATCATCTACATTTACATCATTTCCATTTAAGTCCTTTCCATTAATCATTAACTTTAAACTAAATCATACATCAGTGATCCTGGATAACAAATGCGTGTAATTTAAACCACTTCTGTTTATTATTATCTTTAAACTAAATCATACATCAGTGATCCTGGATAACAAATTCGTGTAGTTTAAACCACTTCTGTTTATTATTATCTTTAAACTAAATCATACCTCAGTGATCCTGTATACTAAAATCTTTGCAATCCCGATTCATATCGATTAGTCAGACACTGAGTACCTAATTTATGAATGGCAAACCAGTCGAACAGTGGAGTCATCTTAGTTCTTTAAGCAGGAAAGAAGCATTGTGAATTTTTTGTTTGTTAGGTTTATAGCATTGTTGTTTAAATAAATAAATGAGTAATTATACTGAGTAAAAGGTGTTTTCATTGTTGATTAAACGGAAGACTTAAGGGACCAATAGTGAACACACATATAAGACAACAGTGGACATAAAAACCCACAAATAGCCTGTACTTTTTTGTGCAAGAGAAGAGGAACATTAGCTTGGGAAAACGTTTACACCGGAATGTGAGAATGGGAAAAAAATTTTCGCGATGGAGAAACAGCGTCGTCTGCCAATGTTTTGGTGTTGGTAAACAGCGTGACGTATTATGGTGGTTTCTAGGAAATCGCTATGTACGATTTAAGGACGCGAATCAGCTCAATGAATCGGGGCAGTTTTAATTATGTAACAGTAGTGCGAAAGCAAATTCAATTGACGATTCCTTTCTATTCCGGCAATTGGGCAATAAGCTCACTATTTATTCCTGTAAAATTGTATCAAGCAATGGCACCGCAAATCTCATGAGGTTTTAGTTCTCCATTGGCTACCCTTTTTATCATCACTAAATAATTTTTGTTCTCATTTTTCTGTTTTAGATAAAAATCGAAATGACAGTCCGTCTATATCTAATGAAAAGAAACCTGCGCCATCTACAATTGTTGAAGCTATGGATCCTGCGACAAGTGGAGAATCAAAACTGAAGCCAAGATCAAGGTAAGATTCACCAACTCGAAATTTTACAAGTCAGCGTTCGTATTCAATTTCCTTCTTGGCATTTACTGTCAATAAAAATAAATGTTCCTTAGCCTTAAGCGGTAATTGTCGGTGATAGAACTATGGGATTTGGGCAATGAGCCATATTTTGACAACTTAAAAACGACACAAATTAGTCCAGTGGTGTTAAACCTCCCGTAGTCTAAGTGGATACTGCCAATACGAAATGAATTAAAGCCGGTTATTCTATTTATGATGGATATTTACAATCTTGCGGAAATACTTCACTTTCACGAAAATCGCAAAACATAATTACGAACTTTACACAACCGACGACACGACCAATTATTTGATTGTAGTGCTCTAAAAAGCCCATACACCTTTTTCCCCCATTCCTACATCCAAATCCCACCGCTGCCAGCAAAATGTTAGGTTCTGTAGTAGGTTTAGTTCAGGGAGCGAGTCTCCTAGTCCTTAAAAGGAGAAGGGATTTCTATAGGCCGCTCCTGAAAAACGTCCTACAAAGGGGTCGTCGCCGTGCTTCCTCTGATCCAGAGGGAAGTGCAACGTACTTAATTTGGCCTCAGTCCTTGTCTCCGCTGGTTTTCCGTGGGGGGCCAGGTGATACTCCAAATCTGCGATTGTATCTTTTGTGGAGATACCACGGTGGTACTTACCCGGTGTAAGGAAACATGATCATCTACAACAAACAACAACAAAAACCGACACCATCGAATTTTTTAGAGAATTCTAAATGATTGTCGTGGCTCTATTGTTGTTTTCTCTTTCTCGCAGTTTAATCATAAATATTCTCGAGCTGTCAAGAAACTACGCGCGGCTGCGTTTAGGAAATGTTTTCTCTGATATTACTGTGTTGTATATTAAATTATAAAGACGATGTAATTTAGAGCCTCCGGAGTGTAAAAAGGTCTAAAGCAATTCCTTGGGAGTTTCGCGTCATTGCCCCTAGCCTGACTGGTGCAGAGTCTTAGTGTAAGAAAAGGTTATCCTCGTTTGTGTAATCAGACCTTATTGTAGTCCAGAAAGAGAATTTGTGACACTTTTTGGTAATCTCCTCTTTTCTAACTTACATAGGCCGGTCTCGAGCCATATCGACGCTTTTTACGCGGTAAGTACGATTAGTGTGAAACAATGAGTTGACTTGCCAAATTTAAAAAAGAAGTATGCAGTGACTGAACCTATGCGATAGTGATGGCTAACGACAATGGTAGAGTAAGGACGTTCAGTGTGGAACAAGAGATTGACTTGGCACATATAGAATAGAACAGTGCAGTGACTGAACCTATGTGACAGTGATGTCTACCGACAACAATAGAGGTTCCTAGGATTTGTGCGCGGAAAGGGGGAGAAGACATGTGAAATCGAATAAAAAGTCGAATGTCACGACCGATGTTTGAATGGAGAAAATCCGCTGGTGCACACAAAAACAAGCAATCGTTAATAATGGATAGATAAAGAGGCGGGTCGGAGTACATTGAAGTGCGGCGGGCTGCGTAGAATCGTGTTCATGTCCTGCGTGATGTGTGGTAGCTCAAAAGAGCTCTAGCCGATTGCTCCTACAATTCTTCGGAAGGTGCTCATCAAATTGTTTTAATAGCCGCTCAAAAGAAGCTTACCCAATTCTTTTAAATCCTAGGAAGGAGCTTACGAAAAAAAAACAAAATAATTAATACCTTGCTGTGCTCCTGCGATAAGAGATCTTGTAATCAGCTTTACTTACGTATGCGAATGCATCGGTACTCTTGAAATCCCTTTTTATTTTATTTTTTCATTCCTGTTGTCGTTAGACTAGTCCACTGTATGGATGATTATCATAGCAAAATTACTAGAAATATATTTTGGGGTGTTCTTTGCTTCAAATCCTTCTTCGAAAATCCTACTGTTACAGTTGTCCTTAGAAAACAGCTTTTTTATCTGGACGGTCACTCTCATCAAGGGTAACCGGCTATTGGTCTCGTCCTGATATCGACGTTTCCATACCAATATCTCCATCTCCAATGCGGACTTCAATATTCTTAGAAATTGAGACTCGTGTCGCACGTAATTCTTAACCTTCTTTTGTGAGTGTGTTGATAAAGTAAATTGTCCTTGAAAATCAGTAAATATTGTTTCAATTAACTTCCAGTTGCGGAATATAATTTTTTTTTGTCACTAACGCACGGAACGAGAATTAGAAATGTATTTACTTTATTTTTATCATAAAAAGTTATTACAACTGATATTTTATTAAACTTCTCGCGGGATAGGCGAACCTATAGCGCCGAGTGGACGCCCCGAGATGCCATCAAATAACTGTTGCAGTTCTTTTTGAACGGTTGCAGGTTGTAACGCTCCGGGAACACTCGCGTGGGAAGGGAGTTCCACAGTTTCCCCGCTCTGTAACGGAACGAGTTCTGATGCAGGGATGTTCACGCCGTCGGGAGATGAACCACAAACGGGTGCGATCCGTCGGATTGTCTTGTGGAGCGCATATAAGCCGAATTGCGTAGAACAATACCACGAATCTCCGAAGAACAGTAGCCGTGGTTATACTGTAAAACAGACAGAGGTCGGATACGCGTCTTCGATGTGATAGCGACTGTAGTCCCGACGTCAGCGCCGAGTCCCCGATCAGGCGGATCGCTCGTCTCTGTATGCTCTCAAGTAGGTCGAGGATATGTTTAGGAGCCGAGCTCCAAACATGAGAGCAATATTCGAGCGCGGGTCTAATTTGGGATTTATATAGGAGAAGAAGTTGGGCCGGAGTAAAATATTTCTTGCATCTAAAAAGATAACTCAGTTTTCCTGAGGCTGACCTGGCAATACTCGACACGTGTTGATGCCACGCTACATTCCCACAGACCATGACGCCGAGCAATTTCAAACTTTCCCCGGCCTCGAGGGCCCGGCCATTCACCATCAGCTGTGGAACCGATGATCCACTTTTCTTTGTGAATGTTGTATACTGTGTCTTCGCTGCATTGACGTCGACGAGATTGGCCGTTCCCCACTGCAGGACCTTATCTAGATCCTGATTCAGAGAGTCAATCTGTCTACATTTCAGATTAACAGGATACAGATCACTCGCCGTCCACAACAACCCGGATCGATCGATTCTCGAGGAAGCTCCTCGTCCAGTCGCACAGCTGTTGGGAAAGTCCATATGAACGAAGTTTGCTCAACAATGCCCCGGCCAGACGCGATCAAAAGCCTTGGAGATATCCAATGCGACCGCTCTTGACTCACCATGGCGTTCAATCGCAGAGGTCCATATATCGGTTATAAGTGTCAAAAGGTCTAAAGCGTTTGGAATGATAGGGAAGAACGTGTGATTCGAACTGACGCTATGACAGTTAGAATCACCAAAAATTGAACCTACGCATAACGCATCAGGCTACTGGCCGTGTTTAGAATTCGATTTATAAACTCAAGTATATTCCACTGATGTGAATTGTTATATTGTCGCTATGGTATACGGCTCTGATGTATTTTCTTTTTCGATTTTCGTTCGGTGTTCTTCACTATTTGCTTGTGTACCGTGTGTGTATCTGTTAGAGACGCTTCAGGTCTCCTGTGGACCGCCTGCCACGGAATCCGTATTGACGATCATTCAGAAGTCCGTTGCACTCCAAATACTTAACTAACGCAGTATTGATAACTTTTCCCACCACCTTAGATAAAATAGACAGTAATGCTATCGGACGGTAATTTTGTGGGAGACACTTTTTTCTCATCTTTGGGATTGGCTGAACTCGAGCGATTTTCCAGCAGGCGGGATGGGTCCTCCATGCATAAGATAAGCGGAAGAGTCTGCCAAGAACCGGCGATAGTTCTGGAGCACAGTTCTTAAGGACTATTGCTGGTATTCCGTCCGGGCCGGTTGACTTCCTACGATCCAGTTCACGTAGAATGCGTTGAATAGTGCGCGGACGAAATCTCACATCCCGCATGGAAGACTGTGCCGGCGAGATCACAGGTGGCTCCAAAAGGCCGGGATCGAGGTTTGAATTCGCGGAAAATAAATGTGCGAACACATTAGCTTTATCCTTTGGATTCGTGACTAACGTCCCACTGTCTGTCACCAATGGGGGGAAAGAGGAGGATGTGAAGTTACTGCTGACAGCTTTTGCCATTGACCAGAGGGAGCGCGAACCAGTTGGGCACCGAAAGAGCTTATTGATCACCATGTCGTTGTGAGCCTTCTTCGCGGTATCAATCGTCTGGTAGCACGGGTTTTTCATTCTAACAAAATTCGTTCTGTTAACATCGGTGGGATTGGAGCGCCATTGCTTAAAAACTCTATTTTTTGCCGCTGTCATCTGCTGGTATTTTTTGTCAAACCAAGGTTTATCAGACGAACTTCGTTTGATGGAATGTGGAATATACATCTCCATCCCCAGAAGAATAATCTCTGATACCGATTACGCGCAAGCGTTAACATCGGAGTTTCCGAAGCACACCTCGGACCATGGAAAGGATGTGAAGAAATCTCGCAAATCGTCCCAGTTAGTGACCCCATACTTCCATACATGGCGAAGCTGCGTAGGCCGGTTATTCGCTTGATATGCAAGTACTTGCGCGACAGATACCAAGCAGTGATCTGAGTTCCCCAGTGGCGCAGAAACCTCCACGGTATAAATACCCGGTTCGGATGTCAAAAACAGATTCAGGGTGTTCGCATAATCGCCTCGGGCAATCGGCACTCGCGTTGGCTCCCCCACGAGTTGAGTCAAGTTGTGGCTTACAGCAAACATCGCCGCCAGCCTCCCGGCCGCGTTGGTTCTGTTAGAATGTAACACCCAGCCGGAATTGTGCGCATGAAAGTAGCCAAGGACAACAATTCCAGAAGCTGGGTGGTTGATCTGTATCCAGTCGATGGTATATGAAAGATGTTCGAAAAATGTCGCCGGTCGATCGTCATTCAGGGAGCGGCAAAGACAACAAAGAAATTTACCAGAATTACTCAGCACGACCCTCAACCATATGATGTCCATATTATTGGGTTCCAACGCCTCCATCCTCTGCCAAGCCAGATCGGACCGCGCGAACACGCAGACTCCGCCCTTAAAACGGAATCTCGAATGTAAGTCGTATACTGAGCAACGAAGATATGTCGAATCAGTTGACGAATCGACCTGGGTGTCAGTTAGGGCAAGGATATCAGATTTCATTCTTTGCAAATATTGGTGGACGGCGTTTACGGTCGTATTGATGAAACCGATGCCCCTGATGTTACAAAATGCCGTCACCAGTCGAGCGTGGGCAGAGCCTCGAGAGCGAGGCCGGTTATGCGATGACGAACCTCTTAAAGTTTGCTTATTTATCATGATATCTGCATGGTGTTCCCCCTGACATAGTCCCCCCGGAGATCCGAATGGGAGACTAGTTTACCTACGGAATTCTTTATATCAGAAGATACCATCATGACTTATCCCCGTGTCAGTCCGGGCCATCAGTCACACATCCGAAACACCGTCGAAGATTTCTCTCGGCGATATCGCGGAATGTACAGCGTGACCTTGGGACCGACTACCACCTAACCAACCTTTTCTAGAACCGGTCCATCAGCCAAGCTCCGAAAGATGGCCAAGGATTGCTCCCGACCATTTCACGGAGCCTGTAGCTTGATGGGGTGGTATTTCATCGGGCGCACAGGGCGTTGGGACCCCGGCTACCACTCGGCCTTTAGTCGCCTCTTACGACAAGCCGGCCTAGCTGTGAGTATATTCTAACGCCCTACTCACAGGGCCACCGCAATTCCTTCCGCAACCCAAAGCCAGTTCTCGCAGGACTCGCTTCACAGGCAATACCTGCCGATGAATGAGGGGAGTCAGGCTGCTGGGGACATGTTTAGTAGGTCTCTCGACAGTATGCTCTGGGGGCCTACACACAGCACCCCAAAATGCGACGGCTGCAGCCCTGCCGCAACCACAGGGCGGGTTTCCACCAACAGGACCTGGGATCTCATTCGCACAACAGTCTGGCGGTGACCAGTTCCTCCACAGCCCGCCTACCCATGTCCAAGGCACTCGGTCGGTGCACCCTTTGGCTGCTCGTATAGCCTGCAGTTTTCGCAACAAAAAGAGGCACATAAACGTCGAGTGCCTGCATGGGCGAAATACTCCTTTCTGTCGGGATTGCAGACAGCATGAGCACGATATGAAGGATTGCCGTGCCCACCATGTACCACTTTGGCCGATTTGTTATTGATGGTCGGATGTCTGAATGTCGATGAGGTTGTAGTGTTCCGCCGAATACTGTTTACACGCGGAAAGAAACACACTGGAACAAGAAGCGAACTGCCGCCACATATTAAACGCACGAATATTTTCTTTTTATCTTAATCTTAATTTTTATATACCTTTTATTTTTGTTTTTTAAATTATTACAACTCGGAGATTTACAATCCCTTACGGATAAACACTTAAGGAGGAACACTTAGGAACAAAACACTAGGCACGCACACTACAGCTATGGTTTTAAATAACACTTCTATTATTACATGTACACATTTAATATTATGTCCTTTAGGGCTAATCCTGTATCGTTCGATTAATTTTATGGGTTTCGCAGCGCGGACCGAACTCTTCGTAGGGTTTTGGTGTGAAAACTGTTATATCGCGAATCTTTTGCGTTTACCGCGTTGCGCCGGTGAACCGTCTCGTTGAGGTTTCTAGGCAGACTGCTAATTGACGAGTCTCTATCGCGACGGTTGCGGTGCGCGGATCCTGTATTTCGACTGTTCTCTATATCGACTGTTGTACTCAACGATTAACCTCGAGGGACTCGTGGTGAGTTTTCCTTCCCCGAGAGAAACGTGAAGTTTATCTTTGTCGTGGTGAATTGGCGAGGATCTCTCTGGTTGATCTTAACACGTGTGCTAATAGATCCATTGTTTTCTCATGCAATGAAGCTCATGGGAAAACGAAATTGAGAAAAGAGGAAGGAACAAGGGGCATCATAGGATATTGTGCAGCTGCATAAATAGTCTGCAACGCAATTAGGACAATGGTGCTAAAAGGGATTTCGGCATACAAAAGTAATTGTGTCCGTATCTTTGCTGGCGGCAAGACGCAAGATGCGTAGATTGCCGGTGTAGATAGGACAAAAGGGTGCCAAGGCCTTGGATAAGCCAGGGAAATTTGGTGTGCACGTGTGCAGGGAACGCTGGCTAACAGGGACGCCGATAAGGTTTTCGATTTACGATGTCTGTATGATGTAAAGAATTCTTTTCAGGAATTTAGGACGATGCGTTGAATGCATGATTGTTAGAGAATTCTTTACACGGAATTTGGGTGATGAATTAAATGTCCTTGGTAAGGCAATGTTTGCCGGTTTGTTGTGTCCTTCGATCGCCGTGCAGGCGTAGAACAATTGGTCGGATTTGTGACCCACGTATCTGTGGATACGTGGGGTTGTTGCCTCCCAGATGTATGTTACGCTTATTTCAGGTGGAAAGGAGCACTTTTGAGGGCACGTATAATTTGTGTATAGGTGAGTGTGTTCCTTGGTGGAACGACAACATCTCGACCAATAGTGGTTTGTGTTATTCATAGAACCGCCACCCCACCACAACGCAATCCCGAGCCTCCACCACAGAGTAGACCATAGCAGCGGAGGGAGTTCCAGAGGTGTATAACATCCGATGTTGCTGCGAATTTTGTGACTGTAAAGGCCACACGTGGGAAAGGTACGGATATAGAGTGAGGTGAGAAAAAGCTGGACTAATGACCTTGCCCAGAAAAAACAAATCATTTTGGAAAATTTAACAAGCCTCAGGACTTGCTAAATAAGGCCAAGACCGGCTCCCGGTTGTAGTGCCGATGATGATGATGATGAAAAAAAGCTGGAAATTCTGACGCAACACCTACCCTAACACGCAGCCGAGTGGCCATGACTATACGTCAACGCCAAGGCCCACAGGCCAGCACGATGTAGGTGGCACGAGGTCAACAGGAAAAAATCCAAGTCCCACGGAGGTACGCCAATCAAAGGCGGCAAACGCCAGGAACCCAGGCCACGACACCTTCGGCCCAATCAATGCCTAACCGGCTCTAGCTCTGCTAGTTCCGAGTTTTCAAAGTCGCAAAAACAGAGCAGATTACACGGAGACGAGGGCGGCAACCGCCAAATGCCCCGGCCACAACACCGCCGGCCCACGGCGAGCAAAAGCCGCTCTAGCTCTGAAAGTTCTGAGCCTACTAAGGCTCAAAAGCAGAGCAAAGGTGCACCACCTCCAACACCAGTGGCCCAAGGCCCAAGGCCCGAGGTCGCTCTAGAAATCTAGAACCACAAATGGTTGTTGTTTCAAACCAGAAAGTTGAAAAATGAAAACAAAAAAGAAGATTAATTCCAATTTTATTTCTATTTCTCTTTGGACGGATTGTCACCTTTTTTTATACACAAATCGGAAGTACAGATCGATCTTTTATATATACACTTTCAGAACCCTTTGTTACAGCCACTCAGTCTCTTTCTTGTTCTCTATAAATCACAAAAGAGCGGCCAATGGTGTGCGTTTTCCGGTCGACACACATAAGGCGGTCGTGTGTCGACAGCAAGCAAAATTGGGAGCAGTCGGGTCAGAAAACCCCAACCCCGACCCCAGTAAACTCGCAACTCAACAAAAGCTGTTCTCAGCTTCCGCCAATCAAAATCCCGATTGTACTACTCCCCTTGAACGTTGGCTGTAGAAACACATCGTGGACACCGGCGCTGAGATCACCCTCTTAAAGCTGAAAGCACTCCACACTAAATATGTTGTGGATGTCCAGAAATCCACGACACTCCAGGTGTTTTTTGGCAAAGGCAAGTCGAGGGAATGTTGCCATGGGAATTTCAAGTTGCACCAAGATATTCCCAGGTAATGGACTCTTTGCCGGGGATATCGGATGACCGATTGTCGGGTAACGACTTCCTGTCGAAAACTTGCGAGGTCAATGGACCGAGTAGTTGTTTCCCCGAACAACCATAAAACCCGATAATTTTTCCGTTGACTTTGTAAATAATAAGATGGGAGGGGGTGAGCATTAAACAGCCGAACGGGGAACCGTCCCAAGCGAGCCTGCGAAGGTCCACACCGCGGTCGGTATTCACCCAGAGACCCTACCCACACAGAGGAGGGCTGCGATACAATGCTGGACCGCGTTATTCTAACAATCAGCTGACCGGTCAGACTCAGGCTTCTCTTCAGTAGCGGATACATCTTTGTCTTTTGCTAAAGATTACCATTGAGCGGAGCCATTAAGTGGGTATAAATGGATATTTTTTAAGGGCGGGCCCAAAACTTTAGGCACAAAACCATAAACGCAAACTATAGGCGCAAACCATGGCGCTCACGGGAGGTAATTGGCCAGTGGAGATAACCCCACCCAATATTCCGTAATTCTCCTGGGCTTGGGAGTTACCATACTAACGGGACTCACCTCTAATGACGAATCGAGTGATCACGTATCCGAGAACAAGCCTATGGGGGAAACACCACCAACACATTAAACCTCTGTTCTCGGCTGGCAAGTCGCCAGATAAATGTACACATCTTGAAGGCGGCTACCGGACGCGCGTCAGTGCAAGCTTGCAGCACGCATTTGAGAGCAAAAAGGGGATGTTGGTTTCGCCGCCAAAATGGGCCAACCCAAACCCCTTTAATCTTACCACGGGTAAGAGCCAAAAAGCACTCAGAGCCATGATATCTCAAGGTGAAATAGACAAAGAGCCGCCGATGTCCCACGCCAGTCACACCTGGAATAGGGTGAATGGAAACCACTTCACTATTATGAAGAGGGCTTTAGTTGGATCATATGGGTGGTTATGACTTTACGCCATTATCTACAAGGTAGTAGATGCACGGTACACTCCGAAATTAAAATAGGGGAAAAGGCGGAGATAATTCAATACCCTGTGAGTAGTATACTCACAGCTGGGCCGCCTTGTCGTAAGAGGCGACTAAAGGCCGAGTGGTAGCTGGGGTTCCAACGCCCTGTGCGCCCGATGAAATACCACCCCATCAAGCTATTGGCTCCGTGAAATGGGCGGAAGGAATCCCTGGACATCGTTCGGAGCTTGGCTGATGGACCGGTTCGATAAAGGATTGGTTTAGGTGGTAGTCGATCCTAAGGTGAGATACCACCCCGTCACGCTGTATATACCGCGATATCGTCGAGAGAAATCTTCGACGGTGTTTTGGATGTGTGGCTGATGGCCCGGACTGAAACGGAGATAAGTCATGATGGTATCTTCTGATATAAAGAATTCCGGAGGTAAACTAGTATCCCATTCGGGTCTCCGGGGGGACTATGTCAGGGGGAACATCATGCAGATATCATGATAAATAAGCAAACTTTAAGAGGTTCCTCATCGCATTGCCGGGCTCGCGCTCGAAGCTCTGCCCACGCTCGACCGGTGACGGCATTTTATAACATCAGCGGCATCGGTTTCACCAATACGACCGTAAACGTCGTCCACCAATATTTGCAAACAACGAAACCTGATATCGTTCCTCTAACTGAGATTCGACATATCTTCGCTGCTCAGGATACGACTTACATTCGAGATTCCGTTTTAAAGGCGGAGTCTGTGTTTTCGCACGGTCCGATCTGGCTTGCCAGAAGATGGAGGCGTTGGAATCCAATAATATGGACATCATATGGTTGATGGTCGTGCTAAGTCATCATCATCGGCACTACAACCGGGGACCGGTCTTGGCCTTATTTAGCAAGTCCTGAGGCTTGTTAAATGTTCCATAATGATTTATTTTTTCTGGGCAAGGTCATTAGTCTTGCGCCAGAGGCTCCCCGACGGGGAATCGAACCCCGGTCTCCCGGGCGACAGGCGGGTATACTAACCACTATACTATCGAGGAGCAGGTCGTGCTAAGTAATTCTGTCAAATTTCGAATATCTTTCACATACCGTCGACTGGATACAGACCAACCACTCAGCTTCTAAAATAGTTGTCCTTGGCGATTTTAATGTGCACAATTCCGGTTGGTTGTTACATTCTAACAGAACCGATGAGGCTTGGAGGCTGTCGAAGAAGTCTGCTGTTAGCGACAACTTGACTCAACTCGTGGAGGAACCAGCGCGAGTGTCGGATGCCCGAGGCGATTATCCGAACACCCTGGATCTGTTTTTGACATCCGAAGCGAGTATATATACCGTGGAGGTTTCTGCGCTACTAGGAAACTCAGACCACTGATCGGTATCTGTCGCGCAAGCACTTGCATATCAAACGAATAACCGGCCTAGGCAGCTTCGCCATGTATGGAAGTATGGGGCTGCTAACTGAGACGATTTGCGAGATTTCTTCGCATCCTTTCCATGGTCGGAAGTGTGCTTCGGAGACTCTGATGTTAACGCTTGCGCGTAGTCGGTATCAAAGATTATTCTTCTCGGGATGGAGATGTATATTCCAGATTCCATCAAACGAAGTTCATCTGATAAACCTTGGTTTGCCAAAAAATACGAGGAGATTACAGCGGCAAAAAATAGAGCTTTTAAGCAATGGCGGTCTAATCCCACCGATGTTAACAGAACGAATTTTGTTAGAATGAAAAACGCGTGCAACCAGGCGATTGATACCGCGAAGAAAGCTCACAACGACAGAGGGACCAATAAACTCCTTCGGTGGGCGACTGGTTCGCGCTCCTTCTGGTCAATGGCAAAAACGGTCAACTTCGCATCCTCCTCTTCCCCTCCGTTGGTGAGGGACAGCGGAACACTAGCCACATATTCAAACCCCGATCCTGGCCTTTTCGAGCCACCTGTGATCGCGCCGGTATGGTCTTCCATGCGGGATGTGAGATTTCGTCCGCGCGCTATTCAACGCATTCTACGTGAATCGGATTGTAGGAAGTCAACCGGCCTGGACGGAATACCAGCAATAGTCCTTAAGAACTGTGCTTCAGAACTATCGCCGGCTCTTGGCAGACTTTTCCGCTTATCTTATGCACGGAGGACCTTTCCTGCCTGCTGGAAAATCTCTCGAGTTCTGCCAATCCCAAAGACGGGAAAAAAGTGTTTCATAGCCTCTGTTATCTCTCTCAGTTTAATTCAGCGGTCGTCTAGCACCATTTAGTGAACTTTATCGTCAGTTGTTGGAGTTTTTGGATGTCCTGAACGTTCATCGTCTCCCAAGCTCTCACGGCCACGTTTAAATTCAGCTGCCCAAAATTTCACAGTGGTAAATGAAAATGAAAAAAACAAATCATTATGGAAAATGTAACAACCCTCAGGACTTTCTAAATAAGGCCATGGCCAGTTCCCGGTTGTAGTGCCGATGATGATGAAATGATGGTGCAGAGTCCCCATACACAAAATCCAACTCATCTCTGATTTGCGAAGGCGTATTGCCTTTCAAAAACAAAAATTTAATGACAGATCGATACTCAATTTTGTCTATTTTCACAAAAACACTCACCTCGACTCACTCAAACGACTGTCAAATAAAAACGATGCATCCAAAATTTTCGTGAGTAACTGTCAGAACATGCACAACTACATTTGTGGCGGTTCGGCCAAACCCCACGGCCCACTTACCTGAAAAACCCCCATAACTACATCCCAATCCGCATAAGTTTTTGCTAATGCAATCGCATTAGCACCTTAAGTGCTTTACGCATCTAAGTTACCAAATTTATAATCTAAAAGTCCCTGTTAAAGAATCCTTACCTTTCATGCATTTCTTCGCATACAAATTTCCTGTAAGAATTTCTCCCACAAGGGCATTCATACATGTATCAATGCATCTCTGCATTAGCGACCAAGAACCGAATTCCTAATTAGCATAGATTTTCACACTAGAGTTCAACACTTGCTTCGCCATAGATGCCATGTACAATTGACACAGATGGTATATACAAACCGTCATTGTATAACCATCTAATCTGCCTTGCAATGACTTGCAACTACCGACACAGCTGCAAGCACTTTACCCAGAAATGCTCCTTTATTTGAATCTCCAAACAATAATCGCCTTCGCGCATAGCCGCTGGATTGAATTCAAAGCATAAACAATGCAAATATAGAATCCGTTTCCCACAAACGAATTCCCCTGCATATACAAATGCAAGCAAGGGATTCGTTTCGTCCACCATCTCAATAGCACCTTTTCCCAATGGCTATTCGCCTATTTACACAAGGGCATCACTCATCTAAGACTTTTATAATGCCCCTGTCCCATATTTGCTTTTAGCACATCTCTTCGATGCATCGTCGTCTATTTATTTAGCCGCAGACATCATAAACCGATCGCCCCGATTCCTTTGTCCTTGCCGCCTGCCTGCTTTGGTTTTCCATTACCTCCGTGCATGAGTAAAGAACACAGATCTGAACGATCACACACATACCACCATGATCTCCATTACGAGATCTGGTTTTCTATTCCACCAGGAGAGACTTTACGTTTCTCTGGAGGTAGGTAGAAACGATATCCTTAGTGGAGAGGATATCTACCACCACACCACAAACTCACCCCATAAACGAGTCGGCTCTGCACGAGTTGTTTATCGCTGAGTCAAATTACATCCGCCGACCACCACGGTCGTGCCGCTCCCGCTCTCCGTCGCGTGGCGGAGAAGCGTAGACACCACGAGAAAGAAGTGTTTCATCTTGTATTAAATTTAAAAAATCAATTTAATATTAATACGAGGGTTGCCTCTTATGTTTCGGGATTTGGCAACCCTAGTGTTGCAATCCGGCAATTGACAGCTCTGTCGTAAAGTTGGACATTTTTGAGGTTATACGCACTCAGAACGTTTTGACATACGAGCGCTATTTGTGTTGTTTACAGTAACTTAAAAGACTCATCTCGGCCCAAAAATAGAATTAAATCGTCAACATTTTCGTGCGATTATTTTTTACAACTTTCGGCGTGGATTAACTCAGCAACAGTGCATGGATGAACTTAATTCAATTTTTGGCGATGAAGCTCCATCAAGGACCAGTGTTTATCGATGGTATGGTGAATTCAATCGTGGTCGTAGTTCACTCCAAGATGAATTTCGTGAAGGTCGTCCAAAATCAGTTGTTGTTCCGAAAACCATTGATGCTGTGCGCGAACTGATATTGGAAGATCGTCATGTGACCTATCGTGAGATTGAGACAACCTTAGGCGTTAGTGGGACCAGCATACATTCAATATTGCATACACATTTGACTGTCAAAAAAATTTGTTCGCGTTGGATCCCACACAATTTGTCAATCGCCCAAAAAAAGGCTCGTGTCAATTGGTCGAAAGAAATGCTCAAAAAATACGGTCGCGGTGCTTCGAAACACGTCTATGACATCGTGACAGGTGATGAATCGTGAATTTACGCGTATGAGCCCGAAAGTAAACAGCAGTCGACTGTCTGGGTGTTCCAAGATAAGCCAAATCCAACAAAAGTTGTTCGCGCACGAAGCACTTCCAAGCAAATGGTCGCCTGTTTTTTCGGAAAAACTGGACATGTCGCAACCGTGCCACTAGAACAACGCAGAACAGTCAATTCTGAGTGGTACACAACCATTTGTTTGCAAGTTGTCTTCCAAGAAATCAGGAAAACCAACCGCCGAAGACGGATCACTCTTCACCACGACAATGCGAGCTCTCACACATCGGCTGCGACAACTCCATTTTTGAGCACCCAAAACATCGATTTGATGGGTCATCCGCCGTATAGTCCTGACTTGGCACAGAATGACTTCTTTTTATTCCCGTACGTAAAAAACAAACTAAGAGGTCAACGTTTTTCGACACCTGAAGAAGCGGTTGCTGCATTCAGAATGCATGTGTTGGAGATACCTCAATCAGAGTGGCAAAAGTGCTTCGACAATTGGTTCAAACGCATGCAAAAGTGTATAGATCTTCATGGGGAATATTTTGAAAAACAATAAAGTGATTTTCGAAGATCAATATTTGTTTTTGTTCTCTAATCCCGAAATATAAAATGCAACCCTCGTATTAAGTTCTAAGTGAAATATAATAACCTTTTATAATAAATAAAAAGTGCGTTTCGATTATTTACTTCTGGCGGTGCCGGTCGTTTAATGTGGACAAGAAACGTGGTGGAGTTTCGTTCTTTTGTCGGTGTATTTATTTCTTCCGTTGATGGACAATTCGCGCTGGAGTTGTATAGTGTGTGATGGAGGAGGAAGATGAACAGAGTCTCCGTGTTTGGCGCAATACTTCCTCCCCACACATTCACAGGTACATTTTATTGACGAGTACTGCTATCTTCACGTTAAAGTTGGGAAATTTTTCGTCCACTCGTATCACAAAATATCAGTATAACATCCTGAATTTTATAGTTGGCATAATTTAGAACCACCGCAGTACCCCCAGTCTTCGAGTAGTAACTTACACGTTTGTGGCACATTCAACAAGTTTACCTAAAATAGCTATTTGTACAGTCAAATAAAAGCCCAACATATATCACATACTGCCCCGCACTACCTTTTTAAGGCCATCATCATTTTACGGTCTGTTCAACAATGCTTCGAACTTTTTTACTTCAGTGCCAAACTACTACACAGTCGGTATGTTATGAAATTGACTCTCTATGTATTACAATATTAAAAATTCCAAAACGCACCTATACGAAACTTAAGTATATACGATATCATATACAATAGCCCAACAATCTTACACACTTAAGCTCTCGGTGCGAAATCTTACGTCTTACCTTAACTCGTTTCATAAAAACTCTCAAACGTTCATTTGAATTCAATTTCATATGCGCAATCAATTTTAAAATTTATTGTCATCCCTGTTGGAAAATACAAGTGACGCATGAGTATAAACAGTTTACGCAGAATTATACCTTCAAGGCAAAAATCCAAAACGAAAACCAAACCAAACTCGAACTGAACCCAAACATCCACGCTGAAAGTTCAGAACCAAGAACAGGAAAAAAATATAAAGGTAAACTCATAGAGAACTTTTTATGGAGAAAAGTTTTACTTAATATTTGTATCCCTCTATGCTCCAACGTTTCACGGTTTCACCCAAAATAACTGCAATCTACCTTAGCTTGATCTTCTGAAAAGTTCCTGTCACAAGGATATCAATTACAATTGTACGATGTGCTCTCAATGTGAAGTACCTTTTTAGTGTACAGGGGATACAAGTTCAAGGAAGACCATCGTCTTCTTTGTAACATCCTGCAACTAAACAATAAAAAATTTGCACAAAATTTAAATACAAATTGACAGTAAATTACTGACAAAGCATTGTAAAACCCTCGTAAAACGACCTAGATCAATGCTATCGTTACCCATCCATCAGAGGTGTATTAACCTTGTAGTTGGAGTGTAATCATTTGTTTGCAATTAAACACTTACACCACGAAATGATAATAGGCTTACAAAGCCCCAAGCGAAGCAGATAGGTGGAATAATAAAAACCAAATTTACACATCCATCATGGAGGCACCTTAAAACTCCATTACTCAGCCTCGCGGTAAAGGAAGGTATCTACAAATTACACTTTTCATCTCTAATCCACCTAGAGTAAGTGTGTAAGGTTCCTCAATCCCTAAAATCGAAAACAAAACGATACTAATTCCCCAGAGCAAACACCAACAATAATCCCTTTACCCACATTATCAACAGCATCAATTATTTGAATTTAAGACCTTCGCATTTATTTCATTAAGAAGCTACACCCGTGCCGATAAATCGTAAACCCTTCGACTGTATTTGATATCATGTAGATGACTACGCCAAAATCCAACGCTCGTGTGCGGTACTAGGCTTTAAAGAGGCTTTTAAAAGGATTAATGTCCTTTAACCCTCGGAAGACGTTTGCCAATAACATCTACTTTGAATTTAAGGAGAAGCATTAGGAACAAATCACGAATTTAAGAAACTTTATATCCGAAGCGACCACTTGAGCGGCTTTAAGGAAACCCCCTTCGAGAATCCCGTTTATTGATGTGCTTGAGATGGATAATAAATTCAGGACGTTTGTGAAAAGTTGAGTTGGTTCCACACTTGTGACAGATTTGATTGATTGATGCGGTCGTTGTCGGTTGAAGTTGTCGAGATTTAAATTCGGATTTTCAGTTTATTGGATCAATCAAATGTCACATTCAAAATTTTATTGGCTTGCTGCAATTCAATCTCAGTCGTGAGTATTTATAAATACACGCTTGATGTGATTTTATGATATAAATTATTCATGTTTCGAAATGAAAATGAGTTATTTATGGGCGGAGCAGGTTTTACAATGGCACTGGTCGGGGACTACAGTGATCGTTTTTTTATTTCAGTTCTCTACTGTCCATAATTCAATTCAATTCAATTTTATTTGGTAGATAATTACATTTATGGTATATTTTACAACTAGTACTTAAGAGATTTCGGATAGCAATTCCTTTACAACTATAATCTTAAATCTATATAATGACAATAGCATAATTTTAATGAATAACAAATAATAAATTAAGGGAAAACTACAATAAAAAAACCCTTATTTGAATCTTAAGACTAATATTGCACGGACTTCCGGTTATTTTATATAGTAATGACCTCGATATAATTTTCATAGACAGAGTACATATGTAGTGATTTAGGATAACGCAAGACGGGAAACGAGAACATTGTCAGAAAAAGAACTGTGGCGGTTCCGCCAAATCCCACGGTTTACCTTCCTGAAAAACCCCCATAATCATCACCCAAGACGTTCAAGTCCTCGTCAATGCCTTCGCATTCGGCACCTAAAAATGCTGCACGCATTTAAGAGATCAAATCTATGATCTTTAAGTCCCTGTAAAGAAAACTTACCTTCATGCATTCTCTTCGCATACCACTGCTCCTTAAGATTTCTTTATTAGCTTACCAGGAATTTCCAATCAATTTCGGCATCTACGTCGCCAGTCAAATTTCCTTAGATGAATTCCGGTAAACAAATAATTAGATTTACATACATTTGTAACCTTCAAGACAGGGATCATAAATACTGCGCCGTCTATTTTTCTCAGCCACGCCATGTGTACAATAATGTCCCCTTTATACACATTGGCTGGCGACTTACACGCTAGGGACCAAAGCAAATACGCATTCCGTGTCTTTTGCATCAATTTAATCCTACAGCATATTCAAATGCAAATAGGAATTCAATACCTACCCTTACTAGCGAGGCCATTAACACATTTCCCATTGTGTAAATGGAAAAACCATTAGCGCTTCTTCTTAATGGCGATACATTTACCTACGCATCCGCACCACAGCATAGACACAGGTCATAAATCTCTTTTATCCTACATAGTTCTGGACCCGTTTCCCAGTAACCTTCTCACGTAAACAAACATCTCTACGATTCTTTCCCTTTGTGTTTCAAGTTATTCATCATAGCGTCGAGCCATGAATAGAACCGACGTACACACACACTTGCGTATCGTGAAGATCTCCTCTATGAGATCGGTTTGGTTACTGAAAAGAGAGACTTCATGTCTCTCTTGGAACAGGAAATGCACCCTCAATTTAAGAGAACCAATTTCCCAGCTGAATTTCTGTTAACAACGATTGAATATCGTTGAGTCGTATTCCAACCTTCACTGCGGTCGGGTCGTCCGCCATCCACCGTACCGGCGCAGGTACGGTATGCACAAAAAGGCTAGTTTGAATCGTTGATTCTGCTGCGCGAATTAATAAGAGTCTTCTTATTTAATACGAAAAAACATTTACACTTTAATTATTTTTTGAGTTGTTCTTAAACTGTATTTACAATATTTTATATGCTAGGTGTATCTACACGCATCACTCGATGAAACCTGACTAACTCATTCCACCGTTCGCCTGTATCCCTTTTCCAGTCATCTTTTGTTGTTTCTCCAATTTCTTATCTCACACTTCATTTGGGTCGTGGGATCGTTTTGATAATCTCGATCGATGGTTGTTTGGACAGCTGTGTCATGTCGGGTGCAGCATTGAATCCTATCTTCAATGCTGAAGGTTTATCTGTTGCATTGTTTGGACAGATGCAGCAGTAAATCCTATCTTCAATGTTGATCACGTTGGAGGTCATCATTTTTATTACATTGTGATGTAGGTTTGTGATGAATCTTATCTTCTAGTTGGGAGTTGGGTGTGTTAACTCGCGCGAACAAAAGTCAAAGTGTAAAAATGTGTACCGCGTATATTACCTAATCCCCTTTTAATGGTCGTAATTATGTATCAGTGAATTCGTGTACTTCCAAAGTATCTTTGTCAACCTGCATTCCAATAATTGTTAACCCCACTTTTAAGTGAAACTATAATAAACAATAGTGTGAACAATCCCCACCAACAATAAACCAAATCGTAAAGAACAAGATAGTGCGTTTAACTTTTTCTCCTTGTGGACGATATGTCGAAGACTTTGTTGTGTTGCATTTCCTTTTCCGTGGTGAATAGTGTTCTTTTGATTCCTCTCGTGTCGAACGTTTCTGGGTGAGAATTTCCGGCGAACAATTTCCAGCTGTACACGAAGTAGTGGGTGGATGGTAGAATCAGCGTCCATGCCGACGCACAGACCATTCATACCCCACAGAACAATTGACGAAGAAGTTTCGATTGATTTTGTCAATAAGGAACTCTACCGGTTTAACGTTAGCGTTTTCATGTAGTTCATGTGTCGAATAATGCCATGGCAAATTCAGCAACATTTTCAATATTTTATTTTGACACCTTTGCAATTTTATTTTGTGTGTGCGAGCACAATTACACCATACAGGGGCCCCGTACAGGAGTATAGCTTGAAAAATTGTTTTAAATATTATAATTTTATTTTCGATGCTAAGCTTCGACTTTCTACACACTAATGGATACATAACTCTTACGGCTTTGTTTATTTTGTCAATTGTGGTAGTGATGTGTTTTTGAAAGATAAGTTTTTTATCTAGAATAATACCTAGATATCTACAGTCTTCGGACCAATCAATATCAACTGCACACATACTGAGTTTAGTGCCATTTGGTAGGTAGCAGAGTTTCCTACATCTCGAAAACCAGATAGCTTGTGTTTTATTACCATTTATTTTTATTTTCCATTTCTTGTAATATACTGCTAGTTTGTCAAGAGCTGCTTGCAAAGAGTTGTAGACATTAATGAATAAGGCACCCGAAGAGAAAATGGCCGTATCATCGGCAAACATAGCTACCTGAATGTTTTCACCTAGGCATGGTAAATCTGCGACAAACAATGTGAATAATATGGGACTGTGGGGGTTCTCTATACCACACGGAGAACCAACCCACAATCCTAACCTAACATGCAAAAACCATCCCCACAATAGCATACATCTCCCAATCTGCAATAAAATATTTTCCAAACTCCCAACAGAATATAATTCAACAGAATATATTCTAACCATCCGCGCATTCATTTTCCCAAAATTGCTTCGGTCAATTCTCTATATTTCCTCCTTGCGACCAAGCAATCTTAATTTCCCCGAAGTTCATATGCCTTAACAAAGCGCATATCCAAATTCTCAACGGAACATTAACAGCCAACCAAGCGGCATACATTTCCCCGAAATGACTTCGGTTAACATTCTATCTAAACGATATTCCTTGCTTGCACCCAAGCAATTCCAATTTCCTGGTATACACAAGCAACGAATCCAACTTAGCTTATACGGCAAGGATTCGCTGGAACTAAACTCATATGCATAGGCATAGCAACTCTTCCACTAAATTCTTAGGAAGTGGCAATGAGTTTACGACGCCACTACCACAACGCAATGGATTTTCAATTCCATGAGTCCGTCGCAATTTATCCGCCGTGGCGCCCAGAACGAAGTCGAAAACTGTTATTCGAAGCGTACAAACACTAGCCAATTTTAACCACAGGAGTGCCCCAAAGTGTGAGAATCACAACCTAAGTCGAGGTTCGGGTCAATTCTAATCTTTCAATGAGATCGAGTAAAGTCGCGAGCGAAAGTCAAATCTCGGTGCAGAACAATTTAGGGTACGTTCATCTGGAACGCATAACCATTGAACAGTGAACCAATCTACCTTGTAGAACAATTTTGTGTGCAGTCATTCACGAACCCAAAAGGTTAATCCTCAGTGTATAACCATTTAGCTCTGTAGATCAATTTTGTGCGCAACCTTTTATGAATAAGAGAAGTTAACTAACCAAAAGGGGCAAATAAAAGTAAACCTATGTTCGATTAGCCGAAGTGTTTTATTCCTTCCCCCCTTCGTCGATGGTGTATCGCCGTAGTCCATTGCTCGCGGACGAAGTATTCGCGCTCATTGCTCCCACTCGCATTAACATTGTCAGCAGAAGGTGGACAGACGAGGGAAAGCGGTATTTGTAGAGACGCGCCTTCCTACGACCCTAGGAACAGTCTATTTTATCCCGTCCCAAGGAACGCGGTGACGCGAACGATTTTACGGACGCGCAAAATGGAAAAGTGGGAAGGAAGTGAATCAGGTGCCCGTGTCTCGGCGCAATACATACTTCCTAAACCCCCACAGGACCAAGGACCGAGCCTTGGGGTACACCATAGTGGATTTGGTGAGTAGAGGATATGTCGGTTCCTATACTCACAACATATTTTCTCGAACGAAGAAAGCTCTGGATAATTTTGATAAGCGGTATTGGCAGCTTAAGTTTTAGTAGCTTATAAATCAAGGCATCGTACCATACCGTATCAAAGACTTTTTCGATGTCTAGTAGAACCAGTCCCGTTGACTCCTTGTCGATGAATTTACCAGCTATGTGGTTTTTAATGCGTAAGACTTGGTGGATTGTGCTGTGACCACTACGGAAACCGAACTGAAAGTTTGGCAAGATGTTACTGTCTTCCACAAAACGATCAATCCTTTCCTTAATGATTTTTTCTAAGAGCTTACTTAGACAGCTAAGTAGACTAATAGGTCTGTAGCTTTCGGGGCTGTTCTTCGGTTTGCCGGGTTTCGGGAAAGGTATTACTTTTGCTGTTTTCCAACAGTCCGGAAAATAACAATTCTTAAGACAAGCGTTGAAAATGAACGTTAAATAGTTACTTGCAGCAGGTGGAAGTGCTTTGATTAATTTGTTGTTAATATTATCGAGACCCGCAGCCTTTTTTGATTTCGATTTTTTTATTAATTCTTTAACTTTGCTGATATTAGTTGCGTAAGTACTTTCAGCTGGTGTTTGAGAAAGTACATGAATAGTGTTAGCAACTTCAGCTTCAGTATACGCGTCGCTTAGATGCATAGATATGGAGTGGTTCTTACTAAACTTGTTAGCAAGTAGGTTCGATTTCTCCACTGAAGAAATAAACAACTTGTCGTGAACTTTAAACGGAGGAATACTTGACCCTCTCTTTTTCATAATTTTTGATATTTTCCAGAATGGTTTGCTTGCTTTGTCATGAGAGGAAAGGTGTTTATTCCAACACTTGTTCCTATATGTTGAGATTTCGTTTTCAATGATATTATTTAAGACTTTAACATTAACTAGAAAACAATCGATTCTATAACGCAGCCATTTTCTTCTTTCAGAGTTTCGTAGCCTAATCAGATGTAAGATATTTTCAGGAAGCGGTGCCTTGCCAACTGGAGCAGTGGAACATTTAGGTATCGCAAGATCGGCCGCTCTATTGATAACAGAAACAAAATTGTTACATAAAATACGAGGGTTGCCTCTTATGTTTTGGGGATTTGGCAACCCTAGCGTTGCAATCCGGCAATTGACAGCCTTGTCGTAAAGTTGGACATTTTTGAGGTTATACGCACTCAGAACGTTTTGACATACGAGCGCTATTTGTGTTGTTTACAGTAACTTAAAAGATTCATCTCGGCCCAAAAATGGAATTAAATCGTCAACATTTTCGTGCGATTATTTTTTACAACTTTCGGCGTGGATTAACTCAGCAAAAGTGCATGGAAGAACTTAATTCAATTTTTGGCGATGAAGCTCCATCGAGGACCAGTGTTTATCTATGGTATGGTCGTAGTTCACTCCAAGATGAATTTCGTGAAGGTCGTCCAAAATCAGTTGTTGTTCCGAAAACCATTGATGCTGTGCGCGAACTGATATTGGAATATCGTCATGTGACCTATCGTGAGATTGAGACAACCTTAGGCGTTAGTGGGACCAGCATACATTCAATATTGCATAAACATTTGACCGTCAAAAAAATTTGTTCGCGTTGGATCTCACACAATTTGTCAATCGCCCAAAAAAGGCTCGTGTCAATTGGTCGAAAGAAATGCTCAAAAAATACGGTCGCGGTGCTTCGAAACACGTCTATGACATCGTGACAGGTGATGAATCGTGGATTTACGCGTGTGAGCCCGAAAGTAAACAGCAGTCGACTGTCTGGGTGTTTCAAGATGAGCCAAATCCAACAAAAGTTGTTCGCGCACGAAGCACTTCCAAGCAAATGGTCGCCTGTTTTTTCGGAAAAACTGGACATGTCGCAACCGTACCACTAGAACAACACAGAACAGTCAATTCTGAGTGGTACACAACCATTTGTTTGCCAGTTGTCTTCCAAGAAATCAGGAAAACCAACCGCCGAAGACGGATCACTCTTCACCACGACAATGCGAGCTCTCACACATCGGCTGCGACAACTGCATTTTTGAGCACCCAAAACATCGATTTGATGGGTCATCCGCCGTATAGTCCTGACTTGGCACCGAATGACTTTTTTTTATTCCCGTACGTAAAAAACAAACTGAGAGGTCAACGTTTTTCGACACCTGAAGAAGCGGTTGCTGCATTCAGAATGCATGTGTTGGAGATACCTCAATCAGAGTGGCAAAAGTGCTTCGACAATTGGTTCAAACGCATGCAAAAGTGTAAAGATCTTCAAGGGGAATATTTTGAAAAACAATAAAGTGATTTTCGATTATCAATATTTGTTTTTGTTCTCTAATCCCGAAATATAAAAGGCAACCCTCGTATCAATGTGCTCGCTGCCGGTTATAGAATTTAGGCTGGTATCACCTAGAACCAAGTTCGTGTTTATATATGATTTATAACAATTCCAGTTGGCGGCGGAATAGTTGTGGTATAAACTGGTACGATTTACAGCTACTGTATGATCCACTGTGAGGCTGATCGGAAGGCGGTCTGAACTTAACGCATTTAGAGTTGATGGTGTAGCGTCCTACGAACGCACAATTCCGCCCAGGTAAGGTTCCAAACCTTCAAGGAACTTACTTACCTGAGAGCGTTGCACGCGCCCACAGACGCATGCTCCAAAGTCCCACCATAGGGCCTGCAACTCGCAGCCAACGTTGAGACCGACACCAAAAAGCAGGGAATTGAACGTCCCCAAAGCTTTTTAGGTCAAGCTCAACAATTATAATTCATCATGCCTGAAACAAAGGTATAAACATCCATGCGTTCTATTCCTAAAAAAAAAAAAAACAATTCCCAAAATGCCATACATGCTGCCTGCGCCCAGGAACATCTCATCGAACCGGCAATTCCGAAATTCGATACAAAAGAATTGCTATCATCAAAGAATGAGCCGATCAACGGATGCACGTGCGGGTAATCTAACGCAAGGATCACCCAATTCCGTTGAACAACAGAAGGCAGCCACGACCTATCGCAATCGAATATATCTCAACGAGATATCCGATAATTTATGAGGAGTTAAGCCAACAAAGGCAATACTCCGGTCCCACGGCCACGCTAGAATTTCGCACCATTATAAAGATCTAATGGATTTCGATTCCGGGTACCAAGTTCAAATAAGACCCACGGACTGCACGTCAAAACAATCGCCGAATATCTCTGGTCTGGGCGCCAGATGTTCTGTGCAAACAGAAGGCCGTGGAAATGAAATTCTATCACCAATGATAATGATGTATGCAAGGAATGACTTTCTCCTTTCAGGAAAATAGAAAATTACCCCTGGGATGAAATAGCATGCTGCTAACAGAGATTTCCGGAATTCTGTTAGCAGATCGAATAGAAAATTTTTTCCATACAGATACGGATACCGGTTTGGAATCTGGATATCTGTGTGGGCAGACAGTCAGTCTAATTCTGATCGTCATCGGGACGACAAGCATAGAACGAGGAGGAACGCCATCGTGGAGGTGTTACTATATATACAGAATAAATCCGAGTAGCGCGAGTTGTGAGTCGTGTGAGTTCGCGTCTTAGAAACAAACTAGTTGTGTCGATTAAGAAAATCGTCGTGTGCTCAACCGTAACCTTTCGTATAGTGATTCCGTGGTGATCAAGACGGTCGTACGTGCACTAACTTTGTCAAACTGTAACAGTAAACTTGCAATATCTACGACACTAACTTTATTCCAATGTAAATAGTGAACTTGTAATATCTGCTTGTAAGCAAGTACAATAAAAGTAGATTTATACACCAAAACCTTCTGAGTTTTTTTATTTGTGCCGTTTCCGCTCAGTGTGTTCTTCGTCATGTGCGGACAGTGTTCGGCGGAACACTTACGACCGAATCGATTATAACCGCCAAAATGGTACTGTGCAGTAATTTGGAATATTAGTGATATATAGATCAAGAGTTGAGGGGTTCTTGTTAGCACTCGCTGGGATATAGGTGGGGAGAAGTGGATAAAGTATGGAAAAACTTAGACTGGATTCAGTAACATCTAGTAAAATGTTACCCCAGCAGTTTGCCCTAAGACAATTCCACGACTGATGTGTGCAGTTTAGATCACCACCAATAATTACCTTGTTTCGAGTGTTGACTCTATACAATTTTTGCAGATCCCGTTTAAAGTAAGTAGATTTCTCAATGTTTCTATTTCCTCCAGGGAAATAGACCGAAAAAAGACTCACCTTGGAGTTATCACTTAATGTTACATCTATACTAATTTCCTCAATTAACATAAGGTGCAGTGAAGGACGCAAGGAATATTCTATACATTTTTTCACAACAATGGCGACACCTCCACCACTAGCATGTACCCTGTCTGTTTGTTTGTTTGTTTGCAGACGCATTTATTCACAAAGTCTTTTTTATATTTTACAATTTTAGTCTAAATGCTAAACCTATCTTAATAATTTTACTACATAATGTAATTTACTGGCTCTTCATAAGCACTCTAAATTATACAATATTATATGCTTAATTTATCCCTTTCAGCTCACATTTTCTTTTATTTATTCTTAATATAATACACATACATTATAAAAAAAATAAACTATTATCTTAGAGGTCTACCTCTTCTTCTTTTCGAGGCAGTATGACAAAAAAAAATAAAGATTTTTTTTTGTTTTTTTTGAGGATGCAAACATTTTAAAAACAAAACAATAAGTGCTTATTGAAAATAAAAAAGATAAAATAACAGAAGTTAACGGGAAGGAGGGCAAAGGAAAAGGAAGGGGGGAAGCTGCGCCAGAGCTGAATATTATATCTGAGGACGTGAAGTCCTTTCTTCGTTTTGGAGCCACCACCAGTTGGGGTTGGTTCGGTCTTTTATTGATTTATCTCTTTCCCTGATCACCATACTGAATCGAAGTCGGTCTGGCCTATTAGAGATATCGCTATTGTGGACAATTCGTTTATCCCTCGCACCACGGAAAGCGTGGTATATAGTAGGTATTCCACCCTCATCTTGGATTAGACCTATTCCGTCCAAGAAGAGGAAAGTCTCTGGGGGAATGAACCCGTTCTGGGGGGTACTCTCCAGATACATGTCGTTCGGATAATATGCTCCCGCGATAAGATTATTTACACTGCACATTGCCCTTGCAATGTGGCCACGAATAATTTTTATAATGAAGTTGTCTATCCTAGTTAGTCCTGATTTATCATACCGGGTTTTATTAGGGTAAAATTTCTGGTATCGTGACTCTGGTGTTCTATTAAGTCCGAGGCAGGAACGCAAACACTGTCTCTCGAACACGCGAATCTTTTCCATGTAGAATGGGGATATATACCATATTGGACAGCCATAGACCAACACTGGTCGGATGAATGCCGAATATGAAATTATTTTAACTTTTGGATTGAGAATGCTGCTTCGGAATAGACTTTTTGAAAACCTTGCTGATATTTGGCAGCAAGCTAATCGCGCGAAGGTTGGTTGGGTTGGTCCTGTCTTTGCCCTTTTTAGGGATGGGGTGGACTATTGCAGTTTTCCAGTGGGTTGAATAGTATGCCTTATTTAAGGCGTTGTTGTATAGCGTAGTGTAGATTTTTACTGCTCCAGGAGGCAAATGTTTTAAAACTACATTTGGGATGCTATCTATCCCAGAAGACTTTTTGCTTTTGATTGACTTAATGATGTTCGTAAGTTCATCCTTACTCACAAACATATTCATATTCTGATTACTCCTGGGGGAGTCCGCTCTGTTATTTTCACTGAATGTGGTAAAACTACGGTTTTGGTTCCTCCAGGTACTAAGTTGATTTCTCAGTGAGCTGTTGGTCTGGAATGCGTTGTTTTCAAGGATCGTATTGGAGTGAGTGGATTCGTTCACTCTGTATACTGCTTCGAAACATGCACCAATTAAGTTCACTTTGTCTTGCGGGTCTTCGACTAATATTACTTCTTCGTTGGAGTTGATATGCTCCAGATTGAGTCCTGAGTTCAGTATTGCTTGATAATTCTCAGGAGTCCGTGGGACTCGCAAATAAGGAATGTCATTGTGATCTTTCTTTCGAAAAGTTTTATTGATTTGTGAGAACATATTCGATCCGCTAGCTTGAATGGCTTGTATTTTGTTCTTCCACTCTTCATTTATACTTGAACGGTAATTATCACGGATCAATTTTTGGAGATTTTTGATTAGGGACTTAAGTGTTCTTATTTCCTGACTATTTGGGTCGCTGAACTGTCTATAAAGTCTTTTCAGCTTTGAGAGCATAATGCTCTTTTGCTTATACAAAGCGTCAATTGCTGATGTCCTGTACTTATTAGTATAACCGGTGTGGGGAACTTTAGGTATAGAACGATTCATTGCATTGGTAATAATATCGTCCAATGTTGTTAAGTAATGATCGATTTCGTCGTTATGGAGGTTTCTAATAGTCGGTGGATCTATGGCATTGTTACGAAGTTCTTTTTTTTATTAATCGATCAAACCGTGACCAGTGAGCTTTTCGAAAATTGAAAGAGTGGATCTGGTCGAACTGCTCTAGTGAATATTGTTCATTTGGGACTTCAATTATGGCTCCAAATCCGTAGTGATCGCTATCGTAATCGATTGTGCGAAGACAGTTTCGCGTAGTTAGATCTGTGCCTGGCAAGTTTATTCGATCGTCTATCATAAGTAAATCCAGAAATGAATTTCCTTTAGGATAAGACGGTGTACTTGTGGCGTACAATTCTAATCTGCGCTCGATAGCATTCATTTGCCACCAATCATATAAAGCATTGCCCCTTGTGTTCATGGTTAAGTTACCCCAAGCACTATGCTTGGCGTTGAAATCACCCGCTATTAGGAAATAGTTGTTTTCCGAGTCTAATTTCAGGTGTCGAAATAGCATATCAATTTCATTGATAAATTGCTTACACTGGGTAGCTTGAGGGGCATAAATGGAGACCACATACAGGTGCTTTTGACTTCTCAACGGAATATCTATTATGCAGGCTTCCAGCACCTGAATTGTGTACTTCTGTACTATAAATTACCTTATGATAAAGACCTTTTTTAATTAAAACTGCAACCCCACCCCCTTGAGTAGAATGTGGCCTGTCACGTTTGATTATCTTATAGTTTTTATAGACAATTTTGTGCCTTTGGTTTAGCTTAGTTTCACTAGCCAAACGTACATCAGGGGATTCGACTTCAAGCATGTTGCCTAGATTATCTCTTCTGTCTATGTGTATTAGTGAATTTACGTTCACCGAAATAATTTTTAGTTTTAGTTCAGTTAGAGGGTTGAAGATTTTGATGGAAGGAGTTATTTGAAAACACAGCCGAACAGAGCATATCTATTCGGGCCATTTGTTCCGTCAGTATTTTTTGAAAATTAGCAATTTGTGTTTGCATGACCGATATCATATTTAATATCTCAGGTTGCGCATCTACTGCCGGTATTCGCCCATTGGTATGTGAGGATTCCACGGGGACTCGTTGCATAGAATTGCCCGTGATTTGTGCATATGTTACACGCGGGGCAACGAAATTATTATAAAAACGAGTTTTAATTTTTTTCTCTTCTGCCACTTGCTTTTGTTTTGATTTCCACTTTAACTTCATATGTTGAAATTTGGGAAAACCTCTAAAATTTGCCGTGTGTCCTGTATTTTTACATAGTACACATGACAGTGTTTCCCTATCCGGAAGCTGTTCCTTTCCCAGCGGACATTCGCCCATGTTATGGTCAGCGAGGCATTTTACGCATCTGAATTTCATATTGCAGTTTGATGCAACGTGTCCAAGTCGTTGACAGCGCATACATTGCAGTACGCGCTCAGATTTTCTAATTTTTTCCCAACTTATAATTTGGTGGGTTAGACATTTTATATGTCTAAGCGCATCAACTTTACTATTAGGACTTAGAGATACAATGTAGAAAGGCAATTTGCGGTTGCACTTTCTAGAATTCGCAGTTGAAAACGGTTTTACACCTGTAAATTTTAAACTAGCTGTTTCAACCGTTTTTAATTCCTCGAGTATCTCCTCTGGGGAGAACGAAGGATCAACTCCTTTTAAGAGTATGGAAATTGATTTTTTTGAGTTTGGGGTGTACGTGTAGTACTCGGTTTTTGCCCTTCCCAAAGCAGACTTTACTTTATTGTAACCTTCTAGGTCTTCGCACAAAATTCTAGTTTTTTCAGCACTAATTCTTTTTGGTTTAAAATCTTTACAAGTCAACTCACCCAACTTCATTAAATCTTTCGCTTCTATGTAACTGATGACAATTGGAGGTATTTTTTCCTTTTTTGGTTGCTGTTGTTGCTCGTCCTTGGCTGTCTTTGTCTGCTGCAGTTGTTTGTGTTGCTGGTGTTGAGCGTCCATTGTTTCGCTTATTTGTAGCGAATGTTGATGATGCCGCTGGTGATTTGTTTTTTGCTCTCTTTTTACTTCGGTTTCATTCCGTCTTTTGTTTCGCTCTTCCAGGGCTGCTCGTAGTTGTTTGGAAATTTCTTCGCGTTTTTTGATGAGATCAGCAATTAAGCTGTTTAGGTCATCGTCTCCTTCGGGAATGTTTGACTCCAGTATCTCCAATTCCTTAAATTTGTTCCCTGCTCCTGAGTAACAAGTATCCTTGGCAGGTATATTTTCTTCTGTGACGGTTTTTTTCGTCACATTTGATTTTTGTCGTTCCATTGACAGGTTTGAGCGGACTTTATTTGCCACTGGGCTGTCATCTATAATTGACACTTTGTTCTTCCTTTTGGTAATTTTTTTAATTGTTTTTGAATTAGCGACTACACATGAGTGTGCCATTTTGAATTCGACGCTCCTCGTCTTGCCCATTTTGGTTTCGAAACACACACACTCACTCGTTTTTTTTTTTTTTTTTTTTTTTTCTTTTTTCGCCGTGCAACGCCGTCCGAACTGCCAAAAACACAGTTTATTCACGAATTCACACACACACACACACTCGATATTCTTTGTTTTAAAACGGCTCACTGTCTTACGATGTTTGTCGCTTGACGAACGACGAGCGACTGTGATGTACCCTGTCTAGACGATAACATATGTAATTTTGATGTGAGAAAGAAATGTCTTGTTTGAGCCAGGTTTCTGAAACAAGTGCAATGTCAATATTAAAATTTATCAAGAAACTAAGAAATGCATGCTTTTTGTTTTTGATGCTTCTCGCATTCCAAGTTATGATGTTAAGAGAGTTTCTTAACATGTTTTTTTCCGAGTATATGTACTTAATAGCTAATGAAGTAATGACGTTAAATTGGTCAGCTTTAGTTTGACAAGCACTAAGCTTGGTTACAACTTCATTAAGAAGAGAGTTTATCTCGATAAATGAGAACAAGTTATCATTAGTTATAGTTTCAGACGGATTTTTCTTCATGTGTGTCGTCTCACTGTTGGAAGGTTGCTGGGTTTGATGGAAGCCAGAAGCACAGGTGGATGAAGGGAGTGAAGGTTGACGCACAGATCGTGGTAGTGGCGAAAAATTATCAAGGGAAAATCGGTCTGGCAGTGACTGCTGTTTGTCACTCGGAGGCTGTAGGGACGTTGTATTTCCTGTTCCAACGCCACGTGGGGATAATTTGCGGCGAATGTCTATGTACTGCTTTCGGCTTATGCATTCTAGATCGGTGGATTTATGTGGCCCACTACAATTTGCACACTTGATGACCTCATTCGTTTTGCAGTCGGATGTTTTATGGTTTCCCGAACAGATTGCACAGAAGCTATTAAGTGACAATGCATCGAGCCGTGACCGTAAAGCTGGCAATTGTGACATTGTGTGACCTTACCTGGATGATGTTTTTTAAAGTCCCAGCGAACGATGGTTTTGAACAAGGTAGAGTAGTTCCGTTTTAGTTCGTTTAATTTAACAGTACCGCCTTGAATGTAGACGATGTACAAGTAGTGTTTGTACAGGGCTTTTGTTGACGAGTTTAATGTGGTGGTTTTAACATCTAGGCACTTAATCCCGAGTGCAATAAGTTCATTTTTCACAATATCGCTGCTAATCAAGTCTAATCCTGATAACACTACCTTTAATAGACGATTTTCCTTACGCGAGTGGGTAAAAAACTCACATTTTAACCGTAAGAGTTCGGTTCTGATTTTGTTATATATGTCCATTGTTGGGGCACATATTTTTTGTCCAAGCGATATGTTTTTAATTAGGTATTTGTCTATCTTAATGTTGCTCAAAATATCACGCACTTTAGCACTAGTTGTTTTTAACACCACAATTGGCGGAACGGTTTCTTTAAGAAGTTCTGCGTACTGTTCGTCATTGGTCGGATCCATTTCAGGAGAGTCTTCCATCAGACTTTGAAGTGGTTGAAAAAAGTTAGTGTTTGAACACGTTTTAGATTTTTCTAGCACTTTATTGTGCACTTTTGAAAGTTTATCGGGAGGAGTTTGGCCTCCAATAACGGGGTCGTAACGCAACCGTTTGCGCTTAATTTTGTTTAACACACGTGGCCCAGGGGCATAACTTAACGGTTTTAACACTTGCTCAATTCTGAAAGAGAAAGAATTCAATATCAGCAAGTGATAAAGTACTATTCTATGTAATTACTGACCACCCTCAGACAGAAATAACTTGACCGTAAGTTGAAGTGAAGCATTGATTAAGGAAGTGTCCAGTTTTGTGTTACGTGAGGTACTAGTTAAATCTAGGACTGCACATTAGTGAGGGCAAAACTAAGTACATGGCGGCAACTTCTGCAAAGAGAAGATCGGACGTTGGTCAAGCTATCAGGGTAGTGGAGCACGAATTTTAAGTAGTGCAATTGTAGGGGTTTTCAGTGCCCGAAGACTCTCGCATCATTTTTAACCCCATAGAAACCCTATAAACCCCATATCTACCCTTAAGTCGAATCACTGGCAAGATCACACAAGCTTGCCATAGTATTCACCACTGTCCTAAAATGGCTGAAAACAATTCGGTTATCCTCTTGGATAACCGTCATAAATATCCCATCATAACCGAGGAGCTTGTCCTCTATGCCCGACCGACGAAATGATACATTCTTGGCAGAATCAAAGTGTACACAAACACTGTCGCCATGCCCATTTAGCGTCCAGGAATACATGCCGGGCTATTTGCTGGCTTGCACATCTGCAAGCCAGATTTCTAATAGCCCTGCATTAGGACATAATGAGTGGGATAATCCCAAAGACCAATAAACCTTTTTTTTCTAGTTGCTATGGCGAGCGATCTTCTATGTTACATCACAGAAGACCTAATTGCCGCCGCCAGCGTTGTTCCCTTATGCTACACGAAACACTTCTGTCTATCCGATGTAGACAAAAGAAAACGTTTTCGTCCAGGCGCCAATTTCCTACATAAACAATGTAGTCAAAAGTTTCATGCTCTCAGGCAGCCTTGGGTTTTTGCCGATATTTTATCACCATCATGGGAAAACTATTCTCATGATTTAGGACTGCATTTTCTACCAGACTGAATTTCCGTACCTCTAATTGACCAGATGTGTATTGGAATTTCCCTGGTATGCCAGAGGTATCCGATACTACAAGGAATGTTGAGGACGATTTCTCCAGGAGTCTGTTAATAACCATTGCGGTACGCGCACCTTCCTTTTGCAGTCAGATATTAATCGCGAAAACGAACGCTACTGGGAGTCAGATTTTATCTTCCACGGCGCACGAAGTCCCAAGTAAATTTTCGCGTGGAGTACACATAAGTTGTCGGTTAACTACCCCAGTCCTTTTTTTTGGTACGCAGCCGCTAGTGAGTCGTGAGGGTTACTTCCTAAAAAGATTTTTTTTACCATATTCGAACGTTTATAGCCAGTGACACTTGTTACCAGGAAAAATAAAAGTATTGTAATCTTCAAGTGTAATTATTGTTAAATAAAAGTCCACCATCGGACAACTCTCAGATCTAACACTGAAAGGAACATTAAAAATAATCATTGTGAACTTTATTTGTTAACACCCTAAATAAAAGTAACAGCCATCACAACGGCAACATACGAGTATTTATTGTTTTGCTTCTGTGACAGTATATACGCTCTGGAATCCTTTTGAGCATCGTCGGACAGCGGTGGAATGTTTTTTTTGCGAGGCGACAAGTGCATTAGCGAAACGTCGTTGGAGTTTAGGTGAATCAGCGCCGTACGTCGGTGCACCATACCTTTTAAACTACCACACAATCCTTTAACTACCTTGGGTCAATAGTATTGTGGGGGGCGATGTAGTGGCACCGGCATGGGCGCAGAAGTTCTAGCCCGTCCCCACGATAAAGTTCGCCAATGAAACACTGCAGGTCGTCGAGTGAAGATTAAAACCGGAACAAACGATAATCACAAGAGAAATAAAAAACAATAGTCTTGGTTTTGTAATTTTATTTCTTAACTTTTATTGAATTTAATTAGATTACAGAAAACAGATTCTAATTACACAGACGACGAAACGGATGCACAAAAGATGTAAGACAGTGCACTCTACTGGTTTCACAGATGCTTTATTTATTTTGAGTTTCTTGATTAGTTTGTTATATGTTATTAAAAGTGCACTTCTAATAGTAAATTCGTCTTAACGATGTGTTTACATATTACGTTGAATTGAATTTTTGGTCCGATTTGTATAAGTTATAATTTTACGTTGGTGAGCGTTTTTAAGCTCACTATAGATTACTGATTCACCGAAATATTGAACTCACACGACTCTGGGATATACGCGTCCTCGGGCGCCACGGGGAATGGAAGACGCACCGACCGGATCGGTAGTTGAAATACGACTCATCGAGCAAAGAACTCCGACCTGTATTCAATCCTCGGTTAAGGGTGAGATTTGTAGGTGAAAGTGAAAAATTTCTCTTTAGGGTGTGGCCACCAAGGAAATGCCGTCTTCCCTTACTGCCAGTGACCAATTGAAAGGCGATCTCTGGCACGCAGTAGTGTGCGTGTGGGATCGTATAGATCTTGATTTGCTCATGCATCGAGGCCATGAGAACAAAGCAGAATGGCGGTAAGGACAAGGGGGTCGTGAAGGTCAGTGTTTATGATGTGCATTGGGGCTAAGTAAATAGACGGCAATGCATCGAGGAAATGGTGCTAAAAGGAAATATGGGACGAGGGCATCATTAAAGTCTTGGATGAGTGATGCCCTTGCGTAAATAGACACATAGCCATTAGAAAAAGATGGTAATGGATTGGGATACTTTATACAATGAAAATTGTATATCGTATCTTGGGTCAGTGGAAGAAACGAATCCCTTGTCTGCATTTGTATATGCAGGGTAATTCTTTTGTGGCAAATCGCGAAATTGGTGGTTGTTTGTTCGTTAGACAAGGGATCGTGGTCGGGTATATTCCACCTGGACAAACAAGCTGTCCGACGCTGCTTTGGTCGTTGGACAGGGGAATCGCCAGCCAATGTGTATGTAAGAACATTGTTATACACATGTGAGGAGCCGACTCAAGGTTAATATTCCCTGATTATGTGGTTACATTATATGTGAACCGAATTGTTTCTTTTCAGGAGTAATGTTTGCTTTAGAAAAACGGATCGTGGGATACGGCCGTTGATATGATTGTTTGGATAACAATTATGGTCGTGTCCAACCCGATGATCGGGCATCGGTTTAGGCGATCGATCATGGGAAATCTGGCTTGCGGATGTGCAAGCACGCAACTTGCTCGGCTCGTCTTTTGGAACAACGGATTGTTGGAGCAAGCAAACACAGGAGGATTGCTGTGTGTTTGATGGACATGTTGCCGACCAGAGAGACCGATAAAGTTCCTAAATGATTCGCAAAGATGAATCGGAATGGTTTTGGATGACTTGATATCGCTTGATGCCATGGCAAGATGGTGATCCTGCCGTGGATTTATATTTCAGGTTAGAAATGATGAAGGAGAGCTTTGAACTGCAGGTAAGAGGCTATGATTGGTAATGCACTGCAGGTTGGGAATGGGGAGTTGAGTTAGGGCAATGGGTGGTTTTTCGGGCGAGCCTTAAAGAACCCCCACAGTATCAGCCGATAACAATATGGAAGAACAAATATGCGAACGACTGATCAAATCCAACGAAGCCTACTATGGTCTATCAAGGCTCTTTAAATCCCCAAATTTATCCAGAACATCCAAGCTGCTACTGTACAAGGCCATGCTCTTACCAGTAGTCATGTATGGATCCAGGACCTGGATGCTCAATAAAAGGCACTCTGAACTCTTAGCCGCGCTCAAGAGGAAGGTCTTAAGGAGAATTGTTGGCCCCGTATGTGAGGCAGGTGTGAGATTCCGGAGGCGTTACAACCATGAGTTGTATGCGATCTACTTTGAAGCTAATGTTGTAAGAAAAATTAAGCTCGGTAGACTCTGGTGGGCGGACACCTAGCTCGAATGAGCGCAGAGGAGCCTGTCCGGAAAGTCCTTTATGGCAGGGTGTATGGAAGGAGACAGCGCGGCCGACCATGTCTGCGGTGGAGGGATGGCGTAGACCAGGACACTCAGAGCCTGGGAGTGCCAAACTGGATGACATCGGCTCGAAATCGGGACCAGTGGAGAGATTTGTTAGATAAGGCCAAGACCGGATCCCGATTGTAGTGCCGATGATGATGATGATGATGATAATTGGGCATGGCCTATCACTATTGTAGTGTAGCTATTGAAACTCAACCACATTTTCTGTACACGCGATAATTAAATCACAATTCAATTTCCATGGTCATTAAAACAAAATACCAGACGGCACACGCCAAAGCAATTTCCAAGGCCATTGAAACCAAATACCTGGCGGCACACGCCGAAACAAAACATATGACGTGACAGTACTTATTTCCCAGTTGTTCCGATGGATGTATGCCATGTATGAGATATGTAGTGATCCTAAATCACTACTCCCATCCAAATCCCCAATATCACCTATAATCCCAATCCAAATTCCATATTGAATCAAGTTAAGCCAAAAGTTAATTTGTCGCACATTGATTCAATTTCCGAATACTTTACCCTTACTCATAATCCCAATCCAATTGCATCATATGCACGATAAATTTAAACCACAAGTTAATTTGCCGCATTGATTCGATTCCCCATAACCATTGAAATTATGAAATGCCTAATTCTACATGCATTTCATGATTTCTCCTTCCGGGAATTTATTCAAGTAAATTCCTATACACGTCTGAGAATCCTATTACAATTGAAGCACACAAAAACTTGTTTATGCTCCTTGGAATTTTTAAATAAAATTTTTAACAAATCTCTGTTGCCACAGAGCATAAAAGGGCGGCACATTTTGGATTGGAGATCAGCTGACACACTACAAACACGCACCCTCAGTACAAGACAGCACAAACGCACACACACATACACACCGACCAAAGCGCAGATTATCAGACGCCAAAGACGTGATCTGCGTTTACTACCGCACTCAAGACCTACCGGTCTTGTATGATTTCTTTCCCACCACCCCCCCATCCAAGTAGTTAGAGAACAATTGTACTAACCCTGTCCACACTATCCTTAGATACGTCCTTCCCTTTTATTTTCAAATATCTTGAGACCGAGCCCAACATCTTCATGGATGTGGGTGATTCTGGTTATCGCAAGATGACCAGAAGCCAGAGGCAAGATGAAGGACTGTAGGAAAATCACTTGATTGTGTGCCGGCCTTGGCAAGGTTCATCAAGTGTCCTAACATAAAAGTTCCGTCAAAAATCGTTCACATATACACTAGAATCGCCGTCTGCACATTAGTCTCCGGAACTGCCTGCTCGGCTAATATTGATTAGTGATCACCACTTAAATTGTCATTTTATTGTCGTATTTTAACTCAATGAATAATCTACACGAATTTACTTTATAAGTACGGAACGTGTGTACCGTGACACATGGGCTATTGTTTTAATAATAGTTCTACTCGACACACGGTTATTGAATCAATCCATACTTATTAAATGTTCGTTAAAACACCACGAGACACTACGTAATTATGTTGAAAACATCCGAAAACTCTCGATGCACTTGCGCAGGCGAACTCCACCGTATCTCAAACTCGACTCCTTTGCTACCGTTTCATCGACTAAACTACTTTTGAGCGCAGATCACCTTGTTGGCTTGTGATGCGAGCTCATGGGTGGTCGAACCGTGGGAATGAAAATTCATAAGAAAACATCTTTGGGATAAGTATTTGCAGTTGTCCAAATACTACGCTAGGGATTAGGATGCATTTGGGATAATTACACAATGATGGTTGTGTTTACAACCATGTTAATTGCGTATTGCATTCCTAGGGAGTCATGGGTCGAATTCCAGTGTGAGTATTTAAACTGGCATTGAATTCGGCTCTTGGCAGCTAGGCGCGAATTGCGCCGGTGCTTTGAAGATTGCATAAAAGCCGCCGTGAGTACTGGCGCAACATGAAAATCTGTTGCGCACGTGTGGGACAGTAAATGCAGGTAGACAGGGGTTCCGCTGATTGTTTTCATAACTCACTTCAGCTATCTAGTATGGCAACCGAAATGTTTTCTTTTTAGAACAATGCTGAGATGCATTGATGTATGTGGTACTGGCGTACCGAATTTCTTCTAGGGAAAATTGATATACCGCGTTAATTGCGTGAATGTCCTTGATGGCAGATGCTTGATGTTTGGACGCGATTTGCATAATCGAAAGGTAATGCAATCGGTGGGAGAATGCTTGGGGAAGTTATTGCGCTTGCATACGCAAAAATGATGAAATTAATGGAGCTTTAGGAAGGAAGATTTGGAGGTAGGTTGAAAAGGTAGCAGTGGTGTTAGTAGAAACGCCACAGGACACCTTTGTCCTTGTCTCCCTAAAGTCGGCCTCTCGCCACCCCATAATTTTTTTTTTTTTTTTTTTTTTTTTTTTTTTTTTTTTTTTTTTTTTTGGATTCGAGATCAGTCGGGATCCAAAGGCCGAAGCAACGGCCAAAAAATATTAAACAACATATTAATAAATAAAATATATTAAAACAAAAGAATTAAATCGCATTCTAATTTGGCCACCCTAAAGGAAAACATCCCAAAGAAGGTAAGATATAAAAAAGCAACTTAAAAATATAACCTCCACAGATATCACGCTGCATGCCTTCTGAGAAATAAGTCACTGTGGATTTGTCATACGATGTCCAATAAATAATTGACATGACAAACGCGATTTTCAGGTCATGATTGAACGCGGTTTTCGGGTCACGATTGATGGTTTCTGAACTACTTGATATTGCTATGCGGTGGAAATGTTGATGGAAAAATAGTATTTAGGGACCGAAATTTTGATAGTAAATCAGATTCAAATGAACCCTAACTCGTATTGTTTCTCATTTTTTTAGCAGGCATTTATGGCATCCGTGCCCTGCTCTGCATGCATATTTTTGACTAGCTGACAGAGACCTACGGCATTCGTGCCCTGCCGTATAGGCTTATAGAGATTTCCCCATTAACATCCTAACATCACACGGCAATCTAGCCATCATAAGGCACAGCTTTTCTTACATTACACGTGGCAAATCTTCACATTAAACATTACATGGCGATACCTGAATTGATGGACGTTACGTCAATTCAGGAATCGCCAACATTACACTATGCCTTTAGTCGCCTTTTACGACAAGCTAGCCAAATTGCGAGCTGCAATTTAGGAATCAAAACCAAGTAATGAATCTCTTTCGACGAAACAATTTCAATTCGGGTGCAACTAAAACAATTTTTTTTCCTCATTTTTTCTTGCAACTTACGCTTATTGGTAATAATGAAAAGTAAAAGTTATATACCTCTGTATACCATCTCTATATTTCAACACATTACCTCGGGTACCTCTCTTCCTGGCAATAAAGTGTTGTCCTAATGATGAAAACCTTCCTCTAGCTCTCTTCCTTTGTCAGAAATAACCGCCGACGGAGGAGGATCTCAAGCGGTTTCCTGTGGTTATTTCAAAAGACGTATATAAACATTCTTTGAAGAAGCCGATTTTTTTGTACATCATTACAATATACAGTTATTGTAAGTAATACTTTTACAGCGATCACAATAAAAATAAATCAATTCTCGGCATATTTTTGACTAAGTTTTCGACACACGAAGTTATCCGCAACGACATGTACTCTCTGAGCGACCAAAATCAACTCACAACATCCGATCGTTGTGGGTGCTGATCTTGAATTCGCCCGTTAATTCGAAAACTGAACACAAATCAACACAGGGAGGTCACTCGTTTTCAATAATTAAATTACAAGTCACTTATACTTATTGTTGTCTTGAAAGTATCAGGGCCCTCAGAAAAAAAAAGCGATTTTTGGAAATTCTAATTCGTAATGAAATATTTCCAAAAAATATTGTTCAAAAAACTGTCCACCCAGACATGTACATTTTCATGTGTCAGTCTCAATTTAAGGACACAATAACATCGTTTAACGAAAAAGGAAAACCTGTTTATGAGTAAAGTTTCCAACTAATTGAACCCTCTTAAACTTCACATTAATTTAATTCAAAAACACAAAAAAAGATAAAAATAAATCTATGCATCTGCAGGGACGCACCTATGCTCATTGATTCTCGTGACAACAATAGAAGCAACGATAATTAATAAGGTACGCAACCTTGATCTGGCTTCTAATGAATAAATAAAAACTTTTAATTTCGTCGTTAGTATGTTTGTTATCCTGTCTTTCCGTGAATTCATTCCTACCCACAAGGGGGGTTCTATTAAATTTTTCTACGGCAATCTGAGAAATTATTATGCGATATTTAGGTAGCGGGATATTTTGCATAAGTGGGTAGAGATTTAATTAAACTAGACTTCTAAGCGAAGCAATGCAAACTGTTTGTTTGTGTATATCGCTGATAGAATTTTATATTCTCGTGTCCCTCCTCGAAGTCACATTTCAATTAACATTATTTAGGTATTTTATTCTTGTGGGGTGGATCTTATATTACATTGTGTCGCCACGGACACAGCAAAACTACTGCCACACTGGGCGGAAAAAACTCACATCGAAAGGTACAGAAAATTAAACACATTTAAAATATACAAATTTAACTTTTATTTTCACAAACGAATTTTAAGTACACCGTGTCAAACCACAGGTGCTGAAGGCACCGTACACTTTCAATTAAATCAACGTTAAAATATATCATCATCATCATTGGCACTACAACCGGAAACCGGTCCTGGCCTCATTTATTTAAAATATATACTGTCAGAAAAACCAGTACAACAAAAATAAAAACTGTGTCAAAACAGTAACGATGTAAACAGTTAATGAATAGACAATTATTGCTCGTCTATTCAGCAATTGGCGGCGTTCAGTGCCAGCATGTTTTGCCGTAATGGTATAATTAGAATTGTTGCGGAACTGCAACATCTTCCCGGGCCGCCCACAATGGACCCAGTAGTCCTCCTTAGTTGGCGTCACCAACGTTTTCGTGTCAGCGCCATGGGAAGTCGCGGTTGGTGCTTGTGGTCGAGACCCGATGCTTGAATGTTCATGTTGCTCATGAACCGGTACGGCACAACGGCAGGGTGGCAAAATTAATTATATTGTTATAATATATAGGGATTCTATTAATTGATTAAGTTATAAAAGATAATGAGTTATTGTTTTCAAATAATTCGGACTCAGTTATCAGTGTTAGTGTGTGTGTGCGTGTGTGTGTGTGTGTGTGTGTGTGTGTGTATGTGTGTGTGGCCGAAGGCCCAGTTGGCCATTAATTGCTAACGTTGCAGCTTGAGATAAGGCCTTCGTTGTTTATTGTTGATATTCTCCGACATGTTGTGGAGGGGTTGCCTGAGAGTCGATATTTGCCGCATCAGCCGCGGCAACGATGTGATCTGTATTTGCGTTATCCCATTGGTTGAGGTCACTATGGTTAAATTGATTACTATTTAGTTTTTGTGTGACTTGTGCGTTTAATGTTAAATGTTGGTTGTATCGTAAATCCCTGGTGCCATCGATGAACTTCTTGGACATAGTCCTCTCCTTGGATCATGGATCCCTCTGTGTCATCAATGACCTTCTTTGACGTAGTCTTCTCTTTGGATCGTGAATCCGTATGTAAAATTTCAATTAGTTGGACGTAGTCCTATGTTGGATCGTAAATCCATTTGAATGAAGTATAAATATGTTGGACGTAGTCCCATGTCGGATCGTAAATCCGTTTAAATGAATAAGAATATCTTGGACGTAGTACCAGGATAAGAATATATTGGACGTAGTCCCATGTTGGATCGTAAATCCATGAGTGGTAATTGAGCGGTGTTGTGATTGAGCGACGTAGTCGTCAATATGGTGAAATTGATAGGTGGTAATTCCACCATCTTCTCAGTATGTCCAGCCTGTGCCGCTACCAGAAATGTTAGAGTTACCGCCGACTGCATAGGATCATCTGCGTCTCGAATCCAAGTTGATTGCTCTGGCTGATGCTGTTGCAGTTGGGGATATGTCCCATCTACGCCGCTAAACCAATGCTCGGCGTTGGGCGAATTTCTTGATGGGAACTGAACTCGGTCGGCAGCGTTACCTGTGGTCGTATTTGATGAACTGGTTGAATGGTGGTGCTAGACATGGTGGCTTTTTCTTTTTTTGTAGTGTTGTGGTTGAATGCTTGCGGCATGTCCTGTTGAATTACAACTGGCACTTGATTGAGCCAGAGAGGTTGCGCATCCGGGTTGCTATTAGTAAGATTACTCTGCTGATCAATAGAATCCTTCGTGCCATTGTTCCGAAGGATGAAATAGTCCCAAAGCCAGTTACTTTCTTCTTTGACTGGTGGCTGGACCATGTGTTCACTATTCGCCTTCCGATGGTTGGATTTCCTGAAGGGTGCCGGCATCTTTCCTGTTCTTCTCCTTCTATATTCCCTAATCTTGGCAGCGAAAGCCTATCTTAGACACCGACTCCGTAGGAGTGGTGCTCCCGTGGCAGCAATGTGCAATGGGCGATGTTAAGAGGGTGCCCTCAGAGCATTTCGTCCAGGCACCGAAAAGCGAAGAAGCCCAGACACTTGACAGTGTGCCTGGATGGCGAGAAGCGACAAATCCTGGATGCGTAAACGATGCGCCCAGGTTTCGAGAAGGTGCCCAGGAACGGATGTGGGTGAGGCGGTGAAATCTCAATTCTCGGAGTTCTTGGAATTATTCATCTCCAATTCGATTTTTGGGTTGACATTGCAAGTATAGGATCGGATGTGCCTTTGTTGACAAAACTTTTCTTGGTACTGATCCCCTAGATTTGATTGAATTGTCCTCTTGACTGTTTTGGTCGATGGGCCCTCGTCCTCTTCTTGAGGTTCTTTCATTGTACGCGGGGCGTATCGAATTCTCTAGCGTGGGTCGTGAAAAGTAGCTACAACATCGTAAAAGACGAGCCGAATGATGTCCTCAAGCTGGTACTGGGAACGATTAGCATGTTCCTTGATTTACCTGCGGTGAATTCTGCAGAAGTTAGATAAATGAAAACAACCTTGGATGTAATTTGTTAAATGTAATATGATTTGGTAGAATGACTAGCCTTTCATTTACTAACATTGAGATCGATATTATTACTTAGGTTATTGTTCGACTTGTATGTTAACGTTGAAGTGTAAGTTGCTTATATTGGAGGTTGTAATATGGGAAAAAACAGGAAATGTATATTATTTTATTTTATTTTCCGCCGATTACAAAAGAAAAATTATTAAAATAAATAAGCAGGTGTTAGTTTGTTTTGCAAACGTAATGAAATACCCGACCAGTATGGCTGGTATATGTCAGTCCGATTTAAAACTTTGGAAATAGATATGTGGTAAGCATATTCCACTTGACCACGGCATATTCGTTTTTCAGAATCACATCTGCCAGAGTTCCAATCCTTTTGAATACATTCAGTGTTTGGTGATGTAATACCTGCATCAGATTCCCATTGTTTTCGGTAGAATTCCTTTCTGCGCTCTACCTAATGTTGAAATATTAGTGCTGCAGGACCTGGACAATTAAAATCTGCAAAAAATGTTAAATGTTGAAAGTGACTGAATACATTCCTGTGGGTCGCTTTCCCAGAGGTCTTGGTCAGATTCTGTGAAGGAAGTTATTAGTAATATAACATCTTCAATATTGCAACCATGTGACGTTTAATAAACTTCTAGGAATAGACATGAACCACCGCATTTTTTTAGGTACATTGAAAATGTGTTAAGACTCGCTGTGACAAAGCTCCGTGCTTACGAGTTTGGTCGAAATCTTTGAGTGAAATCGAGAACACCTGACGTGAACGCAAGAAGATACTATTTCGCAAATCTCCGATAATTATTATCAACGGTTTCGGGACTTCTGTATCTTCCAAATATGCGTACGATTATGTCGGGAGCATGCACAATTGCATCCACAATATTCCTCCGAATCACTGCACAGCACTGTTCATTAATTGAGAAGGTAATTGTTTCGCCAGGTTTGTCTCCTTGTCGAACCAGCAGGACGAAGTGAATTTCTTGAGGTAGATAGCTCCAGCTTGTCTAGCTGGTAATTCTCTTTTCGTCATAACAATTTGTAAAATCGTTGAAACAAATCACATAATTTCGTAGATCTGTGATAGTTGTTCTTCGGTGTGCTTTCGCTGCTCAAGAACAACAGCTATTGGGTCCCGTATCAGTTCCGTCCGTTCATTCTGAGCCATATTTAAATAGCTGTTATTGTGTCCAGGTTCACTACTATAATATTATTAATTATTTAATGTATGTTATTTTAAATAAATATTCCTTTAGTTAAAAAATTGATAATCGCTACCCGGCGGTAGACAATATCGATGAAAGTTAAACACTTCGATAGACACACCACACAACACTTTTATTTAAGATTACTTGGATCTCTTAATTAATTTATATATATTAAATTATAAATTCAATTGCCACCTACCTTGTTTCGTTGAATTTCCATTCAATTGGACGTAATCCTTCTGAAGTAATCCTGGTGTGAAGTACCAATTGGACGTAATCCCTTTGTGTATTGGTAGTTCCCTCGTTGAGGATGTTGGCGGATATAAAATCCGGCTCACTGCTGTGGACTGGAAATCCATATGTTGGCGCCTTAAATTTGCGCCGACTTCTTGCACGGATGTAATCTTGCACACTTCGAGCGATCCGGCTCGAAGGACCAAAATGTGTCCCCACGGACACAGCAAAACTACTGCCACACTGGGCAGAAAAAAACACATCGAATGGTACAGAAAATTAAACACATTTAAAATATACAAATTTAACTTTTATTTTCACAAACGAATTTTAAGTACACCGTGTCAAACCACAGGTGCTGAAGGCACCGTACACTTTCAATTAAATCAACGTTAAAATATATACTGTCAGAAAAAACACTACAACATAAAACTGTGTCAAGACAGTAACGATGTAAACGGTTAATGAATAGACAATTATTGCTCGTCTATTCAGCAATTGGTGGCGTTCAGTGCCAGCATGTTTTGCCGTAATGGTATAATTAGAATTGTTGCGGAACTGTTACATACATCATGCGCCGCTTTGTAATTTATTATTATGGAATGGACGATTCGCACTATTTAATTTTTTGTCTTACAGGACTTGTAGATGTTTTTTTTTTTAATATTTAAAGATACAGAATTTATAAATAAAACGATTTTATTCATAATAATTTCTCTTTGGAAGCCTAACAGGCGACTTCGTATTAATATCAATGGATTCTCCCTGTTACTCCTCTGGGGACGGCGCCTTTTACGGCGACGTATCGGCTCCCTGCTCTCTACGTGGACTGCATTCCAGCGCTGGCCGGCCAAGCGATATATTTGGTTAACGTACCGCACTTCCAGAGCCGGACTCTGCCCTGGACGAAGGGCGTTATTGTCTTGCCCAGTATGGTTCTTGTATTCTCCAAATAAAACAGCGCTGCTATAGTTACCTTGTGGCGGTCCCGCCAAACCCCGCTGTATACTTACCCGAAGAACCCCCGTAACTACAACCCAACCTTCATAGTTTTCTGCTAATGCAATCGCATTAGCACCTGTAAATGCTTCACGCATTAAGTTCATCAAAGGTATTTAGCTTAAAGCTCCTGGAAGAGAATTCTTACCTTCATTCATTTATTCGAATCCAAAATTCCCTATAAGAATTCTGTTCCAAACATCATAAATCCCGATCACCAGCATACCTGAAACATTTCCCTTCTCAAGGGCAATTAATGCTTTCAACGCATTATCTAGGAATTCCTGTAAAGAATTTCTCCCACAAGGGCATTCATATATGCATCAATGCATCTCTGCATTAGCGACCTAGAACCGAATTCTTGTTCAGTGTAAATACTCACACTCTAATGCGACCCTTGAGTTGCCTTAGATGCCATATACAATTGGCATAGATGTTATACAAAACGTCATTGTGTAACCATCTGAATTGCTTTGCAATGTCCTGCAGCTATTGATACAGCTGCAAACACTTTACCCCGAAATGCTCCTTTGTTTGAATCTCCAAACAATCATCAACTCCGCGTATAGCCGCCGGATTGAATTCAATAGCATCAACAAATGCAAATAAAGATTCCGTTCCCTTACAACGACCAGAGATACAATATACAAATTGTGTGATGTATCCCAAATGCATTTCACACCTAATGAGTTGCAGCTTATTTATTTAGCAGACCCTCATTACAGGTCGATGCCTTAGGTTGCTTCTCCCTTTGTTCCTTTTTCCCTCGTTTCAGGTTTCGTTTATGCTTTGCTCAAATGCATCGATAAACACTGTGATCTGTACGATCACCCATACATGCATACACCATGATCTTCATTACGAGATCTGGTTTTCCATTCCACAAAGAGAGACTTTACGTTTCTCTTGTGGTAGATAAACATATCCTTGGCCGAGAAGATATTCACCACCACCGAATCGAAGGTGAATCAAGATACAGATTCCAACCCTCGATTGAGTCCTATTACATCCGCCGACAGAGCCGGTCGTGTCACCCCTGCTACCCGATGCGCACGGGGACGCGAATAACCGTAAGCCGAGTCGGGCAAAAGCGTTTTTAACCAAAAGAGTTAAATGTCATTAAGTAGTGTACATTTGTGTTGGTGCTTCCGTTCATCGTCAGTTTCACCATAATATTTTTGCAACTAATTAAGCGCAGCGAGATACGTGGGAATTTTCGTAATAGCCTAATATTAAGAACTCTTATTAAATTCGGTGAAAGTTGTACCGAGTTTCCTTTTGTTCAAAGTAGCGTAAAAGTTTTTCTATACAAAAGGAACTTATAGACAATAACCGCGACACTCTAAACGGTGAACCAAATGTAACAAGTTCTAAAGTAATATAAATATAGTTTTTTACAATAAAATAAACCAAAATAAAAAACAGTGCGTTTCTTTTCCTGTGTTGCAATTTCCACCAATGTGTTGCATCGTACTTTTCCTTTCTGGGTGTTCTATTGTTTGTCATTGTTTTTTGTGATATTGATTGTTATTTTCGGCGGACCTTCTAACAGTCGCGAAATTGTATCGGTGGAACAATTTATGATGGAGGAAAGGAGGGAATCAGCGCCGTACGCCGGTGCACTATACTCCTTCCCCACAACCTAACCTTTATTACTGCTGATGCACTGATTTCTATTGTGGCCTTATGGAGCGCACTACAGTGAATCATGTACACCGAAACTATCAGTTATCTCTTCACAACACGGAGCTTCCGTAGCAACTCCTCCTGCTCTGCGGATGTGCTTGGCTTACATATGCCCACAGCCCACCTCTCATTCGCTCGTTTCCTGGGCGCGGCTTCCCTTAGTGTCTTCCCGGAATCGATGCGCCGCTGATCGTTGTTTCCCAGGAACTTGTGTGCTTGCCTTTCCTGGGAATTCATGTCGACGTGATGCATCGCCAATAGTCCCCCCGCAGTGCGAAGCACTCCCTCATGTGACGGTGATGTCATCGCAGGAACCAACACTACGACTCGGCGTATTGGTCTTAGCAGTGTTCTCCATGTCATCCTCACATCCAGGACTCGAATCCTTCCGTCGGGTCCCGGATACACAGCTTGTACTTCTCCGCGAGGTCAGATACTGCGGGCAGTGAAGAATCCACCACCAGGACTACATCTCCAACTTGTGGGCCGGTGGTATCTCGTCCCACTGTGCTGATCTCCAGCTCGCCCTACCAACAAGGTCGTGGTCATCAAATTCATTGCGTACCATCGCACCGCAATAACACCGCAGCAGGAAATGGTTCGGCGTGCGACTTTCTTCGACGTTCCGATCCATGCTAACGTGGGTAACGCGCGAGTTTACGACATGTTCCACCTCGGTCATCAGGGTGTATACCACCTCCTCTGGCAGCGTCGTCTGCTGACTTTTCCTTTGTCAGCACCCATCTCCAGTCGCGCGGTCCTGTCGGCTCTTCGATTTCCGCCAATCGATGGACCACGAATGTCTTGAACTTACGTGGACCTGATTTTATCCACTGCAAAACCGTGCTGGAATCGGTCCATTGCCATTTCTTCGATACTTGGAAGCCAAGCTCCTTCTCTATCATAGCCGCCAATCTGCTTCCCGACAAGGCCGCTTATAATTCTAGCCGGGGCATGGACACCGGCCTTGTCGGTGTTACTCGGGCTTTACCAGCAATCAAAGTCACGCTCACTCTCGCATCGGGCCCCACCGTTCTTCAATAAAGTGCTGCTTCATACTCATCTTCGCTGGCATCGCTGAAACTGTGCAGTTAGCCTTTTCCCTGACTACCCGACAAGCACCGGAGGATTTTCAGTCCTTTAAAGATGGACGCCTCCTATAGGTAGTTGGTCCAAGCGATCCTCTGTTCCTCGGGGATCTCATCATCCCATCCGATCTTGGGGCGCAAGATATCCTGTATCAGCTTTTTCCCCGGCATGAGCACCGGCGTTGAAAATCCCAGTGTCAACGGTTGACATTACCGCACTGGTGACTTCTCTTTTAGTAGGCATCCTTTTCTCTGTGAGGACTTCCAACGGGATGATCCGAAACTCCACGTTGAAAGCCGGTGTGTCCTCCGCCATTAGCCGTCTGAGCCCAAGGGCCTTCTCTTCCTTTGGCAATTCCTCTGCTTCTAACTAGGACTGCTCCTGAAGACCTTTGAGAATCTGGGTTATATTGATACTCCACCCCTTGAGTCGAAATCCCGTCTTTGCACGGATCTTTTCCACTGCCGTTGCTTTACTTCTAGCCTCTTCTACGGGCGCAAAACTCAGTACGTAGTCATCCATGTAGCGGTTTTCGTGGATGGCTCGCGTCGCTGCCGGATGTTCCTCCTCGAGTTCCTCCGCATTTCTGTTCATCACGTAGATTGCTGTCGATGGTGATGATGTGGCTTCGAATACCTTGGACGTCATGCGATATTCTTCAGGCTTGCTCTCCGTGTCTCCGTCGCGCCAAAGAAACCTTAAGCAGTCTCGGTCAGGCTCGCACATCTGGATTTGATGGAACATTTCCTTAATGTTAGCGACGATAGCGATTAGTCTTTCTCTGAATCTGACCAGCATCCCCAAGATCGATTGAAGGAGGTCGGGTCCGGGGAGTAGGGCATCGTTAAGACACCTGTCGTCAAATTTGGCTGCTGCGTCGAGTACTATTCGCGGCTTCTTGTTTGTCGGGTGTATTACTGCGATGTGTGGAAGGTAGAAGATTCTTCCTGGGGTTGTTTTTGCCGGCGCCTTTTCTGCATACCCGCTTTCTAGCAAATTGCTCATTTGCTCTCTGTACATTTCCTCCAAGTTCTTGTCTTGGCCCAGTTTCCTCTCGATATTCAGGAGGCGTCGATAGACCTGGCTGTAGTTGTTGGGCAACACTTCGTCGTCGCCTTTCCATAGAAGCCCTGCCTCATATCTTCCATTTGGCAGCCGTCTCGTGGTTTTCTCCACCACCTCCATGGCCCTTCTGTCGGCATCGTTCTTGCGGCCTCGTGGCTGCACTCCTATTGCTTCGATATCGAAGTGACGTCTAACGAGCAATTCCGTCTCATCTTCCTTTGTACAAATCTCACTGGCGTACTGTTTCTGGCCTTGCACCCATGCGAGGCCCACCCCAAACTGGTAAGTGAAGCAATTGGTTCGGTACTTCTCCCTTTTCTTGGCCTCCTTGTAACTATCAGGCCCCAGTTGTCCTGACCAATATATAATTTAGGCTCTTGCTGGGTGTAGGTCAACTGGTCTCCGACGTCTCGTATGTGCTTGCATCCCTCAATCGTCTCCTTCCATGCTGGAATCGGTCCAATACTTCGAGAGTTTAAAATTGGGGATGGTTCTTACCTCGACCGAACTTCCAGTTCAGCTATGGGCTCCCTCGATTTGCACTTGGACTCTTTACTAGTCGTTACTCCTGATGCCCAATCCACCAACTGTCTCCAGAACGAACGCTTCCTGTCTGCCTTTCGCACCGACCTTTTCGGAGATTGACGAGTCCAGCAACGAAATGGTGGATCCCTCATCAAGCAGAGCCAATACCCGGGCCGATCCCTTAGGTCCGTAGAGATCCAAGCGAACCATCTTTAGGTATGATTTAGTGTTACTGCCGGTACGCATGGAAGTAACCACCTCTCCCCTGTTTTGTTCGGGATCGTTGTTCGATGGAGAGATGTCATGGCGTGATCTTCCTTCTCTTCTTGGCGTCATCCTCGATGAAAATTCGCCTGGGTGAAGAGTGACGTGGTGCCCTCTTGCCAACTTATCGCACGGCGATGCCTTGCAATTCCGATCTTCGATGTTTGGAGCGAAGGGATTAATCAAAGCCTTGCCTTCCTTGCCAGATCCCATTTCTCGCCAATACCGGCCCCCTCATACAGGGGGCATCTGGAGACATCGAGTTCTTTGAGGCAAACTGGACAATTTAATTTGCTTCCGTGCCTAAGTGCGCCACTTTCTCGAGCGACGTGGATTGCTCTCCTTCCCGAGTCGCACCCTCCTTGTGATGATGCATGTTAATGGTAGCCTAATCTCGGCTGCCAAAATACTTCTAATGGCTTCTCTCGCCCTTCCCTGAAGAGCTCTCCGATGACGCGCCAAGTTCTTCGCGTGTGTTAATCGACGGCCATATCTTCGAAAGGTCTCCTTAAAGCCAGCCACTCCTCGCTAGGACCGTTGAATGGGGTACCGCGATCATTTGCCTCGAGGTGATTGCTCCGGCGGGTGCTCGCGAGAGCCTGGCTATGGCCTGGGCCAGATCCTGGGTGTCGTTCCTTTCCTCTCCGTGATGCAGCGGCCTGTCCTCGTGAGTTAGCCCCTCTCGCCTTTCTTCGGGCAGGCTCGTCAGATTGGCGCATGGATCGCAAGATCCCCGCTGGTACTCATCTTCGGTAGCTTCGCTTTGGCTAGTCTCATTCTTGGAACTTGCTCCCAATTCGAGTCTCGCTGGTGCCACTTTCGCCTTCGTCTCGGCAATTTCTAGCTCTCGCTTGGCGACTTCCAACTTTTGCAAACTTGCCCTGATGTCGGCCCTCCTCGATGCCTATGCCTCGTGCTTCGTGCCGCGCTTCGATCTTGACATGGGTGTCCCGGGCTCTGTCTTCCCCGGCGACGCTGAGCCCCTGGTCCCGCGCTGAGGCGTTGGGTCGTTCGCCCGCCCGAGGGTGTCTGGTTCAAAGCGACTCTCCTTCGCTTCGGTCATGTGTGCTGATTCCCTTCTTCTGGCGAGCGCTCCGACAGGTCCATCGTAATCTCCACCAAGCCGTGTGGGAGACTCTTCTCCTGTGGCGCTTGCATCTGGTGTGGTGCTACCCACTCCAGGTTAAGTAGACAGTCCTGCCGCAGCGAACGGCAGCGTCCTCCTGGATTTAGCCGATCTCGTTATCGGCAACCTCATTTATCGCCGAAATCTGACTCGAAGAACCAAAAAACTGTTATTGGTCCACGGTTCCCATAGTTTGCATGAGAACACTAATGACAATGAACTACGAATCATCGAACTGGCAGCATTAAAGAACTTGGTCGTTGCGAGTCAGGAATCACCTGATGGAGCCACTCGCGTCCAAATTGACCACGTGTTGAGGCTGATGACGGTACGAACGTACCGAGGAGCCAACGTCGACTCGGATCACTATCTTGTTGATATAGTTTTCCGAGCACGAATTACCTTAGGGAGACGTATTGGATACGCGGATCAGATTCGGACCAATACGGCTGCCTTAAGCATTGAGAACACCAGCAACACCCTTGGTCATGCGTTAAGGCTCGCCCTCAAAAAGCTCGATGGTAGGAAAGTAAGTCCTGGGGCCAGAATGCCAGCGCAGAAGAGAAATGGACACGCCTTAAGAATACTGTCATTAGTACTGCCAACTCCATCCTAGGCAGTAGTCGTAGAGATCGGAGCGACTGGGTTGATGATGAGTGTAAACTAGCGACTGAAAGTAAGAGTGCTGCATACCGGGCAATGCAGCAATCTCATAGGACGCGGGTATGCGCGGAAAAATACAAAGAGGTCAGCAGATCTGAAAAAAAAACTTCACAGAAAAAAAGAAAAGTGCCTGGGAAAAAACCTTGTCTGTGAAATAGAGAAAAGTAGAGAGCGAGGTCCGTACCAGGCGCGAAGATTCTACCAAATAATCCGCAGTATGACACGGCACACAATACGCTGCACTTACTGCAAGGATAAAGAAAGTAATCTGATCACCGATCCTGAAGGCATTCTGGGAGCGATGGGAAGTGCACTTCAATAAATTGCTAAATGGTCAGCTCACAGAAGAATTGGATGACCCACCAATGCAAGATCAAGACCAAATGCTGCCGCCACCAAGCATTGAGGAAACATTAAAAGCCATTAGACAGCTCAAATCAAATAAAGCCTCCGGATTTGATGGCATACCAGCTGAGCTGATCAAACAAGGAGGTACAGCGTTACATCACGCAATTCATGAAATCGTGGTGCACGTATTGAAGTAAAAGGAGATACCGGAAGATTGGCGTCGCGGAATAATTTGCCCCATACATAAGAAGGGAGATACCACACTGTGCATCAACTATAGGGGTATAACATGTCTGAGTACCGTCTATAAGATACTTTCCACTATCCTACAAGTTCGGATAGCCCCATACGTTAAAGTCATCATTGGTCAATACCAGGGTGGTTTCATCCCAGGCAAATCAGGGATTGATCAGATATTCACCCTTTGATAGGCGATGGAAAAATGTCTGGAATTTAAGATTCCATTATATCATCTTGTTGCGGATTCGCACTGAATACAGTCAACGGATTCGCAACTGAATGCAACCCACTAACAACTAATAAAAACTGTCAGCAAACAGCTGTCACGACAAAGAATTAATTGTCGAGCTGTCATTGGGAAGAAAATGCTGCAATCTCGTGTACTGTTCAACGCTTATAAGCCAGATAAATCTAGTTAATCTTAATAAATAAAAATAACTATTAATAATAAACTATATAGTGCAGTGTTGTTCTTTGGTTTTGTAACAGTTGATTTAGGTCTCCGTTCATCCCCTCGGTTCTAAATATTTAATAAACGTTTTGTTCGTCAGTTGTGAATAAGTAGTAAGCTGATACAAGAGAAGATCATCTGCATCTTAGCCGCGTTCGAGAGGAAGGTCTTAAGGAGAATTGTTGGCCCCGTATGTGAGGGTGGACGATTTCGAAGACGCTGCAACCACGAGTTGCACGCGATCTACCTTGAAGCTAATGTTGTAAGTGTGGGTTTTGTGGTAAGGAAGAATGTCTCTCGTCACGTACCGACAAGGGCACCGTTTCCTGAATCCGACTCCGTGTGATCGATTCACAATCAACGCCGAGCACAACTGTACCACCCGCGGTTAGCCCGTAACCAGTCCAAAGTAAAACGCACGATTCAAAAAAAATTAAACAAAAACTCTTTATTGTTCTTAATAAAGCTTTGAGATGAATATATACAATGATTCAAACTTAAGAGCATGTTCGTTAACTTAAATGCAAAGAACTACGTGTGTGACACTTCTTTTAGTCTGTAAAACTTTGAGATAAATCTATACAATGGTTCAAACTTATTCCACCGCACGACCGTACACCATGACGACTGACTATTGACTCTTGTAATCTTCGATCTTCATCCGCGATCCTCGATTCAATCCAACAAGGAACCGTATCTGTAAAAATAAATAAAAAAGAAAGGGAACATACATGTTCGCGCGCGAGTTAATGCATCCAACATTAGCTGCAAACAACATATCTACCTGTAATTATAAATGCATTTAAACGTACTTCACATTCTCTGCCATATAAATCCGAAATGAAATGCATTGAAACGTAGTTCACATTCTCTGTCATATGAATCATAATTTTGTTTTAAATTAGCCTCCGATATAATATGGTTCATTTAATTCTTAGAATACAAGCGCAATCTTAGTTGAATACGTCAACAAATTCGCACAAGTTCTCACAGTCCTCAGCTCACATGGTGTAGGTAATACATTCAACACTACTGCAAAAAAAGAAAAAATTCCCACAGTCCTCACGACAAAGATCTGCTGGCATATGATAAGGACAACATAGAAGCGAAGAAAGAAAAAGGTTAAAAAGGAGACTGGAGGCGGATTGATCAGGCAGTCCAGACATCCCCACTGGAATAACTCTGTCTCTTGCCCAAATGGCACAAAACTGTACCAATGGTACACCGCAAATATGTATGCCCTCAACTTCGAAATAGTCGCACCCACGGTTGGTACTCGAGGTAACTCAATTCTGGACATATTTATTGTGTCTAAAGACTTACTTCCACAAATTACTCCTCCTCAAGTTTCAGCGGGTGTATCTGACCACAACGCTGTGACCACATTCATTTGTGGCTATCGAGCATCTCGGGCTCATATCAGATACATACCCGATTGTGGGCGGACAAATTGGGACAACTTCAATATTACATTGAACGATAAACTCCACCAATTCTCTCTTCCCACTGACAGGAACCTAACGACGGTTGAGATAAACAACGCTGCAAAACGACTTCACGAGATTCTAGTTGAAACTTCGGAGACTCATGTCCCGAAGTACAAACTTGAAAAGACCTGTGGGAGTAGTTTTGTCTAGTGCACCTACACGGGCGCGGTTTCAGCAAAACACCCACGGATTAAAAGCTGCCGATAACACCAAACACAAGAAGAAGTAGAAATAAAAACACCACCGATGTTAGGACTAAACACTGTTCACTGGTGAACTTGATGGAATGAAACAAGATGGTTTATTCTATTTATAAAACGTCTTTTATTTATGTTCACTTGTTGGCGGGAACGTATAATTTGTTACTTCTTAGCACAGTGTCTTTTTATGATAAAACGTTCTCTTAATTAATGTTAACTTGATGGTGGTCAAGAATTATTTGTTACTCCTTAGCACAGTGTCTTTTTATGATAAAACATTCTTTTTATTAGAACTAGCGGTACATATTAGCGTTAATAACGTGAAAGCTGCGTTTAGCTTATTTGATTTTACACTTTCACGACGGATATGAAGTTATATTTAGGCTTGCACAACAATCCAGACGATACTCAATTACTAACTCGACACCAAATAGAAACACGCACAAGACTAAAAGCGGTACTTAATTACGAACTCAACATCGTATACATTTTACCGATCCTAACAAGACTCGTATAGTGCATGTGCACACTTAAGGGGATGAAATCAGACTCGTTACTAGAGCTCACCAAAGAGACGGAAAAACTCAAAAGAACTGCAAAAGGAGGAGGGGCCACACGATTAACTCGAGGGAGTTAATCGTGATTGGACCGGACGGAATAGGCATACATTACGCATGTGTGCGTATGCCATGCATACGATCGTTCGGCGACCGTGGATGGAGGGCAACATCGCTAGTGCATTTTCTAGGAATGTAAATACTAGCATCTGGGGTGTGAAAAACCGAAACCGATGATTTGGTCATCCTAATGGAAGGCCATAAATCATCATTTCTGTTGCCGATGATTAAACATTGCAACGAACATAGGGTGCAGCCATTGCCAGATGTTGTAAGTAAACATTTTCTGGCTGCTGGTGATCGTTGTTTGAATGCTATCTCTGAACATGGGGAACGCTAATTGTGGTGCCAGCGATTGCTGGTAAACAGGGACATGTTTGATTTGCGTCAACAGAAACCTTGTCGGCGGTAGTAAATCAATAGGGGCAATAGCCGTATGCATGTTATGCCGGGGGTAAACAAATACAACGAGTCACAAGGAACTCTTGTTGATTGTTGTTTCCATAGCTTAAGGCTATGGAAACGAGATGCCCTGGCAGAATGTATGCCTAAAGATAAGATTTCAGATGCCATGGCAATGTGATGATTTTGCCATGGGCTTATGTTCTTTTCAGGAAATGATGTACGCCTCGGGGGTAAATTTTCGATGCCACGGCAAGGTGATAAGCTTTGCCGTGGGCTTAATGTTTTTTAGGGAATATGGTCTGGCCGAGGGTGAGTTTTCGATGCCACGGCAAGGTGATAAGCTTTGCCGTGGGCTTAATGTTTTTTAGGGAATATGGTCTGGCCGAGGGTGAGTTTTCGATGCCACGGCAAGGTGATAAGCTTTGCCGTGGATTTAATGTTTTCAGTGGTGATGCTGGAGAAAAAGGGGTTTGGACGGAAATCCCCTACTGAATAGGTAAGCTGCCTAACATAAATTCAAAACGGTTATCCGATTGGGTAACCGTATTGATTCCGGCGATTTGGCTGAGGGTAAATGCCGTAGCAAGGTTACGCAACCTTGCTGAAGTTCGACCGAGAGGTAAGTCGTTCGCCTGGAATAGTGGGGATCGAGCGATGTATGGCTCTTCGGGCCCTGAAAAGCCCCACATCACTCCCTCCCCAGTGACGTAGTCACGAAACAGGTAAGGCAGGTTAGGGGGTGGTTAGTTGGTTATGGGCGCGCGTATGAGCGCGAGTACGGGGAGGTTGTGCTGGTGGAGTAGGAGCGGTGTCGGTAGATGGAGGTGATTCTGGAGCGGAAGCTTCCAGAAAACAGGGCTTAAGCCTTTCGACGCTGACCGTGGATCGCTTGCCTCTAATGTCGATCTCGAAGACGCGGTCACTGATGCGGCGGAAGACTTTGAATGGGCCATCATAAGGTGGGTCGAGGGGTTTTTTGACCTTATCCACCCTGACAAAGACGTGCGTGCAGCTGTGCAGTTCAGGGTGGACGAAAAGTTTTTTGGAGCCGTGCCTGGTTACAGGGGTTGCCCTATACTTACGTAGCAGGTCACGGAGATGTCCCAATTCGCGAAGTTGGTCACGCGGTGTTTCGCCATCCAGGAAAAGTTCTCCTGGAAGAAGGAGGTTGGTACCGTAGGTAAGCTCTGCTGCCGAAGCACCTAGGTCCTCCTTAATACTTGTCCTCAGGCCGAGGAGGACGGTTGGAAGGGCGTCAAACCATTGTGTGTCATTATGACACATGAGTGAGGCTTTAAGAGATCTATGCCAGCGCTCTATCATCCCATTTGATTGCGGGTGGTAGGCGGTGGTACGACTTCTTTGGCAGCCAAGAAGATTTGTTAGCTGCCTAAAAATTGTCGCCTCAAATTGTGGACCTCGGTCCGAAGTTATGGTGGTTGGTACACCGAAACGTGTGACCCAAGTTGAGTAAAAGGCCTTGGCGACTGATTCGGCAGTAACTGGCCGGAGAGGTGTCGCCTCTGGCCATCGCGTGCAGCGATCCATCATAGTGAGGATATAAGAAAATCCTCTTGATGGAGTAAGCGGTCCCACTATGTCTATGTGGACATGAGCGAAGCGTGCCGTGGGAAGCTTGAATTGCGCTGGCTCCAGTACATTATGTCGCGCTACCTTGCAGCGCTGGCACTGGAGACAAGCACGGGCCCAACCGGTGAGGTCTTTGTTCATCCGGGGCCAAATAAATTTGCGACGGACAGCAGCGGCTGTTGCTCGGCCGCTGGGGTGGGCAGGGTTGTGGTAAACCTGGAACACGCCCTTACGAAGTTTCTCGGGAATGTAAGGTCTAGCGGTTCCAGTGGAGACATCACACCAGATTTCGCCCAAAGGGTCGCGAAGGGTAATTTTCTTGAGCTCTAGTGCCGTATCGGCAGTTAGGAGGGACTTGAGCTGTTCGTCCTCCTCTTGAGCTAGGGCAAGGTCAGTGTTATTCAAGGCGGTACGCAAATGAATCGTATCGATTCGAGAAAGGGCGTCCGCCGTGACATTCTGTTTACCGGAGATATGCCTTATCTCCGTGGAATATTGCCCAATGAGGTCTAATTGACGCTCTTGTCGGGGGGAGGCATTTCCCGACTTCTTCCGGAACGCATAGACCAATGGCTTGTGGTCTGTTAAAATAGAGAGCGAACGTCCTTCTATCATATGACGGAAGTACTTAACAGCGCTGTAGATCGCGAGCAATTCACGGTCGTAGGCGCTGTAACGTCGCTCAGTGGGACTCAGCTTCCTTGAAAAGAAACCAAGTGGTTCCGGGCGGCCTTCAATGTCCTGTTCAAGGACGGCTCCGATTGCGGTATCCGATGCGTCGCATTGGATAGAAAGTGCCGCTCCCTCGAGAGGGTATCGGAGTAAGGTGGCATTTGCCAATTGTTCTTTGGACAGTTGGAATGCTCGATCTGAGACTTCTGTCCAATTAATGGGGCGCTTATCATTGCGCTTAGCTCCTTTCAAAAATTCATTTAAGGGAGCTTGAATCTGAGCGGCATTCTTCAGGGTTGGGCGGTAAAAGTTAAGCATGCCCAAAAATCGACGCAGCTCACTTACGTTAGTAGGCCTGGGATACTTCATGAGGGCCTCCACACGGTCTGGTAGTGGGCGAATGCCCTGGTTGTCAACGACATAACCCAGATAGGTGATTTGCTCCTTGGCGTATTGACACTTATCTGGGTTGATGACAAGACCGAATTCACGGAGGCGCTCTAGGACCTGACGTAAGTGGCGTTTATGTTCGGCGAGGTCTTTGGAGGCGATGAGGATGTCATCAAGGTATGCATGGCAGCAATTAAGACCACGTAAAGCCGTGTCGATATACCGCTGGAATGTCTGTGCGGCATTCCTGAGGCCGAAAGTCATCACTTTGAACTCGAAGAGTCCGAAAGGTGTAATGACTGCGGTCTTGGGGATGTCTTCAGGTGCCACCGGAATTTGGTGGTATGCCCTGGTGAGATCCAGGGTTGTGAAGACATTGCACCCTCGTAACTTGTACGAAAAATCGTAGAGGTGTGCAATTGGGTATCTGTCCGGGACAGTTGCTGCGTTCAACAGCCTATAATCGCCACATGGGCGCCACTCACCAGAACGTTTCTTCACTAAGTGGAGTGGACTTGCCCAGGGACTGTCCGACGGTTGGCAGATACCTAGTTCGATCATATGCTCGAACTCCGCGCGCGCCGCACGTAATTTTTCCGGAGCCAGTCGACGTGGACGCTGGCTCACAGGGGGACCACGTGTTTCTATATGATGAAACACCGTGGCTTTATGTCGGCGCTGGTTAGGCAGAGGAATTGTTGTACTCACAAATTCCTGTACCATAACCTGGAATGGGTCTATGCACTCTGTGGCCCCTGAAGTTGCCGCTGGTGATGCCGTCATGGGCAAGGGGGGTGCGGTTGGAGCCACAAGTCTGTTATGGGTCGAATCGACCAACAGATTATGTGCACCTAACAGGTCGGAACCTATCAGGGGTTCGTTTACGTCCGCAATGACGAAACGCCAAGTGATCGGACGACAAAGACCCAATTGAAGTGTCAGCTTTTTACGTCCGTACGTAAGTATCGGCGTATTATTTGCTGCTGACAATTTGAGTGCGGCTGGCACGCGGTTACGCGGAGCAAACGATCGCGGGAGGACTGAAATATCGGCGCCGGTATCGACAGTAAAAGCGATATTCAGTTTCGAATCCCGGATGGTTAAGCGACTTATCGTATGGGTGCCGGCCGATTGCGCGAGGGTGTCGGTCGGCAAAATTAGTTTAAAGAGCGCCTCTGGTTGGTGGAAGGTTGCGTCCAACCACAAGGCGCTTTGCAATTGAATGCGCGATCACCATATCGTTGGTGATTGGCGCACCAAGGCAGAGTAACGGCATTATCAGGTATATTCTGCCTATTAGTATTGCCGTTACGGGGAGGTCGAGCCGGAGCTCGCTGGGAATTGGCCCGGTGAGGGCCATTTTGAGAGGAATTGGCCCTCTGTGGGGCGTTTTGAGGCATATAGGCCCTCTGAGGGGCAGTTTGGTAGGAATTTTGCCGATTGAGAGGACGGCTCGGCATGGCTCGGTTCTGGGCGCTTCGAGGATTGTTCCTCACCTCCGCGCGCAATTGCGTTATCTCGCGGAGGAGTGAGGTTTGAAGCGCCCGAAGGTCAGCAGTGGTTAATTGAGGTGGCGAATTTCTTTGGTTAAGGTTGGGGCCTGCCTCTGGATTCCCCTGAGGGAAATTGGTTGAGGCGGGCCTTCTATGAGGCAATTGAGCTTGAGGAGAATTGGGAGTTGAGACCAATTGATGGGCTGAGAAAGGCAGACGAGGGTGCCGTGCAGGCTGGGCGGCGTGTTGAGAAACCGCCGCTACCTGGTACGCTGGAGGCTCAGAATACTGATCTGAGCTTTCCATTATTGCGTCCGCAATTTTGGATAAATAGCCCAAACTCTGATTGGGTTGGGCTATAAGTGCCGAACGGGCATGCTGGGGAAGACACCTCAAAAAGTGAGGCTTTATTAGGTCGTCCCCAATCCTGGTCCCCGCTATAGAGCGTAAATGGGTCAGGAAAAGAGATGGTCTCATCCCAGAAAGGTTGGATACAGCGGCTAAACGTTGTTGCCGCGCGCTTCCAGGCTCATCCAATGCGTCGAGCAGAGCTTCACGCATGTTGCTATATGGGTTGCGGCCGGCCGACCTTATTATGTGTGCAACATGCGGTCGTTGAGTGCGGTCAAGCACTTTCAACAGCTCGACTGCACGAAGTTGTTCGTCGTGCAAGGCCGAGGCCTGGAAGATGCGGTCTGCCACTGCAAACCATAGGTCTGGGTCCTCCTCATCGAAGGGGGGAAGTCCTATATTTAAATGACGAGTCCCGTTCCCGAGGCTGGAAGCATCGCGGAATTCTTGGGACTCTGGGTGCCTATGGGCTTGTTGTGAGGTACCGGCACGAGATGTGGGCATTATAATGCCAGAATCCACCAATTGGCCGGCACTAGGGGCGTTAGAGGAAGTCGGGAGTGCGTCAGAAGAAACAGGTTGGGGTCGATTAACAACACTGGGGGCAACCGGTGGTGCCAGGGGGGTAGGTAGAGTAGGTGGGTCCTGATCAGTATCGAGGTGATCAGCCGGGAAGTCGACGCTGGAGGCGTCGTGAAATTCAAGAGGCTCGGATTGTTCCAGAGCCTTTTTGGCCATGGTGTTCCGCGTGTTGACCATTGTGGGTTGTATGACGCGAAACTAAGGTTAAAAGCGTAAGAGGACGCGAAGAAAGGTGAAGGGAGGCTGATGAGTCAAAAGATATCGCAGGGCGTTGGGAGAACCACGAATGTCCTAAAACAATGGTTTTCACTAATCAAAATAAGTCGTGCGAAGGTCGGAAGTGGAGTCAAGTCGAGCCAAAAGGGAATCGAGCCGAATCAAGTGGAGTTCTTTGAAGTCGCGTAAATTGTGTGGAGTTGAGTCTAGATTTCCGGAAATAGATCGCAAGAGGACGCGCGCAGTGAAAGGAGACCGATGCTGTTCGAAGAAGAGTCGTGCGGAGTCGAGTGTAGTCGTTAACACGGACGGCAGGGTTGTAGTATTGCCTACCCGAACTTTAAAATTAAAAGTTGTCAATTTGAATAATTAAAAATCGCGATTGAAATTCCAAAAGGGAAGGAAAACAAGGATTTAACGTGTGCCGGAGTGTGTACGTCTGAAAATGTTGCGAAGCGATGAAGTAGTGTTGTATCTACTGCCGAAACGGAATCGTATGTTTCAGTACCCTGAAGGGGTTTACAAGTTTATTAAGGCAATACAATTATTAGCTGGCTAGCAAACTGATTAGTTTTAAGTTTTTATTATAATAAAATAAATTTACTGTTTAAATGGATTGGATTAAGTTAGCAATGAAGGGTTAATTTAAATTTAAATTCAAAAACGTAAAAAAAAGAAAAAAAAAAAAAAAAAAAAAAAAAAAAAAGGAAGGCAAGATGTTTTTCTATGCTTGAGATGTTTGCTGTTATATTTAAAAAAAAAAATGCAATTACATGTGAGCGTAACGAAATTTGAGTTTACTTGCTGTAATTGTGTATCTTAAGGCAATTCGTTACAAGTTTAGCGAAAACGCCCTTCCATTCGATAACCGTTTACAAAATTTGGGGATCACAGTAACTGTAGTTATTCAAATTATATCGAGTTTTAATGGGACGGTTTCGAGCTATTTCAATTTGATTTGTATGGAAAATTCTTAAAAATTATGTAAAAATACAGATATAGTTTGTCTGAGGGATTTCCTTCTTAATTTGATTTGGATTTTAAATTAATTTTTACCTCATATATTTGTTCGTTAATTGTCAACCCTTCTCTTAATCTTTTATTATTTCAGTAGGTGACGGTTGTCTAGACAATCTGTTCTCAGGAGTGATTTATGATTGCAAGTGTGTTATTATTTATTTTAGTTCAATTACTGTATTTGGTTGTATATTGTAATTTAATCTTATTTTACAGTAAAACGCTATAACAATTAAATGATAACTTTATATTTATTTGTTATATAATGGATAAATTACTAGAAGAATTTATGTTTCAATATTCAAAATTTTCTGATTCTATTGATTTATTTATAGGAGATGGCTTGCCAGACTAAAAAACTTTTTGCCTTACGCAAGAAGTTCCACATTTAAGTTTATTTGCTACGCACTTAATTTAGTTGGACACTGTTGCACCAATAAAGCAAATAACTAAGTGAAAGACTTACGAAAAGGAAGGATTCCTGTTGATGAGTTGCGGCTGCTAATTGTAGTTGACGGAGTTGTGGTGGCTTGAGTTCCTGTCCTGAGCTGGAGCGATGGTTAGCTGCGTACTGTTGAGGTGGGGCTCTACTTGCCCTTATAAAGTTCTTATTTTGGTGTACACCAAGTCACAATTTGTCTATTGTTGTTGAGACCCACTTTGACGCGAATGTTCGAAAAGAAAGGTGGCGTGTTCTTCACCCTTAGGTCACTAATGTGGGAGTAGTTTTGTCTAGTGCACCTACACGGGCGCGGTTTCAGCAAAACACCCACGGATTAAAAGCTGCCGATAACACCAAACACAAGAAGAAGTAGAAATAAAAACACCACCGATGTTAGGACTAAACACTGTTCACTGGTGAACTTGATGGAATGAAACAAGATGGTTTATTCTATTTATAAAACGTCTTTTATTTATGTTCACTTGTTGGCGGGAACGTATAATTTGTTACTTCTTAGCACAGTGTCTTTTTATGATAAAACGTTCTCTTAATTAATGTTAACTTGATGGTGGTCAAGAATTATTTGTTACTCCTTAGCACAGTGTCTTTTTATGATAAAACATTCTTTTTATTAGAACTAGCGGTACATATTAGCGTTAATAACGTGAAAGCTGCGTTTAGCTTATTTGATTTTACACTTTCACGACGGATATGAAGTTATATTTAGGCTTGCACAACAATCCAGACGATACTCAATTACTAACTCGACACCAAATAGAAACACGCACAAGACTAAAAGCGGTACTTAATTACGAACTCAACATCGTATACATTTTACCGATCCTAACAAGACTCGTATAGTGCATGTGCACACTTAAGGGGATGAAATCAGACTCGTTACTAGAGCTCACCAAAGAGACGGAAAAACTCAAAAGAACTGCAAAAGGAGGAGGGGCCACACGATTAACTCGAGGGAGTTAATCGTGATTGGACCGGACGGAATAGGCATACATTACGCATGTGTGCGTATGCCATGCATACGATCGTTCGGCGACCGTGGATGGAGGGCAACATCGCTAGTGCATTTTCTAGGAATGTAAATACTAGCATCTGGGGTGTGAAAAACCGAAACCGATGATTTGGTCATCCTAATGGAAGGCCATAAATCATCATTTCTGTTGCCGATGATTAAACATTGCAACGAACATAGGGTGCAGCCATTGCCAGATGTTGTAAGTAAACATTTTCTGGCTGCTGGTGATCGTTGTTTGAATGCTATCTCTGAACATGGGGAACGCTAATTGTGGTGCCAGCGATTGCTGGTAAACAGGGACATGTTTGATTTGCGTCAACAGAAACCTTGTCGGCGGTAGTAAATCAATAGGGGCAATAGCCGTATGCATGTTATGCCGGGGGTAAACAAATACAACGAGTCACAAGGAACTCTTGTTGATTGTTGTTTCCATAGCTTAAGGCTATGGAAACGAGATGCCCTGGCAGAATGTATGCCTAAAGATAAGATTTCAGATGCCATGGCAATGTGATGATTTTGCCATGGGCTTATGTTCTTTTCAGGAAATGATGTACGCCTCGGGGGTAAATTTTCGATGCCACGGCAAGGTGATAAGCTTTGCCGTGGGCTTAATGTTTTTTAGGGAATATGGTCTGGCCGAGGGTGAGTTTTCGATGCCACGGCAAGGTGATAAGCTTTGCCGTGGGCTTAATGTTTTTTAGGGAATATGGTCTGGCCGAGGGTGAGTTTTCGATGCCACGGCAAGGTGATAAGCTTTGCCGTGGATTTAATGTTTTCAGTGGTGATGCTGGAGAAAAAGGGGTTTGGACGGAAATCCCCTACTGAATAGGTAAGCTGCCTAACATAAATTCAAAACGGTTATCCGATTGGGTAACCGTATTGATTCCGGCGATTTGGCTGAGGGTAAATGCCGTAGCAAGGTTACGCAACCTTGCTGAAGTTCGACCGAGAGGTAAGTCGTTCGCCTGGAATAGTGGGGATCGAGCGATGTATGGCTCTTCGGGCCCTGAAAAGCCCCACAGACCTATCAGATCCCCCAGGACGACAACACTCTTCGTCTCATCCGGGAGCGTAAAAAGCTCTGCAGAATGAGATTTCGTCACCGCTTTACGCAAAGGGAGCCATTATTGCGATCCATTATTCACAATATTGGTACACTGATAAAACAGAGAATCCAAAACAATCGTACCCGACAATTGGAAGACAAGCTGAAGGGTATTCAGATGGACCAGAACGTTTATAAAAACGTTAAAAAGATATGTGGCTCTTCCCGCATCACTGGGCCGATTATGCACAATGGTGTTGTTGTCAATATCGACACCAATAAAGCAAATATCATCGGAGAGACTTTCGAAAACAACCACAAACTTACTCTCCAAGATGGCGACCCGGATACTAATGCAATCGTTAGTTCAGAGGTCCACAGCAAGCTGAACGACTTCAACGAGCCAATTGTTGTCTTTAATCCAACTAACAGTGCATACTTCGATGACACACGTGATAATGGTCACGGTTTCATCACACCAAATACCCTAAAGAGCCTGGTTAAATCTCGAGACCCTAAGAAGTCACCTGGTATCGACAACATGTCATACCACTCGTTGCCAAGGTTTTCTGCCTTATTCTTTATAAAGCTCTCCATTCTGTTCAACCATGCTTACAACATGGGGTACTTTCCCCAAGCTTTGAGGCACGCTATTATTTGTCCAATAGCAAAAGTTGGGAAACCAACGTATCACCCCTCAAGCTTTCGCCCTATCTCGCTTCTCACTTGCATCAGCAAAATATATGAAAAATTCATATACGAGAAACTAAATAACTTTGTCAGTGCCAGGCACCTAATACCTGATTTCCAATTCGGATTTCGAAGAGCGCACAGCACCACTATGGCTCTCAATTTATTTCAAAACCACGTCTGCGTGCGGCTCTTTAATAAGGAACCCACCGTTGCGGTAAGCCTAGACATTGAAAAAGCTTTTGATACGACTTGGGTCTAAGGTCTCGCTTTTAAACTACTGAACACTGGCCTCAGTAGAACCCTATGTAGTATCATCTACCAGTTCGTTCCAAACAGAACCTTCCAAGTTAGATTGAACGGAAAGCTTTCCCGAACTTTTCACGCCGCTGCAGGCGTACCACAGGGCTCCATTCTAGGCCCCATCTTATTCAATATTTACACCTCCGATATTCCCCGCCCTGTGGACGGGAGAGTAAACCAGATATGCTACGCGGATGACGTCCTGGTGTACACGTCAACCAAAGGCCCTAACCTCGCAACAAATCGACTCAACCGTCACTTGGACGAACTGTATCAGTATTACAGTCGATGGAAAATCCGACTTAATCCATCCAAAGCAGTAGCCATAATTCTGAGTAGTAAACACTCCCAACCTGCTTCTCGATATTCACAGAATCTTCGAATAAAAATGGGAGATACTACGATTAGACCACAGGACAAGATGAAATATCTTGGGGTCATGTATACCCCAAAAATGAATTTCATCAAACATGTGACCCACATTCTCCAAAGGGGCCTCAGTCGGCCTAAGCAACTGCACAACATCATGAAGTGGAGGAACAAAGTTCACACAAAAGTTAAGCTTCTCTGCTATAAGCAGCTAATCCGATCTTGAATATCATACGCCTTTCCCATATGGTCCTGCATATCTTCGGCCCAAATGGAAAGATTTCGGGTTTTCGAAAGGAAACTCCTCAGAAGATGCACCAATTATTCTTGAAGGCCTGACGGTCGTCATTACCCCAACACTCACCTATACGAAGGCGCCTCCATTACCCCTATCGACGAGTACTTGCTTCAATTAGCATATAAGTACCTCGAAAACATTCAGAACAGCGAGAACCTACTTGTTCGGGACTCTTGCGTTCTTGACCCTTCTCTCTCTCGATCTCTTCGGATCAAACCCCCATAATTTCTTCTTCAGTACAAAACTGAAGAAAGCACCCTTCCCAACAACATTCCCCTCTATAATAGAGGATTCCTGGACCCATCCCATAGGATCTACTATTAACAAACCACACACACGAACGCACAGTACAAGACGGCACAAACACAAACATACACACCGACCAAAGCGCAGATTATCAGACGCCAAAGACGTGATCTGCGTTCACTACCGCACCCAAGACCTACCGGTCTTGTACGATTTCTTTCCCACCTAAGTAGTTAGAGAACACCCGGACTAACACTGTCCACACTATCCTTGGATACCCCCCTTTTTTCTCTTTTCTTTTCAGCTAACCCGAGACCGAGCCCAACATCTTCACGGATGTGGGTGATTCTGGTTATCGCAAGATGACCAGAAGTCAGAGACAAGATGAAGGACACAAATGTCCTTGTCTCGCTAAATTCTGCCTTCTCGCCACAAATTTTTTGTTTTTTTTGATTGATCAGGCAGTCTCGATTAGAAATTCGACGACGAATATTCTTTGAGAAAAGTTAAAATAAAATAAAATAATTATTTTATATTTTATTAATTCGATTGTTTTATTAATTCGCGCATCCAGTCACCCATACCGACATCTCTCAGCAGGCGAACCGTAGAACACGCAGGTGTCCATGTCATCAAGCACCATTCTCATTGGGGCTCTAAGACCGGGCAACTCGCAGACCATCAAAGTAAAAACTCAGCGAATGATCGCTAGGGGTTGTTGCTGTGCCAGTCGCATAAAGGGACATCGAATGTTTATATGATGGCAGCAGCGTACAGCGTATATGCTGAACGTAAATCCCTCCTAGCGAATGGTGGGTATTTTCGCCGGTGCTGGTGTTGTTTTTGGCTCTCCCGTGGCAGCCAGGCATGGTATATACATTGCCTGTGGTTTGGTTTAGCGACCGAGATGCTCGCCATAGGACAAACCCGAGAACGCAGTCTGCACGTGCGCGATCATATTAGGCAGGAGAAATGCGCGTTAAACACATTTCATATTGGATTGGTTGTGTTATGATGCGACCGTTTCCTCTTGGCGAGAGGATGGTGCATGTTAATGGGAACGAATGGTTGGGAAGATCGTTGGCTGTTGGCGCCGATTGACTTTCCTTGGTGTGCGCTGCATGTTGTGCAATCTCTATCGAGAATCAACGTTATGCAACGCACAGTCAAGCAATTCGCCCTTACATGAAAATGATGAGTTTGTTCCCAGAGATACTATGCCGCGCAAAAACCAGGCTTTTGATTGTTTCTTGGTGCATTGTGGTATGCCCGATGAATTTGGGCAATGCCCGTTACCCTAGTTATGCTTTTATATTGGGGGTTACTATGCTATAGGAGAAACGGAGTAGTGGCGTTACATGAAACCGCCACATAAGAAAAATCAAGCTCGGTAGACTCCGGTGGGCGGGACACCTAGCTCGAATGAGCAAACAGGAGCCTGCCGGGAAAGTTGCTTGTGGCAGTATGTATGAAAGGCGACAGCGCGGCAGACCTTGTCTGCGATGGGAGGATGGCGTAGACCAGGATGCCCAGACCCTGGAAATGTCAAACTGGATGACATCGGCTCGAAATCAGGACCGGTGGAGAGACTTGCTAAATATGACCAAAACCGAATCCCGGTTGTACTGCCGATGATATTGATGATGATATTAATTTAGAATTTAAGAAAAAAACGGAAATAAAAAATGTTGGAAAATGGATATTAAATAAAACAAATGGTGCCCTAATTGAATTACAAATTAAATAAATAACTACGAGGGTTGCCTCTTATGTTTCGGGATTTGGCAACCCTAGTGTTGCAATCCGGCAAGTGACAGCTCTGTCGTAAAGTTGGACATTTTTGAGGTTATACGCACTCAGAACGTTTTGACATACGAGCGCTATTTGTGTTGTTTACAGTAACTTAAAAGACTCATCTCGGCCCAAAAATGGAATTAAATCGTCAACATTTTCGTGCGATTATTTTTTACAACTTTCGGCGTGAACTAACTCAGCAACAGTGCATGGATGAACTTGATTCAATTTTTGGCGATGAAGCTCCATCAAGGACCAGTGTTTATCGATGGTATGGTGAATTCAATCGTGGTCGTAGTTCACTCCAAGATGAATTTCGTGAAGGTCGTCCAAAATCAGTTGTTGTTCCGAAAACCATTGATGCTGTGCGCGAACTGATATTGGAAGATCGTCATGTGACCTATCGTGAGATTGAGACAACCTTAGGCGTTAGTGGGACCAGCATACATTCAATATTGCATAAACATTTGACTGTCAAAAAAATTTGTTCGCGTTGGATCCCACACAATTTGTCAATCGCCCAAAAAAAGGCTCGTGTCAATTGGTCGAAAGAAATGCTCAAAAAATACGGTCGCGGTGCTTCGAAACAGGTCTATGACATCGTGACAGGTGATGAATCGTGGATTTACGCGTATGAGCCCGAAAGTAAACAGCAGTCGACTGTCTGGGTGTTTCAAGATGAGCCAAATCCAACAAAAGTTGTTCGCGCACGAAGCACTTCCAAGCAAATGGTGGCCTGTTTTTTCGGAAAAACTGGACATGTCGCAACCGTACCACTAGAACAACACAGAACAGTCAATTCTGAGTGGTACACAACCATTTGTTTGCCAGTTGTCTTCCAAGAAATCAGGAAAACCAACCGCCGAAGACGGATCACTGTCCACTACGATAATGCGAGCTCTCACACATCGGCTGCGACAACTGCATTTTTGAGCACCCAAAACATCGATTTGATGGGTCATCCGCCGTATAGTCCTGACTTGGCACCGAATGACTTCTTTTTATTCCCGTACGTAAAAAACAAACTGAGAAGTCAACGTTTTTCGACACCTGAAGAAGCGGTTGCTGCATTCAGAATGCATGTGTTGGAGATACCTCAATCAGAGTGGCAAAAGTGCTTCGACAATTGGTTCAAACGCATGCAAAAGTGTATAGATCTTCATGGGGAATATTTTGAAAAACAAGAAAGTGATTTTCGATGATCAATATTTGTTTTTGTTCTCTAATCCCGAAATATAAAAGGCAACCCTCGTAAATAACATAAAAATATAATAAAAGTTTTTCTACTCCTGAAGAATGTAAAAATGTTTCGATGTATTGTCGAATAATTGTCTAATAGAACGAATGTATTTCTATCTAATTAACGAGCAAAATTCCGCTGAGATTCTTTTCAGAACACTTTTTATCTCATGGTCATCATCTAATGTAGGAGATTGAATGATTAATATTTACTATCAAGCCTGTTACAACATTATTGTTTACATAAACATAGATCATCTCTTTATAACGCAACTATATTGACTGTGTTGATTATAACTATATTTTTGTGATTGTAATTTGGTGATTAATTAGAGTTTTTTGCTGTGGTATAGCTTCCTTTCATAGGAGCATTGCAAACCAAAATAACACTAACGACACTGCATCGTTATAAAAATCTAAATAAAAATATATTTTTCTTTTCTCTTAGGTCCCTCATTCGGAGAGCATCAAGAAAAACAAAACAGCAAATAAACAACGCCGCCAGTGACGACTGCAGTGTTCAATAAACTTTTTTCCTGAGCAGCGGAGATAAGATTTAGAATTTCATTATCAAAATTTGCTATACGTTTCATATACAAAAACTAAACTATAAATATGAGAATGTTAAGTGTATCGTATATTAAAATTTAAAACAACGGTAAACGTTAAATAACTGACAAGGTTTTACTTTAAATTATCAAACCAAATAAAAATTTAATAAGCAAATTTAAGGATTGTTCTGTAAACTCATTTACAATAAATTAAATATCACATATAACTTATTATCAATGTACGTCACATTTTTGCACTGTGGGACCAGGTTAAAGAGCACAATTATGTTTAATTTTCCAACAAATAGGAAAACGTTGGCTATTTGTTTTTCATTAATAAAACAAAACATTACAACAAAAAATAAAAATAATTCATATCATTTGGAGACGGACACAAAATTTCTAACGAAATTATTTTACAAGTTTTACTATCAAGCACAAAATCTATTGACCTTCACTATTTATCTGTAAGAAAATTTAAATTGGATATCTCTAATAGATGTACGATCAGAAATTATTCTATAAAACTACTTCAATAGCGCAAATTAAAAGTATTTAAATCAGATTTAGACTAAATACATTTCCAAATGGCGGATGTCAAATGTAATTCTATGACACAAAATGTAATAGCCATTGCATCTAAATATCTAGCAATTTCTTGTTAATGGTTGTATATTATTAAAATAACAAAAAAAAAATAATTTCAAGAAGTCGAAATTGTAATTAGCTTGTGACATCTTTATTAAATTTTAATAGAGATGCCCCTCTATACTATGTGTAGATAAATAACTTTCTACTTAAGGGGAAGTTCTCATCCAGAGACCAAAAGAGACGTGTTTTTGTTGAATTTTTTTTTTCAAAAACGGAAGCAAATATCATTGTCAAATTTTGTACACATATTTACTAAGTATTTAGGTATAATATTAAAAATTGTCAATTTAATAGATGGCGCAGTGTGACGCCATCCATTAATGAACAAAAGGTACCCGATCGGTCTGCATCGTAGAGTTGTTTACAATCGTCTGTACTCATATAACAACAAGTTTTTTGAAATCATATAATATTTGCCAGAGTCTGAACCTATTTTCAAGGAAAAAAAATCTAAAATAAACAAAATGACGGACATGCAAACCTTAGGTATCGATTTTCGCATTTTTGTTTTTCTCTTTAACGTTGAATAGAAAAATAAATGTATGAGAAAATCATCTACATTTAGGTTCAGGCTCCAATAACTAAAAAATAAAAAAAGCCGATCCATCAAGTAGTTTTTGAGAAATCGTGGAGACTAGTTTGAAAAACATTGTTTCGAGAAAGCGCGTTTAAAGTTTTCGTAACGTTGGTGGTTCACTTTTTTATGCTGTAACTTTTTTGCAAAATTATTTTCTCAAAAACAGTTTTGAGGACTTATTCTACCCACTATAAGCTATGAAAAAATGAAAAGAATCGATTTTTTAAAACATCTTGATGAGAACCTCCCTTAAATTGTTATTATAGTTATATCTTGTGTAATCATATACTGCATCCAGTGTATATCATCGGTCGAATATCGGACGATTCTTTTGTTAATTAAACTATACTTCGTTTTCGCCATCGCTTGGTAACTTCTCTTATTATTCAGTTACGGCTATAGAAGTGACCGTATGTTTTTATAACAAACTTTAGCCAAGCTTTCAAAAGTAAGAGAGTAAAAGACGACAACAACAAAAAAACAAAAGCAAATTGTAATTCGACTAACCTCTTCGAACCGCAATTATCAAACAGCAGGAGATACCCAACTTATTGAATTTATAGCTCCACAAGGTGTATCATTAGAGATTATTGAACCAAGTATAACTCAATACCACCATAACCTACTGATGTCTCTTGTCGCTAAAGAGAAGCCATTGTCTATCAACGGAAGTGCACCGCAAAAGCCAAGTGCATCTATTTCTGGTCGAATTATCTCATCCCTTAGTTGAAATGACCAGACATTTAAGCTGTGAGAGGTGCGGCAAAATGTATGGTATCTGTTACGAGGATTGCCTTTTGTATTTCGGGATTAGAGAACAAAAACAAATATTGATCATCGAAAATCACTTTATTGTTTTTCAAAATATTCCCGATGAAGATCTATACACTTTTGCATGCGTTTGAACCAATTGTCGAAGCACTTTTGCCACTCTGATTGAGGTATCTCCAACACATGCATTCTGAATGCAGCAACCGCTTCTTCAGGTGTCGAAAAACGTTGACCTCTCAGTTTGTTTTTTACGTACGGGAAAAAAAGAAGTCATTCGGTGCCAAGTCAGGACTATACGGCGGATGACCGATCAAATCTATGTTTTGGGTGCTCAAAAATGCAGTTGTCGCAGCCGATGTGTGAGAGCTCGCATTGTCGTGGTGAAGAGTGATCCGTCTTCGGCGGTTGGTTTTTACTGATTTCTTGGAAGACAACTGGTAAACAAATGGTTGTGTACCACTCAGAGTTGACTGTTCTGTGTTGTTCTAATGGTACGGTTGCGACATGTCCAGTTTTTCCGAAAAAACAGGCGACCATTTGCTTGGAAGTGCTTCGTGCGCGAACAACTTTTGTTGGATTTGGCTCATCTTGAAACACCCAGACAGTCGACTGCTGTTTACTTTCGCGCTCATACGCGTAAATCCAAGATTCATCACCTGTCACGATGTCATAGACGTGTTTCGAAGCACCGCGACCGTATTTTTTGAGCATTTCTTTCGACCAATTGACACGAGCCTGTGGCGATTCCGCCAGATCCCACGGCTCGCCTTCCTGAAAAAACCCCCATAACCATAACCCGGGTCTGCACCAGCTTTCGCTAATGCAATTCGCATTAGAATCTTAGATGCTTCACGCATCAAACAGACCCAATTATTATAACCCTAAAATCCCTATAAAGAAAACTTACCTTCATGCATCCCTTCGCATACAATTTTTCATAAGATTTCTTTGTTTGCTTATTTGGTATTCTGAACCAATTCGGTACCAGACAAATACCATAAATATCGCGCCGTCTATTTTCCCAGCCGCGCCATATACCTTTTCATATATATTGCCTGGCAACCTTTTTTGTTTGTCTTACCAACAAACAACCCAAGCAGCTGCATATAATTAGCGCAATAGACGCTGAAACCAAATTCTCCAGCATTTCCTAATGCAAATATGAACCCGGCTTCTATTGCAGCCAGAGATGCCATAAACATCCAATTTGCTTTTAGCACCTTTTTCTCCTAACGTCGAAAATAGCGACGAGGCATCGTATAAATATGACCCTCATTAAAGAGCGAACCATTTGGTCGCCTTTTCTTTTGTTTTTGCCGCCTGCCTGTTTCGCTGTTCCACTGCACGTGTGAATAGCATTGATCTCAACGATCCCACACATACCACCATGACCTGTATTACAAGATCTGGTTTCCTATACCACCAAGAGAGAATTTACGTTTCCCTGGTGGTAGGTAAAAAACGATATCCTTATTGGAGAGGATATCGTTTGAGTCGTAATTCAATCTCCGTGGCGGTCGGGTCGCTCGCCATTCACCGTACCTCCGCCGGGTACGGTGCGAAACCAGTTTAATCCGAGTCGAGTGTTTTCCTTTGAAGAAGTTGGTGTGGTGTAGTACTTTGTGGTTTTTAAAAGATGCTGGGCAATTAGATAACAAAACAAGTAGTTATTCAGATTGAATCAAATGAAGCCATTCGATAAAATACATCCAATAAAATAAAAGAACATTAACTTTTCCTCCAGTGTTTTTGTGTGGCGTAGGTTTTGTTTTGTTTCGTTCCTTCGGTTCGGTGACTTGCGCGGCGAACAATACAGGATGGAGGAGGAAGTGAACCGTGTACCCATGCAGGTACTTTATTTCCTCTCCACAAGCCTTTTTTTGGGCGATTGACAAATTGTGTGGGATCCAACGCGAACAAATTTTTTTGACAGTCAAATGTTTATGCAATATTGAATGTATGCTCAATCTCACGGTAGGTCACATGACGATCTTCCAATAACAGTTCGCGCACAGCATCAATGGTTTTCGGAACAACAACTGATTTTGGACGACCTTCACGAAATTCATCTTGGAGTGAACTACGACCACGATTGAATTCACCATACCATCGATAAACACTGGTCCTTGATGGAGCTTCATCGCCAAAAATTGAATCAAGTTCATCCATGCACTGTTGCTGAGTTAATCCACGCCGAAAGTTGTAAAAAATAATCGCACGAAAATGTTGACGATTTAATTCCATTTTTGGGCCGAGATGAATCTTTTAAGTTACTGTAAACAACACAAATAGCGCTCGTATGTCAAAACGTTCTGAGTGTGTATAACCTCAAAAATGTCCAACTTTACGACAGAGCTGTCACTTGCCGGATTGCAACACTAGGGTTCCCAAATCCCGAAACATAAGAGGCAACCCTCGTAAGAAATACAATAATTAATTATGGCTAAGTTTTGAAAGGACGTAGTACAAGGTTCATTCAATTAGTCCTTAGAAAAAGTTTTTCAGAGGCGGAGTTTTTAGTTGATTTCATCTATCAATAACGACGTATAATCATCATCATCATCATCATCGGCACTACAACCGGGATCCGGTCTGGCCTTAATTACCAAGTCTCTTCACCGGTATCCGGTCCTTATCCGAGACTTGTTAAGTTTCCCATAATAATTTGGCAAGGTTATTACCCTTGAGCCAACGTTTCTCAGGATGTCACTGCATGCATTGGTTCACTACTTGGCGGGTGGCAAAGTAACTATCCAGAGGTGTCACGTGGAGACTGCATGTCAACTTGGATTGAACAGGGACAAGGATCGTCCTGGCCTTCGCCGGGTAAAAAGTACACACGCTCCCATCCCCCAACGACGTATAACACTCTCCAATTATTGGCTTTCCTTTTTCCAAGAAATCTATGTAGATAGTTCCATGTGCATCTCAAAATACCGTCATCCCCATCACGTTGTCTGCCGATTTCCTCATTTCGCCTTTTTTGGAGGTCAATCAAAAGCCAGCATTTTGCTTGTTCCTTTGACTCCAAAGTGTAGTATTGCATCAATGTTACGTCCACAATAATGGATCGATTTAAAAAGCTGACTTTTCCAATCAAAAAGCACCAAACCCACCACAGAGTCGACCACTAAATTATTCTCCACTGAGAGAAAAAGGGGCACCCGAATTCTCTTAACAAGATTTTGTTCACACTCAATTGTTCGCACAGTTGCTAATGAGTAATAATGCTTACTAAAAACAAACAATTTTCAATATTACAAGCGCCCTCTCTTAGATGTTCTAAGAACTTATTGAATGACCCTCGTATAATATTTTAATTTTGAATAAACTTATGAAATCCGAGTACCTTCATGATGATCTCGTAAAAATCTTTTATATACCCTCACTAAGGTATGCATATATATTGGGGTTACGATCCCCAAATCGTCCTTGTCGGATGGCTGCTAACGCTGAAGTCCCTGCGTGTTGATGCAGCAAATGTAGAATCCCCTATGTTGATTCGCACGTCTGGTCGCGGCGGCGGCTAATGTTGAAGTGTCCGTGTGTACGCGCCAATTGTCCACTCATGTGGTATTTGTCAAACGAAAGATCTGGCGTCGGTTCTCGTTCTGCGTGTGAGCGAGACCAACGTAGTACCGCGCCGACTCCACGCCAATTCAGCCGTGACTCTCCTTTGTGTGTGAGGGTGACCGAGAGTGTGCTTGACTTAATTAGTCGGAAGCTACTCTCGGTGTGAGTCTTTGCTTACGGCGACTGCGTGGAGGTTGTGGATTTTGCTGAGCCGCCACAACCACCCCCCCCCCCCCCCCCCCCCCCTCCAATGACCAGCGCAGGTTGCGCTGGGAGTGAGTATTCTCTGGTTCAGTGTGGCTGTGGGGTGAGGGTGCGCGCTGCCTCCGGGCCGGGACGGATGTGTGTAGTGGTTATGTGGGTGTCCTGTGGCTGGGCGGCCTATTGGGCAGGGGTCCCGGCTTGTGATGTGGGCAGCTCGGTCTGGATCGGTTGGTTGATGTGGGCCGACTCTGCCCTTTCCCGGTAGGCTGGTTTGACTTGGTCGGTTGAGACGGTTTTCTCCTGGCCATTGACGTCGATGATGATTGTTCTGTATTCCGTGCGTCGGATGACGCGGTGTGGACCTGTGTAGGGCGCTTCGAGAGGTTTGCGGATGCTGTAGAGTCGTCTGAAGACATGGGTGCAAGTCTGCAGATCCTTGTGGGTGAACGGGTGCCCTGTGGTGTGCCGACTTGCTGGGATAGGGCGGATGGCTTTGAAAAGCCGGCGTAGGCTCGCGACGAAGTTGGTTTTGTTTGCCTGTGCCGGTTCCGATGCGGCGAATTCTCCGGGGATTCGAATGGTTGTGCCGTAGAGCATCTCGGCTGGGGAGGCTTCGAGATCATCTTTGTACGCCGTCCTGAGGCCCAACATAACTGTGGGCAGACTATCTAGCCAGGAATGTGGGCAGCATCTTAGGGCGGCTTTAAGAGTTCGGTGGAATCTCTCCACCATTCCGTTGGACTGTGGGTGGTACGGCGTTGTGTGGATCATCTGCGCACCAATGCATTTGGCGAGCTCTGTGAACAGCTCTGCTTCGAATTGTGGCCCTCTGTCTGACGTGATATGAAGTGGAGTTCCATAGTTACTGACCCAGTGGTCCATGAATGCCTTGGCGGTTGTGTTTGTTTTGATGTTGGGCAAGGGCACCGCCACGGGCCATAGCGAGAATCTATCGTTGATGGTCAGGCAGTACTGCATCCCTTGCATTAGTGGCATCTTGATGAGGTCTATGTGGACTTGCTCGAAGCGATTGTCCGGCTCTTTGAATTTTCCCAGGGCCTCCCTGTTGTGACGTCCTACCTTGGAGCGTTGGCAGTCCTCGCAGTGATGTGCCCAAGCGATGGCGTCCTTGCGAACGCCGGGCCAGACGAATTTCCGCGCCAGTGTTTTGGCTGTCGCCCTGCCACTTGTGTGGGACAAGCTGTGAATGATGCTGAAGGCCTGACATCGCAGGGGCTCTGGGAGGTACGGTCGGATGATGTTTTCCTTTGTGTGTGAGGGTGACCGAGAGTGTGCTTGACTTAATTAGTCGAAAGCTACTCTCGGTGTGAGTCTTTGCTTACGGCAACTGCGTGGAGGTTGTGGATTGTGCTGATCCGCCACATATATCCAACTGGATTGTGGACACTATGAATGCCATCTTTCGAATGTTCTAAGGACTTATTGAACGACCCTTACAATACATACTCTCCAACTTAGCCACAATATACAAAGCCCTATAAATTATAATTCAATTCCGATATTTGACTACAGGCATCTAAAATAGGGCCACATATGCTCGTTGTCTACCTGCTTTTCGGGTCCCCGTCTAGTGTTCTGCGGATATAGTGTTTTGACATTTCAGGTTATCGTGAAATCTCTTTTATGCGTATGTTTGCTAAAATGGGAAGATAGGATTCAACGCAGAACGGGAATGAAGAGGAGAAAAAATATCGGACGAAAAAGGATAGTGAGGAGAATTAGATAATGAGTAGAAAGGGATAGAGCAGTTAAAAAAAAATGTCGAGGATGAACAAAGGGACGCGAAAGAAGGACAGAATTGATATTATTGATATTAAAAAAAAAACACAAAGTATACAACAGGCAGATTAACAGCAAGGATAGACAGGATAGAGGAGATATAAGAAATGAATGGTGGAAAGGATCAAATGAATGATATTGATACAAATAGCAGAAAGGATAAAAATAATACTAGAAAAGATAGAAAGGACAAAAGGGGAAGAAAGGATGCAGGGAATTAAATCAAGAGAAAAGATAAAATGGATATAACAGCGGGAAAGGGTGGAACAAATGAATCAGATAAAGTTGATAACATGAATAAAAGGGATAAAAAAATTAAATATATAAAAACGGTAAAAGCAAAAAAAAAGATAAAAAGACTGCAGGACGTTGTAAAGGATGGAACGGGTGGATTGTTGGAATGGTGGAATGTTGGAGTGTTGGTATGGTAGAATGTTGGAATGCTGGAATGGTGGAATGGTGGAATGGTGGAATGTTGGAGTGTGGTACTGTAGAATGGTGGAATGTTGGAATGGTGGAATGGTGGTTTGGCGGATTTTTGTCTTTGGTCGAAAGTTGATGGCTGAGGTGTTCCGCCGAACATTGTTCACAAAGGAAAAAAAACGACACACGGAGAACACTGCCACAAATAAAACACTGCGAAATTGTTTTCAGATACGTTTATTAATCTTCTCATATTTTTAGTTTACACTAATGGTCTGGCGAGAGTTTACAATATTTGCCATTGTTTTATTGTTTTGTCTTTTTCTTTACTTTTTCGTTTGTTAAATTATATATAGTCTGCCACTTAACTTAATTATTCCGGAGCACAATTTAATTAATCGTTAAACAAATTCTTGGGTGTCCTTAGTGAGGATCACAGGCCTGCGCGCGTTGAATTGATGTGCGTTGAACGCCGAATATATGTTTGCCTTCGGCGACAGTTCGGTCAATTGACTTGAGTTAACTCGCGTAATTTTGAAAGGTTTAACTTCGGGTCTAAGCGTTACTTTTCCGTTTTATCGCATTGCGCGGTTTGACCTACACGTTAGTGTGTTCTATGTCGACTGTCGTTTCTTCTCTGGGGATGATTTTATTCACCCCATAGTTGTCTTTTCCCGTTCGCTTTCGCTGGGTGGCGACTTTCTCTCAGTCGAGAATCTCTCCGCCAGAGAAGATCGCAATCACACATACAGACGCGGGGGTGGCCGACTATGGGTCCATCAGAATGTTCACCCTTCTGTTGCGTTGCTTATGCAAACATTCTGGTGTGTGTTTATTCTAGGCGATCCTGGGATCGTGTTTGCCTTGCCCTGTGGGAACAGCGTTTTCGTTTATTGCTTTTGGTCCGCAATTGTCTTTGTTCAGGCGAAGTGCATTGCGCCAGGGACATAGGTTTTGCCGACGGATTGTTTTCCGGCAATTCGCTTATCGGCGGGGATGTGATGTTTGCCGACATCTAGCACAACTGTGCCAACCGTTTGTATTTATCTAGTTGATGGATAAATAGGCAATTTCTAATCTGGGTCGTGTCCTTCGATCGCCGTGCAGGCGTAGGTAAATTGTTCGGGACTTGTGGCCCACGTATACGTGGGGTTGTTGAAGCCAGTATGATTGTCACCTTTGTTCAGGTGAAAAGGTGAACTTTGGGGACACGTGTCTGTGGGCACGTGAAGTTTGGTTATAGGTGAGTATGTTCCTTGGTGAAACGAAGCCATCTTAGCCGATGGTGATTTGTGCAGTTCGTGGAAGCGCCACAGTCGAATGGTGGAATGGTGGAATGAATGGAATATAAAGCATAGAAATGAGAGAAAAGTTAGAAAGTTAGAACGCAGAGACAAAATAAAAATGAGGGACTATAGAAGGAGTAAAACAATCAGAAAGGATATAAAAGACAGCAAGGACTGAATGACAGGATGGCAGAAAAGACAGAAATGCAGGAAAGCCAAGATATAATGGAATTGATACAGTAAATAGAAAGCGTAGGAATGGTGGAAGGGGCGGGCAGACTAGAGGGAATAGAAGAAATTAATAAAGGAAAGTTAACGCCCAATAAAAAGGATATGAATGGTAGAAACCCCCGGTAAGATATAAAAACTAGAAGGGATAAAAATGGTAAAAGGGACGATGAGGATAGGTTGAAGAGAAATAATTGAATGAATTTAAAGGATAGAAGGGGTAGAGAAGGTAAAGAAAACACTTTAGTTTAGTGGGGCTACAATCCCATTTATCAGTATTTACAAACTAATGAATCTTGTTTTCATTACACTTCTCCCGGGAGCGGCGAACCTATAGCACCGAATAGGCACCCCGAGATGTCACCAAATAACTGTTGCAGTTGTTTTAGAACAGTTGCAGGTTGTAACGCTCCGGAAACACTCGTGTGGGCAGAGAATTCCACAGCTTTCTCGCTCTGTAACGGAACGAGTTCTGATGTTCACGACGTCGGGAGATGAACCGCAAAGTAGTGCAACCGAATTACGCGGAACAATATGAATCTCCGATAAACAGTACCCGTGATAATATCTTATATCTGTCAGCTATGCGCCTTCGGTGTTATAGGGACTGCAGCCCCGTGTCGCCGATCAGGTAAAGATAGATTGAATAGATATAATTGAAGGAATTTAAAGGAAAGAAGGGGTAGAGAAGGGAAAGAAAACACTTTAGTTTAGTGGGGCTACCATCCGATTTATTAGGTTAATTCAAGCAATATAAGTACTTACAAACTAAAGAATCTTTTTTTAATTACACTTCTCCCGGAGAAGCGAAGATATAGCACCAAGTCGGCGCCCCGAGTTGCCACCAGATAACTGTTGCAGTTCTTTTTGAATAGTTGCAGTTTCTAACGCTCTGAAAACACTCGCGCGGGGAGGCAATTTCACAGCTTTCCCACTTTATAACGGAACGATTTCTAACGCAGAGTTGTTCGCGTCGTCAGGAGATGAACCGCAAACTGGTGCGATCCGTCGAATATCCGAAGAACAGTACCCGCGATATTATCTGTAACACAGGCAGAGGTCGGCTACGCGCCTTCGATGTGATAGCGACTGTAGTCCCGACGTCAGCGCCGTGCCCCCGATCAGGCGGGTCGCTCGTCTCTGCATGCTCTCAAGTAAGTCGAGGGTATGTTTAGGAGCAGAGCTCCAAACATGAGAACAATATGCGATCGCGGGTGTAATTTGGGATTTATACAGGAGAAGAAGTAGGGCCGGAGTAAAATATTTCTTGGCTCTAAAAAGATAACTCAGTTTCCCAGAAGCGGACCTGGCGATGTTCAACACGTGTTTATGCCACGATACATTCGCACAGATCGCGACACCGAGCCATTTCGTACTTTCTCCAGATTCGTAAGCCCGGCCATTCATCATCAGCTGTAGAACCGTTGATCCACATTTCTTTGTGAATGGTGTATATCCGTTCCATTGAAGTCGACAAGATTGGCCTTTCCCCCCCTGCAGGACCTTATCTAGATCCCGATTCAGAGAGTCGATCTGGCTACATCTCAGCTGGTGCGGCGATCACTCGAAAAAAGGAAACAAGCGTACTATCAGTCGCAAAACTGAACATTCTGTTACTCGTTGACTCCAATAAATCATTTAAGTGAAGCTAGAACAAGCTTGGAGCCAAAATATAACCTTGAGGCACGCCGGAATCAACAGAATTCAGATCCAAAGACTCGCCGATATCAGTTATATATGAGAACATTAAATGTGTCAATCTACAGCTTAAGTAGCGTGGAAATGGTCGGATTCACACGACCGATGTCTGATGTGCTGATGCTTCGGTTCTAACCAGTTCAGTTCGGATCCATCAATTCTGAGCTCTTCATATAGCCGCAAATCTCCTAGGAAAATCGATATGAATGAAGGTTACTCAGCAATGCTCCGTGTGAGATGCAGAAAAAAAGACTTGGAGATATCCAATGCGACCGCTCTTGACTCGCCATGCTCCTCAATCGCGGATGTTCATATATCGGTCATAAGAGTCAATAATTCTGTAGTTCTGCCGTGGACCTCCTGTCGCGGAATTCGTATTGACGGATATTCAGAAGTCCGTTGCACTTCAAATACTTAATTAACTCGGCATTGATGTCCTTTTCAATCACCTTACACAACATAGACAATAATTTTAGGGGCCGGTAATTTTGTGGGAGACACTTTTTGCCCTTTCTATGGGATTGGCTGAACGCGACCCACCTCCCAACAGGTAGGCAATGTCCATAAGGTAAGTGCATAAGATAAGTGGAAGAGCCTATCAGGAACCGGCGACAGTTCTTCAGAACTACTGCTGTTATTTCGTCAGGGCCGATTGCCTTCTTACAGTCCAGTCCACATAGAATGAGTTGAATACTACCCGGGCAGAATCTCACGTCCCGGGATGCATTGTTCCAATTGCATTGATGAGAGAGCCCATTAGATCACTAGTGTAAATGTTTAACAAAATGGGAGAATTCACTGCTCCCTGCTGTAAGCCATTTTCGATGTGAAAGGTCTGGGTGGATGTTATATCTCCACATTTCACCACACACTGTTTACCCATTATCATATTGCAGATAGCATACAATAAATATTCGGACATACCTTGATTTGATAACTGGTATATATACCCTTCTAACCATACGATATCAAAGGCCTTTACAATGTCAACGAAACAGGCCCCTGGTCATCGTCGTGCTGTCACGCTCGAAAATAATATTGTAGCGAGCTTAGGGTTCGCTGGATTAATTATTCTAATAACTAAGATCCGTTAAATCGATTTCTTTTTAAACACTTTTCTAGTCTGTTAATAACAACCGTTCCTTGCTCTTTCGTTAATAATTCGGTGACTCTTCTTTCTGTCGAGACTTATCGTTAATTCCTATCGCTCTCTTTGTTTTAGAGACCTGCCAGATATCACAGCTGATTGTCATATGCGTCACAATATATAGAACTAAGTGATAAACAAAGTCCGAGCCGGAGGGAAACGACCAAATCACGATTTCACTAGAAGATTCAAGACACCAACGCCGCGACAAAATAACTTTAAATCACACCGTAACCGTAGTCAAAAACAAACTGGACACATTTTATGTACTATTTATTCTACTGAAGTTTCGTCTCCATTCTACTCGCGCTACCAACTGCCTGACTTCTAATCTACTTTTTATTCTTCATCAAAGTCTGGACGCATCGCCCCTTATCATAGATCCTCTTTGAGGTTTGTTTTCGTTATCCATTAGGTAGTCTGGCAAATACAAACAAGAGCTTACATTGCATTTCAAATGGGGTCCAAATCTATGGTAAATGGGTGAGAATATGGATGAGAACTTTGGATGGGAATTTGGGTTTATTTGCATATCATAAAACATCTGGTTACAATGCATATGGAGATATGCATTGTGATGTTTAGATTTCCGGAATTGTGTGTATGTGGATCAAATGGACATGGCTTTTTTTGGACATAAGATGCATATGCAGATACGCATTGTGCTTTTCAGTTTCTAAGAATTTTGTGTGTGAATGATAAGTGAACATTTAGCTCGTGTATCACATATTTATTTTAGATTTTGGGAGTTAATTTTGATTCTGGAAATTTCGTGTATACGAACTAAATGGACAATTGGTACGTTTAACACGTGTTTGTTTGTACATATATGTGAAAATATGGATGAGAACTATGGATGGGACTTTGGGTTTATTTGCATATCATAAAACATCTGGTTACAATGCATGTGAAGATATGCACTGTGATGTTTGCATTTTAAGGAATTGAATTCAATGTGTGACAATCGAACCTTTGGTTCAATTTGCTTGGCACTGAATTCAACGTTGATATGGGGATAGGAATGCTTTGGATGGACGTCTGATTAGCGGGTAATATATATATGGGAATGCCGCAAGGCTAATAAACTTGTCCGTAAAAATAAACTATTATGGAAAACTTAACAAGCATCAAGATTTGCTAAATAAGGCCAAGACCGGATCCCGGTTGTAGTGCCGATGATGATGGTGATGATGATGATATATGTGGGGGAAAAAGGGTAGGGCTTCTTGGAGCACTACACATTATCTTGCTCCATACAATACAGCATCCATTTTTGAGAAATGTATATGTGCACCAGCAAAGGATTGGTTTGCATTAAATGTATCCTTGTTTTTTGCACAAATACTGACAAGCCGTTTTTTCGTTAATCAACAGTGCCGAAGATATGAGAATAACATTTGGGAATACACTACATTTGTGGTTACCCTTGATTTTCGGGTAAGTGCTTTTGTATTCTCTCTGATTTATTGCAGGACAATAGAGTCAAAAATGTGTGAACAATGATTCAAAGTAGATTGTGCAACACATGTGTTGAACTTCGAATTTCGCGGAAATGTTTAATAGATGTCATGTATAGAAAATTAATTTTTGTATGTATTAATGACATTGCTACTAAACGTTTGTTTACTACATTATTATTATTATTATTATTTATTGGCCTGTAGGAACCCGGAAGTTCATGACCTCGCCGACTCGGCTCCGCCATTGTTCCCTGTCCTGTGCGCTGTCCTTCCACGTTCGACCATCCGATCCGATCTCCTTGAAGTTCAATTTAGCATTGTCCTACCATTTCCGTCGTAGCCTTCCTGTCGGTCTCTTTCCCGTTAGTTTACCGTCAAGAATTCTATGCACGGTCCTATCATCGCCCATTCGCGCTACGTGTCCGGCCCATCTTAATCTTCGCGACTTGATTACTCTCACTATTGTAGGCTTGCGGTATAGTTCTTCCAATTCGTGGTTGTGGAGTTTCCTCCATTGTCCTGACTCCTCGTCATATTTACCGCCAAATATACCCCTTAAAACTTTATTCTCGAATACGCGGAATTTGCTCTCTTCCCGTTTTGTGAGAGACCATGTTTCGCATCCGTATAGAGCAATCGGCATGATTATGGTTCTATAGACACGGAGCTTTATATTATGTGATAGCAGTTTGGATTTCAACAGTTTACTGGCTGCATGCCAACTAGCGTTGCCGGAGTGTAGTCTTTCCTTAATTTCCTTCGACGTTTCGTTTCTGGTCGTCAGTATCGTTCCCAGATATTTAAATTCTTTGACATTTTCAAATATCTTTCCCCTGATGTTTATGTGTGCTCTCTGAGGTCCACCTGCTCTCGCCATAATCATGTATTTCATTTTGTCTTCATTTATTTCTAGGCCCACCTCTTCTGCTGCTTGCATGATGATTTCACTGTTTTTACTTACAGTTTCGAGATTATCGCCCAGAACGGTGATGTCATCCACATACGCGAGCACTTGTGTAACCCCGTTCAGGGATGGTCCTGCCGTGTTGTCATCTTGTACCTTTCTGATAACATACTCGAGGACAAGGTTAAAAAGCCATGGTGACAGGCTATCCCCCTGTTTTAGTCCGTCTCGGATTTCAAATGGTTCTGAGAGGTGGTTGTCTATTCTAACTCGCCCTTTGTTTTCGTTCATGCAAATTTGAATGAGGGCGGCATATTTTTTCGGGATCCCCAGCTCAACCACAATATGGTAGAGTCTTTACCTTGCGACTGAGTCGTAGGTTTTTTTGAAGTCAACGAACAGTTGGTGAACCGTCTCTCCGTATTCCCACTTCTTTTCCAGTAGTTGCCTTATTGTGAAGATTTGGTCGCTTGTTGACCGGTTCCGACGGAATCCGCATTGGTATTCTCCCAATATTTCTTCTGCGTACGGTGTGATTCTTGCCAGTATGACATTTGTTAATATTTTGTATGTGGTTGGGAGCAATGATCTTCTTCTGTAATTTTCGCAGTCAGATCTGTCGCCTTTTTTGAAAATGGGAATGACTATTGAGGTTTTCATTCTTCCGGAATGACTTCCTTGTCCCATATTGTTTTAACCAGTTGGTGGATCTTTCGAGCCATGCTTCGCAAGCTCTGCCGGTATGCAATCGACTCCGGGAGCCTAGTTGTTTTTCAATCGATTTATCGCGTCTACAACTTCGACGAATGATCTGGGGCTCGGCTGTATGTACGTCTGGTGCGTTTATTTGTGGTTGATGGGTGCGCACATTGAGCAGGTTTTCAAAGTACTGCCTCCATCTTGCCACGATATTGTTTGTTTCAATCCCCAGACAGTCGTTTGTGTCTCGAATTATTTTGTCTCTCCCTCGGTAGCTATTTCTAATTGAATTTATGCCAACATACATACCTCTGACGTTCTTTGCTCTGGCATTTTCCAGGATTTTTTCAATCCGAGTCTTCTCCCATTCGCATTTTTTGCGTTTGAAGAGTCTCATTGTCTATTTCCGAATTGTCGCGTATCTTTCTGCGTTGACTTCATCATATCTTTGTAAGTAGATCACTCCGAGGTGTTTATGTTCTTCGATCTTCGCCCTGCACTCATCGTCAAACCAAGCTTTGGACTTAGTTGTTTTCTTAAATCCTATTACCTCTTGGGCTGTTTGTTTGATTGTGTCTCTGATCGATGCCCATCTAGTGCCCACACTATTGGTTTCCTCTTCCCCACTACTGTCATTCTCTAGGATGCTAAATCTATTCGTTAGTTCGTGTTGATATTCCGCCCCTTTGCGTAGGTCTTTTAGTTTATCGATCTCGAACTTTTTCCTCGCGTCTCGTGACTGCCCATGTGGGTTTGCTGCGAGGCGACTTCTAATTTTGCCCATCACTAGAAGATGATCGGAGTCGCAATCTGATCTTCTATATGATCTTACGTCAAGGATATTCGAGTGGAGTCTTTTGTCTATGAGGAAGTGGTGTATTTGGTTACGCGTTACGTCGTCGGGTGATATCCATGTGGCTTTATGGATTTGCTTGTGCTTGAACATCATACTTTTCACTACCAGATTTTTTGACACTGCGAACGTGACATCTCGAATTCCATTATCATTTGAATTGTCATGTAGGCTTTCTTTACCTATTATTGGTTGGAAGATATCTTCCTTTCCAATTTTCGCATTGAGGTCGCCGAGAAGGATTTTAACATCGAATGATGAGATGCCATCAAATACTTCCTCTAGGGTCTCGTAGAATCCGTCCTTCGTTTCTTCGTCGGTATATTCTGCTGGGGCGTGTACGTTTATAAATACATAATTGTACCATGGTGCCTGTATTTTTAGCACCGACATTCATCATCATCATCATCATCAGCACTACAACCGGGATCCGGTCTTGGCCTTATTTAACAAATCTCTCCACTGGTCCCGATTTCGAGCCAATGTCATACAGTTTGGCACTCCCAGGCTCTGGGCGCCCTGGTCTACGCCAGCCCTCCATCGCAGACAAGGTCTGCCGCGCTGTCTCCTTTCACACATCCTGCCACAAACGACTTTCCGGGCAGGCTCCTCTTCGCTGATTCGAGCTAGGTGTCCCAGTCTACCGAGCTTGATTTTTCTTACAATATGAGCTTCAAGGTACATTGCGTACAACTCATGGTTGTAGCGTCTCCGGAATCGTCCTCACACACATTCGGGGCCAACAATTCTCCTTAAGACCTTTCTCTCGAACGCGGCCTAGAGTTCAGAGTGCCTTTTATTAAGCACCCAGGTCTCGGATCCATACATGAGTATTGGTAAGAGCATGGTATTGTACAGTAGTAGCTTGGATGTTCTGGATAAATTTCGGGATTTAAAGAGCCTTGATAGACCATAGTAGGCTTTGTTGGATTTGATCAGCCGTTCGCGTATTTCTTCTTCCATATTGTTATCGGCTGATACTATTGACCCAAGGTAGTTAAAGGATTGCACTACTTCAAATTCGTGCTCCACTACCCTGATAGTTTGACCAACGTTAGGTCTTCTCTTCGAAAAAGTTGCCACCATGTACTTAGTTTTTCCCTCATTAATGTGCAGTCCCAGTTTTTGTGCCGTCTGCTCGATGTGAGTGAAGGATTCCCGTACCGCCGATTCGGTTATACCGATGATGTCGATGTCATCTGCGTAGGCAAGTATCTGGCTGGACTTGGTGACAATAGTCCCTCTTGTTGTAACGCCAGAGTCACGGATTGCTTTCTCCAACGCCAGGTTGAAGAGGTCGCAGGCCAGACAGTCCCCTCGTCGGAGTCTATTATAGATGTTTATTGGTTTGGACAGCAATCCCCCTAGTTTTACTTGACTAGTTACGTTGGTCATGGTCACCCTACGAAGTCGTATTAATTTGTTTGGAATGCCGAACTCTCTCATGACATTATATAGTTCTATCCTGGCTATGTTGTCGTAGTCGGCCTTAAAGGCTATGAATAGATGATATAATGGAATCTTAAATTCCAGATATTTCTCCATCGCCTGCCTAAGGGTGAAAATCTGATGAATTGCTGATTTGCCTGGGATGAAGCCACATTGATATTGACCAATGATGGCCTTAGCGTATGGGGCTATCCGGTCTTGTAGGATAGTGGAGAGTATCTTATAGGCGGTACTCAACAATGTTATACCCCAATTGTTGCTGCACAGTGTGATATCTCCTTTCTTATGTATGGGGCAAATTATACCACGACGCCAATCTTGCGGCATTTCCTCTTGCTCCCATATGTGCATCACGATCTCATGAATTGCGTGATGTAACGCTGCCCCTCCTTGTTTGATCAGCTCGGCTGGTATGCCATGAGCTCCAGGGGCTTTATTTGATTTTAGCTGTCTAATGGCTTTTAATGTTTCCTCAATGCTTGGTGGCGGTAGCGTTTGGTCTTGATTTTGTATTGGTGGAGCCTCCAATTCTTCTGTGAGCTGATCATTCAGCAATTCATTGAAGTGCACTTCACAACGCTCCAGAATGCCTTCAGGATCGGTGATCAGATTACCCTCTTTATCCTTGCAGTAAGTGCAGCGTGGTGTGTACCGCGTCATACTGCGGATTATTTGGCAGAACTTCCGCGCCTGGTGCGGACCTCGCTCTCTACTTTTCTCTATTTCACAGACAAGATTTTTCCCCAGGCACTTTTCTTTTGTCTGTGAAGTTTTTTTTCAGATCTTCTGAGCTCTTTGTATTTCTCCTCGCGTACTTGCGTCCTATGAGACTGCTGCATTGCCCGATATGCAGCATTCTTACGTTCAGTCGCTAGTTTGCACTCATCATCAAGCCAGTCGTTCCGATTTCTACGACTACTGCCTAAGATGGTGTTAGCAGTACTAATGACAGTATTCTTAAGGCGTGTCCATTTCTCTTCTACGCCCGGCATTCTGGCCCCAGGACCTACTCTCCGTCCGTCGAGCTCTTCGAGGGCGAGTCCTAGCGCAGACCAAAGGTGTTGCTGGTATTCCCATTGCGTAAGGCAGCCGTGTTGATTCGAATCTGATCCGCAGATGCAATGCGTATCCGTAAGGCAATCCGCGCTCGAAAAACTGTACCGACAAGGTAGTGCTCCGAGTCGACGTTGGCACCTCGGTACGTTCGTACCGTCATCAGGCTCGAGGAGTCGCGGCGATCTATCAACACGTGGTCAATTTGATTGCGAGTGGCGCCATCAGGTGATACCCAGGTGGCTTTGTGGATATCTTTACGCGGAAACCTGGTACTCGCAGCGACCAAGTTGTTCGATGCTGCCAATTCGATGACTCGTAGTCCATTGTCATTAGTGTTCTCATGCAAACTATGGGAACCTGTGTAGTGCCTAAAAACCGGCTCCCGACCTATTTTTGCATTCAAATCCCCAAGAACGATTTTCACATCGTATCTTGGGCAGACATTGAGGGCCCGTTCGACGTTCTCATAGTATTCTTCTTTCGTCGTCAGGGGACTCCTCTGTAGGTCCGTGAACGTTTATGAGGCTTATGTTCTTTAACTTGCCTCGCACGCGAAGAGTGCATAGCCTTTCGTTTATTGCATTAAAGCCAATGATGGCAGCTTTCAGTTTTTGGCTGACTAGAAAGCCTACCCCAGCACATGGTGTTTTGCGTGACAGCTGTAATAAATGTCATACTCTTTTCTTTGAAAAACACCACTCCCCGTCCATCTTATTTCTTGCAATGCTGTTATGTCAGCCTTATATTCGGACAGGGCAACGGCTAGCTGCTGTGCAGCTTGAGCTCTGTATAGTGAGCGTACGTTCCATGTAAAAATTCTTAAATCATTTAGCCATTTTCGTTTCCGTGGTCGTCATCGTGTATCCGGTCCATATCCGAGGCTTGATAAATTTGCCGCAATAATTCATTTTTACGGGCCTGGTTATTAGCCTTGCGCCAACCTTTCTTAGGATGTTGCTGCATGCATTGGCTCACTACTTGGCGGGTGTCAAAGTAGCTATCCAAGGGTGTCACGTGGAGACTGCATGTCAACTTGGATTGTATAGAGACAAGGATCGTCTTGGCCTTCGCCGGGTTGAGGGCAATCAGAGACTTTGCCCTGTATGTTCACACCCATTCGCCCGCACCGACATTCGGTCATTAATAAATTGCACATATTTTACATGGGACGTAATCTTCTTGTTTATGATGAAGCCAGTTCCGAGGTTATGTGTATCGGTACCTCCACACGGCAGTGTAAACCCATTGGTTTGGATTGCTTGATATGTGAGTCGAACTTCCTGAAGCGCGACGATGTCCATTTTATACTGTTTCGCGTTTTCTACAACTGTCTTTATCGCGCCTGGTTTATATAACGTTCGAACATTCCACGTGCCGACGCGTATGTCTCGCTTTTTCCGTTTTTCCCTACGCCTTCTTTTTCCCGAGTCGGTGTTTTCTTGATGATTTTTTCCCTTATGGTAGTGTCGGCTCATCACTACGCCTACTGGGTTTTTCGTAGGATTGTTTTTTGTATATTGATTATTCATTTTTGATCCCACGAGTCTTGGGGTTTCAAATAGTCCGCCACATCAGAGGCCCTCTTTGATATGGTAAGGTCTGCTTACTGCTCTGATTCGACCCGGTGTCAGAGAGTCGCCGTTATAATACAGCCGGTATATTCCTGGCTGCAAACCATCCAATGGGCACGGTGACGCGTAACACCCTGGATTAGAAGTGGTAGATCTTTGTGTGTTACTCCATTACTCACAAAATTTGTCTTAAAAGGCATTTTTTTCCTGGAATAATATTTAGTCGGAGTGGTGTCATTATCCAGTTTTAATCCATAATTATTTAGACAGTATAAATAATAGACAGTATGTCTTTTTTATTTCCCCTGGATGATTTGATATGTTGATCAATTTCAAATTAACTAATGCAGAAAATTCGCGTTAAATGATTGTAGATTAAATAGCGAACCGCCCCAGTAGGCAGGTATCTTGAATCGGACGTTGAAGCAAATAAGAGAACAAATGGTGGAAAAGATAGACGAGATAGAGAAGATAGAAAAGATGGAAAGAACAGAGTGAATAGGAAAACTAAAAAAAAAAAACGTACTGTTCAAAATGGGGATAGAATATAGAAAAAAAAAACGTTTCAAAATATATGTATATACGTTTTTAGTACCACACGTCTGCAAATTTGACGGCTATTTTTGTGACTATGCTATAATTTAACAAAATTTAGATTTCTTACAAAATTTTTTAAACATTATTTGTGTCTCGTTTGAGGTTTCAGGATTGTTAAAGTGATAGATATTTACGCTAACTAAATTAAATCTTCGCACATTATCCAAGATAGCTTTAATAAACGAAGTTGGACAGGATTATTTTTACCCGCATTACAATTGATAGTTTATTAACAAAATTTAGATTTCTTACAAAATCTTTTAAACATTATTTGTGTCTCGTTTGAGGTTTCAGGATTGTTAAAGTGATAGATATTTACGCTAACTAAATTAAATCTTCGCACATTATCCAAGATAGCTTAAATAAACGAAGTTGGACAGGATTATTTTTACCCGCATTACAATTGATAGTTTATTATGTAGTTTACGATTTTAAATAAGGATCACTCTCATAACAAATACCGCTAGAAACTAATTGCTCTCCAACAACCTCTTTTAACAATTGGGTTTGTTTTATATTAACGCCAAATTCACACAGATTATTTAATATTCTATTGAAATTTCGATGCCGTCGGTTTTTTGTTGTTGTGTTGTTTTAAATTAACGCTAAAACCCTGAAATTGGAAAAAACAAATGTATTATTTGAAAATAAAATTTTTATAGATCAGTCCTTGCATATTAAATGTATCTCCTAACCGAATATCTTAGAAGAAAAATGACACTTACTATTATTGTTTCCATTACATAGATGAGCATTAATTTTAGCGCCATAACATTTTCCCATAAAACTAAATGAACTATATTAAATTTTAAATTGTATCCGGAGTGTTTTTAGATAAAATAAACCAATTTTAAAATTAGAACCACTAAAAAATATATTCCAAAGTATACTTATATTAATATTAATTAAAAACAAAGTTGTTATACTTAAATGATTGTAACATTAATGAAAAATAATTATATTAACATTAATAATAACAAAAATTGAAATATACAAAATATTGTTAACTTATTAAATAAAATTTATTACGTATTTATGATATTGTTGTGTGTTAACACAAAACGTTGTATTATATAAAATAAAAACTCAATGCGAAAGGAATTGTGATCAAATAAGTATTCAAAATGAAAACAAGTAACATTAATTAACTTAGAATTTATATTGAGAATATAACAATTACTGATAATTATATTATTCATCGTAAAAGAGATTCAAGCAAACAGAACAAATATAATCAATTTCATCTTAATATTCTTAATATTACTAGAGCATTTTACCGTGAAATGTAAATTAAGTTTTTAAGACTAGACAAACAAAATCAAACAAAGCATTTACATTATATGTATTTGAGTGAAAAAAAATTTATTAGTAAACGTTTTCAAAGTAGACTATTGCAATTGGTTTTCATTAAATGTTGGGTCCTTTTCCAGTCATCTGAACGGAATACGTGTTTCGAGTATTTCAATTAAAACCTAATTAAAAGAGTGCTCTAGATCGCGTCTCTACACAATTAATTGAGTTATCGCAGCTTCCTTACAATAGGGTTCCCATTAACAGGTGTACACTAAGTGCAGCGAGGCATTAAATACTCCTCAACATGAGCAGCACGTCTTAGAGACGCACTGGAGGGATTATAGTCCAAGTTTATTGGCAAGGAACGACTCGGAAATTCATATTACATCGAAATTATATTGTCTAACGTTAAAGTATTAACAAATCTTCAATCATCTGCCAGTTGGTTTTAATTACTTATAAATGATGTAATTTATTTAATGGAATTCGGAAAACATCTTCGGGGAGCAAGGCGTTCATTAAAGGATTCAACATCATCCACGGGTAAGAATATTAATTAACTGGGAGTGGAAGGATAGAAGACTTCATCACTTCATCGCCGAGCAAATGCAGGTCATCAATTTGAAATAATCGCGAGTGTAATAATGGAATACGTGTATTAAAAGTCGAAAATAAAAAGTACATGCGAATATCATAGCTAAGGATATCGTGTTTCGTCATTTTCACCTAATTTAACAATCTTGTTTATTGTGAAGGTAGTGATTATACAGGGTTTGGGTTTATGATCTTAGTAAGATTAATTGTCGTCATCTCTTTGGGAGTTGTCTGACCCCCTTTCAAACGCTGGGTAGTAGACAAGAAATTATGATTAAAATTCTGCCTTAAATTATTTTTTCATATTTTGATGCGTTGATATATTAATATTCCCCAGGGGCAAGATGCTTAAAGAAAAGCAATTTGTCAGAACTATATAATTGTTTTCCATTATATTGATGTTTTTTTTTTGGGAGTATTGACACAAATTTATTAATCATAACTTTACAAATATATTTTAATACCACTCTCTTGTAGAGGGAAACGATGGCGGGTCTAAACGACGCTATATCTAAAATTAAAAGTATTATACTATAATTTCATGCCACCGTAAAATTACAAAGGTCATTTCCTGAATGGAGACAGTCGCAGTTTTTTCAAACAACGAAAATGTGGGAAAGCATTAGCAATGCGATGGGGTCCTCGATAGTATAGTGGTTAGTATACCCGCCTGTCACCCGGGAGACCGGGGTTCGATTCCCCGTCGGGGAGCCCCTGGCGCAAGACTAATGACCTTGCCCAGAAAAAATAAATCATTATGGAAAATTTAACAAGCCTCAAGACTTGCTAAATAAGGCCAAGACCAGTTCCCGGTTGTAGTGCCGATGATGATGATGATGATTAGCAATGCGGCGCTTGTTATTTAAAATTTTCTATAAATTTAATTGGCGTCGGATTTTATTGTTGTTCGTGATATATCGGCTTCGGACACTTAACAACGTGGTATGGAGTAGTTCCTTGTGGGTTGTGTGGCAAAAATTATTTAAACTGTGGAAACTGTGGAATATTACTGCTTATAAATTCATTCCATTTTCAAGTCAACAAACCAAAGCGCAACCGGTTTTATTATGTAGTAAATGGGAAATTAAAGTTTTGAATACATTTCTCGACTTTTAACTTGTTTTTGACGGTGAGCACATGCACCTGCTAAAAGCCTATCCCGGTAAAACGCAAGCATTTTTCGTTTTTTTTTTTAAGAAAGTAGATATCTTAAAGATATAACTAGACCGATCCAGGGGAATGACGGTTTTCTACCGGCTGAAACCACTTCCCGCCAGCACATAGTCACGTTGAGATCGGGAAACTTTCTCTAAGATATTCCATCGCGGGGTGGAGCGCAGTTTACCTATTACTCCGCTCGTCGCAAGGCAACTGACGCATTTTGTCACATAGGATACCATTTATTACGGACCATGCTTGTTTGAACCAATGCATGCAGCGACATCCTGAGAAAGGTTGGCGCAAGGCTAATAACCGTGCTCGTAAAAACAAACTATTTTGGAAAATTTAACAAGCCTCGGATATGGACCGGATGCACGACGACGACCACGGAAACGAAAATGGCTAAACGATTTGAGAACTTTCTCATGGAACGTCCACTCACTATACAGAGCTCGAGCTGGCCGATGCCCTGTCCGAATATAAGGCTGACATAACAGCATTACAAAAAATAAGATGGACGAGAGTGGTGTTATCCAAGGAAAAGAGTATTACATTTATTACAGCTGTCACGCAAAGCACCATGTGCTCGGGGTAGGCTTTCTAGTCAGCCAAAACTGAAGCCTGTCATTATCGACTTTAATCCAATAAACGAAAGGCTATGCACTCTTCGCGTGCGAGGCAAGTTTAAGAACATAAGCCTATAGCGTTTGGGATGATAGTGAAGAACGTGTGATTCGAACTGACGCTATGACAGTTAGAATCACAAAAAATTGAACCAAAGCGCAACCCATCAGGCCACCGCCGTGTGTACGAATTCGATTTCTAAACTAAAGTACATTCGACTGATGTGGATTTTTTATGTTATCGCTATGGTATACGGCTCTGATGCATTTTCTTATTCGATTTTCGTTCCGTGTTCTTAACTATTTGCTTGTGTATTGTGTGTGTATCTGTTACAAACGCCACAAGCCTCGTAAACTTTCACGGACCTACAGAGGAGTCCTCTGACGACGAAAAAGAAGAATACTACGAAAACGTCGAACGGGCCCTCAATGTCTGCTCAAAATACGATGTGAAAATCGTTCTTGGTGATTTGAATGCCAAAATAGGTCGGGAGTCGGTTTTCGGGCACTACGCTGGTTCCCATAGTTGGCATGAGAACATTAATGACAATGGACTACGAATCATCGAACTAGCAGCATCAAAAAACTTGGTCGTTGCGAGTACCAGGTTTCCGCGTAAAGATATCCACAAAGCCACATGGGTATCACCTGATTGACCCACTCACGACCAAATTGACCACGTGGTGATAGATCGCCGCCACTCCTCGAGCCTGATGACGGTACGAACGTACTGGGGTGCCAACGTCGACTCGGATCACTATCTTGTTGGTACAGTTTTCCGAGCGCGGATTGCCTTACGGAGACGTATTGTATCCGCGGATCAGGTTCGAATCAACACGGCTGCCTTACGCAATGGGAATACCAGTAACACCTTTGGTCATGCGTTAAGACTCGCCCTCAAAGAGCTCGACGGAGGGAGAGTAAGTCCTGGGGCCCGAATGCCGGGCGTAGAAGAGAAATGGACACGCCTTAAGAATCCTGTCATTAGTACTGCCAATTCTATCTTAGGCAGTAGTCGTAGAGATCGGAGCGACTGGTTTGATGATGAGTGCCAACTAGCGACTGAACGTAAGAATGCTGCATACCGGGCATTCCAGCAGTCTCATAGGACGTGGGTACGCAAGGAGAAATACAAAGAGCTCAGAAGATCTGTAAAACGGCTTCACAGACAAAAGAAAAGTGCCTGGGAAAAAAACCCGTTCGGTGAAATAGAGAAAAGTAGGGAGTTAGGTGCGCTCCAGGCGCGGAAGTTCTACCAAATAATCCGCAGTATGACGCGGTACACACCACGCTGCAAGGATAAAGTGGGTAATCCGATCACCGATCCAGAAGGCATACTGAAGCGATGGGAAGTACACTTCAATGAATTGCTAAATGGTCAGTTCACAGAAGAATTGGAGGCTCCACCAATGCAAGATCAAGACCAAATTTTGCTGGCACCAAGCATCGAGTAAACATTAAAGGCCATAAGACAGCTCAAATCAAACAAAGCCCCCGGAGTTGATGGCATACCAGCTGAGCTGATCAAACAAGGAGGGACAGCGTTACATCACGCAATTCATGAGATCGTGATGCACGTATGGGAACAAGAGGAGATGCAGGAAAATTTGCATCGTGGAATAATTTGCCCCATACATAAGAGGGGAGATATCACAGTGAGCAGCAACTATAGGGTATAACATTGCTGAGTACTGCCTATAAGATACTCTTCACTATCCTACAAGATCGGATCGCCCCATACGCTAAAACCATCATTGGTCAATATCAGTGTTGTTTCATCCCAGGCAAATCAGCGATTGATCAAATATTCACCCTTAGGCAGGCGATGAAAAAATGTCTGGAATTTAATATCCCATTATATCATCTATTTATATACTTTAAGGGCGCCTACGACAACATAGCCAGGGTAGAACTATATAATGCCATGAGAGAGTTCGGCATTCCACACAAATTGATACGACTTTATGGGTTGACCATGACCAACGTAACCAGTCAAGTAAAAATAGCGGGATTGCTGTCCAAACCAATAAATATCTTTAATGGACTCCGGCAAGGGGACTGTCTGGCATGCCTCCTCTTCAACCTGGCGTTGGAGAAAGCATTCCGTGACTCTGGCGTCACAACTAGAGGGACTATTATCACCAAGTCCAGCCAGATACTTGCCTACGCAGATGACATTGACATCATCGGTAGAACCGGATCGGCTGTACTGGAATCCTTCATCCAGCTCGAGCAGACGGCACAAAAACTGGGACTGAACATTAATGTGGGGAAGACTAAGTACATGGTGGCAACTTTTGCGAAGAGAAGACCTACCGTTGGTCAAAATATCAGGGTAGTGGAGCACGAATTTGAAGTAGTGCAATCCTTTAATTACCTTGGGTCAATAGTATCAGCCGATAACAATATAGAAGAAGAAATACACGAACGACTGAACAAATCCAACAAAGCCTACTATGGTGTATCAAGGCTCTTTAAATCCCGAAATTTATCCAGAACATCCAAGCTACTACTGTACAAGACCATGGTCTTACCAGTACTCATGTATGGATCCGAGACCTGGGTGCTCAATAAAAGGCATTCTGATCTCTTAGCCGCGTTCGAAAGGAAGGTCTTAAGGTGAATTGTTGGCCCCGTATGTGAGGGAGGACGATTCCGGAGACAACCATCGATCTACCTTGAAGCTAATGTTGTAAGAAAAATCAAGCTCGGTAGGCGCGACACCTAGCTCGAATGAGCGAAAAGGAGCCTGCCCGGAAAGTCGTTTGTGGCAGGATGTATGGCTAAAGAATGACTCTCTATGTTTATTTGTGCGTCTCAAGTCCATTTTCAACATGAACTGATGCGCATTCACAGATTGACGGGTATCGCGGGAAAATGTCTGAAGGGGCGCAGCACATTCAGCAAGTTCAGTAGAGCAACGACCGTGGTAATACCCATAGAAAAGAGATAGACATGATACGTTGCGCCGATGTTCTAATGACGGAATTGATCGACTTACGGCTGAGTCCCCACTAAGTTTCACTGCTCGTTTTTGCATCCTGTCGAACACGTGAAGTGCGGTTTTGGATGCATCTGGCCAAATATGGGAGTTGAACTCCATTTTTGGACGAATGTACAATGTACAAAATAGTGACCAGATTGATGGGGTGAAGTATCTTTTGCATCTCTTAAGGAATCCCATGCATTTGGCTGCACTTTTCGCAGCTTCGAATATGTAGTTATTCTAATTAAGAGTCGAATTAATTCGAGTGCCGAGAAGTGATAATTCCTTGGCTTCGTCGATGCAAGTCCCGTTCATCGACAGTGTATTTACTATATGGTGCGTCTTTGACAAGACGAGAGCACTGAGTTTTTAAGGCATTGAGCTCTACTCGTTAGATAATCCCCATTGATATATCTTGTTGAGGTCGGGCTTCAGTGTATGAAGCACAACCTGCAGATTGGTATTGATGTTCGACGAGTTTGGTCAGGAATGTTCGTATGAGTATGAGAAACTCAACGTGCTATCACCAGCAAAGGAGTGAATTGGGTTGTGGGTAATGGACAAGAGATAATTTATAAAGATGAGGAAGAGAGTGGGTGAGAGTACCGAACCTTGGGGAACACCTGCATTAATTTGATGGGAGGCAGATTTGAAGCTATCAAAAACCACTTGAATTGAACGGCAAGAAAGATAATCTCTTATCCATTGGATTAGGGAATTGTCCACTACATATGAATGTAATTTTGATAAAAGGGCTGGATGCCAAACTCTGTCGAAGGCTTTCGAGATATTCAGTGCAACAGTACGCGTTCGGAAATGAATCTGGTCCATGGTGTGCTGTTTATGCTCAAGTTGAGGCGGAACTGATGTGGTATCAGGCAGCGTTGAGTTGGCTGCAAAATGTGCAGCAAGTAGATTCGCTTTCTCTATTGCAGTGGTGCCTGGTCTGTCATCGACTATAAGCGATGGAATGGATGAAGAGACTGAGTTTTGAATGTTTTGCGCGAATTGCCAGAAGTTTCTACTACCTGTGGGAGAGTGTAGTATTTTTTGTCTCACTACCTGGTCATGCAAGAACTTGGCGCGTTGAACATGCGCATTGCAGTCATTTCTAGCTCTCTTAAATCTTTTCCGGTTTTCCTCTGTATTGTTTGATTTATACAACCGGAACCTCAACTCTTTAGCCTTAATAACTTCACTGCATGCGGAATCGAACCACATATTTCTCTTGGGTTTGATACTATTTACCCTGTGTGAAATAAAAGTTCGCATCCTAAGTTAAATCGTATAATCGTGTCTGTCAACGTGTCCGGGATAAAGTCAACATGGTTATTAAGGAAAAATAACGACCAATTTTATTTCCCAAAAAAGTCGATCAGACCTTCCCAGTTGGCTTTCTCGTAGAACCATACTGTTCTTTTGGGAGCTTTCTCATTAACGTTACTGTAGGTTAGAGCAAATTTAACTGACACGACACAGTGGCCTGAAGTGCCCATGGGCGAGGAAACTTCAATTGTGTATTTGTTCGGATGGGAGGTAAGAAACGGTTCCAGTGTGTTGACGAAATGACCTAAGTATGGTACCCGTGTTGGCGCCTTGACAAGTTGACTTAAACTATTTGAATCAGCAAAGAGTGGGACATATTGACCTTCAGGTGGAATGTGTCCGGTGTGACGAAGCTACTGAGAGTTATGCACATTAAAATCACTTGCAATAATGATTTCAGTGTGCGGATATAGGGTACAGATCCTATCAATAGAATCAGACAGAACATCAAATTCGTTAAAAGATGCGTTTCTATCCAAGTTTGAGCTTCTATAAAGAAAGCAGTATTGTATGATATGCTTGCAAACGTGAGGTTTTAGCCAAGAGAAATTAAATTCTGGGTCGGAGCAGAGCCCATATTGTGGCAGAAGCCGATAAGCAATATCATATCGTATGTATGTGGCTATAGCACGATGTGGAAAAAACAGTGGCATTAAGTTATATCCAGGTAGATTATACCTGTATTATTATACAAATAGGCCCCTTGATAGTATAGTGGTTAGTATACCAGCCCGTCACTCGGGAGACTGGGGTTTGATTCTCCGTCGGGGAGCCTCTGACGCAAGACTAATGACCTTGCCCGGAAAAAACAAATCATTATGGAAAATTTAACAAGCCTCAGGACTTACTAAATAAGGACCAGACCGGTTCCCGGTTGTAGTGCCGATGATGATGATTATACAAATATATCTGCATTATTACCTAGGTTTCGCTAAGTGCAAGGATAGTTGGTTTCTGGTTAGAAACATGGGCAGACACACAAAAGAAATTACGTCTCAAGCCGCGAATGTTACACAAATCAACGCGAAATTCCCGCTCCATTGAAATGGTCCTATACATCCTTTCCCGAGACCAATGCCGCCTCGGGAAAGGATACAAGTCAGGACCAGCAATAGATGTGTCTCTCAAAAATCATTCGTACGGTTGGGAATCTCACGCTTTCTGTAAGTACGTGTTCCACATTTTCTATTTTGCCTCCGCAGTACAAGCAGTATGGGTGATTGACATGCTTATACTTTTGCAAGTATTGCCGAGAGCATTCGTGACTTCTTCGCCGCCGTTGTCTTAACGAAAACATAAACAAAGCTACATTACATATAAATCGTTTAAACAATTTGAAAATTAAATACATGCATTGCAAACAATTTAAGCTTAAATAGAATTTGTAATATAATTTACACTTTACGATTAATTTGCACGTTACGATTAAACATTTATCTATAAAATAAACACATTCAGAAATACAATGTACAATTACACATAATTAAACACACAATACAAAAAACATTAAATTACATTTAAATTCAAATTGAATGCGAGAAGTCGGTGGGTTTACCTATAAGAAGGTAACAGAGAATCACACTACACGTGAGTACCCACTCTTTCCGTCTATATATAGTTTACCGTGAATTTGCAAATATTATACATGTCCTGATATCAACTGAGTCAAGTGATAGTTCAGCTCGTCATTTTTTCTATCACCCGGATTTCTATATCACGTATGGGTTCAGGTGTTGGTTCATGTTCCTTTGGTGGAAGAATCCCACCTTCGTTGCCATTCTCTTAGACTTGAGAGCTCTAATTATGACCGCATTCGCCGGCGATCCTCTTGCGAGACTAGTGCGACATGCAAAGCAGTGGTCTCCTTAGCTGCAATGTCAAGAGGTTTCCTCCCTGCCAAGACATTTAAGCATCTTCCGATATCGGTCAGAAGGCGCAGCATATGATGCCAACCTAAGTCTTTAGAAAAAGATAGAAAAGCCATTTTTAAAATTCTTAGCAGAATCTCCTAGTTCAAATACATGTTGACAAACGCCCGTCCAAATCTTTGTAGCCTTCGGGAAAGTATGATTATGGTAGTTGCTCAAAATAAAAATGTATGTGTGTGATGACCTCCCCATTTATTTTTTTATTACTCTTAACTCGGGAGAGGCGAACTTATAGCACCGAGTCGACGCCCCGAGATGCCACCAGATACCTGTTGCAGTTCTTCTTGAACAGTTGCAGGTTGTAACGCTCTGGAAACACTCGCCCAGAGGGGGAATTTCACAGCCTCCCCACTTTGTAACGGAACGAATTCTGACGCAGAGTTATCCAAGCTGCCGTGAGATGAACCGCAATCTGCGTGGTGCGATCCATCGGATTTTCTCCTGGAGCGCATATAAACCAAATTGCGCGGAACAATACCACGAATCTCCGAAGAACAGTATATACAGATATTATCTGTAAAACAGACAGAGGTCGCCTTCGATGTGATAGCGACTTTTGTGCCGACCTCAGCGTCGTGCCCCCGATCAGACGGATCGCTTGTCTCTGTATGCTCTCAAGTAGGTCGAGGGTATGTTTAGGAGCGGAGTTCCAAACATGAGAGCATATTCGGACGCGGGTCTAATTTAGGATTTAAGCCGAAGGAAAATTTGGGCCAGAGTAAAATATTTCTAAAAAGATAACTTCGTTTTCCAGAGGCAGACCTGCGATGTTCGGCGCGTGTTTATGCAACGATACATTCCCACAGACCGTAACGCCGAGCAATTTCATGCTTTCCTTAGATTCGAAAGCCCGGCCATTTATCATCAGCTGTAGAATCGTTGATCCACTTTTCTTTGTGAATGTTGTATACTGTGTCTCCGTTGAATTGAAGTCGACGAGATTGGTCTTTCCGCTCTGCAGGACTTTATTCAGATCCCGATTCAGAGAGTCGATCTGGCTACATCTCAGCTGGTGCGGCGATCACTCGAAAAAGAGGAAACAAGCGCACTATCATCCACAAAACTGAACATTCTGTTATCCGTTGAATCCAACAATTCATTTAAGTGAAGCAAGAACAAGGTTGGAGCCATTTTGTTGTGAATCCGCGATAATCCTGTAAATAATTTTTTTTACTCCCTCGCTAGCTGGTCAACAGAAATACGTTTTCCCAACGCTCATTGTATTAAAATATATGATAAGCTGCGAAATTGCATAAAAAAATATTAGATTGATTCTTGGCTATTAGAAATCTCGTTTCTGAATTTCTAATTTAGTAATTACGTTTGCACCACCCTATTTGTGCTCATCAAACTGTTTCTACAAACATCGATGTTTCTCAATGTACCGATAACGTCTAATAATGAATCTAGAGGCCGTTATTGTGTTTTCTTTATTCTTGTGCATCAAAACCTTATTTTTTTTTCCGGAAAGCGTAGCTGTAGTATTCTTCTACATAAACCCCATACAACTCATATCATATCTTATCACACTCAATGCACTCGGAACCCTTTCCTCTTTAATTATCTACCTATGACACACAGTCATTTCCCAAGCTATGCATTATCCAATTACGAATCATTCATACCCACAAATGCACCCATCATCATCATCATCATCATCATTATCATCATCGGCACTACAACCGGGATCCGGTCTCGGCCTTATTTAACAAGTCTCGAGGTTTGTTAAATTTTCCATAATAATTTATTTTTACGGGCAAGGTTATTAGCATTGCGCCATACAAATGCACCCATCAGCATATCGAAATTATAAAAGCAAGCGCCACACCAGGTGGCATAGGAATTCCCTGGTAATTGCTTCCACCTACAAATATCAAACTCTGGATAGTAATAAATTACTGCACACCAGCGTCATAGCAGCCGACTAGCACCCTAAGCACATGCTTAGAGATTTTCCAGGAAAAATGCTTATGCCTGCGAAAGAAGGGCATATGAATAATAACGAATCGCCACCGGTTTTTCGAAGTGACGAAATATGTCTTAACCAGGACCACTGCACTTTAAGTGAATCAATATCGATTAAACTCAGTATGGGTCAAAGCCAATTGGGTAAAACGGCGCCAGGGTAAATGACTTGGATGTGGTGATGCCGAGTGAAGAAGAATTGGGCGCATCGTTCGCGATTTTTCCTTAAGAATTTTCATATAAAAGGAGTGGTGGCAAATGGTATTATTCAGAGTTAAATAATCTGTAAGGTACTAACAGGTCGCAGCTAGGCGTAAGGCAGTGGGACTCTATACTTAAAATCAATAAATTGAATAGAATAAAGTAAAACACTTCTTTTTTTCAATCTAACTCCCCGCGAACCAAGTCTTCCCTTTAAAATAAGGAAGTACGGTTGGCCAACGCTAACATAGCTAAACCATTATAGAATTTAAACTATCAAAAAGCAACTGATATTGTTGGAGATGGAGCAGCACACGACGGCCGACTAGCAGCACACGACTGCCGACTGGCAGACTGAGCATCGCACATTTTATACTCTGGCTCCTTGTTCCTGTGACAACATGCGAACGAGGGAAAGGAGACAAAAAAGCGAATATAAGCAGCGGCAGTTGTGGAGTTGAAGTCAGTACAAGTCGAGCAGTCAAACGCTGCACATTCATTTATAAAGATTGTTTTACATTTAAATAAACATTTACAATTTACATTTACAATTTGGTCCTTCGACCCGGAGCAAGTCATCGAGGGAAACACAGCAGCTGCCGACTGGACAACACAAGCTGTGCAACGTGGGATCCAAGCGTTTCAACTACAACACTTTGAAGCACACCCTCTGCGACCAAGCAGACAGACGGTCGTGCAGCCTAACCAGCCAGTAGCAAACAGCCGCGCACTCAGTTGCGTAAGCTACAGCCGATCCACAAGCATCGGATTCAAGTAGCTAGTGGCAATTTCGATCCACAAGCATCGAAAGGAAGGCAGCTGAACCACAATGGCTACCAGTGATTCGCCAAGCAAGGCAATGGCGGATCAGACTGTTCCGGCAAGCAAACGAAGACGAGGAGTCCTTAAGGGATTCCTCACGCGTTTGGAGGAGTTCGCGACCAAGGCGAATGAAGTGACCAGAGAGGAAGTCGCATGCAGACTAAGCAAGCTGGAAGACGCGTTTAAATCCTTTGAGCGCCTCCAGGAAAGCATCGAGGAGAACGATCCGGACCTGGACATCGACAGGGAGAACGAGGAGCGAGCAGCCTTCGAGGAACGATACCTTTCGCTGCAAGGCAGGCTCACCCAGCGTCTGAACGTGTCAACAAGCACGGGCGCCACCACATTGGATACTTCAGGAGACACCCTGGGACCGTTAACTACTCCAACGCTAACAGCAGAGTAACCAGGAATGGAGAGGTTGCTTGACACACTAAATTCCAGCCAGACGCTCATGAACAGCTTGGTGGAACAATTGGTTACCCGGTCAACAGACCTGACAGCAACAGATTCCACCGTTGGAACGGCAACCCGACCGATCAAATTGAGGCATATCGACGTGCCTACCTTCGATGGGGACTACCAGCAGTGGGTAACGTTCCGAGACCTGTACCAACCACTCATCCACGAAAACCCCCAGTTATCAGCAGTCGAGAAATTCCAATTTCTCCGGACTTCGTTAAGAGCGGTCGCACTATCAGTGGTTCGCAATGTTCCGGTCACGGCGGCAAACTATCTGGAGGCCTGGGCTGCACTGGTCACGCGCTATGACAAGAAGAAGCTCATCGTGGATGCACATCTACGAGCACTGTGGTAGTGTTTAGCTATGCACCAAGCACGGGTGCGGATTCAGCTAACACCCACTGATAGTTCTCAAAAAACCGCACAACGTTCGCCGAAAGAGGAAAATAAATAAAACTCGCCGGATTAATTTTAATGTTCCTTTATTAGCTACGAAGGCTTAATTTTAATTTACACGAGTTCTCAATTGCACAAAAATTAATGCAAATCGGTTCTTTATAAAATCTAATTCGGACACACGCACAACAAATAGTATGAAGATTCGTTGATCTCCTCGACAACCGCACACTCTCTGGAGGAAAATCTGACTCAGCAAAACGCCACGTACCCAGTACGTGTGCGCGCTTCAAAGGTTACCATCTGACTCAGCAAAACGCCACGTACCTGGTACGTGTGCGCGCTTCAAAGGTTACCATCTGACTCCTGTACGTCCTCGCTGTTGGTAACAATCTGACTGCCTATTCGCTGCCGACGAAAAAAAGGACACCGCAAAGAAAACCGCAAAAGGGGAGGAGTTGCACGATTAACTCGAGGTAGTTAATCGTGATTGGACCGGGGAATAGGCCTACATTTCGCATGTGTGTGTATGCCTCGCATACGATCGTCCGGTGACCGAGGATGGATGCCAGCGTCGCAACTGCATCTTCCATGAATGCAAACAATGCATGGCCTGCGGCTGTGTACACAATTGATTGTGCAATACATGCCAGCAACAGAACCATCTGGGGTAAAAACAACACGAGCCGAAGATCTGGTCATCCTAGGAGAGGCCATAAATCAACATTTGAGTTGATGGGTGTGCATTTTCCTAGGTCCGCCGACGGTTGGCGGCCGTTAATAGGGAATTGGATATACCGTAAACCATCTGAGATGCAATGCAATGTTTAGGTATTGCAACGAATATAGGGTGCAGCCATTGCCAGATGTTAAAAGTAAACACTTGATGGCTGCATCCAATTCGCTGCTTGTTTGCGGTCCCTGATCGGTGGAGACCGATAATAGGAAACCAGCTATTGCTGGTAATTAGGGAAATGTTTGGTTTACATCCGCCGAAACCTTGTCGGCGGTGGCAAACAGATGGGACCTGATAGCCGCATGCTAGGGGTGCCATGGACAAACAAAAACAACGAGTAATCAATGAACTCTTTGTTGATTTTGTTTCCATGGCATAAGGCTATGGGAACGAGATGCACTGGGTGCAATGCATGCCCGAGGATGAAATTTTCAATGCCACGGCTAGGTGATAATCTTTGCCGTGGACTTAACGTTTTCAGATATGGTAATGCCTGAGGATGAAATTTTCGATGCCACGGCTAGGTGATAATCTTTGCCGTGGACTTAATGTTTTCAGATATGGTGGTGGAGAAAAGGGGGTTTGGAAGAAAAACCCCCAAAGAAAGGTAAGCTGCCAAATATATATTTATGTCGGTTATCCTTGGGGATAACCGAATTAATTCCAGCGACTTGGTTGGCGGTTAATGCCGTAGCAAGGTTGCGTAACCTTGCTGAAGATCCGACTTCGAGGTAAGTCACATCGCTGGGAATGGTGGGGATCGAGCGATGCATGGCTCTTCGGGCCCTGAAAAGCCCCACATCACTCCCTCCCCAGTGACGTAGTCACGAAACAGGTAAGGCAGGTTAGGAGGAGGTTAGTTGGGTATGGGCGCGCGCTTGAGCGCGAGTACGGGGAGGTTGTGCCGGTGGAGCAGGAGTGGTATTCGTAGATGGAGGTAATTCTGGAGCGGAAGCTTCCAGAAAACAGGGCTTAAGCCTTTCGACGCTGACCGTGGATCGCTTGCCTCTAATGTCGATCTCGAAGACGCGGTCACTGATGCGGCGGAAGACTTTGAATGGGCCATCATAAGGTGGGTCGAGGGGTTTTTTGACCTTATCCACCCTGACAAAGACGTGCGTGCAGCTGTGCAGTTCAGGGTGGACGAAAAGTTTTTTGGAGCCGTGCCTGGTTACAGGGGTCGCCCTAACCTTACGTAGCAGGTCACGGAGATGTCCCAATTCACGAAGTTGGTCACGCGGTGTTTCGCCATTCAGGAAAACTTCTCCTGGAAGAAGGAGGTTGGTACCGTAGGTAAGCTCTGCTGCCGAAGCACCCAGGTCCTCCTTAATACTTGTCCTCAGGCCGAGGAGGACGGTTGGTAGGGCGTCAAACCATTGTGTGTCATTATGACACATGAGTGAGGCTTTTAGAGATCTGTGCCAGCGCTCTATCATCCCATTTGATTGCGGGTGGTAGGCGGTGGTACGACTTCTTTGGCAGCCAAGAAGATTTGTTAGCTGCCTAAAAATTGTCGCCTCAAATTGTGGACCTCGGTCCGAAGTTAAGGTGGTTGGTACACCGAAGCGTGTGACCCAAGTTGAATAAAAAGCCTTGGCGACTGATTCGGCAGTAACTGCCCGGAGAGGTGTCGCCTCTGGCCATCGCGTGCAGCGATCCATCATAGTGAGGATATAAGAAAATCCTCTTGATGGAGTAAGCGGTCCCACTATGTCTATGTGGACATGGGCGAAGCGTGCCGTGGGAAGCTTGAACTGCGCTGGCTCCAGTACATTATGTCGCGCTACTTTGCAGCGCTGGCACTGGAGACAAGCACGGGCCCAACCGGTGAGATCTTTGTTCATCCGGGGCCAAATGAATTTGCGACGGACAGCAGCGGCTGTTGCTCGGCCGCTGGGGTGGGCAGGGTTGTGGTAAACCTGGAACACGCCCTTACGAAGTTTCTCGGGAATGTAAGGTCTAGCGGTTCCAGTGGAGACATCACACCAGATTTCGCCCAAAGGGTCGCGAAGGGTAATTTTCTTAAGCTCTAGTGCCGTATCGGCAGTTAGGAGGGACTTGAGTTGTTCGTCCTCCTCTTGAGCTAGGGCAAGGTCAGTGTTATTCAAGGCGGTACGCAAATGAATCGTATCGATTCGGGAAAGGGCGTCCGCCGTGACATTCTGTTTACCGGAGATATGCCTGATCTCCGTAGAATATTGCCCGATCAGGTCTAATTGACGCTCTTGTCGGGGGGAGGCATTTCCCGACTTCTTCCGGAACGCATAGACCAATGGCTTGTGGTCTGTTAAAATAGAGAGCGAACGTCCTTCTATCATATGACGAAAGCAATTCGCGGTCGTAGGCGCTGTAACGTCGCTCAGTGGGACTCAGCTTCCTTGAAAAGAAACCAAGTGGTTCCGGGCGGCCTTCAATGTCCTGTTCAAGGACGGCTCCGATTGCGGTACCCGATGCATCGCATTGGATAGAAAGTGCCGCTCCCTCGAGAGGGTATCGGAGTAAGGTGGCATTTGCCAATTGTTCTTTGGACAGTTGGAATGCTCTATCAGAGACTTCTGTCCAATTAATGGGGCGCTTATCATTGCGCTTAGGTCCTTTTAAGAACTCATTTAGGGGAGCTTGAACTTGGGCAGCGTTCTTCAGTGTTGGACGATAGAAGTTAAGCATGCCCAAAAATCGACGAAGCTCACTCACGTTAGTAGGCCGGGGATACTTCATGAGGGCCTCCACACGGTCTGGTAGTGGGCGAATGCCCTGGTTGTCAACGACATAACCCAGATAGGTGATTTGCTCCTTGGCGTATTGACACTTATCTGGGTTGATGACAAGACCGAATTCACGGAGGCGCTCTAGGATCTGACGTAAGTGGCGCTTATGTTCGGCGTGGTCTTTGGAGGCGATGAGAATGTCATCGAGATATGCATGGCAGCAATTTAGACCACGTAAAGCCGTGTCGATATAACGTTGGAATGTCTGTGCGGCATTCCTGAGGCCGAAAGTCATCACTTTGAACTCGAAGAGTCCGAAAGGTGTAATGACTGCGGTCTTGGGGATGTCTTCTGGTGCCACCGGAATTTGATGGTATGCCCTGGTGAGATCCAGGGTAGTGAAGACATTGCACCCTCGTAACTTGTACGAAAAATCGTAGAGGTGTGCAATTGGGTATCTGTCCGGGACAGTTGCTGCGTTCAACAGCCTGTAATCGCCACATGGGCGCCACTCACCAGAACGTTTCTTCACTAAGTGGAGTGGGCTTGCCCAGGGTCTGTCCGACGGTTGGCAGATACCTAGTTCGATCATATGCTCGAACTCCGCGCGCGCCGCACGTAATTTTTCCGGAGCCAGTCGACGTGGACGCTGGCTCACCGGGGGACCACGTGTTTCTATATGATGAAACACCGTGGCTTTATGTCGGCGTTGGTTAGGTAGAGGAATTGTCGTACTAACAAATTCTTGTACCATAACCTGAAATGGGTCTATGCACTCTGTGGCCCCTGAAGTTGCCGCTGGTGATGCCGTCATGGGCAAGGGGGGTGCGGTTGGAGCCACTAGTCTGTTATGGGTCGAATCGACCAACAGATTATGTGCACCTAATAGGTCGGAACCTATCAGGGGTTCATTTACGTCCGCAATGACGAAACGCCAAGTGATCGGACGACAAAGACCCAATTGAAGTGTCAGCTTTTTACGTCCGTACGTAAGTATCGGCGTATTATTTGCAGCTGACAATTTAAGTGCGGCTGGCACGCGGTTACGCGGAGCAAACGATCGCGAGAGGACTGAAATATCGGCGCCGGTATCGACAGTAAAAGCGATATTCAGTTTTGAATCCCGGGTGGTTAGGCGACTTATAGCAGGAGTGCCGGCCGGTTGCGCGTGGGTATCGGTCGGCAAAATTATTTCTAAAGGTCGTCCCTGATTGGTGGCTGGTTGCGTCCAACCACAGGGCGCCTTGCAATTAAATGTGCGATCACCCTATCGTTGGTGATTGGTGCACAAAGGGAGAGAGGCGGCGTTGTTGGGAGTATTTTGCCTCTGAATGTTGCCGTTTTGTGAAGGCCGAGGTAGTGCTCGGCGAAAGTTGGCCCACTGAGGGGCATTTTGGGAAGGTTGTTGCCGATCCAAGGGACGATTAGATACGGCACGATTCTGAGCGCCTCGTTGGTTGCTTCTCGCCTCCGCGCGAATTTGATTTAGTTCGCGGAGGACTGAGGTCTGTATGGCACGAAGGTCAGAAATGGTGACCTGAGCAGGAAAACTTCTCGGGCGGGATTCGTTGGGCCTGTCCTCTTGGGTCCGCTGTGTGACATTGGTTGAGGCAGGCCTTCTGGGATGTGGTGACGGAGAAGGTTGACGCACCGGAGCCGTCGTTGGGGCTGTTAGTGGCGGAAAAGGATGCCGTGTAGGCTGAGCGACGTGTTTAGAAACCGCCGCTACTTGATACGCTGGAGGCTCAGACTGCTGGTCTGAGCTTTCCATAATTGCGTCCGCAATTTTAGCTAAATAGCCCAAGCTCTGATTGGGTTGGGCTACGAGTGCCGAACGAGCATGGTGCGGGAGACATCTTAAAAAGTGAGGCCGTATTAGGTCGTCCGAGAACCTGGTCCCCGCTATAGAGCGTAAATGGGTCAGGAAAAGGGACGGTCTCATCCCCGAAAGGTTCGTTTCGGCCGCCAAGCGTTGTTGCCGCGAACTTCCGGGCTCGTCCAGAGCGTCGAGGTGAGTCTCAGCAAACCAGAGTTCAGGGTCCTCCTCGTCAAAAGGGGGGAGATTAATGTTGGCAGGGTTGGGTCGGTTAACGACGCTGGGGGCATCGTGAAATGCCAGGGGAGCGGGTTGTGCTGTCGCTTCGTGGTCGGTAGTGACTTGTGTATCAGGGAAGTCGGCGCTGGAGGCGTCGTAAAACTCGAGGGACTCGAGTTGTTCTTGATCCTCTTGGGGTGGGGCGTTCCAAGTACGGGCCATCGTGTAATGCGTGAGATAGAATTGGGAGGAAAGAGTTAAATCGGGTCTAAATAGCTACGTAGGACGTAGAAATTGATCGCAAGAGGACGCGAGGAGTTGGGCGGAGTCAAATGGAGCCACGGGGAGTCGAAGTTGGTGTAAGGGTTGAGAAAAAAAAGGCGAAAAGAATCGAAAATGGGTTCGGTGTACTTGAAAAAGAGTTGAGCGAGTTGTAAGGAGTCGTGTGCGTGCGGAAAGGTTGTGCGCTACTTAATACCCTGAAGGGGTTTACAATATTATCAAATTAGTTGTAATAATTAAGTAATTAATGGAAACATACCATGACATATTTACGGCAATAAAAAAAAAAAAAATATCATTAAACTTAAAGAATTCCAATAGGTAAATTGTGCTGTCTTTTTAATAACTCACTAATCTATCATTTATATCGTACGTTTTAAGTATCATAAGTATCAGGTTATTTACGTATGACAAAATATGATATGTGTTATATATATCGTTTTTTTTTTTAGTGCAATACTTTTTAAAATTTTTATTAATAGTTTCAAATATTGTGGGAGGTTTTGTTATTTGAATTCCTACTATAACAGTATATATATATTTACGTTTATTAATTTCTGATGATAATGACAGTTGTCTTTCTGAAACATCTTCGTATATTTCAAGATATATTTGGGAATAATTTTAGTTCTTATGATTTGAGAAGAAATAGATAGTCGTTAATATACTACAAAAAAAAAGAAAAAGAAACGCACTCATACAAATGCACATATTTCCGGACATATGTGCATCCATATAAATATCATTTCTTTCATAAATACGTTACGAATTTTGATTATTGACGAAAATGTTTCGGAATTTGTATTGGAATTAACAACTGTTAACTAGATAAGCCAGTTATACTCTTTTCTTACACTGGTAGAATAGTTGCCTCGAACCAGCTGTCTACGTTTACAATAGAAGATCGTTTTGACAAATGAGAACTGTGTGTGAATATTTGCACTTTAAACCGTTAATTAATTTCTGCTTAAAACACAACCTTAATAATTAATTCTATGATTCCATACGTATATTATTTATATTAGCGTATTATTATTTCATTATGTTTCCTTCTTTTTTAACAATATGATTGTTACGTGCCACAGAAAAATATTTAGAGTATTTTTTATCTTAGAAGGAACAAAAAATATAGAACAATTCAAGGTAATAATGTATACGTAAAAGGCACTTTGTTAATCTTAGAGGTTGTTGTCTCTTTTAACATGGTTAAGTGGTCTAAGAATTAATTGTATGTACAAATATTTAAGTATTTGAAGGAAAATGAAGAGACTTTAAATTTCGCTCAGAAGGAGCTTACACCAGAGAACAAAAAATAAAAAAAAATAAAATTAAACATTTTTTTTGAAAAATACCTGGTTATGTTGTTGTTTGGTGCTGTTGATGCTGGTCCGGAGATGGTGTTGTTCCTGTTCCGGTAGTCCTCGGCTGCTTCCGGTGATGTTAGCACTCGTCACTTTCACTGGTTGCTAGTTAGCGCTGCGAACTGATGGGGTGGGGCTCTACTTGCCCTTTAATTGTTTTAATTTTTGCACTTTCACAATTTGCTGCGCAGTTGTTCTGTGTGTTTACTTTTCAGGTCACTCTCTTCTAATAGTTTTTTTAAATTGAGATCAATGTAAATTTTGATCAAAGGTCGCGGTTGATCGAATTCACCAGCGGTTCACCAAGGATATCCAGGAAAAATAACACGCACTAATCACACTTATGAGGTTTAAAATTGTTCATTGTTCCTTTTTGCACTTGGGGAAAGGTTGTGTGTCCATTCAGTTAGAGTCACCAATGTGGGGTACGAGTTTACTTATGCACCAAGCACGGGTGCGGATTCAGCTAACACCCACTGATAGTTCTCAAAAAACCGCACAACGTTCGCCGAAAGAGGAAAATAAATAAAACTCGCCGGATTAATTTTAATGTTCCTTTATTAGCTACGAAGGCTTAATTTTAATTTACACGAGTTCTCAATTGCACAAAAATTAATGCAAATCGGTTCTTTATAAAATCTAATTCGGACACACGCACAACAAATAGTATGAAGATTCGTTGATCTCCTCGACAACCGCACACTCTCTGGAGGAAAATCTGACTCAGCAAAACGCCACGTACCCGGTACGTGTGCGCGCTTCAAAGGTTACCATCTGACTCCTGTACGTCCTCGCTGTTGGTAACAATCTGACTGCCTATTCGCTGCCGACGAAAAAAAGGACACCGCAAAGAAAACCGCAAAAGGGGAGGAGTTGCACGATTAACTCGAGGTAGTTAATCGTGATTGGACCGGGGAATAGGCCTACATTTCGCATGTGTGTGTATGCCTCGCATACGATCGTCCGGTGACCGAGGATGGATGCCAGCGTCGCAACTGCATCTTCCACGAATGCAAACAATGCATGGCCTGCGGCTGTGTACACAATTGATTGTGCAATACATGCCAGCAACAGAACCATCTGGGGTAAAAACAACACGAGCCGAAGATCTGGTCATCCTAGGAGAGGCCATAAATCAACATTTGAGTTGATGGGTGTGAATTTTCCTAGGTCCGCCGACGGTTGGCGGCCGTTAATAGGGAATTGGATATACCGTAAACCATCTGAGATGCAATGCAATGTTTAGGTATTGCAACGAATATAGGGTGCAGCCATTGCCAGATGTTAAAAGTAAACACTTGATGGCTGCATCCAATTCGCTGCTTGTTTGCGGCCCCTGATCGGTGGAGACCGATAATAGGAAACCAGCTATTGCTGGTAATTAGGGAAATGTTTGGTTTACATCCGCCGAAACCTTGTCGGCGGTGGCAAACAGATGGGACCTGATAGCCGCATGCTAGGGGTGCCATGGACAAACAAAAACAACGAGTAATCAATGAACTCTTTGTTGATTTTGTTTCCATGGCATAAGGCTATGGGAACGAGATGCACTGGGTGCAATGCATGCCCGAGGATGAAATTTTCAATGCCACGGCTAGGTGATAATCTTTGCCGTGGACTTAACGTTTTCAGATATGGTAATGCCTGAGGATGAAATTTTCGATGCCACGGCTAGGTGATAATCTTTGCCGTGGACTTAATGTTTTCAGATATGGTGGTGGAGAAAAGGGGGTTTGGAAGAAAAACCCCCAAAGAAAGGTAAGCTGCCAAATATATATTTATGTCGGTTATCCTTGGGGATAACCGAATTAATTCCAGCGACTTGGTTGGCGGTTAATGCCGTAGCAAGGTTGCGTAACCTTGCTGAAGATCCGACTTCGAGGTAAGTCACATCGCTGGGAATGGTGGGGATCGAGCGATGCATGGCTCTTCGGGCCCTGAAAAGCCCCACAGCACTAATGACGATTCCAGCTATGCAATCACCAGGTGCTACGGCGTTCCGCAGATTCATCAACGGCCTCTTCGAGCAGGTTCGGGCTTTGCGAGCATTGGAGCTACCAGTGGAGCACTGGAGTTGTTGGCTAGTTTTCACCACAGTCGAGAAACTCAATAGAGAGACTAGGCAGCTATGGGCTCGAGAAACCAACAGGAACGAGATGCCGACATTCGAGGAGCTGACCGAATTCCTGGAAGCTCGACTCACCGAACTAGAGAGCATTCCGACAGCGAAGAGCAATTCAAAGGGTCACTTTGTTCGAGACAGAGGTATAGCAGCTGGTCCATCCAAGAAGGCGTACTCGGCAATCACATCACCAGGGACGGCTAAGTGCCCCAGATGCGCACAGCCGCATCCATTGTTCCGATGCAGTGCATTCAGGAATCTCTCAGCGCTACAGCGAGATCAGTTTGTCCGCCGCCACAAGCTATGCAGAAATTGCCTCAGCCCCGACCACAGCATTGACAAATGTGAGAGAGGTAACTGTCGAGAGTGTAACGGACGGCACAACTCTCTGCTGCATCAACCCGTAGACGTTCCGATGTTATCACCAAAGGTTGGACCATTAGAGGGATCTTGCGCGACAGTACAAACCCAGGATTCACTACTACCTACAGCAATAGTAACGGTGATGGACGGCAGAAACCAGTTGGTTCCTTGTCGGGTGCTGCTGGACTCGGGCTCGACCACTTCCTTAGTCCGAGAATCATTCATTCAGCAGTTGGGCCTGCGACGCACGCAGTCGAAGGTGAAGATAAGTGGCATAGGGGAAGCGAATCCACAACTCAGCCGAGGAAAGGTCGAGATGCTGCTGAAAGGCCGAACAGGGAAAACAACTATTCGGATAACGGCATTGGTGATGGGACGATTGACTTCGGATCTGCCGTGAAGGTCACTGGAACATGACTGGAGAAGCTTTTCATCGCTGGCGTTGGCCGACCCGCTATTCCACAAATCGAGACCCATTGACTTGTTGCTGGGTTCGGACACTATCTTCCAGATCCTGCGCGATGGACGACTGATGGATCCCGATAGTAAAATGATGGCGCAGAAAACCATATTCGGCTGGGTAATCGCAGGGAGTGGACCAGCTCTGTTCGATCAGGAACAACATTGCTGCACTGTCACCCAACAAGTCGACCCATTAGAGGGTACACTGCCAATTAATATGCCTACATATAACGATGTCGGCAACGGTAATTCTGCGAATACGAATTATCAGCAAGCTCCTTATGTTCCGACATCGGTGTATCAGGTGGAAATGAACTCGGTGTTTCTCCATCATCTTCCACACAACCACAGCAACAAAAATTCCAAAATTATAATTCACCACCTGCTTCTAATATAACCCAGCAACCCTATTCCTCTGGTGCCACAAACACAATGACGGGCACTACGTACATAACCTCTCAAGTAACAAATGAACCACAGAGTTCTTATCACGTATCTTCACAACCTTATTCAAATTCAGGGACTTCGCCGAATGGGCAAATGCAAATTCAACAACAACCACCACCCCTGCAACAGCATCAAACTTTGCAACAGCCACAATCGTTGCAACCAAAATACGACTTAATCCATCCAAAGCAGTAACCATAATTCTGAGTAGTAAACACTCCCAACCTACTTCTCGATATGCACAGAATATTCGAATAAAAATGGGAGATACTACGATTAGACCACAGGACAAGATGAAATATCTCGGGGTCACTTATACCCCAAAAATGAATTTCATGAAACATGTGACCCACATTCTCCAAAGGGGCCTTGGTCGGTCTAAGCAACTGCACAACATCCTGAAGTGGAGGAACAAAGTTGACACCAAAGTTAAGCTTCTCTGCTATAAGCAGCTAATCCGATCTGGAATATCGTACGCCTTTCCCATATGGTCCTGCATATCTTCGGCTCAAATGGAAAGACTTCGGGTTTTCGAAAGGAAACTCCTCAGAAAATGCACCAATCATTCTAGAAGGCCTGACGGTCGTCATTACCCCAACTCTCACCTATACGAAGGCGCCTCCATTACCCCTATCGACGAGTACTTGCTTCAATTAGCATATAAGTACCTCGAAAACATTCAGAACAGCGAGAACCTACTTGTACGGGACTCTTGCGTTCTTGACCCTTCTCTCTCTCGATCTCCTCGGATCAAACCCCCACAATTTCTTCTTCAGTACAAAACTGAAGAAAGCACCCTTCCCAACAACATTCCCCTCTATAATAGAGGATTCCTGGACCCATCCCATAGGGTCTACAATTAACAAACCAAACACATGAACGCACAGTACAAGACGGCACAAACACAAACATACACACCGACCAAAGAGCAGATTATCAGACGCCAAAGACGTGATCTGCGTTTACTACCGCACCCAAGACCCACCGGTCTTGTAAGATTTCTTTCCCACCATCCCTCTATAAAAGTAGTTAGAGAACACTTGGACTAACACTGTCCACACTATCCTTGGGTACCCCCCTTTTTTTCTTCTCTTTTCAGATGCCGCGAGACCGAGCCCAATATCCTCACGGATGTGGGTGATTCTGGTTATCGCAAGATGACCAGAAGTCAGAGACAAGATGAAGGACACAAATGTCCTGTCTCGCCAAATTCGGCCTTCTCGCCACAATTTTTTTTTTTTTTTTTTTTTTTTTTTTTGAGTTGAAGTCAGTACAAGTCGAGCAGTCAAACGCTGCACATGCATTTATAAAGATTGTTTTACATTTAAATAAACATTTACAATTTACATTTACAGATATCGATAGATTACTTTAAAAACGAAACTATGTTACAGAATTTTATCCCAAAAAGTCTTAACTTTAAAGTTTCACCCAATAACCCAACATAGAACCAATTTCTTAAGTTAATGCACACGACGATAAAAATACTTGTTTCCATTCTTGCTCGCCTTCAAAAGAACTCGCGACCATAAATAGAAAATAATCAGTTTTTGGTTTGTGAACATCAAACAATTAATGGATCCAATCCATTCACGTTCCTCAACCGGACAACACCCTTTTTCTAGGATCTATCAAAGTCAATCGAGGAAAATCACATGGTACCTCCGTTAAAAAGTGATTAATTTTCATTTCGTCGTTCTTCAGCAACGTCACATGCACACGTACATGCTTCAATGACTTTAATCACATATTTCTCTCCTCTATGCGGTGAAATGACAGCAACGTCCAGCAGGAGTAAGAAAACAAAAACAATTTTTCAAAATGAAACAGGTAAACGTAGTGAAGCTCCGCGAAATGTACATCCGCCTATGCTTCGGAGAACACTACTTCACTTGTGTGAAGGGTTCCTTTGCATGGACAAGTTTGGTTGACACCAACCAGATTAAAGCTCAGCTGTCCTGGAAATCTCATCGGCCGCACTTAATAATTTATTTCATAAAAAATGCAACTTGTGTCGTCCGGTGAAAGGATAGATCCTGCTGCATCGTATTAAACCCTAATACAAGCCACAGGACTACCTAGTACTTAGTTGGACTTTATGGATATAGTTTTGATGCACTTTTCAAAAAGGGCTACGGGAACATCAGCAATTAACCGAAGCAAATGTATCACATTCTTGGAATTAAGTAAATTGAAAGGACATTAGATGTGTAATTTGAGGGCAGTGTACATAATTGAATGCGTTTTCAACAATCTTATGAGCTCGAAAGTATGTACATCTCGGATTTTAGATCCGTTATTGATTGTATTACTAGGAAAGGAATCCAATGACTACTTAGAAAAAAATTTCAGATGAAGACGTTTTCTCTCTTGATTTCTTTGGTCAACCGGCACAATATTCTCCAGTTATAAAGTTTTCTTTTCCAAAATTCTTCGTCTACATCCAGGCGATTTCATGAGCATCTCAAAGTACTGTCCAGTATCCGAAAAGTCGTTGAAAGAATTAAATTGATCGTCGTTCGTCAACAACAAAATATTAAGAGTATTGTTCGAAAAACAAAAAAAAATAATTGATGCACTGACCATGAATGAAGATCAGGTCATAGGTAAAACAAGGAGGAGGTTGAATCCTCAACCGGATTTAACAGCCAAAAGGCACAAATCAGACGCGAACGAAAACCGTGAGATAAGCAAAAATAATGGAAATTTGTATACCAGTGATGCTCACTACTTGGCGCAAGGCTAATAACCTTGCCCGGAAATCAAATTATTATGGAAAATTTAACAAATTTTACTTGCTAATTAAGGCCAAGACGACAACGACAACAGCGTTATGTTTTCTTTGTTTGACAAGTGTGTAAGTCTGTAAACACCAGCCCACCCTTAACACATTTCAAAATAATACACCCTTTGATTTTTGCATTTGAACTAATCTTTATTCCTAACAAACACACGTACAGTAATCATTTATTTTTGCCGTTGTTTCCACATAAGTCATTAAAATTAGTTGGTGGTTACATATATATATATATATATTTTTATCAAACACACATAATAAGTCACTTAACTTGGTCGTTAGGGCCACATATACTTACTTCGCGCTGTTCGCCCTCACGCACATTCCGCAAAACTTTACGACCGACTCCTTCAAAATTGTAAAACTAACTCTTGACCGTCCCGGTCAACTATCTCGAATCAACTCCATCCTTTTTTTCTTAGTCTCCCCGAACGAAGACTTTTTCTTACATCCTGCAGATCGAAGGATATGCCCTTTTGTCTGTCTGGCCCTTTTCCCAACCGCTATTTCCTTTCTTTATCTTTCCCGACTTAGGATCAAAAGAGGAAACACAAAGGAAAAATCAACAGAGCATCGTGCTAATGCACATTTATGATCCTCTATGTTGGTGGGCGCTAAAACGAGCGTGTGGTTCGTTTTATGGCACAAGTTGTTTGTTTTAGGAGAATGGAAAAAGATGTTCCCTGTGGGAAATGGTTTGGGTAAACAAACCTTTAAAAGATCATAAAATTGCAGACGTGCATGATTCTCAACAACCTTACTTGAAAGTTGGTTGTCTGGTCCACAGATTTGGATCCAGGGGATTTCACGTTTTGGATTAATGTTAAATTCAATATAAGCAAATTGAACGTGTAGTTCAATTTCTTTGATATGGAATTGATATCGCGATATTTAATGCATGCGCGATTAATGGAGGAGCTTAGTTCCAAAGAGGTAGGTATTCAGGGGTGGGGGGTTTTGTGCGTAACAACAGCAGCAGTAGCAGGAAAAACACCAACAGAAACAACAAATCAATGGGAAGGAGAAAGTACTGTGGTTATTTTTAGTAGTTGTGTCTTTATCTTATATCCTTCCTCGTGTTGTTGATAAAAACACACCTCTCACCTGCTATTAGTTTATTTATCTTATTAAACTTAATTTAGTTATATACACTTATTGCTATTTACATTATACTATTATTGAATTAACGCACTAGTTTAAGTTTATAAAACAAGACTTCAAATCAGTTTAATTCGTTGTATATTGAATTAAATGCTACTGCCGGGCTCGATCAAAAACTATTTCAGACTGGTTACCTGACTCAAAATTTCGTCCAACGAAATCCATGGCCCCACACCACGGACACCAGAAACACTCACACCACCCTTTATCCGTACATGCAAAAAAAGGAATACAAGATACATGGCACTCAACTGCGTCGTCTGCAATTTTTAACAGATTGTAGTACGGTTCGCTTCCGTGCTTCTCGATCAGCGAGGAAGAGAAGCGAACGATTGTTGAATTCGGGTCCTGGGAATCGGCCAGGCCCAATAAAAATGCAGCTTTTTGAATCTGCAACTACTTTTATTAATTTTAATATTTAATTTAAATGATTGACGTCCTTAAACGTTGGACGCCAACCTAGAGACTGATCCTCGAATTTAAAATGCATCGCCCTTTTACACAAATCTTCATTGAGATTTGTATGTGAAAAATTGGAGAAAAGGAAATGGAATATTTATTTTTAGAATATACACATCTGGCTGCAATCCAGATGGAGATAAGGATTTTAGAATTGAGTGTATGGGAACGAAATGGATATCTTTTAATGTGTTTGTTTGCATATGAAGATATGCATTATGCTGTTTAGTTTTTAGGAAGGATTTGGAAATATTAGTATGGTAATTGAACAATTCAATTTGTCTAACATTGGATTGAATGTTAGTTTGGGGATATGGATTAATGATAAAGTAGGTGGGTAGAAATGTATGTGGGAGGAAAATGGTAGGGCTTCTTGGAGCACTACAAGATCACCATGCCCGAGGGTGTTTACTTTATTTCTTATTATCTTGTACCTATCGCTGAAAAGGGTTCCTACCAGGCCATACGGAGTAAGTGGATGATGTATATCCATGCGATCGTGGACCGCACACAGCATCACTGCCGATCGCATATCGTTCGTAGGGTAACTTGGTGCAGGTGGTGTTGCTTTGGTCTACTTCATTGAGTAGTCAAGCTTTGTTCCTACATTGTATGTAGTTAATCCTGCTACCGAGATACACGTTGTACACCATGGTAGGCGGACGCAGCTTGCCCGTGTGCTATGGTATCGAACCGAAGGTAGGGGTGTGCGATGTATTTCGCTTTGCTCGGTCGGTTACAGATGCGACCGTTTCTCCCACTCTAGCAGATGGCATATTGTAGTGGGAACCCAATGGTTGGGGTGCTTTCGTTGTCTTTTGGCGCCGGATGACATTCCTTGGTGTGCGTTGCAAGCTGTGAGATCTCTATCGAGACTTAATGTTATCCAACGCACAGCCAAGCGATTCATCGTTGTAGGAAGATCTTTATTCTTGCTCGAAAGGAAATACGACGTAATGCCAAAAGCCAGATTTCTGCATGTTTTGTTGCCATGTCGACGGCGTGAAATTCATGCTGCTAGGTGCCCCTTTTGTGTGTTTAATGAATTCAGACAATGCCCGTTACGCTGGTTATTGTCTCCTTTTGGGGTATTACCCCACAATAGGTGCGACGGGGCAGTGGCGCTACATGAAACCGCCACAGTTCCTCCCATCATTGTGAGCCACATGGAGACAATGGACATAATAAAACTCGGTAAGTTAACATGCAAGAATTTTTAAAAGAAAACGCATCAATAATGCGTAAATAAGTATTATGTGTAGTGATTTAGAGGACTATCATAAAATTAAATCTGCTTTGGTTAGCGCGACTAGCGAGTTATACACGTACACACCAAAAGCGGAGAAAACTGTCTCCATACTCCTAAAAAGAGTTGGTCCTTCTTTTTCACCAAAATAATTACTTAAGGAATTAAAAACTGATGGAACCGACAGTCTAAACTTTATTGGTGTGAAACCGTTCTCCATCACAAGCTCTAGAAACGGCAACCGCAAGTTGCCTTTCTTTATTGTGTCACTAAGACTCGACAGTAAAGTTGATAGGCTTAGGTCTGTTAAATATCCAAACCACCAAATAATACGAGGGTGGGCTGAACAGTTTCCGACCTCGACGTGAAGATAACAGCACTCGTCAATAAAATGTAGTTGTGCATCTTTTGACAGTTACTCACCAAAATTTCAGCCATTTTGGGCGCGTAGTTTTTATTTGACTTTTGAGTGAGTTGATGTTTTTTGGTTTTTTTGGAGCCGATTCCCCCTTTGCAGTCAACTGTTTTGACTGTATTTTTGTTTCGGGCGTATAATGGTGTATCCAAGTTTCATCGACAGTAATTAATCGGCACCAAAACTCGGATTGATTCCGCCTAAACTGGGCCAACAGAGTGCGTTGGAAATGTTCACTTCAACACGTTTTTGTTCTAACGTGAGCAAACGCGGCACCCAAGGCGCGTGCAGCTTTCTCATGGCTGAATCTTGATTTAATATGTGACAAACATGTTCTTTGGACATTTTCATAGCCTCTGCTATCCCTCTCAATTTAATTCGGCGGTCGTCTGGCACCGTTTGGTGAACTTTAGCGCTCTTATCGTTAGTTGTTGCAGTTTTTGAACGTCCCGAACGTTCATCGTCCCCCAAGCTCTCACGGCCACGTTTAAATTCAGTGGCCCAAAATTTCACTGCGGTAAATGATGGTGCAGAGTCCTCATACACAGAGTCCAACTCATCTTTGACTTACGTAAGCGTATTGCCTTTCAAAAACAAAATTTTAATGACAGCTCGATACTCAATTTTGTCAAATTTCACAAAAACACTAACATCGATTCACTCAAACGGCTGTCAAATAAAAACACCAGTAGTATGTTTATGCGGGCTCTGGCTCAATGGCGTCACGATAGATCGTTTGTGGGCAGAGGGGGGGGGGGGGGGGGGTGGTGTCTGTACCGGGGGGGTCCCTCCGGGGGTTGGTGTCCCGGGCGCGGGGTGGTGTCCCGGCTGCGGGTTGGTGTCTGGGCTATTTGTATTGTGCCGTGTTATAACAGTTTTGGGTGGTGACCCGGCTAGGGATTGGTGCTCCGCTAGATGTTGGTACCCCGGCTACAGATTTCCCAAATAAGGCGGATTTTTTTGAAATAGGGCGAATTTTTTTAAATAGGGCGGATTTTTTTTAAATATGGGGGATTTTTTTTAAATATGGGGGATTTTTTTGAAATGGACGGTGGGGCGGGGTTGGCGTCACGGCTATGGGTTGGTGTCTCGGGTACGGGTTGGTGTGGCGGGTGTGGGTTGGTGTCGCGGGTGTGGGTTGGTGTCGCGGGTGTGGGTTGGTGTCGCGGATGTGGGTTGGTGTCTCCTTAAAAAAATAAAAAAAAATAAAAAAAATAAAAAAAATAAATAAATAAAAAATAAAAATAAAAAAAAATAAAAAAATAAAAAAAAAGAAAAAAAGGAATTTCATCATATTGTGTAACTGTGGTGGCAAGAATGTAGTGGTCCTTCTCTCAGGTAGCGTGTCTTCTTATCCTGAAAAGGACGTAAGATCTCTTAAAGACCGCTCCCGAGGGGACCCGTTGCGGTTGCCACCGTACTTCCTCAAACCTCGAGGGAAGAGCAGCTACCGGTCGTCGAGTAGGAAGAATCGGCCAGGCCCAATAAAATGCTTTTTATTTTATTTTAAATTTATTTTATTAATTCATTTTCTGGCGTCCTTACATCTAGAACGCCAAATTGAGATAACGTATCTCTGGTTTTTGAATTTAGATGATGCCGTGGGGCGAATATAGAACAATAAACGAATATTAGATTCGTTTATTGGGAATTTGATTTTAATTTAAGATTTTGGATTTAATTATGCCGTGGAAGCAACTAATAAGCGATAAACGAATGTTTGATTCGTTTATTGCGAATTTTGGTTTATGTTTGGGTTTTTTCGGGTTTTGATCGGATTTTGAGTTTTGTAGTAAAATAGCTGGGATTTGGATGTGGAAATGGAGGAAAAAAGGTGGTAGGGCTTTTCAGAGCACTACATCCTCCCCTCCTTGAAAAAAAATTAATCTGTAAGAGATTAATTTTGTAGGAGTGACGCGATAAAAGATGAAGGGCGATGTCATCATGATTCGTTACATAATTTGGGTTTCCAATTATAATGGTTACTTTAAATTTTCATTGTAGTTACAATTGCTTGCTACTTTTTTAAATGTTTGTTCTTGTTTTTAAGTATTATTCAAAATTTTGTGTTAATTCTGTAGCTTACGGTAGAGTGTTCTTCAATATTTTGTTACGATTTTAGAAATACTAAGATTATGTGACTATTGGCTTAAATTCACAATTTTTCGTATCGTGTATATAAGTACATTTTTAAGTTCCATATATTAATAATGTTATTTACATTGTTCTTTTGTTTTTTCAATATATTTAATAATAATTGTGAATTATTTTTATAAACCAAGGTTATTTTAAATAAAATATTAAATTCAATTCGTGATAATATATACGGATAAACATTAGGTAAGTCGTAATAATGTATTGTATTACAGCTTTTGTATTATATAAGGATTTACATTATCTCCAGAATATATTTCTGTTTCATTTTGAGGACCATATTTATGTTTTTTTTCCATGTATTATAAAGAATGGTTTAATTCTAAATTTTTAAGTTTGTTTTGAGTTAACTAAAAAATGTTAGTTCCTTATTTTTCTTAGGATAGATGTAATTTGGTTAATTGAAGAATGTTACATAGTTATTTGAAATTATTATATTTCCATTTAAAATTGTTTATTTCATAGATTTTGTTTTGTTTAGTTAAACAGTTTTTTTTTTTTTACTTAGAATTATATATGTTTCTTATTTACAAATTAAGATCATTTATTAATTAAATAATTTTGTTCATTTATTTAAATTTTAAGTTAATGGCAATTAATTAAAATATTGTATAATATTTACAAAATTATTTTATTGAGGGAGTTAATATTTGTTTCATCATTTGTGTGTTAATAATATGAATTTGAGGAGATTCTCTTCATAATATAAACTATTTAAAGATTTATTTGACAGTAGTTGGTAGACAGATAAGCAGAAGAGATCCTGCGAAAGAAGGCAATGGTAAAAAGAGAGGACATTTTTATCCAGCCCAAAGTGAAACGAGCCTGCAAGTGGAAAAGATCCTAATAGATGGATATGGGAAAGAGTTTCTAAGGAATTTCGAATCTAAAAAGATAAAACGAAAAAGACCAGCAACATATAAGGGTGAGGGCGTTAAAATTTGAGAATTCCCTGCTAGAAAGTATGGAAGTTTTTCCCCAATTAATTAAAGTAATAAAGTATATATGTGTTTCAAAAATTTGAGTTTTGGGGTGTTTGTGTCCTTTTAAATGAATGCGTTTAAGAGCTTAAGAAAATTAATTTAATTCGGAGTTTAACTTTTATCCTCTTTAAATGTATGGATTTAAAATTTACTTTACCGTTTATTATTCCTTTAAATAGAATATGTTCAAAAATTGTTTAATTTGTCAATTGCTATCCCTTTTAAATTATATATATATTTATATTCTTAGGGGATTTTACACTTGTTTGTGGGGTTTGCCTTTTTTATCCCCTTAAAATGTGTGTATTATTTATTAATATATGGTATATATTTTACTTTGCATATGTGATATAATAAGTGGTTTACCTTAAATACTTTTAAATATGTTAGTTATTCTCCACTTTGATGATATTTTAAATATTAAAAGGATTTTAAATAACTCTGGGGTTTCTCAAGTGTCCTTCATGTACAAAATTAAAGAATTTTTTATGCGGGGCTATATTTATACCCATAGTGTAAAAGGAATTTTTTAATGAAACCTCTAATCATTCGTCCCCTTTAATATATGTATATTGAAATTTATCAACTTTATTTTATTTTCCAAAGTTAGTTAGAAAGAGAAAAACGGAATTTTCATCTCACTTTAGCCTTTAGGAAAACGACTTAAATCAACCAAAAAACATTTTTATAATTTTATGTTGCAGGACTCTCTTTGTCTCTCTTAAATTAAGCACACTATATACGTACACAAAAAAAAAGTAATATGCATGAGTACCTGTGGTTGTTGTAGCTGCAGTTGACGTTGTAATCACCTCGTTGTTCCCATTGCTGGTGTCGTGCTGGTATAGTAGATTGCTGATGTTACTGTTGTATTGGTGTTTTTGTTACTGCCGTTGTGCTGCGGAGTTGAAGTACTAACGGCTACCGACACTAATTGTCAGTAACCGACGATATTCCATGCGCATCCTTTTTCACTTTGACTTTTTTGCACTGTTCCCGGTGTTTAGCCCCGGGGACGCTTTTGTTATTTGTTGAATTTCTATTATTTTTTTTTTCTCACTATTCCTCCAGCCGCCTCAGATTTTCGTGGTTCTCGAGGTGGACTTCCGGCATGATGTTGGTCAATTCTTCGCTCTCGTTGTCCTCACTGTTCACGAAGTAGTTCTCCGTTTCTTCAATCAGGAATAGGCGAACGAGTATTTCGAAAAATGCTGCCGCTATTTTTTGTAGAACTCGTCCGGTTCGTATGGATATTCTTCTTCTTTGCTGGAATAGAGGGTACCGGGCAAATTGTAGTCCACCATTCTGTTGGTAGGGGATGTTAGTATCCCACCGCTGCCACCATTTTGTAGTGGTCCTTCTCTCAGGTAGCGTGTCTTCTTATCCTGAAAAGGACGTAAGATCTCTTAAAGACCGCTCCCGAGGGGACCCGTTGCGGTTGCCACCGTGCTTCCTCAAACCTCGAGGGAAGAGCAGCTACCGGTCGTCGAGTAGGAAGAATCGGCCAGGCCCAATAAAATGCTTTTTATTTTATTTTAAATTTATTTTATTAATTCATTTTCTGGCGTCCTTACATCTAGAACGCCAATTGAGACTGAACCTCGAATCTGAAATTCATCACCCTTATAAAGAGAAACAAATCGAAATTTGTATCTCGAAAATACACAATTTCCTACAAAAATCCCGATTTTGGAATCCTGAGTGAGATGCTCAGTGTTTATTTAAGATAAGGATTCAGTTTCCTGAATTCCTATGAAACTATTGTGCAGATGTGGATTCATTTACATAATTCGGGTTTTTGTTTGTTCACTTTGATGGATTTTACCAAATTGAGATAACGTATCTCTGGTTTTTGAATTTAGATGATGCCGTGGGGCGAATATAGAACAATAAACGAATATTAGATTCGTTTACTGGGAATTTGATTTTAATTTAAGATTTTGGATTTAATTATGCCGTGGAAGCAGCTAATAAGCGATAAACGAATGTTTGATTCGTTTATTGCGAATTTTGGTTTATGTTTGGGTTTTTTCGGGTTTTGATCGGATTTTGAGTTTTGTAGTAAAATAGCTGGGATTTGGATGTGGAAATGGAGGAAAAAAGGTGGTAGGGCTTTTCAGAGCACTACAAGAAAATGAACTCAATTTTTAAGTGTATTGATGAGTCAACGAGTGATTATATGAATTTCATCATATTGTGTAATTGCGGCGTCAAGAAAAACAACTCAATTTGTTAGTGCATTAACAAGTCATCGAGTGATTGTGTGAATTTCATCATATTATATAATTGCACCGTCAGCTTAAAATAAACTCAATTTTTAAGCGTATTGACGAGTCAACGAGTGATTATATGAATTTCATCATATTGTGTAATTACGGCGTCAGCAGAAAAAAAAATCAAAAAACAAATCAATTTCTAAGTTGTAATCGTTCAATCGAATAGAAACACGTCCGAACACGTCTGCACTCTATATGTGCCCCCACTAAAATTATGCGTATGAAGAGAGAGAGAGAGGGTGTGTATTCGCCAATGAGTCACTGAATGGACGAGAGTTAGAGTTGTTTAGCTGTGGTGGTATATAAGCGAGTTGTGGTCAGAACACTTCATCATTTAACAGGCAAACTTCAAAACGGTGAGTTATTATATTTTTTTTTCATTTATTCATATTTAATATTGTCACATAATTTAGATATTTTTACGACAACAACAACAACACAACAATGGATCCTGAAGCAGAGCTATATCAACTTGAGGCAACAATTTTTAGAAACACAATAACATTTACAAATTTGACCCTCGGCACGCCATACGATATCCAAGAAGTAAAAATTTGCAAAACTAGGCGATCTGGGCGACTTTCAAGTAAGTAATCCATTAAAAATAAGAAAAGGGTATATGTTAATAATTGTTTTTTCTTGCACCCTCCCCAGGTTTTCCTTCCATCACGATATGCTAAAATGTCAGAGGCAACAATGCAGGCAATCAACGAGAAAGGATTTACGTTGACATACCATGGACCCCTAAATAAAACTGTTCATCTGGAAATTTCAAGGAAAAAAATTTTTGTAGACAATCAATAAAGAGAAACAAATTTTATATAAATTTGAAAAGACGTTTTTTTATTCACATTCTATTAGTTTGTTTACAGGGACAACATGTCTTATCAACACAGAATTTTCTAAAGCACAGATTCCGCTCTGCTGCTGATGTTGTTGGTGTTGATGAAGGTGATGATGATGATGATGATAACATCTCGAATATTGGGGGTTGTCTCGCCGAAGATATCTAAAGCTGTTGTTGCACTCATAATCTTCGATATTGTAGACTTGTTGATTTGTAACTTTGTCAATGATGTCAGCGATCCATTTCGTTTTTTCAATTCCTTTTGTGAAAATTCTATTGTCCGATTTTATGCTCTGCCTAAGAAAATTTTGCATGTTCTTGTAGGTTACATTGCCGAGATTACATTGTTTTATTATAACGATTTTTGCTTAGCCAATTCACTTCTCTCTGATCTTTAGAGGATAATTTATTAAAGGCATAGAGCGATTTAACTCTATGAAAAAATGACGTCATCAGGTGTGTGACGATATTCGATGATCTTCATTAAGATGATTTAATAGTTTTGTTGACTTTTTATAATGGTTTCAAGGGACAACGTTTGTTTTTCTTTTCAAAACATATAATTATGTGATTAATTGCATACGAAAGAATGATTTGAGAGTTCTTATTTCGCTCATTTGAGATATGAAAATATGACATCATCGGTTTTATGCGTTTTTACTTTGTTGATTTGTCATTAAGGTGATTTAATAGTTTTTCGCTGGCTTTTTTAGAATGTTTTCAAGGGACCTCGTATGCATAAATATGTTGAATAAACAAAATAACACGCTAGCTGGATAATATAGAAAGAATTTTTGTGTCCCATTATGAAATATGCTGAATAAACAAAATACCACATTTAGCTGGGTAATATATAAGAATTTTTGTATTCAACTATCATATATGCTGAATAAACAAAATACCACGCTTCAATTTGTTACTTCTATTATTACGATGTGCTGCTGTAGATGTAGAGCGTTGTTTAGCATGAGACGTCATTAGGTTTATATGGTTTTTTTCTTTTTACTTTATTGATTTTCATTAAAGCGTTTTAATAGTTTGTCGACTTTTTTCTAGAATGTTTTTCAATATAGATAGTTATGCGATTATGGATTATAGATATGTATTATGGGATATGTGAACTTGCGGCGGGGGGGCTTTTGAGTATTAATTACCAATATTAATTGCGTATTGCGGATATATTATTGATTGCATATATGAATGAATGTGGGTTCTTAGAGTTAAATATAGAATAATAATTACGATGTTTTAGCTGATACATAAGTGGTGGGGGCGTATAGATAGGCGAAGGGTTGGGGGGGTGTGGGTTTTTAAGTACCTGGGCGTCAGCACGGACGCGGATTCTGTACACACACCACGGATTGCTCTCTGTATGTTGCTCGACCGAGCGCTGTTTTCTGCACACAAAAGCTTGGAATAAAACACAAAGTCACTAGAGGCCCGTGAAATAAAACGCTGTAGTTGTCACTTAGAGTTAATCTTTATCGATAATTAATTTCATGAATACAAAACTATAACTTAGACGGAGTCTTTAAATTTTACTGATAGCTTCTTGTTATGTATGGTTTCTTCTATTTTTGTCCACACTAATTTAAGTTCAAATAAACCGTAAGGCCGATTAAGTTAATTTAAAAGATCAACCGACTAAATTTTCACACAGGACACATATCCAGTTGATTTGTTGCATCGCTTTCCTCGAGGTGCATTACGACTATTTTTAATTACTAATAAAAAACGCGACTTTTACGGCTGCCTTCACGTGATGTCCCTCTGGCTCGGTAGCTAAAATCTGACTGGCTTCCATTCGCCACCATCAGAATGACATCGCAAAGAAAAACCATAAAAGGGGAGGAGCTACACGATCAACTCGAGGCAGTCAATCGTGATTGGACCGGGAAATATGGCATACGTTTCGCATGTATGTGTATGCGTCGCATACGATCGTCCGGTGAACGAGGATGGATGCGAGCGTCGTAATTGCATCTCCTGGTAATGGGTATGCAAACATTGCATGGGCCTGCGGCTGTGTACACAATTGATTGTGTAATGCTTGTCGGCAACCGAACCTTCTGGTGTAAAAACAAAACAAACCGAAGATCTGGTCACCCTAGGAGAGGCCATAAATCAACATTTGGTTGATGGACATGCAATTTCCCAGGTCCGCTGACGGTTGGCGGCCGTTAATAGGGAATTGGTATACCATAAACAATCCGGCAGATATGAATGCGATGTTTAGGTATTGCAAACGAATATAGGGTGCAGCCATTGCCAGTTGTTAAAAGTAAACACTTGATGGCCACATCCAATTCGTTGCTTGTCTGCGGTCCATGATCGGTGGAAACCGATAATAGAAAACCAGCTATTGCCGAAACCTTGTCGACGGTGGCAAACTGGTGAGACCTGGTAGCCGCACGCTTAGGGGTGACATGGACAAACAAAAACGAGTAAATTTGGAACTCCGTGTTGATTTTGTTTCCATGGCATAAGATAATAGGGACGTGATGCACAGGGTGCAATGCATGCCCGAGGGTGAAATTTTCGATGCCACGGCTAGGTGATAATCCTTGCCGTGGACTTAATGTTTTCAGGAATGGATCGTGGAGAAAGGGGTTTGGAAAAACCCCCCAAAGAAAGGTAAGCTCCCTAAAAGGTATTTATGTCAGTTATCCTTTGGGATAACTGTATTAATTCCAGCAATTTGGTTGGCGGTTAAGGCCGTAGCAAGGTTGTATTATCTTGCTGAAGATTCGACTTCCAGGTAAGTCGCAATGCTGGGAATGGTGGGGATCGAGCGATGCGTGGCTCCTCGGGCCCTGAAAAGCCCCACAGGGGTAATGGAGTATAAATAGCATAATTTAGATGGGGATACCTTTTATTTCGATTATTATGATGTGTAGGTGTAGGAGTCGGATAATACCGACATCTGATATTGAAAAATTATAGAGTTAGATATAGAATAATACAAACGTATGATATTGAAAAATTATAGAGTTTGACGTAGAATAATACCGATGATTGATATTAAAAAATTATAGAGATAGATGTAGAATAATACCGATGATTGATATTAAAAAATTATAGAGTTAGTTGGAGAATAATTACGGTATTTGATTTAGAATAATGATGAAGTTTACGTATGACATAATTATGATGTTTAGCAGGTACATAAGGGGTAGGGCGTATAGGTGGGTAGAGGGATAATTGAGTGTAGCTAGTTAGGAATTAGGGAGTATACATAGTTAGGAGTTGTGGAGTATACATAGTGGAAATTATGGAGTATAGATAGTCAAAGAATTTGGGAGTATAGATAGTTAGAGATTATAACTTTTCTCTTCAGGGCACTTTCCGAAAACAAATAATTATATATGAGCGAATGACTGTGAGAATTTCAGAGAATTTCATCATATTATGCAACATCGACAAAAAAAGTCAGTTTTAATTATATTAATGAATGAATGAGCGAATAGCAGAATTTTATCATTTTACATGGAGCATGGATAGTTAGAGATTATCGACTATGTGTAGCTGGGAATTATCGGCTATAGCTTTTCTCTCGAGGGTGCTTCTCAAAAGCTAAATAGTTGTATATGAATGAATGATTGCGATAATTTCAATGAATTTAATCATATTATGTAACATTGATAGGGTGGCCGAAAACAGGAGGCTCTTCTAATGTTATCATATAAAACAGGAGCATAAGTAGTTGGGAATGTTTCTAATGCTTACTAGCACAATAATTCCTAAATTAGAGGATGCTTCTTTGTTTTATGATTATATTCTGCGGTGTGCTCTCCGAGTTTCTCATCTTTGCTCTCTTTAAAATCTCTCAAGTATATCGATGTTAATATATAATATTTGCTCCATGAAGTTCTTCAATGATGGTTATAATTTCATTGTTATGATTCGTGTGACCAGCTGATTGTGATGAAATCAAAAGTCTTAATCGATCAACTAATTCATTAGGATCATCCCAATAGTTATAATCAACAGAATGATTAGAGGATGAAATATAGTTGCATATTTTTGATATAAATAATTTTGTAGCTAATAGGATAGATATATGTGATATTTTTTGACATAAATATTATAATTTTGCAGCTAATTGATTAGTTATAAGTGATATTTGTGCTAAAATAAGTAATAAATTACATTGTTTTGGAAAAAAGGAATTATTGTTTTCTCTCTCGCTCTCTCTCTCTCTCTCTCTACCCCTCTCCCCCTCTCTATCTCTCTCTCGCTATCTCTCTCTCTATATATATATATCTATCTATCCCTCTATCCCTCTCTCTTCGCATGCACAAAATTTTAATGGATGTGTTTGCGCTAGATAGGGAATATGAAGGTTCGGTAGATAGAAATCAGTGTCTTGCCATCATTGATTGAATAATCAGCGATTCGAATAGAAAAGAAAACGATATAAGAGATGGAAAAAATAGATTGCTCAGAGTTTTAGTAGCGCGTGCCGAACGTGTTTAGACATCAGCCAGGATAAACTGAATACTTGCGCATGTTATATGATGGAAAGCATGATAAGACGCACAAAGAAATTAATGTTGTTGTATGGACGTATAAAAAATCCGTTGAAATCAGAAGCAAAATCATCCTCAACAGCAACATCAACAACAACAACAATGACGAATACATTTCATAAAAATGTTTAAAAGAAAAAAATCAAAAATGTATATGTTTTAATAATAACAAACAGTTTTATTTATTTTAAAAATTATGTATTATTTTGGTCATTTAAGTTATACAGAAATTTCAGGCATAGATGAATGCAATTGAAAGAGCTAAAGTTTTGATATTGATTATAATTATATTAAATGTTTTTTTTTCCCATCTAAGTATTTGATAATCTCTCTAGGCGGTTGAAGATTGCCAAAAATATCAAAATGTTCTTTGATTTAAATATAACTATATATAGTTTGCATTGTCTCGAATCAAATGTTTTGGTATATGCGTATACGATTGACACAACTAGAAACTATCCACATCATTATGTCGCCCCATATAGAAATATTCTCGAATGTTGTTTTTGTTTATCACATGTGACATCGTCAAATATAAATAGAGAATTTCGTTTTGCTTCAGAAGCTGTAGTAATTTCACAATTGGTTCAAAATTCTTTATACCCCATACCCTTGATAGACTTTATTAGCTTTCTTATGTATGTATACTTTGGTTGATGCAAAGACTTTGGGTATATGAAGAGCAACATGCAAGTTCAGCCATTTTAGCAAATATCCAAAACACCAACCGAAAACCATCAAAAGAAAGATTCAGAGATAACGACTTCTATATTTTCTGTTCAGAGCTTTTTTTAGTTTGGATGAGATCCTCAAGCATCATCAAATATAAATAATGAATTTCGTTTTGAGTCAGAAGCTGTAATAATTTAACAATTATATATTTGATGATGCTTGAGGATCACATACAAACTAAAATAGCTCTGAATAGAAAATATAGATGCCGTCATTTCATTTCATTTTTAAAACATTTTTTATTTTCTATTTATATTCTTAGTTTCTAAATTAAAGGCTAGACAAAAAATGCTTAAATTCTACATTACTTAACATTTGTATAATTTTTTTTTTCTAATTTTCAATTTTATGTAAAAGTACTTAACTTAACTTAACTAAAATCGTATACTACCCTAATTCTAGAAAAGCTAAGTCGTTACAGCTAGCTGATGATAGTCTGATTCTATACCGACTTTGGTATCCAGGTCTTTATATGCCATTCAACCACCAGAACCGTTGACGCTGTCTAATACTATCGTCCCGGTCTCTGTGGGAGATAGCTCTACTGAAGCGCAGGAGCTCTTCTTCGGTGCGCGTCACTTCCCGGTCGTAGCACAATCGCCCGTCTACGGACGATCTACTTACATGATAGATCAGCGGAATTCCGGATCTATCCTGTATAAGCCCTTTCATGTCCAAGTCAAGGAACGCCTCTGGTGGAACAAAGCCGTTGCGACGCACGCTCTCATAGTACAGAGTGTTTGGATAATAGGCCCCGAAAATTAGGTCATTGGACGAGCTTATTGCTCTCGCAATATGTCCTCTGATTAATTTAATCATAAAATTATCCACCCTATTTATGTACGCTTCATTATATAAAGTCTCATTTGAATAATACTTTTTATAGTCCGATTCCGGTGTCCGATATAATCTGAGACAACTTCTGAGACACTTCCTTTCGAACACCCGAATCTTTTCCATCAAATTTGGACCTATGTTAAACCATACTGGACAACCATATATGAACATTGGCCTGATTAGCGTCATGTAGCATATGACTTTTACCCTGCTGTCAAGTTGGCTACTGTGAAATAGCCTACCTGTCATAGCGAAAGTTTTCCTCGCTTTGAGTAAAGCAGCCTCTACATGTCTGTTGAAATACAGATATTGGTCTAGCCAGATGCCAAGGTATTTAACTAAACTCTTGGTTTCCAGTTTATCTACATGCGGTCCGACGATAACTAGCTTTCGCCAGTTTTTCTTTGTGTCGTTCGTGGCTTTATATACGGGAGTTCTAAATAGGATGGCTTCACATTTATGGAAGTTGATTTTAAGTTACCAGTCGTCGCAATAGCGCTGCACGTTGTTGAAATCTCGCTGTATTAAACTATTTATGATCTCAACTTTCGGAGCTGTTCTGTAAATTATGAGATCGTCTGTGTACGCAATAGCTTGCGGAAGTGCATCTAATATGTCGCTAATGTAAATGTTAAAAAGAATCGGAGAGAGTACCGCGCCCTGTTGCAAGCCATTCTTGATATTATACGTTTTATTAGAGGTCACATTACCACTTTTGAAAAGTAATTAATTTTTAATAATTGTCGCAATTACACAATATGATGAAATTCATATAATCACTCGTTGACTCGTCAATACGCTTAAAAATTGAGTTTATTTTCAGCTCACGGCGCAATTATATAATATGATGAAATTCACACAATCACTCGATGACTTGTTAATGCACTAACAAATTGAGTTGTTTTTCTTGACGCCGCAATTACACAATATGATGAAATTCATGTAATCACTCGTTGACTCATCAATACACTTAAAAATTGAGTTCATTTTCTTGACGCCGCATGTACACAATATGATGAAATTCATATAATCACTCGCTGACTCATCAATACACTTAAAAATTGAGTTCATTTTCTTGACACCGCAGTTACACAATATGATGAAATTCCTTTTTTTCTTATTTTTTTAATTTTTTAATTTTTTTTTTTTTTATTTTTTTTTTTTTGTATTTTTTGTTTTAATTTTATAGTTTTTTTTAAATTTTTTTTTAATTTTTTTTTTTATTTTTTCACGGAGACACCAACCCATATCCGCTACACCATCCCCCACCCGAGACACCAACCCATAGCCGTGGCGCCAACCCCCCACCCCACCGTCCTATTTCAAAAAAATCCGCCCTATTTCAAAAAAATCCGCGCTGTTTCAAAAAAAACCTCCCTATTTCAAAAAAAACCGCCCTATTTAACCAAAATCTGCCCTATTTCAAAAAAAACCACCCTATTTCAAAAAATCCGCCCCATTTCAAAAAAACCGCCCTATTCCAAAAAATCCGCCCTATTTCAAAAAAATCCGCCCTATTTAAACAAAATCTGCCCTATTTCAAAAAAAACCACCCTATTTCAAAAAATCCGCCCCATTTCAAAAAAACCGCGCTATTCCAAAAAATCCGCCCTATTTCAAAAAAATCCGCCCTATTTCAAAAAAATCCGCCCTATTTAAACAAAATCTGCCCTATTTCAAAAAAAACCACCCTATTTCAAAAAATCCGCCCCATTTCAAAAAAACCGCCCTATTCCAAAAAATCCGCCCTATTTCAAAAAAATCCGCCCTATTTAAACAAAATCTGCCCTATTTCAAAAAAAACCACCCTATTTCGAAAAATCCGCCCCATTTCAAAAAAAACCGCCCTATTCCAAAAAATCCGCCCTATTTCAAAAAAATCCGCCCTATTTCAAAAAAATCCGCCCGGTTTCAAAAAAAATCCGCCCTGTTTCACAAAAATCTGCCCTATTTCAAAAAAATCCGCCCTGTTTCAAAAAAATCCGCCCTATTTCAAAAAAATCCGCCCTATTTCAAAAAATCCGCTCTATTTCAAAAAAATGCGCCCTATTTCAAAAAAAACCTCCCTACTTCAAAAAAATCCGCCCTATTTAAAAAAAAATCGCCCTATTTCCAAAAAATCCGCCCTATTTGCGAAATCTCTAGCCGGGGCACCAACATCTAGCGGAGCACCAACCCCTAGCCGTGGCACCAACACCTAGCGGAGCACCAACTCCTAGCCGGGGCACCAACACATAGCCGGGACACCACCCAAAACTGTTATAACACGGCACAATCCAAATAGCCTCGGCTGAATTAACCCATAAAATTAATGTAAATTTACTAATCTGCATGGAAAGAAGAATGCAATCAGCGGGAAGCCGAACACCCGGATGTGTCTTTGACTAGCGAAACTAAACTAAGCCAAAGACACAAATTGGGCTACAAAAATTATAAAGTTATAAGACGAGATCACCCAAACTCCACTCAAGAGGATCCTAACCAAAAATGGTCTGCAACACAAGGTCGTGTACAGCACAAATGTACGCAAGTTTCTAGTGATGGAAGCCTACATTATAGATATCCCTTTAAAAAGTCAAAGGCATCTATATGTAGTCTGTGTTTATGCTCCTGAAGCTCCTCAGTGCACACAGTTTATCATTGAACTTGCTGCCCATTTCCGAAGTCTCAAGCTAGACTCGGAAAATAATTAGTTCTTTATGACAAGAAATTTCAATGGCAAGCACAGTGCTTGGAGTAAATTTATCTCGAACACAAGAGGCAATGCATTGTTCGACTGGTGACAAAAAAACGCCATCGAACAAGAACTAAAATTGTACGTTACAAGTACGCCATCTTATCAAAGAGGAAATTCTTTCTTGAATATACTTTTACTGGACGAGCGAATACAATTAGTAGACACGGATCTAACGATTGTGATCATTACGGACTTGGTGCCGTAATCCGTGTTCCAAACGAACACTCACACTTGAGCAGCATGACCAGATACATGCTTGCAATTTTCAAAAGGTACACAAGTCGCGCTTTGATCGGCTAATAAAAATAGAATTACGCTCGAATGGAGTAGATCCACCGATTGACAAGAATCTTCGTGAAAACGAAATTTATCATTATATTTCAATAAAGGACAACATTGTTACTAATACAATGAATCGTTCTATCCCAAAAATAACTCACATGGAGGGGCATATAAACCGATACAGAAACTCAATGATTGACGCTCTGTATAGGCAAAAGAGTATTCTGCTCCCCTAGATGAAACTTCTTTGTAGATAGTTTACCGATCCAAATTGCCAGGAAATAAACACGATTAAGGCATTAATCAAAAACCTTCAAAAATTGATCAGTGACAATTGTAGATCAGTAATTAATGAATACAAACCACTAAAGCTAGTGGACCGAATATGTCCCCATAAATAAATAAAGTATTTAGAAAGAAAGATTATAATGACATTCCGTGTCCGTGAGTTCTAGGAACTCCGGAAAGTTGTCAAACATTGCTAAATGCCAACTGCTAATCTATAACCGTTTCCCGTAAGCGTATTCACTCATCCTCACGTTCCTATACCCTTCATAACCAACCCCTGACCATTGTGCAATGTATTCGAGATATTGGGATCCTTTGCGACATGGAGTTTAACTTCCTATCTCACATTGATGAGACGATCCGGAAAGCCTATTCTGCCCTCTGATTCGTGAAACGATGGTCTAAGGAATTCTCCGACCCTTACGTTAGTCGATCCTTTCCCCTTTCCCTCGTCCATCCACTGCTTGAATATGCTAGCCAGGTATGGTCTTAATGCGTTAAGCAAGGACAGTGAAGATGGTGAATTGAACACAAGGAGAAACGGGTGAGAAGCGAAGCATTGGAGCATCAGGGTTCTACTGCGTGTACGAATTCGATTTCTAAACTCAAGTACACTCAACTGATGCAGAATTGCTATGTTATTGCTTGATATACGGCTGATGTATTTTCTTATTTTCTTTCGTGTTCTTCACAATTTGTTTGTATATTGTGTGTGCATCTCTTAGAAACGCCACAGTCTCCTTATCACAAGATCCATATCTGTAGAATAGAAAGTATTCAACGTAGCTTCCTTTGGTTCGCTCTCCGAGGGCTAGGATGGGAAAACCCATTAATCCTTCCCCCGTACATTCATCATCATCATCGGCACTACAACCGGGTACCGGTCTTGGCCTTATTTAGCAAGTCCTAAGGCTTGTTAAATTTTCCATAATGATTTATTTTTTCTGGGCAAGGTCATTAGTCTTGCGCCAGAGGCTCCCCGACGGGGACTCGAACCCCGGTCTCCCGGGTGACAGGCGGGTATACTAACCACTATACTATCGAGGAGCCCCCCCCCCGTACATTAACCCCCTCAAATTAATCAACCCCAGAACACTTGAGGAGCGCAAGGTCGTGGCTGAGATAATGTTCATACAACAGGCCCTCTCCAGCTCGGTCGACTGCCCCTACCTCCTGGACTTAATTCCTCTGAACACAAACCCTCGAAATACGCGTAATCCCCGCCTTTTCTACATCCCCCATCGCCAGAGCTCTTATGGTTTCAACGAACCCCTTTTACGGGTGCTAAGAAATGTCAACTCCAATTCCACATTGTTTGATTTCGACCTCTCTAGAAATACTCTCAAGCACCGATTTTATAGTAAAATTGAAAAGCCAATATTATCTTTCCGTAAATATTTATTCGATCAAAATAGGATCCGTTGGCATCTATGATGTTCTTCCAACGTGATACAAGGTCAAATATTATTTTCTCGTAGAAATGCTGACTTTTTGAGACAATGAAAAATTCAATGGCTTTTATGACCTCTGCTCAGTTCCGGAAGACCTTCTGCCGACAAAATGAATCAAGATTACGGAAAAGATGGTAGTCAGTTGAGGAAATGTTAGGAGAGTACGGTCGATGCAGAAGATTTTCAAATCCCAACTGCAACAGTTTTTACACCGTTACTTGTGAGGTATGTGGTCTAGCATTGTCATACAAAAGGATCTGGCTGCGCCTGTTGACCAACGCAAGATCTGGGCATTTCTATTGCTTTTCAGCCAATTTGGAATGCAATATGTCGATTTCCTCACAATAGTTGATAGCGTTTATCCCCTCTCCTGGTTAAAGAAATGAAAAGTGAATTGCTCCTTTCGATGTTCACCAAATTGTCACCATAACTTTTTCTAGGTGAAGATCGGGCTTGGGGGTGTGTTTTGGTTTTTCACCTGCATCCAACCGCTGCCCAGGTCTTTTACGGTTATCAACAGAATCCACCTTTCATCACACATGACTATCCGGTGTAAAAACGCTTCTGTTTGCTTTCTTAATCTAAGCGATGTGCAGATTTCCAGGCGCCGTGGTTTTTGGGACTCATTCAGTTCATGTGGTACCCGCTTATCAAGTTTCTTTACCTTTCCTATGAGAGAACGGTGTGGACTTATTGTCATTGGGGATACTCCCATGCTTTGTGCAATCTACATGCCTTGTACAATCTCCATCCATCATATCCACTGTTGCTCTTAAAACATCGTCGTCAGCTAATGTTTCCGGCTTCGCACGTGGTTCATTTTCGAGGCTGATATCTCCTGAACGAAACTTTCCAAACCAACGTCATATAGTGCGTTCGTTTACCGCTGCATCCTCAAAAGTGTCATTAATGATTTTCATTGCCAATGACGCATTATGTCCCATTTTAAATTCATAAAGGAAGAGGGTTTGAATTTGGAGTAATTAAGCGCGATATTAGTTAACAGTAGATAACGATGAACCATAAACAAAATTAAGTTCATTAAAAATTCGCTGGCAATCGAGTAGTTTACGTCGCACAAAATACTCAAGGCAAGCTATAAGAAAAGCCAAATGTACACACACCAGATTCTGTGAGAATCGCCACGGATGATCAAGTGTTGCAAACCTGCATTGATGTTTGTAATAACAATAAAATAAAAATTAAAAATAATAAACAAATGCTCTACGAGTTTTATTTCCGTGCTGTGTTCTCTCTGTGTGTAATTTTCTCTTTGGTGAACAGTGTTCGGCGGAACACCCCAACAGTCGACTCTTCAAAATCCGCTAAAATCTCATCCCCAGTATCAATAGGCTAGAATTGTTCCCCTCCTCCTTTAACGTTTTTCACGACCACGATGTTCTTCGTTCCTGTTCTGACTCCCCCTGCCAAGAAGTGCTGCTTGCCATCCAAAACGGACTATCATCTTCTCTTATCACCATCTCGTCTTCGCCCAACCTGGACTATGTCTCTCATATTTGGTCAGGCCCATTCAAAACTGCACTACACGTGCTCGACGGGATGGAGGGACGAGCAGTGGGACTTATTGGGGACTCAGCCGTAAGTCGATCAATTCCATCGTTAGAACACAGACGCAACGTTTCATCCCTATCTCTTTTCTATAGTTATTATCACGGTCGTTGCTCAACTGAACTTGCTGAATGTGTTCCCCCTCTTAGACATTTTCCCGCGATACCCGTCAATCTGTGAATGTGTATCAGTTCACGTTGAAAGTGGACTTCAGGCGCACAAATAAACATAGAGAGTCATTCTTTAGCCGAAGCGCACGAATGTGGAATGTTCTGCTTGATCATGTGTTTCCTGGCCGTGGTGATGTCCAGACGTTCAAGACCAATATACATCGACACCTCCTTTCCTTATCCACTTCCTCTCCATCCACTCGCACTGCGCTTTGACATTTAGGGGTTCTTCAAAATCCCCTTTTGTGCGCGCGTTAGTGTAACAAAACAAAAAAAAACAAAATTCGCAATAAAAATTGAATATTGCTTAAAGTCCGTATACATCATTTGCTTATATATACCGCCTTCGCAAACTGTCGAGTCATACGAACTCGCAATTATTGCAATCGACCGCTTAACAGAGCTGAGTTCTTCCTAAGATGACATTGTAGTCCTTGGCGATTTTAACCTACCCCATCTCCAATGAACGCTGTCCGACAATAAATCCCACTACATCTCAAACCCTACTACTGCCAAGGAATGTCTCTTTGTAAACAGCCTCACCGACTCTAGCCTTTGCCAAGTATGCAATGTCCTAAGCCATCTGGGCAGACAACTTGACCTTGTATTCACGACAAACCCCTATAATTCCTCAGTTGCCTCTAGTCCCCACACCCCCTCAACTATTGACAACCACCACCCCCCGCTTCTCTTATCCTTATACCACGACTGGTCAGCTCACTCCGCACCTGCCTTTGGCGGATATTTTGTTTTATAACAGCGGTTGGTACAATGTTCCGCCGAACACTGTTCGCACCAGAGAAAAAATACAAGCAACCAGAACACGGAGCGAATCAGCACAATAAACACGAACAGATCCTTTACGGATTTAATCTTTTTTATTTCTTTAATACTCGAACAATGTCCCGTACAATATTTTATTAAAAAGTGCAGCGAAACACACGCACGACACACACGTTACACCCTTCGATCCAATTAACTATAAATCGGATACGGTACTCTACCTCCTCGACGTTTTTCTTTATCTATTCACCTTGACGATCAAAATCTCTCTAACTATCTGCCCTCAACCATATCCTGCTCACACAGATACCCAGATTCAAAACTGGTATCTGTATCTATCCGGAAAATATTCCCTATTTGCTCTGCTAACAGAACTTCCGAATTTCTGTTAGCAGCATGTTATCACATCCCCCGGGATATTTTGTAGTTTCCTGAAAGGGGAAAGTCATCTTTGCATACATCATTATTATCGCTGATAGAATTTCATTTCCACGGCCTTCTGTTTGCACAGAACATCTGGCGCCCAGACCAGAGATATTCGGCGATTGTTTTGACGTGCAGTCCGTGGGACTTATTTGAACTTGGTACCCGGAATCGAAATCCATTAGATCTTTATAATGGTGCGAAATTCTAGCGTGGCCGTGGGACCGGAGTATTGCCTTTGTTGGCTTAACTCCTCATAAATTATCGGATATCTCGTTGAGATATATTCGATTGCGATATGTCGTGGCTGTCTTCTGTTGTTCAACGGATTTGGGTGGTCCTTGCGTTAGATTACCCGCACGTGCATCCGTTGATCGGCTCATTCTTTGATGATAGCAATTCTTTTGTATTGAATTTCGGAATTGCCGGTTCGATGAGATGTTCCTGGGCGCAGGCAGCATGTATGGCATTTTGGGAATTGTTTTTTTTTTTTTTTTAGGAATAGAACGCATGGATGTTTATGCCTTTGTTTCAGGCATGAAGAGTTATAATTGTTGAGCTTGACCTAAAAAGCTTTGGGAACGTTCAGTTCCTTGCTTTTTGGTGTCGGTCTCAACGTTGGCTGCGAGTTGCAGGCCCTATCGCGGGACTTTGGGGCACGCGTCTGTGGGCGCGTGCAACGCTCTCAGGTAAGTAAGTTCTTTGAAGATAGGAACCTTACCTGCGTAGAATTGTGCGTTCGTAGAACGCTACATGCCCCCTTCCACTTTTCTTACAACTTCTGAAAAGCCAATTTCCGCCTAATAAATGAGTACCTCAACAATATCACACTCCCCTTAAACGATATAAGTGTAGGGGTCGCTACAGCCTCGTTATACACAGCAATCTACAACGCCATATCCCTATATGTCCCATATTCCCGATACAGGTTATCGTTCTCATCGCCCCCTTGGTAAGACAGCAAACTCCCCACCCGCCGTAACAAGAGGAATAAGCTGTGTGACGCTTTCCTAAATACGCGTTCTCCCCTCGACTACTCCAACTACCTCGGTTCCTTTTATCAATTCATAATGCTTTACAGCTCCCTCTACCACAATTACCTCACCAAAGCTCAATTCAACTTGATCAACGATCCCGAATCTTTCTTCCATTTTATCAACTACAAACGTAAATCTGATGGCTATCCCGACACCTTTTCAACTACTACAACTGACTCCTATACCATAGCCAATCTTTTCGCGTCCTTCTTCAAACTATCCTTTACATACAACTCTTTCGAGCTTAACCCCTCTTACTTTACTGGCATGTCTGAATTCTCCCTCAGCTCTCTCATTCCACTACATATTCAACAACATCAAGCTATAAAAAAACTTGAACAACTGAAAGACGATTTCAGTCACGGCCCAGGCGGACTCCCTGCTATCCTCTTAAACAAAATGTTCCTCTTCTCTCTCTCTCCCGGCCGATTCAATCTTCAATCCATCTCTTGCACAAGGTCTATGCCCTGACATTTGGAAATCCTCTTATATCACCCAAATACATAAAATGGGACTAAAAACGAGATATCCAATTATCGTCCTATTGCTAGGCTTTCACACATTCCTAAACTCTTTGAAGAACTTCTATATGATGCGTTATGTTTTCGCTGCAAACCCATCATATCTACCAACCAGCACGGCTTCCTCTCCGGCAGGTCCACTACTACCAACCTTGTCGAATTCACATCCCACACATTCCTTGCCCTAGAAAACGGCGATGAGGTCGATGTAGTCACTACCGAGTTTAGCAAGGCCTTCGACAAAATCTCCCATAACCTCATTCTCTTTAAGTTATCTTCCCTCGGTTTTGAAACCCCTGCTGATTAAGTGGATCTCACCCTATCTCAATTATCGAACCTGCCGTGTGCGATTTAGATCCACCCTCTCCGATCCTTTTTTTCCAACCTCAGGTGTCCCCCAGGGCAGTCATCTTGGCCTCCTCCTATTTATCATAACCGTTAACGACATAGGCTCTAGTTTCAATCACTCCTCAATCTCGCTCTATGCCGATGATACCAAAATTGTCAAGAGAATCCGCTCTCCCCAGACTCCTCACTTTTTCAATCGCATCTTGACAGCTTCTCGGCTTGGTGCCAAAATAACTGCCTAGAACTGAATATCGACAAATGTCACACAATCACCTTCTCTCGGAAACGCTCCCCCACCCAGCCACGCTCCTATCTATTACCGAATCAACCGATAACATCGGTTGAATTGATTCGCGACTTCGGCGTCCTATGTGACAAAGAGCTCAAATTTACCGCACATATTGATGGCATGATCCTTAAGGCGGCATTGCCCTTGGCTTTGTCAAAAGCTGGTCGAAAGAATTCCTAAACCCCTACGTCGTTCTACATAACCTTTGTCCGCCCACTACTGGAATATCCTAGTCAGGTCTGGTCCCCGTATCAATTGTCTCACATTCACAGGATCCGTGGACTAAACTGGGAAAATCCGCTGACTCTGCCTCCATACACAATCCGGCTCCCTTTAATCAATCTTAACACACTTGAAGAGCGCAGAATCCATGCCGAGATAATCCCTGTCCATCGCCTTCTGTCAGGCTCAATCAATTGCCCAGGCCTGCCCACGGCAAGATCATCATCTTGCCACGGCATCAAGCAGCAGTACTTTCTTCCTAATGCATTTTGGTTCCTCTCGCCGGCACCCATGCACAGCACGAACCATTGAGGAATCCAATCGGTTCCTCTTGTCGGCACCCATGACCATTATACACACAGCAATCCCACTGTGTTTACTTTTCTCAAGCAACTGTTGGTCCCACGATCAAGCCATGGCAAATCGCTTGCTTATACAGCTGCAGCCTAATTATCCCTGATCGGTTGCATAAGCGATAAACGAACATCGAATTCGACGTGACCATAATTTATTTACCCTAAACAACCTAGCAATGGTCGTGTCCTGTGAATCGTTTTCTAATCAATAGGCACCATCATCGCAGCGCTCGCCATCGTAAGTGAATTTCTGTTGACATAACACCAACAGAATAATCGATGTCGGTCCCCGGCAATATCCACTATCGTTTACGATACCAATGCTTTTAGCCTCTGATGCATTAACGAACATCGAATTGGACGTGACCATAATAGTTTATCCAAACATGTTTCGTTTGCTAAGCCAAACAAGTACCCATCGTAGCGCTTCCCTTGAAATTTTATTGCTGTAAACAGAAAAACCTACTTCGCTCACCAAGCAATATCCTCTATTGCATTAGCAGTTATTTGAACAGCTGCCTGGTTGGGTTCCCTTCTTCGCATCCAGCCTCCGATGCATTTTTCGATGTCCTTGCTTCCAATGTATGGACATTCAATCAGATCTGCACGATCACAATGGAAATCCTTCCAGCGGGACTCAAGTCGATTTTTCATTAGTCACCACCAAAAAGAAAGATCTGATTTGCTTCCCACCACATCGGTGGAAACATCACTCATGGGGTTGGTTCTGCATCGAGCAATGTATGAAGAGTCAAAATTCATCACTCGTCGAATGCGGTTGAAAGTTGAGAGAAAATCGTCGCTTAGTTAACGTCAATTTAAACATCCACATAATCTATTTCGTTTAATAACTATTTCTCATCATCGAACAGTGCGTAAAATAGAATATTGTGCAATTTACGCGTTAATTAAAGAAATAATTAAAAGTTATCCAACGAAGCGAATTCAATGGGAAATCCACTTCAAATAATTTAACTGTAACTGTGATATATATTCGCTAACTTAATCGGGCACCTGTAGATAAGTGAACCGAGAAACAATTATGCTTATAAACATACGAGTCTTAAAAGAAGAATATACTTAAGACATCTTTCCAGTGCCATAGTTCCGTGGTCATTCTATTAACTTTGTTTTCCTGTTTTGCATTAAAGTGTTGTTGCTGCATTCCCGAGTGCATCACGGTCACATTAAGAAAGATAACATTATTAACAAAATAATAACAAAAGAAACTGTGTACATAAGAAGCAAAAATAAAGAACATGTAATTAATTAAACGAACCAGACTGCGTTTTATTATTTTCTTCCCCGTTGGTGAAAATTCGGAGTTCTATTGGTCCAGTGACGCGTTTGGTGAGTTAGGTGAACACGTGCCGTACGCCGACACATACCTCAACCCCCACTGTGGTTACCTCCGAGTTTAGAGAACACTGCAACCTGCCGAACAATTCCGACCAGTGACTATTTAGTGCAAACTCAGTGACCAAGTGAGTGCAAAAAGTAAGAACTATAAAAGGGCAAGCAGAGCCCCACCCCATCGGTAAGGTGAAAAGGGTGCCCACTACCCTAACATTACCAACGTCCGGGCGACGCAGCAATTTTCACGGATAATCAGCAAGTTTTTAAAAAAAACTTTTGTTTTTTTTTCCTTATTTCTTATTTCTTTTTATACATATCTATTTTCTTTTATCTTTTATGTGAGCTCCTTCTGAGCCTAAAAGGGTAAAACCAGTGAGCTCCTTCCGAGCAAGTTTTAAGAACCAAACATTGACTCCGTTCCAAACGTGTTTAAAAAAAACCCAAAATAAATGTAAGCAGGATAAAATTTTCAAATAGGAGTCAACCACTAGCGCGAGTTAACACACCCAACTCCCAACTAGAAGATAAGATTCATCACAAACCTACATCACAATGTAATAAAAATGATGACCTCCAACGTGATCAACATTGAAGATAGGATTTACTGCTGCATCTGTCCAAACAATGCAACAGATAAACCTTCAGCATTGACTATAGGATTCAATGCTGCACCCGACATGACACAGCTGTCCAAACAACCATCGACCAGGATTATCAAAACGATCCCACGACCCAAATGAAGTGTGAGATAAGAAATTGGAGAAACAACAAAACATGACTGGAAAAGGGATACAGGCGAACGGTGGAATCAGGCAGTCAGGTTTCATCGACTGACGTGTTAAGATATAGCTAGTATTTAGAATATTTTGAAAGTCGTAAGAAAATAAAGTGCAAACATTTTTGTAATTAAATAAGAAGACATTAATTCGCGCGAGTTATGTTTTTACGTACTCACCGTCACCAGAATCACGACACCAAAGGAAAGGCGATCAATTCTTCTATATACACCAAAATGTATGAAATTAAAGCTCCGAGTCTTTCTTTAACTTTCATCCACTTTTATTTGTTTACTTTTGTTTTTCTTTCTCGTTACTTAGCTCTAATCTTAATTATTTAACAATAATGGTTTCCTTACTCAAGTCTAAATTCAAATTCACTTTCCTTTTTCTTTTTGTTATAATATTAGCGGTTAATCCTCTCACCTTTATACCATTACAAATTGTCTTTGAATAATAGTTTAAAATTCACTTACTCTTTCTTTGCGCTATTACATCCACATTTTAGTTTTCCTTTTATTATTTTATTACGTTTACAATTCTTATTCACGTAATGTTCAGCAGTTCGCTTTTTATTCTAACTGCAATTCTTCTCCGCGTATTGTTCAGATATTCACTTTTTATACTAATTACAATTCTTCTCCACGTATTGTTCAGTTATTTACTTTTTATTCTAATTACAATTTTTCTTCATACATTAATTTTAAGTTCACTTTCCTATTCCCATTATAAAATTTTCTCCACGACTACCTTATAGGCTTCTTCGGAACGATCTCTATAACCAACCACCGACTGACTCCTAATTTGCTTTTACCTTTTCTCGTCACCTTGAGGTCAACACCTCCCGATGACGATAATGCAATTACATTTCGCAGTGACCCAATTTCCGCATATTAACTTCAATTCTCAATTGCTTTGTATTGTGGCGTCAGCCGATATTTCTTCATCGATTTGCGCCATAGTTCAATATCCGCAATTGCGAATTAACCTAATTAATTTTGTGCAATTACTTTTTTTGCGATTTATTAATCGTGCCAAAATATGCAATTAATTACTTTATGTTATTGACTCTGATATGCAATTAATTGCTTTTGTATTATCTGCTAATTGTTTTGGGAAATGCAATTAATTGCTTTATCGTCCGGGGGTCATCCGAGTTTAAAACGGGTGGCGTTTTTCTGTTTGAGTGTATCAATGACCTCTTGTACATCATCTTTGTCTATGATGTCACTGACACACTTAACACGCGCGCATCGCCTTGTCGCCACTGTAGAGTGCACACAAGAGTGTGCACTCCTCTGCGAGTGTATCGCTATGGAGTCGTGTGTAATAAAGTTCACCAAAATAGTAATCATCATTAAGTGTCAAAATAGCCTGTGGCGGTTCTTTAAAGTCTTCCTAAAGAACCATCCATTTCTTTAAAACAACCTACTTTTCCCTCACTCCATAAACCACTGTTCTCACCTGCATTCGAGCAGTGTAAGCTTTCTTTCAAATAACTTTCACCTGAAAGTTAAACCTCATCAAGGCATGCATCACATTGAATTATTATATGAACCGTACCATATCTCCATCGGCTCGGCTTGTCAGCAATTATAATAGATAAATACTCGCTGGCTAGCGTAATTGTTGACACAGTTGTAGCCGATGGGTTTTGCTACGGTTCATAACCATTCATTGCCCCAGTCCCCAGGTTCGCAACAATTGCGACCAATTTCCTTTATCGGTTATCTACCGATCATGGAATTTGGGCACTAATATGATTGACGTTAGACAATCATACCCCAGATCATGCCTAACGATGCTCCGGCCTGTTAAACAAACAAACACACAGTAGCATCACTGTGTTTATCCTATTAACCGACCGCTGGTCCATGGCCACCCAGGGCGAGATGTACGCTTGGACATCTGCAAGGCTAATTCCTCGCCATTATACTCATGTACCGGCACCGCCAAGTAAACAAGGCAAACATTTTCGGCTGACCTATCGTCACCAGAATGTATAGCCTACAACGGCATTATCGTGAACGCCTGAGTAAACACAATGTGCATATCATCGTGACCCTTGAAATAGCGTTTTTGTGTATCTTAAAGCAAAAACCTATTTCGTTCTCAGGCGCAGGTCATCAATGATTTATGGCCCTCGAAATTGCGTTTCTCCCGAGAGAAGTCTAATAAAAAAAAAAAAATAAAAAAAAAATTTAAGACACAGAAACCTATTTCTCCCTTCGGCGATCTTCGCTATCGCGTATCAATAATGCCTGCAATTCAATACACTGCCCATGTTTATTCAAGTGCATTTTCGTCGTTGCCGATATGCAGGCTGAAGGGCATCGTACTTGTCCTATACGGACGCACATAGAATCCTCCCACACCGATGTAATCCTCCACCGTTGAATCTATCGGATATGGATTGCATCGGCGAGTCAGATTTTATCCGCTGAGGAGCAAACACATGTGCGTGTTAAGTACGAGTGCAATCAAAGTGTTCCTCCCGTTTGACGAGCCCCAAAATCGAGTTAGATGTCGCGAATGTGCCAGAATTGATCGATGAACGTGTTTCCTGTGTTGCTGAACCGTTAATCCCACTTTATTGAGTATTATTACATTCGCGTACCTTAATAATAAAAGTTTAAGACAACCCGGTGTAATAGATAAACTGAACTTTAAAACATATGACAGTTGTTTGTTACGTTATTAAGTCTACAACAATCTAATGTATTCGTCTAACTAAACGGAAAGATTACAATTAAAAAATAATTACCCCAAAACAATCCAGTGCGTTTTTATCGTTCACTTTCCTTGGTGCTTTGATTTTTGTGCTCGTATATTCAGCGGAACAATCGTTGGGGTTTATTAGTGAACCGATGTCGTTCGTCAGCATACATACTTTTACCCCACAAGCCTACAAAAGTAAATAATAAACAATGCCATCAAACAAAAACAATAAAACTCCTTATTAAAAATAACCAAGTGAACAATAAAAATAATTCAAAAACTATATGCAGTGTGTTTTACTTCCTCCTCTGTACGGTGTGAACTATTAACTTGGTGCTCGTTTTTTCAACGGAACAATCTTCTCTCGGTGACGTGCAATGTTTCATCCGTGAACAGTGTCTGAGTTTTGGTTTTCTTTTGGTGGAACCTTTTAGTGACGATGGGAATGGAAATGCCGTACGCCGGCGCACCCTACTTCCGCTCCCACAAACCCATCTCACGTATGCTACGACAGACCAACTCTTTCCCCACCTCCTTGATTTCAACGTATCCACTCCCGCTCTCAAGCACCGCCTACTAACAAATTCTGAACTCTGCAGGTTCATAAAGAGAATGATATTACCAGTTAGTTAGTTCATTTAGTCTGAATACAGCCCACATATCATCGCTTTATTTGGGTGAATCACAAGACAAGTGGGTTCGTTCTTAAGCCTACGTCCCCATTTTCTACACTATATATCTATGTCTATAGATATTTGTAAGCCATGTTAGTTTGTGTAGTGGCGTTTTAGGAAATCATCACAAATCGCATTTTTCTTTTGTTTCACACTTCGTCCTTAACAAATCCACATAAAAACTCGATTTCTCAAGAACGTACTTAAAAAACAATACACGCACATCTTTGTAACGAAAGTTCGAAACGTGAGCTAAAGCAAATCGTATAAAAAAGCTGATATTGTCGATTTCATACAACTGTAACGTAAAGAAGAAGTTTTCCATGAGCAAATACATCCTTGGAGTATCCATCCGATAAAAAAAGTATCTGTCAGTAATTTCCTTCGAAATTGATTGCATACTTTAGACGTCAAAGATGAATAAAGACACATTACGCAAGAGTTAATTAGACCATCTTACCAGTTCCGAGATAAGCATAACCAACAACCAGCTATGTATATAATGTTACACGTTGAAACATCAAGGAAGTCTGGAATGTTCGATGCAATATTCTTTAACTACGGATATCAAACATCTACTCCGTGAGAGCTTCAGAAACACAGGAGATAAAATCAAAATGAAGTACAATTCCCCTCAAGAACAACGTTTGCAATTTAGAAATGACGCACATACTCCTCTACGTATGTCATAGTTGGTAAAAGGATTCTAGATGGGCATGGTAAACAGACAGTTAGTTGACTTACACAACCGTCTATAGAAAGATATGAAGAAAATATTGTTAATTAAGTTGTTATGAAACATAGACGAGGTGTCCTGAAATGTGATGAGGTTAAGACATCACTTGAGGATATCATTTCGTGACCGAATGCGTAAGCCTGTAGTTACAGAGGTAATGTATCTATATTCTCGGTTCGGTGCGTTATATTTAGACAATTGGAACGGTTTTTGGTATCTACAATCTATTATATTATATTGTAACGAGCTTAGGGTTCGCTGGATTAATTATGTTAAAATAAATAAGAGCCGTTAAATCGATACAACACTTTATTAGTCCGTAATACAACAGTTGCTTTTTACCGTACACATAATGATTTCTTTGTAAACACTTTCTACTCGAGACTTTCGCTTCCGCACGTATCGCTTGCTTCACTGCCTTACTTATGACTCCTCTCCCCAAAAAAAAAAAAAAAATGGTGGCGAGAAGGCCGAATTTAGCGAGACAAGGACATATGTGTCCTTCATCTTGTCTCTGACTTCTGGTCATCGTGCGATAACCAGAATCACCCACATCCGTGAGGATGTTGGGCTCGGTCTCGCGATCTCTGAAAAGAAAAGAGAAAAGGGGGGGTATCCAAGGATAGTGTGGACAGTGTTAGTCCGGGTGTTCTCTAACTACTTCTATAGAGGGATGGTGGGAAAGAAATGGTACAAGACCGGTAGGTCTTGGGTGCGGTAGTGAACGCGGGTCACGTCGACTCCTCTCCATGGTCTGTGTGCGACGTATTTATACCGTTCCCTCATTCTGATTCGGCATTTCGTTTCCGTCCGTTCCATTATCTCGACTTTTCTATTCCAGTTTTCCAGTACTTCCTAAAATAATCTAGTACTTTGTTTCGGACTTCCTCGAAGATTCCAGTACTAATTGTCGTATGCGTCACAATATTTTTATTACTTAAATCAGCATGATCCTGCCGCTTTACTTACAGAACTTATTTTGCCGACTAGTTGGGACTAGGCAAGTCGGTTTTACAGTAGACTAAACAGGCATAACTATTTTTTATTTATTATTAACAAATAATTCAAAATTACATTTCAATAAATTAACACAATGAGCCTAGCAGCTGACACTATTAGCTCTATACTTTTAAATTAAAATTGGATATTTAGGCTTTTTATAAACTTATCTATATTTTCTATGTTGTCAGGGATAGGATCTCCGATAATATTATAAATATCTGTGTTACGAAATAGACGGTCTCTTATAAGTTTTAGGTGAGGACAGTCTTTTTGTATATGGATGACCGTAAGTATTGGTTGCATTTTGGCAGATTTGGGGTGTGTCTCTGTTGAGCAGGTAAAGATGCGTAGCGGACGTATCACCTAATCGCAGTCTCCCGAAGTTTGTGATTTTAGATTTACTTAAATTCGTTGGATATAAGAGGTAATATTTGAATGGGTTTACGTTTTTATAGCTGTAGTGATAAGTATGTGGCATCTCTAACAGATACACACAATTCACAAGCAAAAATAGCGAAGAACACCGAATGAAAAATCGAACAAGAAAATACATCAGAACCGTATACCAAGTGATAACAAAAATAATTCACATCCGTGGAGTTGTTGGAGACGGAGCAGCACTCGATGGCAACACTGGTGCAGGCACCACTGAAATGCTGTCATGACAAACAAATGTCAGCAAACAGCTGACATTTCAATTATATTTAAATGAGCTGTCATTGCAAACCCGTTTCTACTTGTCGTGTGTAGCGTAAATAATAAACAAACCATTAATTAATATTCGATCGGTGTTTGTTTCTTACTCTTGTGGTTGTTATTAATGGTCGGTCCTTTGGTTAGCAACGTAAGAGCCTTTCCTCGTGAGTCGAGCAACATCAGGAAACCCCAGAGAGTCCAAGAACAGAGGGACTACGATCGAAAGAAGAGTTGTTCGATCCAACCAATTGAGGTAATTCCTTTCAGTTTCAACCACATTCGGATTTGCCAATTGTTTTCAGTCAACGGCAAAGACCACAAACAAATTTAGCGTTTACAAATTGGTCCTTTGAGCCGGATCCAGTCTGTGGATCCAATCCACTGCTGCCAGTTCGCAGTGAACAAACGAGTTGCAGATTCTTACGTCACGGCATATTAGAGGATTCACGATCCGAGGTAAACACAGCAACTGCCGACTGGACAAACTCTCCTGCAGTGCGACGTGTGACCCAAGCGTTTCAACCGCAACGCAAAGCAACAAGATAGACGGTCATCCAGCCGATTAAAGCTAGCCACAACCAGCAGCGCACTCAGTTGCGTAGAAGCCTAAGGCCAACCTACAGCCGATCTACAAGATTCGGAATCAAGTAGCTAGTGGCACTTCGATCCACAAACATCGAAAAAGGGGCAAACTAAGTTGCAATGGCTACCGGCGACATGACTGTTCCGACAAAGAAACGGAGACGAGGAATCATTAAGGGATTCCTCAGGCGCTTGGAGGAGTTCGCGTCCAAGTCGAATGAGGTGACCAGGGAGGAAGTCGCAAGCAGACTGCGCAAACTGGAGGACTCATTCAAATCTTTTGAGAACCTTCAGGAATGTATCGAAGAGAACGACCCGGAACTGAACATCGACAGGGAGATCGAAGAGCGAGCAGAATTCGAGGAGCGATACTTTTCGCTGCAAAGCAAGCTCAACCAGCGGTTGACCATGGCAACATGCACAGGTTCCATCGCATTAGATATGTCAGGAGACACCCTGAGAACGGCAACTACTACAACGATAACAGCGGAGCAAACAGGAATGGAGAGGCTGCTTGGCCCCATGAACGCCAGCCAGAAGCTCATGAACAGCTTGGTGGAATTGGTTACGCGGTCAACGGAACCGACAGCAACGGATTCCACGAGTGTAGCGACAACCCGACCGGTCAAGTTGAGGCATATCGACGTGCCTACCTTCGAGGACTACCAGCAACAAGGTCAATCGCAAACGAACGGCACTGGACCACATTACAGTAGCCCGTCTCAGCCAACAAACTTCATTGTAAATCAAATGACTACTCCTCTGACCAGTAATGGCTGGGGGACCTTATAGAAGTCCAAGGCCCTGGGCCTCCGTCCCCTGGAACAAACAGCTTCGCCAATGATGGGCGAATGCAGCAACCACAACCACCACCACTGCAACAGCATCAACCGTTGCAACAGCCACAATCGTTGCAACCACGAAATATTCAGCAGCAGTCCATGACGCAACAGCCTTTAACACAGCAACCAATGCCCCTACAGTCTCTGCCGCAACAATCTGGGGCGCAGCAATCTATGCCACAGCAATCTGTTCCGATACAACCTATATCACAGCAGTCTGGTTCGCAACAAGCTGTGCCGTTACAATCGACGTCACAGCAACCTGTTCAGCAGCAGTTTATGCCACAGCAGTCTATGCCGCAGCAGTCGGTACAACACCAATCTGTACCACAGAAGACGGCATCACAATCTTTAACACCACAGTCTGTTCCTCCACAGTCTATGCCACAGCAGTCTGTACCACAGCAGTCTGTGCCACAGCAGTCTGTACCACAGCAATCCATGCCACAACAATCAATGGCACAGCAGCGTGTACCACAGTAACCTGGACAACAACAATCTGTGACACAGCAGCCTGTCTCTCATCAAACCTTACCGCAGCCTATGACTCAGCAATCTGTGTCACAACAGCATAGGACACAGCAAAGTATGCAGCAGCAATCTGTTCCGCAACAGTCTTTGGCCCCACAACCTATGGGACAGCAATCTATACCACACCAATCACACCAATCAAAGGGCCAAACCAAATTGGCGATCCAGTTGGTGAATAAACTGACGGAGGTTCTTAAAGGCGACGGATTCCCGCTACGTAAGTGGAAATCAAATTGCCACAAGGTACTGAACTGGCTGTCCGCCGATGCACCGGGTTCTGAGGAAGTGTACCAGTTCATCACGAGCGAAGAAACGAAGCTACTTGGTGTGAATTGGCATCCCGGACCGGACTATTTGAGCTACAAGGTGCAGAAGATTCCGGAGGTATCATCGCTCACGAAGAGGAAGGTCCTGTCACACGTCTCCAGACTATATGATCCAAGCTGGTATTGCAAAAAATGTGGCTTAGAGGTGTCGATTGGGATGAACCACTGGATGAAGAGATCCGGAGGAGTGCAAGGAGTACTTCGAAGGATTTGCCAGCGCTGGAGTCGGTGAAGATCCCATGATGGTTGGGACATCCTAAAACTCTTCAGTTACATGGATTTTCGGACACAAGCGAGAAGGCGTATGGAGCGGTCCTTTACGTCAGATTTGAGGAGGACGGTGCTTCTCAAGTACATATCATCATGGCAAAGGCAAAGGTGGCCCCAGTCAAGCAGATGTCACTCCCAAGACTCGAGTTATGTGGCGCTCAGCTCTTGGCGCGGTTTTTTTTGTTCGTGAGGAAGGCGCTTCAACTTAGCGAGGTTCAATGTTTCGCATATACCGATTCCACGGTAGTGCTACAATGGCTATCGGATCATCCCGGGCGGTGGAAGACATTCGTCGCAAATCGTACGTCGTACATTTGGAAAGGCTGCCAAAAGGCCAGTGGCATCATGTACCGACTGCGTCCAATCCAGCGGATTACCTATCAAGGAGGCTTAAGGACAGGGAGCTCGCCGGAGCAGAGCTGTGGTGGCGAGGGCCGGGCTTTTTGCGAGACAAGGAGCTGAAGTTGCCTCGGACGCCCACTCATCAAGTCCGAGAGGCGGACACCGGAACACCGGTAGACCTCGAGGAACGAAGGGCATCGTATTTCGTAATACAGCAAGAGGAGCTGTCTATAACAAGAAGAGTCCCCAGCCTCACTCGAGCGGTACGAACATTAGCGTGTCGGAAGGCGGACCTAACGGCCATGAGAGCCGGAAGGCAAGTATCAAGACAAAGCGAACTGATTGCGCTCAACCCATTCATCGATGACCAAGGTACCCTCAGTGTGGGCGGGAGACTAGAAGCAGCAAAGATGGAATACGAACGCCGACATCCACCAATCTTACATCGGCAACATCACCTGGCAAGGATTATCGTGAGAGATTTGCACTTGAGACTGATGCACGCTGGGAGCCGGTTACTGCTATCCGCAGTGAACTCCCGGCACTGGACCATAGGGAGTCGAAGACTTGTCCAGGGGGTCATCGCTGAATGCACGATTTGCGGCCGTCACAAGGGATGGGTGCTAGCTCAACAAATGGCGGCATTACCAGCCAGTCGGATTAATCCCGCAAGGCCTGTTAGTAACACCGACGTGGATTATGGAGGTCCTATCAGCAAGCTGTCCAGTGAAACTTTCCTGGCAGCATTAAGGAGATGGTGGCAGAAGATGAGACGGTTGAACCGACAGTTCAAGGTGGGCGGAGTGTTGGAGACGGAGCAGCACTCGATGGCAACACTGGTGCAGGCACCACTGAAATGCTGTCATGACAAACAAATGTCGGCAAACAGCTGACATTTCAATTATATTTAAATGAGCTGTCATTGCAAACCCAAAAACAAATACATCAGAACCGTATACCAAGTGATAACAAAAATAATTCACATCAGTGGAGTATAGTCGAGTTTTAAAATCAAAATGAAAACACGGTCAGCAGTCTGATGGGTAGCGCTTAGGTTCAATTTTTTCGTGATTCAAACTGTCATAGTGTCAGTTCGAATCACAAGTTCTTCTTCACTATTAATTCAAACGCTATAGCTTCCTCTCGAATGCGGCTAAGAGTTCAGAGTGCCTTTTCTTGATCACCCAGGTCTCGGATCCATACATGAGTACTGGTAAGACCATAGTCTTGTACAGTAATAGCTTGGATGTTCTGGATAAATTTCGGGATTTACAGAGCCTTGATAGACCATAGTAGGCTTTGTTGGATTTGATCAGCCGTTCGCGTATTTCTTCTTCCATATTGTTATCGGCTGATACTATTGACCCAAGGTAGTTAGGGGAAACGCACTACTTCAAATTCGTGCTCCACTACCCTGATAGTTTGACCAACGTTAGGTCTTCTCTTCGCAGAAGTTGCCACCATGTACTTAGTTTTTCCCTCATTAATGTGCAGTCCCAGTTTTTGTGCCGCCTGCTCGAGCTGGGTGAAGGAGTCCTGTACAGCCGAGTCGGATCTACCGATGATGTCGATGTCATCTGCGTAGGCAAGTATCTGGCTGGACTTGGTAACAATAGTCCCTCTTGTTGTAACGCCAGAGTCACGGATTGCTTTCCCCAACGCCAGGTTGAAGAGGAGGCAGGCCAGGCCGTCCTCTTGTCGGAGTCCATTAAAGATGTTTATTACTTTGAGAGCAATCCCCCTATTTTTACTTGACAAGTTACGTTGGTCATGGTCAATCTACAAAGTCGTATCAATTTGTTTGGAATGCCGAACTCTCTCATGGCATTATATAGTTCTATCCTGGCAATGCTGTCATAGGCGCCCTTAAAGTCTATGAATAGATGATATAATAGAATCTTAAATTCCAGACATTTTTCCATCGCCTGCCTAAGGGTGAATATCTGATCAATCGCTGATTTGCCTGGGATGAAGCCACACTGATATTGACCAATGATGACGTATCTTTTTTTTACACAAGCGGGCGCACAAAGGGGGATTTTGGAGTACCCTTAAGTGTTAGAGCACAGTGCGAGCGGAAGGAGAGGAAGTGGTTAAGGAAACGAGGTGTCGATGTACATGGGTCTTAAATGCCTGGACATCACAACGACCAGGAAACACATGATCAGGTAGAGTTTTCACATTCGTGTGGTTCGGCTAAAGAATGGCTCTCTATGTTTGGTTGTGCGCGTGAAGTTGACGCATGCACATTCTCAGACTGATGGATATCGCGGGAAAGTCTCTGAAGGGGCGGAACACATTGAGCAAGCTCAGTTGAGCAACGACCGTGATAATAACTATAGAAGGGAGATAGGCATGATACGTTGCGGTTCCACAATATCTTGTTGAGGTCGGAATTCCATGTATTAAGCATAAACTGCTGATTGGTATTGGCGTTCGAAGTGTTTGGCCAGGAATGTTCGTATGAGTATGAGAAACTCAATGAGCTATCATCGGTAAACGAGTGGATTGTGTTGTGGGTAATGGACAAGAGATCATTTATAATGATGAGGAAGAGAGTGGGTGAGAGTATAGTACCTTGGGTAATACCTAAATTAATTTGATAGGAGGCAGATTACCCATCAAGAACCGCTTGGGTAGGACGGCCAGGAAGATAGTCTCCTATCCATTGGATCAGGGAATTGTCCACTCCAAATTTTTTTTTCAATTGTGTATTTGTTTGGGTGGGAGGTGAGAAACAGATCCAGTGTGTTGGCGAAATGGCCATCTATATCTGGTACCCGTGTTGGCCCACTGAGGAGTTGAGTTAAATCGTTTGACTCAGCAAACAGCTGAACATACTGACCCTCAGGGATTGTGTGTCCGGAGTGGCGAATCTGTGGCGGTCCTGCGAACCGCACAAACCACTGTGGGGTTAAAATAGTGTGGCGTTCCTAGCACATACACACACTATGCAAGCAAATAGTGAAGAACACCAAAAGGAAATTTGAATAAGCAAAAAGCATCAGAGCCGTATACCATAGCGATAACATAACAATTTCACATCAACTGAATATACTTGAGTTTAGAAATCGAATTCATACACGGAGTAGTATGTTACGTGCGGCTTCCGCCATCCCCATTGTAAACGCTAAATTTGTTTGTGGTCTTTGCCGTTGACTGAAAACAATGGCAAATCCGAATGTGGTTGAAACTGAAAGGAATTACCTCAATTGGTTGGATCGAACAACTCTTCTTTCGATCGTAGTCCCTCAGTTCTTGGACTCTCTGGGGTTTCCTGGTGTTGCTCGACTCACGAGGAAAGGCTCTTACGTTGCTAACCAAAGGACCGACCATTAATAACAACCACAAGAGTGAGAAACAAACACCGATCGAATATTAATTAATGGTTTGTTTATTATTTACGCTACGCACGACAAGTAGAAAAAGGTTTGCAATGACAGCTCATTTAAATATAATTGAAATGTCAGCTGTTTGCTGACATTTGTTTGTCATGACAGCATTTCAGTGGTGCCTGCACCAGTGTTGCCATCGAGTGCTGCTCCGTCTCCAACACCCATCGTGGAGTTTGAGAGAGAGTGGCGAGTGTGGTCTTGAACAAAGAAGTAAGAAAACAAAGAGAATTGTCAAGACGGTCGATAGAACTGGTGCGCGTTTGTTGAAGAAGACAAAATAAAAGTAAAAAAAGTGTTTCGGAGTGGGTGGAGATTGAGAGAGAGTGGCGAGTGTGGTCTTGAACAAAGAAGTAAGAAAACAAAGAGAATTGTCAAGACGGTCGATAGAACTGGTGCGCGTTTGTTGAAGAAGACAAAATAAAAGTAAAAAAAGTTTGAAAAATCGCTCGACGCAAAGAATAAGTTTCCAAAAAAGAAAAAAGGGACATACCTAATCGTTAAATTATATATACGTTGCCACGGAGTGTGAAAATAAAAAAAAAATAAAAGTCATCAATTGCCACAGTTTGGAGTTTTCTTCGTGGATCGCAGGTAAACAGATAACGCCTGTTATACAGGTGGTAGAGAACCACAGTGGTGCCTCGCAACCGCGGCCAGCGGTATCCACGGGTAGACCACTATCTGATCGAGACAAAAGGGCCGTTTGACCGTAACAGAACGGAAATAGGCAACGGGATAAAACACCATTGACGGTTATCGAGGTGATAAAATAAAAAAATAGCTAATACCCACCAAGGGGTAATTTGAAAGAAATAGCCCTACAAACCAAGACGAAGCAATAAATTCCAAATTAATGGGTAAGATTATTGCAGGAACCGAAACCAACACGAGAAAGTACACAATATATACACAACGAACGCTTGCACTCAACTACAGCACTTACATATATAACACAGTGCAATCACGCGCAAATATTATTTAACAAGTGGCCTGATGCTTCAATGTTTCACTTGTCACCCGTTTCATAGTGAAGAACGCCGAAGGAAGTTCGAATAAGCAAACCATCAGAGCCATATACCATAGCGATAACATAACAATTCCAAATCAGTCGAATGTACTTGAGTTTAGAAATCGAATTCGTGCACGCGGCCAGTAGCTTTATGCTTCATTGTTTCGCTTTTCGTCCGTTTCATCCTATGTTCAAATCACCGTCTTCACTATCCTCGCTTGACGCCACAATCTAACGTGATCTGTGTACACACTTTCCCATAGTAAACAGAACTTCACGACTACGATCACGACTTCCGCAAAGAGCACAGGCACACTCGCCTGCTCCGACATTCTCTCGGTCGCTCGTTCCTCGCTCCGCCGTTCGCACTCAAAGTTGACCGTAACAAAGTTACTGAGGAGGAAGTAGTGTGGCGTTTCTGACAGATATACACACAATATGCAAGCAAATAGTGAAGAAGACCGAAAGGAAGCTCGAATAAGCAAACCATCAGAGCCGTATACCATAGCGATAACATAACAATTCCAAATCAGTCGAATGTACTGGAGTTTAGAAATCAAATTCGTGCACGCGGCCAGTAGCTTTATGCTTCATTGCCTCGCTTTTCGTCCGTTTCATCCTATGTTCAAATCACCGTCTTCACTATCCTTGGTTGACGCCACAATCTAACGTGATCTGTGTACACACTTTCCCATAGTAAACAGAACTTCACGACTACGATCACGACATCGGAATAGAGTGTGGGGTTGTACGTAGGTATGTCAACACGGACACTGTTTGACATACACACCACGAATTGTTCCACCAAATGACCAAACGAATAAAAGCACCCCGGTAATTCAATTTAAATTGTTCGCCGAGGAGGAATAAACCAGTAAGACGCCGGAGTTTAACACTGAGCACCTGTGAAAGTCAATTAATAAAACTAGTCGATTGTTTTAGTTACTATATATTCATTTAATTCAATTCCACGTTACACCGTGTCTTTTAACATTAATAATTAATTCTGGTGAACTACTGTTAGGTTGAATTTACATTAACACTGTGTCGCTCTCAATCGCTGGCAAATATGCCGCTATATTAAAGGACTCGTGCAAAATAGGGGGTAACACGACACTCGCTCGACATTGTTTAGTACACGTACGAGACAAAAAGTCACTTGACTCCGACTCACTTCCGTATATCGGTGGAAAACGAAATTGGCTACTACTACAAGCGGGTGCGACTGTCCGCTGTGGCGATAGAAATCTGACTCTCAGAAACCATCCATATCTGCCAGATTCACGGTGTGGATTACATTGGTGTGGGAGGATTCTATATGTGTCCGTATGGGACATGTACGTTGCCCTTCAGCCTGTATATCGACAACGACGAAAATGCACCTAAATAAACATGGGCTGGTGCAATGAATTGGTATTATAGAGATATGCGATGGCGAAAAATCGCCGAAGGGAGAAATAGGTTTCTGTGTCTTAAATAAACAGAAACCCTATTTCGAGGGCCATAAATCTTTGATGACCTGCGCCTGAGAACGAAATAAGTTTTTGCTTCAAGATACACAAAAAACGCTATTTCAAGGGTCACGATGATATGCACATCGTGTTTACTTAGGCGTTCATGCTAATGCCATTGTAGGCTATAGAGTTTTCGTGGCGATAAGCAAACCGATGGTTTGCTCGCCTATGACCTAGGCTATGGTAGCTTTTGTTTGTTTTACAGGCCGGAGCATCGTTAGCATGATTTGGGTTATGATTGTCTAACGTCAATCATATTAGTGCCCAAATCCCATGATCGGTAGATAACCGACAAAGGAAATTGGTCGCAAGTGTTGCGAACCTTGGGACTGGTGTTACGGACCGACATTGAGTCCAGGTCCCCCCAGAATCCACGGATCCCCCTTTGATTCCCCTCTTTACCTGTAAAAGGAAAATAACGCGCCAAGTAGCTAATTTGCATAAACTACTTTATCCAAATTCTACTTGGCGGAGAAAAAAATAATAAAATAAAACATAATACACCGGAAATAAATTCGGAAAAATGACAATTCGCCGTCAATCACCGAATGAAAAACAAACAAAAAACGTACTATTACTGCATTCACAAGGGAGATTCATCAATCATTCAAGAGAGTGGCTTACTTAATACATACGACAGACTCCATCTACGACAAGTCTCGGCCAAAAATAAAGGTGTCGAGGAGACTAGAACACAGATTCAAGAAATATTAGCAATCTATATCTAGTGATAAGAACATGGAAAGCACCGATAAATCAAAGAATGTACCGTCTGCCTGTGTGCAAGAAAGAGGTGATCAACGAGCAAGTACGGGAGATGCTGGAGAATGACATCATTCAACCAAGCAAAAGTCCGTGGAACTCACCACTCTTGGTAGTTCCTAAGAAAGCGGGCCCCGATGGAAAAACCCGATGGAGAGTTGTGGTCGATTTCAGAAAACTGAACGACAAAACCATCGGTGATGCGTACCCTCTCCCTCGAATAGAGGACATTTTAGACCAGCTCGGTCACTCACGCTATTTTTCCACGCTCGATTTAGCCAGCGGCTACCACCAAGTCTTAGTAGATCCGAAGGATCAAAATAAGACAGCGTTCAGCACAAATTACGGGCACTATGAGTTCAAACGTATGCCATTTGGTCTGAAGGGAGCACCAGCTACGTTTCAGAGACTCATGAACCATGTCCTAACCGGGTTGCAAGGAATCGAATGCTTTGTTTATCTGGATGACGTGGTCATATATGGAAAAAACCTAGAACACCATAATGACAAACTCCGGAAAGTATTCGATCAAATTAGATACCACAACCTCAAGTTGCAACCGGAGAAATGCAAGTTCCTCCAGAAGGAAGTAGTATATCTGGGACATGTTTGTTCCGAAAAAGGGGCAATGCCAAATCCAGACACGACAGCTAGTGTCAGGGATTTCCCCATTCCCAAAACGGTAAAGCACGTCCAATCGTTTCTAGGCTTGGCGAATTACTATCGAAAATTTGTTCAAAATTTTTCGAAGATAGTACGCCCCTTAACAAATTTGGTAAGGAAGGACGTCAAATTCACCTGGTCAGACAAATGCCAACAAGCATTTGATAACATAAAGGAGTTATTGGTCTCGCCGCCACTGTTAATCTTTCAAGATTTACCAAACCCTTTAATCTGACCACGGATGCGAGCAACGAAGCACTGGGCGCCGTACTGTCGCAAGGCGAAATCGGTAAGCTCCAGCCAGTCGCATATGCCAGTCGAACCTTGAATAAGGCGGAAAAGAACTACTCTATTGTTACGGACCGACATTGAGTCCAGGTCCCCTCAGAATCCACTAATCCCCCTTTGATTCCCCTGTAGTGATCCTAAATCACTACTCTCACCCACTTACCTATAATTCCAATCCAATTGAATCATATGCACGATAAATTTAAACCACAAGTTCATTTGTTGCGCATTGATTCAATTTCCAAGTAACTTATATCCCAATCCAATTGAATCATATGCACGACCAAATTAAACGAAAGTCCATTTGTCGTGCATTGATTCAATTCCCTATAACTATTGAAATTATGAAATGCGTAATACTAAATGCATTTCATGATTTCTCCTTCCGGGAATTAGTTCAAATAGAGTTCGTGTACACTTCCGGGAATCCTATTCCAATTGAAGCATACAAAATTTTGTTTGGGCTTCTTGGAATTTTGAAGTAATATTTTTTAACAAATCTCTGTTGCCACAGAGTATAAAAGGCGAGTGCATTTTGGATTCGAGATCAGTTTGGATCCGGAGGCCAGAACGGCCAACAAAAACCTAAATAAAAATTAAATAAGTAAATCAAATAAATTAAATAAATAAAACGAAAACACTCTTTGATCTTGGACGAAAGACAAAAAGACCCGGGAGCTAAACCACCGAGGTAAGATTAAAACAAATAAATACAAATATAACCCTACAAAATTGGCGCAGCCGGTAGGATCAAGGAAGCCAAAGTTAAAGACTTGTAAGTGCTTGAAAACCCTTGATCACTACAATAACACAATTCCAAGCGTACTGGGCACAAGACACCTTCAGCCCTGCGTCCGGAGCTGAGTCTGGCTTCGGAGGTACGACTTGGTAATTAAAATCAAAAACCAACAAAAGAAAATAATAAGGAAACCAGTAACAAAAGCGTGCCTGGGGCTAAAACACCAGGAAGTGCTATAAAAAAATAATAAAAAACAAAAAATAATTAAAAGCGTACCTGGGGCTAAATACCAGTGTAAAAACAAAAATAATAATAAAAAAAAAAAAACATCAAGGCTCACGGGCAGCAACAGCCCCAACAACAACAGTAACAACAGCAGCAGCAAAGAGTAGACACCAATCTCTAGGATTATGACGAACGTCTGTTATCGAGCCGAACAAAAAGGTCCAATTCTGAGACGTTAGATCGGCGAGCGGAAGCAGTCAAAGCGAAATGGGATCGAAATGCGATATCATCAGCTACTAACGATCAAGCGTTAGCACTTCAGCTCAGCAGCAGTTCCAACAACAGCAGACCGCCAGGAGTAGCAGTTAACGCACAGCGCATAGATCTAAGTAAGCATTTTATTTCCTTTTATTAATAACTTCATGAAGACATTTTTTTTTAATGTAATCTATAATTTGTTCCAAAAATAATAATTAAAAACGAAATCAATTTTCAAGATTCGGTCGTCTCCATCTCCATCCATATTACCAATCACCTTTGAAAAAATTGCCTGTTTGTCTGTATTGTGTAGCCATTAAGTTCTAGGGAAGAATTCCTACCCCTAAATAATAAAAAAAAACGATAGTAATGAAATTAACACAGGGGACAAAAGCACTTACGGGATAGCAAGTGTCTTAAACATTAACAACCTTACCCTACATATAAAATATATATATTTATTACTACCATTTTCCCTCCTTGTATCAGCACCCCTTACTACTATTAACTGTCGGTCTATGGAACAAGAAACCACCTCAAGCCCTAGCACGCCCCACGACCCTGTACCTCCTTCACCCAAGAAACTTCGCAGCGGAACAATAATCGAAGTAACCCCTCCGATCAAAACTGGCGACCCCAGTCCAAACCTATCAGAAATTTCAGCTCCTCAGCACCAAACGGATCACGCAACCTTTGAAACAATGGCCATTGATTACACAAAGGTTGCGAAGCTGTCAGCACAGCTAATCCCCATCTTCTCCGGGGAACCAAATCCGCATATAGGTGCAGAATTGGAAACCTTTTTGGATTGCTGCAAGAGGGTTTTAAACTGCCTCAGGACTGAAGAACAAGGGGCTTTCTTACAAATATTCCCTACTAGGCTACGGGGTGAAGCTTCTGCCTTATTCGCGTCCACTCCGTTCGCAACGTTTCAGGAAGCCGAGGACTTGCTAAGGAAAGTTTATTTGCCAGCAGAAAATTATCAGGACCTGGTAAATAGGCTATTAGCTACTCGGCAAAATCCGGCAGAAGCAATTATCCTATTCCAATTACGACTAAAGAAGTCGTTAAGGGAATGTAAGAAAGCCGCGGAACTAAAATACGGTCCCATATTGTCTGAGGCCGTAAAGATACAATTAGATGATTTTGCAAAAAGCATCTACAAAAAGGGGTTGATAAATCCGTACCATCGACAATTTTTATTACTGATGGGCGATGTACCAATAGATTCCTTAATGGAAAAAACGTTAGATTTGGAACAACCTCAGCTGCCATTAATCTCTTCGCAGGTTTCATTTAACTCTCCTTCGCCTTATACACCAGTAGCACCTCCAGAAGCTTATAACCCAACTTTAGGTACCGAATTGGGACAAACTTTAATGCCCAATATTCCAAATATAGAAGGGTTGCCACACATCCAACCCACTACACAGGGAACTCCGCAACTAGAGGCGCAAATACCACCAGCTGACCAACCATACAGGGGAACCGAAGAGGTAATGGAATCAGACCCTCCCAACACATCACTGACACATGATGCCCCTCTCAGCAGGATAACCTGCAGTTACTGCAACAAAAGGGGGCATGTCTATGAGGATTGTGTCAAAAGAAAAAATACTCCCTTTTGCACACACTGCCAGCAATTAAATCACGATATCCGTGATTGCCGGCGCTTAAGGGAGGTAAAAAGAGTTCTGCACATAAGGCAGACTTGCGACTTCTGTGGCCAACAAGGTCACAATCTAGGATCCTGTCAGCAAAAGCTGAAATGGGAGTCGCGAGTTCAATGCCAACCTGCAAAGAATTCCCCCACTTCGAGCCCAAAACGAAGAAGGTCAAAACCCTCGGTGGCAAAAAGGACCTACCATGTAAGGACCCCACTCTCGCCATTAACCAGCATTCCCACCGTCCAACTACCGATAGATGTAGGTGTTAACAAAACCACAACACTAGTAGTGGACACCGGTGCGGAAGTAAGCCTGATTAACAAAAATTGCCTTGGAAAATCAGACGCCAAAATAAATCAGCAAGAGGCTTGCACTTTAGAGACACCGTTCGGAAGCATTAGGACCTTGGGAAGCTGCAAGGTCAACTTCAAATTAAAAGGTAGGTCTAAACTCCCATGCAAGTTCCAAGTAGTGAGCAGTATGCCCGGTCTACCAGAAGACGGTCTGCTTGGAAATGACTTTTTGTCAAAATATTGCAATGTGGAAGGCCCCAAACAACGCGTCACTTTTCCTCGCACGGATATAAACCCCAAAGTATTTAGTGTGCCAATAAAGTTCTCACAGGTCGAGAAAAAGGCACCTGAAAATAAATACGCTAAAGGGAAACAGGAGCAAGCCCAAGGTAAGCGCAAAATCTTCAGGTTAAATCTTAACCATAAAAAGAGAAACCCCAAGGAGCTAAGTGGTAACATCAAAAGTACTAATCAAATAACTGACACTTCGTCAGCTAATCCAAAAACTTCGTGCCCCAGCTCCTCTCAAAATACAAACTTTTTCCAAAAGCCCACAACACCCGAAAAAATAATAAACCTCGATGAGATCGTGACGATACTCAGGGTTTATCATAATTCCCCTTCCGGTGGACATGAGAGCGTCACCAAGTCGTATAATAAAATGCGACAAAGATACTGGTGGCCGTCCATGCTCTCCGACATTAGGAAGTATAGAAAGCAGTGTAATGAATGCCATTCGTTAAAGGTAACCACCTGCTCCGGTAAGGAAACACAGTCAGAAACGTTTCAAGTGGGAAACAAGGTGTTAGTAAGGTATAAAAACCGCAAGGACAAAGAAACACCCATCTGGAAGGGCCCTTTCCTCATTACAGGAATAACTGAGCCGAATAATACAACCATCAAAATTGGTAAAAAATCAATGGTAATAAGCAATAGGAGACTGAAATCGTATTCCAAGATTGATTAGTTCTGATCTTCACCCTAGTTTCACCTCCCCTTCCACTATCAACCTTAGACATTTGCTATCCCCAGGGTGTATTGTAGCTCAATACTTTATCACTTAAAAATACTAATAGATATACAATATAGACAAAAAGGGCAACAACAAAAAAAAGTGGTAATATTAAAATAAATGGAATGAAATACAAAAAAGAAATCACATACAAATAAAACAAAAAAAAAACATTGACCCCAATGAGGAAGGCAATTTATAAATACTAAATTGTAAATAACTATTTGAAAAAATATATACGTAAATAAAACCAATACAGATATACGAAACCAGATCTAAGCTAAAATTGCCATGTAATCAATTGAGTAAATCAAAATACAAACAAAGAATGAAACTATAAAGAATTCTAAGCTCTTTTTAAAAAAATATACACATGTATCTCTATTAATCTAGCATTAAATGAACAACAACAAAATAAATATTAATGGCTTAAGTATAGATTAGAAAAATAACATAGTAAAATACGAACCAAAATGAAAACAATTACTAATTTAAGAAATCTATTTACTTAGTCTTATAATACATATGTGTATTTTTAAAATTCACTTTCATTAATATACTTAACCGATAAATGTAAACATGACACCAGCCACAATTATTTGATAAATACCATACCATTCTTTATACAAACAAACTTAAGAAGCATTACCACAAACAAGAAAATGCAACATTCTAAACATAACGAATTAATGCAATAAATGCTAAACCAAAACAAACATTGTAAACTATCACGAATTCAAAATGCCACGGCCCCTTGCTTTTCACTCATTCTAGAAAATTAACCTCTTCCAGACTAATTTTCTTTTCTAAAGGGGGGAGGAATGTAGTGATCCTAAATCACTACTCTCACCCACTTACCTATAATTCCAATCCAATTGAATCATATGCACGATAAATTTAAACCACAAGTTCATTTGTTGCGCATTGATTCAATTTCCAAGTAACTTATATCCCAATCCAATTGAATCATATGCACGACGAAATTAAACGAAAGTCCATTTGTCGTGCATTGATTCAATTCCCTATAACTATTGAAATTATGAAATGCGTAATACTAAATGCATTTCATGATTTCTCCTTCCGGGAATTAGTTCAAATAGAGTTCGTGTACACTTCCGGGAATCCTATTCCAATTGAAGCATACAAAATTTTGTTTGGGCTTCTTGGAATTTTGAAGTAATATTTTTTAACAAATCTCTGTTGCCACAGAGTATAAAAGGCGAGTGCATTTTGGATTCGAGATCAGTTTGGATCCGGAGGCCAGAACGGCCAACAAAAACCTAAATAAAAATTAAATAAGTAAATCAAATAAATTAAATAAATAAAACGAAAACACTCTTTGATCTTGGACGAAAGACAAAAAGACCCGGGAGCTAAACCACCGAGGTAAGATTAAAACAAATAAATACAAATATAACCCTACACCCCTCTTTACCTATAAAAGGGAAATAACGCGCCAAGTAGCTAATTTGCATAAACTACTTTATCCAAATTCTACTTGGCGGAGAAAAAAATAATAAAATAAAACATAATACACCGGAAATAAATTCGGAAAAATGACAATTCGCCGTCAATCACCGAATGAAAAACAAACAAAAAACGTACTATTACTGCATTCACAAGGGAGATTCATCAATCATTCAAGAGAGTGGCTTACTTAATACATACGACAGACTCCATCTACGACAAGTCTCGGCCAAAAATAAAGGTGTCGAGGAGACTAGAACACAGATTCAAGAAATATTAGCAATCTATATCTAGTGATAAGAACATGGAGCACTGGACCTTATCCGCAATTTCTATTGGACTTATTTTCATGGCTGCGGCAAATGCTATTGAGGAAACTTCAACAATTCAACCCAATAGTACAATACCAAATCAAAACTAAAAACAACTAAAAACCAAATATCGACGGAACAGCTTGCTGAACAGGGGAGCACGACGTTCAACGCCCCCTGCAACCTGACGCGAACAGACAACAGCTGCAGCGACCGCTCAAAATTAAAAATCACAGTAAGTCCCCTTTTTACATTTAAAAATATTTAATTGTTATAAATAAACATAACACTGGGGCAATAAATGGATATGAACCGTAGCAAGAAACCATCGGCTTCAGCTATGTCAACAATTACGCTGGCCAGCTAGTATTTATCTATTATAATTGCTGACACGCCGAGCCGATGGAGATATGGTACGGATCATAAACGGAAAAATTCAATGTGATGCATGCCTTAAGATTTAACTTTCAGGTGAAAGAGAATGAAGGGTAGCTTACAATGTCCCAAAATTGCAGGTAGGTATGAGGGGGTTTGGAAGGTGGTTCATTTAAGAGGATGGACGGTTCTTTGGGAATGTATTAAAGAACCGCTACAAGAGCACAGACACACTCGCCTGCTCCGACATTCTCTCGCTCGCTCGTTCCTCGCTCCGTCGTTCGCACACGAAGTTGATCGTAACAAAGTTGTGGGGATTCTCTATATCACACGGGGAACCAACCCACAATTCTAACCAACCTTGACCGCCAACAGCGCGTCACCTTAACCCAACTCCCCATGCAAAATCCGCAATAGCATACATTCCAAACTTTGCAATAAACACACTCCAAACCCGCAACAGAATACAATTCAACAGAACATATTGTAAATCATCCCCGCATACATTTTCCCAAAATTGCTTCGGCCAATTCTTTATCTAAACCATATTCCTTGCTTGCGACCAAGCAATTCTAATTTCCCCCGAAAACCATATTGTGTAATGAACGCATATTGCAATTTACAACGGAATACTCACAATCTCCATCAAATACACCGAGCCGCATACATTTCCCCTTAATTACTTCGGTTAATATCTTGTCTAAATTATATTCCTTGCTTGCAACCAAGCAAATCCAATTTCCCCCGAAAACTACTTCGGTTAATTTCCTCCTTAAATTATACTTCTCGTCTGCAACCAAGCGACAGCTAATTCCACGAACCAATCACAACGATCAAGACCCGTGATCATACTTGGCTATGCCAATTTCCCGGTATACACAACCAACGATTCCAACTCAGCCTATACGGCGAGGATTCGCTGGAACTGAACCCCCTATGCGAGCATAGCAATCCCTCTCAAGTTCCTAGTAAGCGGCAGTAAGATTATTTAGCTATGACTCCACTGCCACGACGCGATGAACTTTTTCTTACCCTCATTAGTCAGTCGAGATTCAACCGCCACCAGGGCCTGACATATCTAGTCGCTTTCGCAATTACCCCCAAGTCTTTACCCAACTACCATCGCGACAGTTGCAACAAATATAACCCGAATCGCGGATGCATTCCCGCCGAGTAGTTTCGTGCGAAAAACTTAGTGTAAAATAAAATAATGAAAGATAAACGAAAAGAACACCGACGATATTTTTTACAATTAAATAAAGAAAACATTGTGCCACAGAATTTCCCACAGTGCCTCTTATTTGCCCTTACCTTGGTGCTCGAATTTCGGATGACGGTTTTTGAACGACTCGTCGGTGGGAATTAGTGAACCTACGCCGTATGTCGGCATCTAACTTAAACCTCCACAAAATTTCTGAGGAGGGAGTGGTGTGACGTTCCTAACAGATACACACACACTATGCAAGCAAATAGTGAAGAACACCAAAAGGATATTTTGAATAAGCAAAGCATCAGAGCCGTATACCATAGCGATAACATAACAATTCCACATCAGTTGAATTCGTGCACGCGGCAGTGGCCTGATGTGTTGAGCATTGGTTACATTTTTAGTGATTCTAATCGTCATAGCGTCAGTTCGAATCACACGTTCTTCACTATCGCCGCAAACGCTATAAAGCCACTGAGAGTTATGCACATTAAAATCACCCGCAATAACGATTTCAGTGGGCGAATATAGGGTCAAGATCTTATCGATGGATCAGATAGTGCATCGAATTCGTTAAAGGATGCGTGTCTATCCAAATTTGGCCTTCTGTAAAGAAAGCAGTAATGTACGACATGCTTAGGAAGGTGAAGTTTTAGTCACGAAAAATTAGATCCTGGATTGGAGCAGAGCCCGTATTTTGGCAGAAGCTGATAAGCAATATCACTTCGTATGTATGTAGCTAGACCACTATGTGGAAAGAACAAAGACACTAGTTTATAACCGAGTATAGTAAAATCGAAAATATATGTATTAGTTATTACCTGAGTGCAAGGATTACTGGTTTCTGGTTACTGACGTTGGCAGTCAAAGAGGAGAAATTGCATTTTAGGCCGCGAATGTTACACAGATCGACCTGAAATGTCCGTTGCATTGAAATGGCCTGACACAGAAAACCAATACCGCCTCAGAAAAGGATGTAAGTCGGACCCGGCGATAGATAATTGAAAGCAACCACTACTGGTGTTATTCCCTTGTAGTAGGTGCCCCACTAGATCCGTGTCGAAATCCAGGTCACATCCCTTTCGTGACGAATATTACGCCACTCAAAACAGCAAAAACCCTCCAAATATTATAAATCAAACGAGAGTATCGATGCCTGAGGGACGCAACAGAGGTGCGAAAAAGAGTAAAAACAGACACAAGGAAAGGAGAGGGTGTGAGTTTTCTCGCACTGTAGACTTCCACTCAATTTTCACACCACGGTGCGAATCCTATAAATATTACTGCACTACACTCGGACGCGTTTGTGGACATCCGTTTCCTCCTTACTTCGTATCCCACAGAATACTTGACGCGCGAACCCATAGTGCAATTAGAGTACCTTGTGTTTACTTAAGATACCCTAAACGGATTACACAATTGATCTGATGGTACGGATCACGAGGCAAAGGCGCATGTGCTGACTCGTCGGCGGTTAGTTTAATACTGTTGCTGTCCGCACCACTCCCTTCCCAGTAACGCGGCAGTAGCCTGATGTGTTGAACATTGGTTCCATTTTTTAGTGATTCTAACCGTCATAGCGTCAGTTTGAATCACGCGTTCTTCATTATCGTAGCTTAACGCTATAAATTCTTTGAAGTAACCCCACATTTTGAAATATTTCCAGATCGAGAAAGAGTGGCCACTGAATCATCACAATCACTCAAAATACTATAATGCACAAACTAATGATCCGACATCTGTCAAATTTATACACGCGTCTTTTGAAGGTTAGGGCTAACTACAAATCATATGGATTTAATTCTAGTGTCGCTATCTATGTGTCAGGTCCGGGACTTTTCAATTGACCTGTTACATATTTCATTTGTTGACGAATGAAAATTTACATTGCTCCAAATGATTACTGCCTGGATACAGGAAAGCCAACAAGATTTTGTGGACCTCTTTGGCCCTATACTTGTAGTAATCAAATCAAAACAAATTTCGTCTGTGCACTTAATGGTCCAATTAATTATTCCCAATGCTGTATTTCCACTGACTTTCTCTAACAGACGAATAGAGCCTCAACTGTCAATAAACACAACCAACCCAGAAGGAGTTTTTTTATCGAGATTCCTGTGTGTTAACAACCGTTGCTCACTCCCTTCTTTTGACTTTTCAAATCTCCAGAGAATTGTATTTCTGAAATCGACCTCTCAGACAGTGTTTTGAAATGGTTCAGCTGTTTTCTACTCACCTGCACCATGAGATATTCATACGAATATAGACACACCAATGTAACTTGCATCATCTGTTTGTTAACTAAAGCTGACCTCTGTTGTCCAGTGGGTCGAATATCCTTTCCATTGTGGTTCTATGTGTAGCAGGACGTTTGCATTATTAATTGATCTTCGATTCACCTTTGGACCTGTGCTTCTGTCTACATTTCGACAGCAAATACAAACAACTTGACAGGTCGATATGAAGTAATTAGATACCGAATGCTCTCAGGTACGACTGACGACGTAAAATACTCATGGGAGTCATAGGCAACAATCATGTGAAGATTGGGATGTTTGCATCTGAAACGGGTTAATGATGGAGTGAAAGGAGTTAAATGATGGAGTGATGGTGAAAGGTTAACCGATTGTTCTCACTAACTCGATAATTTCATGAATTTCCCTCTGTTTCTATGATTGACAAGAGCTAGAGAGGAAGTATTTGACGGCAAAATGAAATTCCATAACTTAGAAACGTATCTGAAGAATAAGCCTTGCATTTGATACGGACAAATTAAATGAAAAAGCAACTCTCTTGGTATGTAGGTACCTTTTTTCGATGTGGTTGCACGTTATCCTTCATTCTATGTGTACAAAATGGGAATTCATTACCATCATGGGTTTTAGAAAATTCTAATTAGTACAGATTGAACTATTAAAGTGTTGTTTAGAAAATATATGTGCTAATAGTCGATAAATATTTTACTGAATTCTAAATTGCTTCTTTTGATCCAAATCTGTTTGCCATCTTTCTGATTTCATGCTCCTAAAACTTTAAAACCTCATTCCTAGCTACTCAAACTACCCCGCTTTTCCCTTATGGTGGTTTTGAATAATTTTTTTGTATCTTACTTCTCCCAGGAAAGGCGAACGTACAGCGTAGAGTCAGCGCCCTGAGATGCTACTCTTTTTCTCGACCGGGTCCATTAGCCAAGCTCCGAAAGATGCTCACGGATTTCTCTCAACCATTTCATGAAGCCTATAGCTTAATGAGGTGGTTTTACAGCGGGCAGCTGAGCTTTGGAACCCTACCTACCACTCAGTAATTGTGCCGAACTGCACAATACCAGGAGTCGTCAGTTGAACCTAGGTTTGCACGATCAAACGCGAGACATAACATCCTTACCAACTCAGCCATTGAGGCGGCGTTTCACTTATTATTTCACAGATTGCGATCACTCAATTTTTGTAAATGATGAACCATCATTATAATTGTCAGTGAAGTACTATGCCTATGACTCCCATGATCCAAATCAACTATCAGTGCAACCAAACACTCAACTGCCACATACTTTCCAACAATGTCTTGCATTGCAAAGACAATCATTTATCTTCTTCCGCTCTAAGTTTACTGACTAGACTCCAGACCAAAGGTTCTATTTGATAATGGAACGACAACTTTGTCAAAATTGACCCGAGTTGTCGCACTTGTATGACGTCTCGCCATATCTTGGTGAGTCTGTGGCGATTCCGCCAGATCCCACGGCTCGCCTTCCTGAAAAAACCCCCATAACCATAACCCGGGTCTGCACCAGCTTTCGCTAATGCAATTCGCATTAGCATCTTAGATGCTTCACGCATCAAACAGACCCAATTATTATAACCCTAAAATCCCTATAAAGAAAACTTACCTTCATGCATCCCTTCGCATACAATTTTTCATAAGATTTCTTTGTTTTCCTATTTGGTATTCTGAACCAATTCGGCACCAGACAAATTCCTGTAAACAAAATAATTCGGATTGCAATCAATGTAACCGCCATGACAGGGACCATAAATATCGCGCCGTCTATTTTCCCAGCCGCGTCATATACCTTTTCATACACATTGCCTGGCAACCTTTTTTGTTTGTCTTACCAACAAACAACCCAAGCAGCTGCATATAATTAGCGCAATAGACGCTGAAACCAAATTCTCCAGCATTTCCTAATGCAAATATGAACCCGGTTTCTATTGCAGCCAGAGATGCCATAAACATCCAATTTGCTTTTAGCACCTTTTTCTCCTAACGTCGAAAATAGCGACGAGGCATCGTATAAACATGACCCTCATTAAAGAGCGAACCATTTGGTTGCCTTTTCTTTTGTCCTTGCCGCCTGCCTGTTTCGCTGTTCCACTGCACGTGTGAATAGCATTGATCTCAACGATCCCACACATACTACCATGACCTGTATTACAAGATCTGGTTTCCTATACCACCAAGAGAGACTTTACGTTTCCCTGGTGGTAGGTAAAAAACGATATCCTTATTGGAGAGGATATCGTTTGAGTCTTATTCCAACCATCGAGCAGTGCGCGTCGTCTTTTAACCACCGCCGCGTGCACCCGGGGGTGTCCACACCCCCGAGAGTTAGTAACGAACCATTTTGTCGAGTTAGAGTTGAGTTTTTCCGAGCAAATCCATTTGTGCAAACGGCAGACAAAGAAAGAGTCGAGACATTTTCCGATACAATTCGTGCGTTTTCTATAGTTCAGTGAATTTGTAATCATTATTAAGCCTAAAACGTAAAATTATAACTTGTACCAAAGCAGGGATCTAAATTTTTAATAGAATATAATATTTAAACATACAAATAAGATGAACTTAATGGAATTGGAAGTGCACTAGTAATAGACAAAGTTGCCGAGAACAATAAAAAGACCAATACAAAAATAGTGTGTTTTACGTGTTTACTTTTGGTGTTCGTTTTGTTGGTTGGTTGCGAACAAACGTGGCGGCGTTTCGTTCCTTTGCCGCGGAACCTTAGTGACAAATCACAGTGAATGAAGGACGGAGGAGGAAGTGAACGGAGTGCCCGTGTCTTGGTACAATACTTCCTACCCCACAAGTCTATCGGTCAATTCGAGTCTTTCTGTTCCTGAAAAGATTTGCATCCGTTGTCATTAGCATAGGTCTTCTTATTGCTAATTCACACTACCGGCTTGCCGTATTAGGGGACCAAAAATGGCCAACGCCATTCCTTAAAAATTCCTCACGTTATTACAAGTCATCATCATCAGCACTACAACCCGGATCAGCTCTTGGCCTTATTTAGCAAGTCTCTGCACCGGTGTCCGGTCCATATCCGAGACTTGTTAAATTGTCCATAATCATTTGGTTTTCCGAGCAAGGTTATTAGCTTTGCGTCACAAATATGTTGTAGTATTTCCAATAGATACACAAACTATAAGTGAATAACAGACACGACACACGAAAACCACACGAACACACAAAAACTATATTGAAGACCACCAAAAGAAATTCGATATAATAAATCATCAGAGTTGTATACCATAGTATAACCATAGTCTCCATCAATTGTATCACCAGTAGTCGAGAACGATACGTCACCTCCTACACGCGGTTGTTAGTCTGATGAGTAAGATCTTCGCTTCTCTTGTGTTCGATTTCCCAACGCTATAATGTCTTTTATGGTATCTCTGTCCTTTCGCTACTTTGCGACTACCAGAATGCGTTTCATTCCTGAGAATATTAGAGGTCGGTCTTGAGATACCTTAAATAGGTAAGGATTATCTATAATACATTGATAGTTTCTACAGGCCTCGAACTATAAAGATGAAAGGATAGTAGAAAGTAAATTATACGCGCAGATTACGCTGGTCATTCGTTTCATAATGTTTTAGCCGTTTTCTATCGAGAACTCAGTCGTCGCCTAACCTTCGTAGGAGAAGGTACAGAAGAACTTAAATTCGCGTGCACAGTATTTACCAGAAATTTCCTATATTCTTAAGTTTCTAGTGTTAAACATCTCGGGGCAAAAAATAACAATAAATAAACAGAAACAAAACATTCCCACTTCGAGGACATAATACCAGAAGATCGCAGGTAAGCAGACACAAACGATGGCCCTAGGGCCAAACCAAAATTCCGGCAACAGGTTTGAGGAACTGGGAGAATCCTCGCTCTCAATGCCCACAAACAACCTGCCAACAAAAAAGAAAATACAAGCTGGAAGCCCATTGTCTTTTAATTTCACCGCTCTTCCAACAAAAACTGCAGTTAAGAATCGTTCAAATTTCCTCAACGGATGCGTCAAGGCCACTCGCCTCGGTTAATGTATTCCTACTAAAAAGAGTAATTGACTCTATCAGTACATCATCATCATCGGCACTACAACCTCATCATCAGTACACAATACGATAAAATTACCCTCCTCAGAGACGGCTCTTTTGATTTTAGTTAAGGAGCACGAAATAGCTGAGAGATTTATTCAGACCAAACGGTTTGACACGATCTGCCCAGTAAACATCATCATCATCATCGGCACTACAACCGGGAACTGGTCTTGGCCTTACTCAGCAAGTCCTGAGGCTTGTTAAATTTTCCATAATGATTTGTTTTTTTTTTGGGCAAGGTCATTAGTCTTGCGCCAAAGGCTCCCTGGCGGGGAATCGAACCTCGATATCCCGCGTGACAGGCGGGTATACTAACCACTATACTATCGAGGAGCCCAGTCAACATCAGACTCCATTCAAAATTAAACCTTTCAAAAGGAATTGTTTTTGCCCCCTGCCTTATCAACGCCCCTGAAACCGATATTGTATCGGAACTAAAATCCCAAGGAGTCGTGCATGTGTACAAATTTACCAAATCCCACAACGAAGAACGAAAACCCTCAGGACTGATGATAATGTCCTTCGACAGTTTTCAACCGCCAACGACAATAGAAATTGGCTGGTATAATATTAAGGTCAAGGAATACATTCCCAGGCCAATGCGCTGTTGACAATGCCAACTACTCGGGCACACCACTAAATGGTGCAAACGCACAACTACATGCAACACATGTAATCTCCCTCCACATCCCGAAACTGAGTGCACACGAATAATGCGTGCAAATTGCCATGGGCAACACCCAGCATCATCCCCTACCTGTCCCAAGTACATTGAATCCCAAAAGTTAATTGAGATTCAAGTACAAAACAAAGCCACCATCGCTGATGCTAAACGCATCTACAGGGAACGTACATCTTGCACTCAAACAAATACCAATAGCCTTTACTCCGAACAATTAAGGAAAACAACGGTCGACTCTAAATCTCTATCCACTACCCAACAACAATCAACAAAGGAACCAAAACAAGGAACTTCCCACAATGAAACGAATACACTCCCTTCTACATCTTACTCCGCTCTAAAAGAACTAGAAAAAAGAAAAAACACCCCGCACTCCCCCAGCAAATAAACGTAGTAGTGTCCAAAGAACCAATTGCCTCTCTCAAAAAGACCCAAGCGCATACAAACAAAACCATTCCCATACTAACAAAAAAATCCCAATTAAACGAGATCTCCAATTTCCCACTACCCGACCATGAGTTTATGTAACTCAAAAAACTCCCAACAACACTCCGACTCCCTGGCCCGAGATACCACTCGCCCAAATCATTCCGAATTGTTCGGAGTATTGAATGGTGCCGACTCGGGTACACGGAGTCAGAAATTGAAACACCTCCACAGTAACTCTGTGCAAATAACGCGACAACTGGCTTGAATAAAAACCCCGATGACTTCCTGGTACTCCATTGGAACCTTAATGGGTTCCATAATAATTATCAGGAACTGCAGATACTGATTAACGACTTCAAACCATTAATAATAGCCTTACAAGAAACCCACCTCCCACACTCCTCAGTACCTCAGATACCTAAGGCACACGCAGCCTACTTCCAAAATATTAAAGCGAACAATCGTGCCAAACATGGGTCTGGCATACTGGTACATCGGTTAATTAACCATCGGCATATAAAAGTCGACTCTCGGTTACCGCAATCGAATCAACAGGGAACATAAAAATAACTGTCATCTCGACCTACATTCCCACAAACCAGTCATTCAATCTAGGGGACTTGAATAGGATGGTTAGCAACATCCCTACTCCTATCCTTGTAACGGGAGACTTCAATGCCTGGAGCACAATATGGGGTTCACAAACAACAAACAAAAAAGGCAAAATTATTGAAAACTTTCTATTGCAATCCCATCTTTCAATATTGAACACGGGAAACCCGACTCACTTTTCCAAGGTACAATGGATGCCCTCCTTCACCTTGATAACTACATTACTTCTGCACTTTCCTTCAAAAAGCATACCTCCATTCTAACAAGAGATTTCGAAAAGGCCTTCGACCGCATCGGCCCCCACGTTATATTGAACAAACTTCAAAAATGGAAAATAGGAGGTATTATGTTCAATTTTATCAGATCGTTCCAGTCTAATAGAAAATTCAGGGTAAAATCCAACGGAGTTTGTTCCGGGGTACACAATCTAGTAACCGGTATCCCCCAAGGATCACCACTTTCAGTAGTTTTATTTAAAATAGCGTTTGAAGACCTAAGTATTATACTGGCAAAATATAAAGTGGTAAAATATTGTATCTACGCAGATGATCTCATTGTATTCAGTAATGTCAACAATTTAGAATTTACCAGTCAAACTTTTGAAAATATCCACTCAGATATTAGAATGCGGGGTCATTATTCCGGAGCCAAAATCTCAAACAAGAAAACCAAAATATTACATATATGTAAAAAACACAGTTGTAATAAATTGTTAGCAGTTAAATTTGAAAACTCTACCAACAGCAATGTTAATACTCTAAAAATTCTAGGCCTACAATTTGACAGTAAATCCAACTTCAAAAATTGTTGGAGTTATAAATGACTCGGGCTCGTTGATCCTCAATAAATAACAATAACTCTAGACTGTGAATTGAAATGTTAATTTAATTTGCGAAAAGAAAATTTATCGATTGACACAGAATACACATGATAAAATTGGATCAAAAATTCAAGGCACGTTTTTCTATATCTTTTACTTGCTCTTGTGTTTGAATCAGGCAGTTGATTGACAGATGGGATCAGTGCCAACTTCAAGTCTAAGAACTGTGTGAAGTTCGCACAGGCTGACGGTTGTGTTGGGCAAGACCAGCTGTCAATTGATCAATTCTCATCACTCCTCCTTGATCAATTTACGGCGGAGCGTCTCAAAGACTCTCCTCTTCAGTGGCTTGGTTAGAATGTCTGCAATCTGCCTGCTGCTCTCGACGTGTCGCAGTGTCACGGTCTTGCCGACGTGTTGTTGGATGTACTTTCGTGGTATCTCAATATGCTTCTTTCCCTTGCTTATCTTTCCCTCGTGTGCATTCTGCAGCATGTGTATAACTGACATATTGTCGACGTGCAAGGTGATTGCCTGGTCGGTTTTCAGGATACCCAGTTCCAGCCCGATTCGCTTGATCCAGCACACATCGTCGATTACTGACACTGCTGCTCGGTACTCGGCTTCTGCGGTTGAGGTTGCTACCAGACGCTGCTTTTCTGAGTACCAGATCACTCCGCTTGTCGACTGTCCTGTCTCCGAGTCTCCTCCATAGTCTGAGTCGGTGTAGGCCATGAGTGTCTGGTCTCCTCCAAAATGAATTCCGGCTGTGGTAGCTCTCAGGCACCGGAACACACGTTTCGCCATCGCCTGATGGCTCCTCATTGGCTTGTTGCAAAATCGACTCAGGTAGTTCACGGCGAAGCTGATGTCTGGCCTGGTGATTGTAGCTAGGTACAATAAGCTTCCTATCGCCTCCCGATAGTTGTTGTTCGCCGGAAGTGGCTCATCGTTCTTGAAATCTGTCTTCTTGGTGATCATCCCTTGCTCAATTGGTGTGGACGCTGGGTTGCATTGTTCGAGTTTCATTTTCTTCAGTATTTTCTCCGTGTAGCTGGGCTGGTTCACGAAAATACCTTCTTGATCAATCTTGATTTCCATGCCCAGGTATGTCAACTTGTCCTTTACTTTCTTGCTGTATGTGATCTCAAATTCCTTGCTTATCTCATTCAGAAGGTTGTATATCTGATCTTCATCTTTTCCAGCTACCAATCCATCATCCACGAAGAGTGAGAGCATAATGATCCTGTCCTTGTTGTAGTAGATACACGGGTCGTCATCTGTACTTGTCAGGCCTATCTTCATTTTAAGGTGTGCAGTGACCCTCTCGTCCCACATCCTTGGAGCTTGTTTGAGCCCATAGAGACTCTTGTCCAACTTGCAGATTTTCCCTGATCCGTCGTCGAACCCTTCAGGCTGGTTCATGTAGACATTCCGTTCCAGGTTCCCGTACAGGAATGCCGTTTTAACATCGAATGATACCAACTTCATTTTCTCTGACGCGGCGTGACTTAGAAGCAGGCGAATGGATGCATGGCGTGCTACTGGACTGAAGGTTTCTCCATAATCCACTCCCTCTTTCTGTTCAAATCCTCTCGTCACGAGTCTGGCCTTGAGTCTCCCGTCCGCCTTCTCTCGAAGTACCCAACGACAAGTGATCGGCTTCACTCCTTCGGGACAGTCCACCAGCCTCCAGGCTTTCATTTTCATGAGAGAATCGTACTCCTCCTGCATCGCTCGTCTCCGCTTCTCATCCTTGAGTGCTTCGCTCACCGGGATATCTGCTGTTTCACCGATCATGGCTGCTCTTGTGCTGTTGCCTCGGTTTGACATTTTGGCAACGTAGTCCCTGTACCTTGGTGGTGGTTGCAGGTTCCGACGATCTCGCAAGGTTCTTCCTTCTGGCTGCTCTGCTGGTGGCGTTGTCTCTTGTTCGTTGTCGCTTGGCTCTTCGGTACTTTTATGGGTCTTTTCTGCGTGTTCATATTCTGTCTCGCTGTTACTTTCATCATTCTTTTCGAGATTGTCCTCAGGTGCTCGTGCCTGAGGTTCAGTGCCTTGTCTCAGTATCATTTTCTCCTCGTCGAAGATTACGTTGTCAGAGCTGATGATGTCTTTCCTCTCTTTCAGATAAACCCTGTAGGAGGGTGAATCGATATCATACCCAACCAAGATTCCTTCTTCTGACTTTTTGTCAACTTTGCCTCTCATCTTTCCTTGTATTAGTACATAGCATTCACATCCAAATGGTCGCAGCTTTTCAATCTTTATTGTTTTTCCGAACCAGAGTTCCGCTGGGCTTTTCCCTGGCACATTACTGGTTCCAGTCTGGTTGATCGTGAAGATCACATGGTTCATTGCTTCGGCCCACAGTCTTTCGTCCAAGTTCTCGGTATGTATTACTGTCCTGGCTGCCTCGACAATTGTCCTCATTTCTCTCTCAACCCTTCCATTTTGTTCTGGCGTGTGCACATTCGTAAATGTGTGAAGTATTCCCAGCTTGTCCAACATCTGTTTGGTTTTGGCATTTTTCAGTTCCGTGCCGTTGTCAGATCTCAAACACTTGACTCTCCTCCCAAGCTGATTTTCCACGAGTCTCAAGTAGCTCTCTATCTTCTCAGGTGCTTCTCCTTTTGTCTTCATGAAATATCAGCTCCGGTAGTGGGTGAAGTCGTCCTTGAGCATAAGCAAGTACTTGGCTCCTCCTAACGACGGAATGTTCATTTCTCCAGTGTCGATGTGTACAAGATCTAGCGGTTGCTGGGCTGTCTTTGGGTTGATTCGGTGTGGGGCTCGACGATTCTTGCCGTGTGAGCATCCCTTGCACATAGTGCTTCCAGTCATCAATGTGTTTGATTCCCTTGCGTTTCAATATGTCCCTCACATACTTTACATTTTGATGGGCGAGTCTCTCGTGCCAAGTTTTGGCATCAGACTTGTATCTTCTTCTGACCTGAGCATCATTTTGTAGAGGTTTCCTTTGCGCTTGGCAATTGCCACAACTTTCCTGCCATCCTGACTGTAAAACGTTGACTACTTTCCATTTGCCTTCTGAAGGTGTCCCTTGTCCAGCATCTGACTTACTGAGAAGATATTGAAGTTGAGTTTTGGAACGTAAATAACATCCTCAAGTACCACTGGATACCATTTCCGACCGTCAAAAGCCTCCATCTCGATGTTTCCGACTGCAACGCCATCCAACCTGGTTGAGTCTCCGATCACTATTGAGATTGGTTCGTCCAACTCGACCAGCTGTGCAAACCACTCTCGATGAGACGTCATGTGTTGACTAGCTCCGCAGTCCTGATACCATGAAGTTGCCCTGTCCTTCGAGATGTCACTGTCCACTGTTGAAAAGGCTGTGGTCAGGAACGCCCTTGGTGGCCTTCCGCTTGTAAACTTGCTTGACTCTTCCTTGGAAGTGCATTCTTTGGCGAAATGTCCTTTCTGCTTACATATGTTACATGAGTATTTTTTCTTTTGCCTGTGCACTGCTTGATCATGTGACCTTTTCCTCCACACTTGTAGCATACGAGCGTTGTCTGGTCCTGGTTGCCCTTTGACGACTGCCTTGGCTTCTCACGTCTTGCCAGGAGGGCGTTGTTGGGGTTTCCCCCTGGGTTTGTCGTCTCCTTCAGTCGCTCGTCCTCAAGTCTCTGACGTTCGATGAGAGTTTTCACATTCTTGGTTGCTCCGGTCACATTGTCCCAAAAAGCCCTGGAGTGCGCTAGTTTTGGCGGTAGCACACTCATGATCCTTGTCATGATCCAACTTTCTCTCATAGGATCATTGTCGGTTGACACTTCTTCAGCCAGATCTAAGATCTCCAAACAATTTTCCACTGCTGACTTGCTATCATCGTATTCAAAGGTAAAGAATTTGATTCCGGACATTTCTAAAGTTACATCAGTCTTTGTGCCGTATAAGCTGGTTAATTTGTCTGTCATATCTTTGGCAGTCTTGCAGTTGGCAATTTTGTTTGCGATCTTGCTGCTTACATTTAGGTCTATCATTGTTTGAGCTTCGACATCCTTCTTGATCCAAGCTGAGATGGTTTCAGATGACGCAGCGCTTGTCGGTCTGAGCTTGTCTCCTGTTACGATTTCGTACAGGTCCTTATTCTTCAGTGCTAGGTTCAGTTTGAATCGCCATGAGATGTAGTTGACGTTGCCCTGGCTGTCTTCGCTTAGCATTTCCAACTGGGATTTGACGGAGTCCATTTTGTTGAGAGGCTGCAATTCGACTGACTTGACTTACGTATGTGTTACTCACGGTTAATTTGCTATGCGATGGCTGTTCCGATGTTTGACGATTTGTGAATCACGTTGTCCTTGCCAGTTCTCCCGCTCTGGGCGGCTTTGGTCAATTTTGCTTTCACTTTCGTTGATGATGACCGACGAAACCCTTTTACTGCTGTCCTGGGCCCATAACCTGTTGGAGTTATAAATGACTCGAGCTCGTTGATCCTCAATAAATAACAATAACCCTAGACTGTGAATTGAAATGTTAATTTAATTTGCGAGAAGAAAATTTGTCGATTGACACGGAATACACATGATAAAATTGGATCAAAAATTCAAGGCACGTTTTTCTATATCTTTTACTTGCTCTTGCGTTTGAATCAGGCAGTTGATTGACAGATGGGATCAGTGCCAACTTCAAGTCCAAGAACTGTGTGAAGTTCGCACAGGCTGACGGTTGTGTTGGGCAAGACCAGCTGACCAGGCGATTGAAAACCGAATGAAGTACCATTCATCCAAGCTAGTTGTCAAACTTACCGCCACACCGGAGACACCCATAGTGGAGGATATTAAACACATCCTTAGGAGGAAACGGCCCCAAAGGTACATGTCGGCCCTAGGACAGCTGTAGCATCAAAAGCCACACAAAATTTGATAGTGGAATAAAAAATTGTTACCTCTGCTAGGGCTCATCCTCCTCTTCTGTGGCTGCTCCACCACCTGTGGTTCCTCTTCAGGTTCCTCCCTTCTTACACAGCCAGGGCGGCCAACGCCAGATGGTGATCTTAGAAAGAATTCAATGCGTTTCCCCGAATTGACGAATTCACCAAAACGAGCTTTTATTCTTTTTAAATTTTAAACTTTACTTTGACAAAATTCAATAACTTTCAGTTATTCCTCTCTTTTAATTTTAAACTTTACTTTGACAAAATTCAATAACTTTCAGTTTTTCCTCTCTTTTAATTTTAAAACTTTACTTTGACAAAATTCAATAAAAGGAAAGGGCGTTACTTCTTTTTTTCTTCCTCCCTCCACTGCTGCTGACCAACTCTTCTTCATGCAACTGTCTTTTTTAAAAACAGTCAGCAACGGAATCCAAACAAACCGAATTCAATATCTTGCCGTTTCTCTATCTAACTCATCGACATCCACCTCGAAAACCGAATTCGAACTCGCCCACGATCCACACTCGAATCGGGGCGTGTTCGAACACTCACTTGTGGATCGCGCACTTCTTCCACCACCTTACCATCAAACTACATTAAAACAAATTATATTAAATACAAATTATCAAATGATGGTGGTGGCGGAACCCGCACGTAACATACCTCGCCCCCCACAAGACTGCGTGGCATTCTTAGGAGAGGAATGTCACGCCGGAGAGTGGACGGTGGAGAGCAAACAAATAAACAATCAACAAATCAACAAAATCAATAAATAAATAAATAAATAAATAAATTAACAATTAGGTGTTAAGTAGATGTTAGTAAGGATTTTCTATATATTTAGTACTACTTATATATTAGGGTTAGTGAAACAAAATAAATAAATAAATAACAATTATGTTTTTACTAAATGAGGGGAGCACAGACAAGCATTCCCCGGAGACAAGGACAAAATAAGCAACACAGACTTCTATCCATCACGGCAGGCCCGACACTTAAAACGATGGTCCGACCGAAAGCTCGGCCGCCCACACGATCCGGTTAGGACCCCCCGCTAAGACGAGGTGATCCCCTCTCGTCTAACCTCCAAAATGTCACCCGGCCGGCGAAATCGTCCCGCTCCTATATATTTACTTTAATTTTCCGGACTCCTTACTTGCCCCGGTCCATGGGTTGGCAGATCGGGGGGGTTGCCCCGTTCCGGCGGCAAAACCTACCATCACCCGACATTATAATGCGCTTTCGCATTTTCATATTTGCGTTCCAACCCCCAGCACTGGGGTTTGCCTCTGCAGTCTGCACTGGGACTGCGCCTGCAACATTAGGCCTGGCCTTAAAGACTTTCTCGTCAGACCCCATTTGGTATCCCTGCGATGAAGGTCCTTTACAAGTACGAAAATTCCGGAGGGAAACCAGAGTCTGGCCAGCTAGGATCAGGGGCTCCAAGTTACAGGAAGGCTTATCCTTTCCTTATTTGTTCTTTTATAAAAAATGTCTTTTGTAACTCTGTACTAACGTCCGCTGTTCGGGGTTTATCCGGATGACATCGTGGGCAGCACGTGGTTGCGCAGCTTTTCGCAGCCCTCCCCTGTGTGGGTAGGGTCTCCGGGCGAGTAACTGCCGCAGTATCGACCTTTACAGGTCCCTTTGGCACGTCTCCCCGTTCGGCTGCCACATGTTCAACCCTTCCCGTCCCGTTGTTGATAAATTGAATGGAGAATGGCACGGGATTTACGGTCGTTCGGGGAAAAACCAAACAACCACCCGGCCCGTCTACCTTACAATTCCGAGACAGGAAGTCGTACCCCAACAATCCGTCTTCCTCCAAACCCGGCAAGGAGTCTACTATTTGGAAACTGCAGGGAATCTCATGGTGCCACTTGAAATTCCCAGTGCAGCATCCCCTCGACTTGCCTTTGACAAACAGCGCTTGGAGCGTTGTAGATCTATGCACATCCATGCCATATCTAGGATGGAGTGCCTTCAGCTTCAACAGGCTGATCTCAGCGCCGGTGTCCACGATTAGGCGCGTAAAGTTCCTACGGCCAATGTCCAAAGGAAGAGCGACAATCGGGACCCGAGTCGGCGAAAACTGAGAACAGCTGGAGCTGGGTTGCGTTTCTAGTGCGGTCGGGTTGGATCTTGCCGACCCGACCTTTGGGAGTTTCCCGAACTCTCCCATTTTGCCTTATGTCGACACTCTGCCGCCTTGTGAGTGTGTCGACCGCAAAACTCGCACAATAGTCCGCTCCTCCGTTCAGGAATGTTCCGCTCGGGAGTCCCACTGGACTCCGAACTAGAGGAACTGGAGCTATTCTTTCTGCCCGCTTTGGGCCCAATGCGCCGGGGTCGCCATTCCCGGTTCCCCGCGCTAACTGATGTGGCGTCATGCCTCGCATCTGTTTTCGAGGACTTTGAGTCCATGGAGTCGGGCCGCTTACCGCCACCGCTCGGCACGGAGGATCGTCGCCTACCATCCTCACTCGCCTCCCGGGAGTCCTACGCGCGACTACTACCGGCCTCTCGATTGCGCCGTCGCTGTCTCCGACGCTTACCGCGCCTATTTCTCGCGCTTCCCCCAGTCTCCACATGGGTGTCCTGTTCTCGGCTCGCAACAGGTGCTGTTCCGGTGTGCCGCTTGTGGGGAGAGCCCTGGGAACCCTGTTGTTGTTCCCACCTTTGTCTGTATTCGCACCCGCGCAAGCTGTGACCTTGTCGGCCACAAAACTCGCAACAGCACCGGACGCTGAATACCCTGGGACCTGATGCCGCCGGCCCGCCACCCGTAGACGGGGCTGCGGCTCCGGTAGGGCTCTCCTCTGAAATTGCGGCCGCTGATGGGGCGGTCCTTGCCGCGCGAATCCGTCCTGCTGACCTCTACCCCTGTATGGAGCCTGAGGTTCGCGCGTCCGCGTCGGACGATCCGGGCAGTCCACTATGTCGTGGCCATACCGCCAACACTCGCGACAGAAGGGAGTGTTTCTTCTTTGCAGACACTCGTCGTATACGTGACCTCTCAGATGGCAAAAATTGCATATGGTCTGGGATTCCAGGGGGTGCGCCGATCGACCACCCGATCGATCCTGAGGCACATACGTCCCCTGAGCCAAGCTCTGCGACTCTCCACTCCAGCTCAAGGAAGGCACGGTGTTTGACCACGCTCCCTCGCCAGAGGAGGCCGAAGCATAGGCACCAACATCCCTTCGATAGCCGAGAGGTCCGTACGACCGCTCCCGAACGAAACCGTCCTCCTCCCGTCGACGACTATATGACTCTTCGGCCGGCAACACGAATGATACCGCCCGGGGATTAAGATTTGATAAAACCGGCGCCGGTGCCGCGGTGCAATCCCTAAAAGTGGAGGAAGGGCCATCTATTAAAGTTGAAGAGCTTCCTGGTCCTACATCTAATGATTTTGACGCCCGATTGGCGATTCCGGGCCGCGTATCCACAAACAAGTCGTCCTCCCTCAACGTTTCCCTTCGAGCTCGCTCAAATCCGGTTAGTTGGTCCACCAGGCTTCGAAATGGGACATTACCCAACGTGAGGAGGAAGTGCCTTAGTCCTTCCTCCCTCAGACCCCTCACCAACACCGGCTTGGCCATGCCCCCAAGCTGGCTTGCGAAGACTGACCTACCCTGGCGACCATAAAAGCGCTCAGCGGCCTCCTCGCACTGTACCACGGCCCGCTTCACTCGGGAAACGAAACTCGTGACATCCTCGGGAGGAAGTTGTCGCATTTTGGAGAGCACACAACTCCTCATACGACACCCGGGGTTCGTAGGCCTCTCTGAGGCGCTGTTCCGCTTCGCGGAAGGTCGTGGGTGGCCTCTCCTTGAACATTCGATATGCCTCGCCGCTCAGCCTAGAGGGCAGCCACCGAAGGAAGGTATGTTCCTCTTCCACCGCCAGACCATTCAAGGTCCTTCTGCAGCCCTTGAGAAACAACGAGAGTTTCTCGGCCGTATCCGGACCCTCCTGTCCCGAAAACATGGGGACCGCCTTCGACACAAGGTCGAAAACCCTATCGGTGCCCAACATAGTCCGTACAGGTCATGGCTGCGGGTCCAGTTTAAAATATGAGGACATCGGCGTGTCCTCCATGCTCTCAACAGGCTGTTTGCTGACGGTGGGAGGGGGCCTCGTTGGCGATCGCTCGTCCACAAATTCGTCCCGCGAATCGTGGAATGCTTCCGGATCCACCTCGTCAACCGGCTGCTCGGGAAATGCCTCGGACCGTGCCCGGGCAGGCGTGCCCTCTCGGACATCTCTTTGCCGCTGCCTTGTTTGCATCTGCAGGCCGTCTAACAAAACTTAAATTTTCTCGCTACTAGGAGCAAACCCAGAACCCCGAAACAAAACAACACCCGGGATCCAAACAAAAAACCACCCCGAACGCGACAGAAACAATCCGTACACGAGTCGGCAGTATATCGGATACAAACCCACAACGTCTGTTCCGAACAACGTTTTATTTCGAAATCTCCGACTTCTAAAGGCCGCACACGGACCGAGGGGGCGCGAAAAACAACAATGGACACAACACCCACAATAGACAAACAAACACTCCTAAAGGGGACAACCACTCTTCTCGCAGCCACAAAACTACAGACCGCGCGAAGGACCTCACAACATAAACAGCAACTACACCACCCGAGAGTAGAGAGAGAGAAAGGGGGAAGGAAACTTCAAACGCGCCTCTTGTCGCGTATAAAAGCAATATATACCTTACGATAATTTTGCAACGCAGCAACAAAAAAAAACAAACAAAATCTAACGCGCAGCTGAAAAAGGAAGAAAAATAGAAGGAGAGAGCACCTGTACAAAATTGCAATTATAAATTTCCAAATAAATCTTCATACCTTCCAAAAACAAATTTCAAATAAAATCATAATCTTTACAACGCTACTAAAATTAATTCATATGAGAATTCATCTCAGGAACTCAGGCAACAGATTCAATACAAAAAAATCTATATGCACTTACATTATATGGAACTCAAACAATTTACAAATACTTTGATTACGTGTCATATCTGATTTTCAATACAAATGATTCATTATAAATTACTTAACAAAATCCAATTACATCTAACATCAAGTTTGGAATCCAAGAAAAATGAAAAAAAAAAATAAAACAGAGAAAAAACAAAGGAAAAAAAAAAATAAACAAACAGAGACAATGTTCACTTTTGTTCGCACTCATCCGCGGAACCACCGCTATCCACCTGGTGATAACTGATGTCTACTCCCTTTCTGATGTTCCAAACGTTGCAATATAACTGCTGTTGATCAATGATGCTGGCTCCTCGATAGTATACTGGTTAATATACCCGCCTGTTACGCGGGAGACCGGGGTTTGTTTCCCCGTCGGGGAGCCTCTGGCGCAAAACTAATCACCTTGCCCGGAAAAAACAAATCATTATGGAAAATTTAACAAGCCTCAGGACTTGCTAAATAAGGCCAAGACCGGTTCCCGGTTGTAGTGCCGATGATGATGATGATGATGATCAATGATGCTATTCCAAGTGTGCAAAATTGTCAAAGTTTCTTCCCTCTGTTGATGTTTGTAACTCCAAAATGCGGCAGCAATGAATTGTCTTGCTACCACAATTGCTGTGATTCTTCCGATACTTCCTGTCCGCAGCGCCAGTTGTAGCATCAAAAGCCACACAAAATTTGATAGTGGAATAAAAAATTGTTACCTCTGCTAGGGCTCATCCTCCTCTTCTGTGGCTGCTCCACCACCTGTGGTTCCTCTTCAGGTTCCTCCCTTCTTACACAGCCAGGGCGGCCAACGCCAGATGGTGATCTTAGAAAGAATTCAATGCGTTTCCCCGAATTGACGAATTCACCAAAACGAGCTTTTATTCTTTTTAAATTTTAAACTTTACTTTGACAAAATTCAATAACTTTCAGTTATTCCTCTCTTTTAATTTTAAACTTTACTTTGACAAAATTCAATAACTTTCAGTTTTTCCTCTCTTTTAATTTTAAAACTTTACTTTGACAAAATTCAATAAAAGGAAAGGGCGTTACTTCTTTTTTTCTTCCTCCCTCCACTGCTGCTGACCAACTCTTCTTCATGCAACTGTCTTTTTTAAAAACAGTCAGCAACGGAATCCAAACAAACCGAATCCAATATCTTGCCGTTTTTCTCTCTCACTCATCGACATCCACCTCGAAAACCGAATTCGAACTCGCCCACGATCCACACTCGAATTCGAACACTCACTTGTGGATCGCACACTTCTTCCACCACCTCACCATCAAACTACATTAAAACAAATTATATTACATACAAATTATCAAATGATGGTGGTGGCGGAAACCACACGTAACACAGCCAATATTACTTGCGGACCAATTCCGAATAAAAAATTAGACCACAAAAGGCAAGGACAATTCACACCCCCTAAAAAAAAACCTAAAGTGCACAAAGGCATATCTATTCGATACGCCGACACACAATTCTAGCAATCATAAACATCATATTCTCACATACCAGATGTTTTATGGTTTGCTAATAGACACGGATTCCCAGATCCTAAACTAACAACCAATTTCCACGGATCTTGTGCTACCCATTTGAAATGCACGAAATTTCTTGTTTGCATTGGCCAGATGGCTAACACAAAGAAAAACCCCAAGAAAGGATTAAACAATAAGTGGCGATTCGTCTTAACCTTCGAAAGAACATAAAGATATTTGAAAATTAGAATTTTGAAGTGAGAAGGTGAACACCTTGAAAGAGTGAATTGACTGGTGTCGCTTGGCAGAGTCCGTGTGTAAGGCACGTGAGGAGAAGACCTCCTCAAAAATAATAGAGATTTAATGTAAACTAAAATGTAAATAAAATCAGTTTTAGAAAGAAACTGAAGTGTTTGTTTTTGCGAGTGTATTACGGGAAGTTATTCAGAAACATGACATATACCCAAAGAGGACAACAACGGTAACCCACTCTTCCCGGGAAACCGGAAGCACGGTGGGGCACCCAAAATATTATATAGAAACCAACAACATTATCGACATATCAAAAACCAACACCGCCAGTGGAACCTACTTTTCACCGACAGATCCAAAACAAAGGACGGCACATCATTTACGATAGTCAACAGCGCAAAAATAGTAATCAGAAAGAGACTTTTACCCGAATTCTGTTCCATATCTTCGTCCGAAGCAACAGCTGTACTGGAAGCAATTAAGTTAGTAAAAAAGAACAAGACACTTATTTGTACAGACACCCTATCAACCATCCAAGCAATAAAGAACCCAAACAATGGAAAGCGAATCATTCACTTGATCCAGCATGGTTTATTCTATAAACAGAACAAAATAAAGCTTCTCTGGGTGCCAAGCTATAGTAGGATAGCAGGCAACGAAGCAGCAGATGCTGCTGCAAAACTGGCCATCAAGGAACCCCTAATAACGTTTTTCGTTGAAAACAGCAAGGACTTACATAGATACTTTAATAGTGAGCTCCACAATTTAGAACTGTAGCGTTTCCGCCAAACCCTACGGTCTACTTACCTGAAGAACCCCCATAACTACTACCCAACTCCCTTAAGTTTGCTAATGCAACGGTATTAGTACCTGTAAATGCTTCACGCATTATATAGATCACCATCTGTAATCATAAAATCCCTATAAAGAAAACTTACCTTCATGCATCCCTTCGCATACAATTTTTCATAAGATTTCTTTGTTTTCTTATTTGGTATTCTGAACCAATTCGGTACCAGACAAATTCCTGTAAACAAAATAATTCGGATTGCAATCAATGTAACCGTCATGACAGGGACCATAAATATCGCGCCGTCTATTTTCCCAGCCGCGTCATATACCTTTACATACACATTACCTGGCAACCTTTTTTGTTTGTCTTACCAACAAACAACCCAAGCAGCTGCATATAATTAGCGCAATAGACGCCGAAACCAAATTCTCCAGCATTTCCTAATGCAAATATGAACCCGGTTTCTACTGCAGCCAGAGATGCCATAAACATCCAATTTGCTTTTAGCACCTTTTTCTCCAAACGTCGAAAATAGCGACGAGGCATCGTGTAAACAATGACCCGCATTACCAACGGCGCATTTGGTCGCCTTTTCTTTTGTCCTTGCCGCCTGCCTGTTTCGTTGTTCCACTGCCCGTGTGAATAGCATTGATCTCAACGATCCCACACATACCACCATGACCTTTATTACAAGATCTGGTTTCCTATACCACCAAGAGTGACTTTACGTTTCCAGGGTGGTAGGTAAAAAACGATATCCTTATTGGAGAGGATATCGTTGGAGTCTTATTCCAACCACCGTTCGCGACGGTCGCGTCATCATCCGCCGTACCGAGTGCACCGGTACGGTGCGAGGCACAAAGGTCGTATCCCTTTGCAGAGTCAATCGGGTTTACTTTATTTTACATTAGTCGGTAAATAATTATAAACTCCTTTCGTTCCGTTTAATGTAAATATTTTCATTGTCCTAAGATTTACATTAGTAAATAAAATAACCTTTGTCAATCGTTTTGCAATTAAAGTGAAATAAAAGAACATTCAGTTATGGAAGTCCTACCGTGCGTTTTATTTCTCGGACTGACAGCGTTTACTTCTTTTGTCTGTGAACATTTTGCTGCGGTGTTCGGTGTGTGGAACTTTTAGTAATTATGATGGAGGAGGAAGTTAATCAGCGCCGTACGCCGGTGCACTTACTTCCTACCCCATAGAACAAAAGGACTGGGCAGAGTACAGGCATACGTATGCAGTAGTAAACCCCAGAAGAGAACCCATCACATATCCACCAACAGCCGCAAAACATAAAATCAGGTGCTTCCTCCGACTGCACCTTAGGCACACATTTATCACCAACCAACATCCCATCAACAGGAGTAATCCCCCTACCTACCACATCTGCACATCCAATTCCAACCTATCCTCCAAACACATACTACTTGAATGTGCAGGGGTAAAAGACCTTGTACGCAAACATTACAACGACGACATCATCAACATCATAGCCGAACCATCATCATCCAATATCGATAAGCTCAACAAACTACGAACCTTAGTTAAGCTACAAAATCTCGTGTAAACAATATTAAATATTTATATTACTACCCGAAAGCCTTAGTCACTAGTGCTATTAGACTTAAGTTACCATGTAATTTACCTACATTGTAATTGTAATTCACGGTGCGTTTACCGTGCAAATTCAAATGAATGTTTAGCGAAACGAGCGATTTAAGATAAATAACGACACGAGAAAAATGCTTATATTTGAAACTCTCCTTTTATTTCATATGTGGTAATTGAATCTACAATATTCGAATTACGCACATGCCAAACTAGTATACGTAATGTCACAAGACACGAATACAAAATACTCGAAACCGAAACGAAATTACACCGAGATTTGCAATAAACTCGACTGCTGGGCTTGCTGACGACGAACGAAGTGTGAAGGGATCTTCACCGTTGAAATCCTTAATGGCTGCAACTTAACGAAGGGGTCCCTTGGTGTGGCGGAAATAGGCGGGGCCATCATGGTCACGTGGTTGATTAATAGAAATTGTAGGACGAACTGGACGGTGGTGTGACGTACGACTTATGACAGTTAAGGTGTCAATGCAATGTTCGATGGTCGTCGTCTTTCGATTGATGTTGGCAGTCAATATTGGCTATGCTATTTTGTTAAGCGAGATGCGACAGTAATAAATAATAATAATAATAATCAATCGAAAACTGAAACACTGAAATGTTTATTTGTGTCAGAATATAATTCCCACTGAACAAACTATAGAAAAGCACGTAAGCTGCAAATATAACATGTCGCATATACACATCGCATGCCGTTTTCCAACGTCTAATAGTTTAACATTAGCAGAATTAAAAATTGTGGTTATGACTTTATTTAATTTATAATTACAAGCTAACAGACTTTTTAAATTAATTATGTTCTAAAAAGCTCTATATGGTTTGCAACTGGGCTAATATTTTGTTGTCAAGACAAAATACAACGCTATTAAATGGATATCGAAAACAACCACTAATTCCATGTCCACTTTTAGACTCGGAGACAGGCTATAATTGTGGAACGCAAACGTATGACAGAATACAGGGAGTTCAATACGTCGAACGAAATTTAAAACTGAAAAATTTGAGCTTTTTCTTTTTCTGTGCTTTTGTGCATCTGTTTTATTCTGTTTTTGCCACTCAATCAGACTGTAGCAATGCGTTATCGGCCTGGGTCATCAATAAAATTGTGGCGATTTCTAATGTGGCCATCGTCGAGCACATAAAAAAGTCAATTTTTTTACTATATCTATTAGCTATTTTTTTAATTGCACTTTTATAATAACAATCACATAGGAAACACTATTCAACGCATTCTACGTGAACTGGATTGTAGGAAAGCAACCGGCCGGGACGGAATACCAGCAATAGTCCTTAAGAGCTGTGCTCCAGAACTATCGCCGGTTCTTGGCAGACTTGTGGCGGTTCCGCCAGATCCCACGGTACGCTTTCCTTAAACACCCCATAACACCCATCTTCCCATATAATTTCGCCAATGCAAATCGCATTAGGCTCCTGAAAACGCTATACGCATTAATTGGAGCAAAGCTATAGTCGTAAAACTTCTGCAAGAGAATTCTTACCTTTTCAAGCATTCCTTCGCTTACAAATCCCCTGTAAGAGTTCTTACTTTCCTTATCATAAATTATCCTGAAAAGAAAAACCCTGGTTCACATATCATGTAACCATTCCAGCCACAGATAATTATCATGGCGTCGCCTATTCCCAGCTTCATTCATGTATACGATATATTTCTTTATGTATACATTTAGCTGGCGACGTTTTTCTCCCAGCACAATGTGCAACCCAAAGCAAATACGCATTTCGCGTCCCTTGGCATCAATCGAAATCCAAGCATAATCAATGCAAATGGGTATTCAATACGTACCCTTCTAGCGATGCCATAAACACCATTTCCCAGTAACTTCGCTAAAACCAATTAGCACATTTTCACACCGGAACATCGTCTCTTTGTTTAGCCGCACATGTTCCAACAAAGATTCCATTGGCATCCGACGATTTCGGTTTTATTTGCTTTACCGAAATCGTATCCTAGGAATGCAGTTTATATCTTTCTTTGTTCTAGGCACACATACCATCATGACCACGATGAGCGACTGAGCTCTGAACGAGCAAAATATTGTGGAGTCAAATTCCAACCTTCGACCTGACCAGGTCGTGTCTCCACCGCTAACCTGGTGCGCACAGGGAAGCGATAATCAGCGATAATCGCGTGAGTCGAGAGTCGCGTTCGGTAACCACGAAATGTATTCTGTGTTTTCCCGAACAGAGTAACATTAAAATAAAATAAAAGAAAATGTAGTTACCACAGTGTGTTTAACTTTTCCTGTGTTGATGTCGCGGAGTTTCGCTTTATGTTTCCTTCTCGGTGCGCCGGTTTTCCCCTCAGAGACATTTTGCTGTTTGTCCTGTCGTTGTGTCCGGAGAACTGATTTCAGCGGAATTATGATGGAGGAGGAAGTGAATCATGTACCCATGCTGGTACATACTTCCTCCCCACGTTGGTGACCCACGACGGTTTTTTTTATTAATATAAAAAAACTTGAACACGCGACCTTATTAAATCACTGTTGTGCAGTGACTTTCCCAGTGAGCAATTGTGGCGGCAATTGTGGGAAAACAATCTATGGGCAAAAATATCGCCCCAACAACAGCACCTGGCGAAACATCAACACCAGTTTCCATCACCGGACCAGCTGCAGCCACATCATCAGCAAGATAAGTATCCTTCCTTCTTGTTATTTTACCCAATAAATTTAGCGCAGCAGTGAACGACTGAAGGAGACGGAAGCTTGTGCCGAATTCGATGAACGTTCCGTTCGAAGGTTGCAACATGAAGTCACCAGGCTCGAAGATGATTTAATCCACGAGCGTTAGAAGAAATAAATTGCTACAAGAAGAAATGGAAGCTGCATTACATAATATTCAAAAATGTAAAACATACAGGTCTAATCGTAATAACATCAAAAGAACTTAAAACCAAGGAAACAGATAATTGAAGGAAAAAACACACAAACGAAATATCAAACGACAATGAACCGGAAAGCATCGCTCCAACGTCCCAGCGACACCACCTGACTCAACACTTCATTCCAACAACATGGGTGCAAGTTCAGTGACAAGATGTGTGTTACCTATTCCGAGATGATGTTAAGAATTGCAGGCATTTCACAATTTATGATGCAGAAACTGAAGACATGTGAACAACTCGACTGGCTGCGATTATCCTTAACAAACACCGCTTAAAATCCTTTACAGTTTTATGTATGACGTATTAATATTAAATTCCTTTATTTTCTTTTATACTATTCGGTGCAATACAAATGATTTCTTAGTCATACAGCTGTATCTGTGTTAAACCCATTTTGTTTGTGAAACTAGATCAAAAAAAAGGCAAAATACTTTAAAATTTAAAATTTCCAATAATACTTTTAAAAATTGATTTGTGGGTTATAACCAATACAAGAAATCATAGATGTAATTATTAAGCTTGTTTTTTATGCAGAAATTAATTTACGGTTTGAAGTACAAATTACCACACACAGTTCTAATTAAGCGATTTTCATGGTAAAGGTAGACAACTGGTTCGAAACAGTTGTCCTGCCAGGCTAAGAAAACTGTATAATTGGCTTGACTGTTAAAGGCTATAAAAGATATCGATATTTATATGAATGGACATATGTCCGGAAATATGTTCATTTGTATGAATGCGTTTCTTTTATTTTCTTTTGAAATTTACAAACCGAAATGTGAAACCCATAATAGTTTAAACCGAAATAAATAAATAAATTCAACATTTTTTTGGCATCTCCCCGTGCGTACAATTAAACGTAATACGAATAGATGTAATGTCACACATTTATTGTCTATTATACCAAAAATAATTAAATGAGAACACATGAATGTACAAAAAGATCTCTTTATTTATGGGTTTCTCTTCAATTTTCCAACAAAAAAATACAAAAATATATAACACTTTTAAAATTTGTTTACCATAAGACCTTCGCCATGTAATACTGACATTAAAGAAAAATGCATAAAAAAACTCCAGTTACAATCCAAAATTGTACTCATTTTAAAAACAAAAATAATAAAAATAGCCTTTCACATACACTCTTTAGTAATATGATAAACACACCAGATATCCTTAATTATAATAAAATAGGTAGCGGCAAAACACCACATCTGAAAACCACATGTAAAGCTACAAGTTAGAAACGATATATATATATTCATAGGAAAGCACCATTATATTGTTTAAAAAATAAAAGAAAGAAAAAGTTTTTTTATAAATTAAAGAAATCAATATCCTAAGCTAACACATTTAAATATCGAGTCAAGAATTTAATGTAACTACAATTAATTCATTTTAATCGAATACTGCAAAATTCGTAACAATTCCTCAGCTATTTTCTTCCATTTTATCACAACCGCTATATGTTAACAAATTATAGATGCAATTAATTAAAGCTGACAAAAACAGACAATAGAAATTAACTAGGACACAAATATTAACTCAAAACAGCTCTTCAAGCAAACAGTATGATTACTTTTACTTGAACGCAGCTGCCTACCTTGACTTCATTAACGTTAAATGCTTCCAAATTTAATAGTATTTGATGTCAGTTTTTATTATTATAACTTTATATTTCATTTTATGGTATTCTCAGTAAGTTTGCAAATATCAGTAAATAAGAAATTAAAACACAACTTTAAATATTTTTGGCTATAACTTAATACCCTAATTAACTTAAAAGCAACCAACAACAAAAAACATTTAAAATGTATACAGTTGTTTAATAAAAAGGAAAAAATAATAAATATTAAAAATTTTGTAAGCCCCTTCTGGGTATTGAATTACGCACAACCTTGTGTCGTAATGTTCAGCACGACTCCGCGCTCACACATTCGACTATTCGACTCCATTTCACTTTTTTTCGACTTCGCTCGATTTTTTTTCGTCGTCTCTCGACTCCATTCATTCTTTCGACAACACTCACCCGACTTCTCGACCATCTTAGACTTCTTTCAACTCTCTAGACTCGCTTTAATTCGCGCAAATGCCGGCTCCTCATTGCACATTAGCTACTACGCGTAGCATCATTCAATAAGATGCCCGGTTTCTCCCCATACTCGATCACCTTCGACTTATTTCTTGCCTTTTTGGCCTCCTTATGACTTCATCAAATTCGCCTCTGCCCACCTTTTTTTGTTAAGGCCCTTTTACAAATATTGGCGCTTATGCCCGCCAACCACAGCCTTCATGCAACCCTCCTTGACTTTCCACCCGATTTCCGCAAGCCAGCTCCCCCCGTTACCACAGCTACTACGCGTAGCACCACCCGGCGGGACACCTGGCTTTGCCTCTTTATTTAAACGTCAGGACCTTCGTCCTTAGATCTTTTAAAGTCTTTCAAATGTCTCAGCAACACCGGTCCACAAATCAAACCGATACCACCGGACTGAGACAATATACCTGGTCCCCCAATCTTAAGCCACCCTGGCTCTCCTTTAGCGGCAACTAAAGGCTATACGAGGGATGCCTCTTATGTTTCGGGATTTGACAACCCTTGTGTTGCAATCCGGCAATTGACAGCTCTGTCGTAAAGTTGGACATTTTTGAGGTTATACGCACTCAGAACGTTTTGACATACGAGCGCTATTTGTGTTGTTTACAGTAACTTAAAAGATTCATCTCGGCCCAAAAATGGAATTAAATCGTCAACATTTTCGTGCGATTATTTTTTACAACTTTCGGCGTGGATTAACTCAGCAACAGTGCATGGATGAACTTAATTCAATTTTTGGCGATGAAGCTCCATCAAGGACCAGTGTTTATCGATGGTATGGTGAATTCAATCGTGGTCGTAGTTCACTCCAAGATGAATTTCGTGAAGGTCGTCCAAAATCAGTTGTTGTTCCGAAAACCATTGATGCTGTGCGCGAACTGATATTGGAAGATCGTCATGTGACCTATCGTGAGATTGAGACAACCTTAGGCGTTAGTGGGACCAGCATACATTCAATATTGCATAAACATTTGACTGTCAAAAAAAGTTGTTCGCGTTGGATCCCACACAATTTGTCAATCGCCCAAAAAAAGGCTCGTGTTAATTGGTCGAAAGAAATGCTCAAAAAATACGGTCGCGGTGCTTCAAAACACGTCTATGACATCGTGACAGGTGATGAATCGTGGATTTACGCGTATGAGCCCGAAAGTAAACAGCAGTCGACTGTCTGGGTGTTTCAAGATGAGCCAAATCCAACAAAAGTTGTTCGCGCACGAAGCACTTCCAAGCAAATGGTCGCCTGTTTTTTCGGAAGAACTGGACATGTCGCAACCGTACCACTAGAACAACGCAGAACAGTCAATTCTGAGTGGTACACAACCATTTGTTTGCCAGTTGTCTTCCATGGAATCAGGAAAACCAACCGCCGAAGATGGATCACTCTTCACCACGACAATGCGCGCTCTCACACATCGGCTGCGACAACTGCATTTTTGAGCACCCAAAACATTGATTTGATGGGTCATCTGCCGTATAGTCCTGACTTGGCACCGAATGACTTCTTTTTATTCCCGTACGTAAAAAACAAACTGAGAGGTCAACGTTTTTCGACACCTGAAGAAGCGGTTGCTGCATTCAGAATGCATGTCTTGGAGATACCTCAATCAGAGTGGCAAAAGTGCTTCGACAATTGGTTCAAACGCATGCAAAAGTGTATAGATCTTCATGGGGAATATTTTGAAAAACAATAAAGTGATTTTCGATGATCAATATTTGTTTTTGTTCTCTAATCCCGAAATATAAAAGGCAACCCTCGTACACGCCCCTCTACGCCGCCTCAAATACCTAGGTGCATAATACTTCGGAGCGCACATCTAATAACCCTAGGGCGTCCTGGGGTTGGACACAATCAACCACCCACCAGGAGCCCCCTAACCAAAATCCCCTACTTTTTTTAACAAGCGCGACGGCCGGCACCTCACAGCAAGTTTCCATTCGATCGAGGTCGCAGCTACCGTTGCATTGGCACCAATGTACCGGTCCTCCCTCGATAGGTAAAACGTGCAATTGAGGGCCCGCCCTCCTTTACCAGTCCCAGCGGCAAACAATACGCTATACAAAAGTATGGACAAAAGACACCGGCTCTGGACTTGGTCCCTTTCCATTCCGCACACGGCAACCTGTCACTGCGGATGGGAATTACCCTGGGATAAGTTCCCCTCCATCTCGCACACGCCATTTCGTCACTGTGGATGTGAGCGTATTTCCGATGGGTTCCGACCTATTCGGACGATAAGCCTGTTGGTTCACGAGACCCATAACAGGTCTATGGACCACGCCACACACCCTTGCCCTTGATGGCATCAATCGGTAACATCTGTGTCCACCTTATTATCGACAAAGGCCCATACTATGCCTGGCACTAGTCACCATGACAGTTCCCCCGATTTAATTTCAGCGCCTACCGAAGTGCGCAGGGCCACCTTGTTCGTCAAGTGTTCAGCCCTCCGCCCAGCACAGCACCATTCATTCGAGCACCCCTACAGCCCCTACCTTTTTTTTCGTGACTACGTCACTAGGGGAGGAGGACTGTGCCGGTTCCGCCAGCTCCCACGGTACGCTATCCTTAAACACCCCATAACACCCATCTTCCCATATAATTTCGCCAATGCAAATCGCATTAGGCACCTTAAAACGCTATACGCATTAATTGGAGCAAAGCTATAGTCGTAAAACTTCTGCAAGAGAATTCTTACCTTTTCAAGCATTCCTTCGCTTACAAATCCCCTGTAAGAGTTCTTACTCTCCTTATCATAAATTATCCTGAAAAAGTGAATCATGTACCCATGCTGGTACATACTTCCTCCCCACAGACTCTTCCGCTTATCTTATGCACAGAGGACCTTTCCTGCCTGCTGAAAAATCGCTCGAGTTCAGCCAATCCCAAAGAGGGGAAAAAAGTGTCTCCCACAAAATTACCGTCCGATAGCATTACTGTCTATTTTATCTAAGGTAATGGAAAAAGTCATCAATACATAGTTAGTTAAGTATTCGGAGTGCAACGGACTTCTGAATGATCGTCAATACGGATTCCGTTGCGGGCGGTCCACGGGAGACCTTTTGACACTTATAACCGATATATGGACATCGGCGATTGAACGACATGGTGAGTCAAGAGCGGTCGCGTTGGATATCTCCAAGGCTTTTGATCGCGTATGGCACGGGGCATTGCTGAGCATGCTTCGTTCATATGGACATTCCCAACAGCTTTGCGACTGGACGAGGAGCTTCCTCGCGAATCGATCGATCCGTGTTGTTGTGGACGGCGAGTGTTCGGATCTGTATCCTGTTAATTCGGGGGTGCCACAAGGTTCTATTTTGGCTCCAACCTTGTTCTTGCTTCACATAAATGATTTGTTAGAGACAACGGATAACAAAGTTGTGGGGGTGGAAGTATGATGCCAATGTATGGCACAGGATTCACTTGCGTCTCCAACGATGTTGCTGCGCGAAAATGATCCTCAGGGGATCCACAAGATGGTATTAAATAAAACTGCACCGAGATTTAGTTGTTTAACTTAGTTTATTTTGTTTGTCGATATGATGTTTATGATTCTTTATTTACACTTTAATTTAATAATAATTTTGTTTGTTGATATGATGTTTGTGAGTTCTTTATTTACACTTTAATTTAATGAGTTGTACATTGACTATCATATCTTGTCGGCCGCTTGTTACAAATGGCGCCGCTAGTCATTTATTTGCCAGAGCACACGTTTCTAATTAAGTGGTAGTTTTAAATTAAATTCCACTCAGCAAAATGATTTCACAAGACAACTTCTTGACAACGACACGACTCTTTACTCGATGGTAGTTGAATAAAAAAAACTCTACGCGGTGGTGTGTCCAACCTCAATGATGTATCAAAAACGACTGACTTGAATTAGGGTGGAAATCGTGATTTCTGCTTTTACACATCGATCCGCCAATGGTAATCATGCTCTCTTGTGCGTTCCCCAACTCACCACACTCATCGAGGTAGAAACGTACTTGTGTATTCGTTCGACGTCGATGGGCGTAGCCAGAATGGAGGAATCAAAAGGGAAAGCATAATAACCCAGGGTTGATCTGGCTTAGTGTGTGTGCGTCAGTGCCGTGTATGCGGCTGGTCTACTGACCTAGTGATGATCTCTTAGGTCATCGCACTATAGCAAGACAGAAATACGAGAGAGAGGAAAACATAGCTAAGGTTATTCACCAGCAAAAAGAGATCATTGATCCCAAGCGAATGGGTGATCTGGGAAAAGTCAATAGGACGCCGCGTCGGCTGGGAATATAATACCATCGGGAAAACTCTGTGTTACGTTCGATAAATACCCAAGCCTATTTCCGGTGGAAATCCCATGGTTAGCGCAATAGTGTTGCCGTATGGCGAAGATTGTAGCTAAACTCAATTATGCAATATCTGCATAGAATAATGAGTTTAGCTATGCGTCCCTTTGACATGTTTTGCAGGTACATAACTTATCAAGGAAATGGGTAGGTATTGTGGTTGGAATTGTGGGCTGTTTCTCCTATAGGATAGAGAAACCCCTACAAAGTGTTCAGTTTTGCGGATGATAGTACGCTTGTTTCCTCCTTTTCAAGTGTTCGGCCAATTGGTGTTTGGGGATGGATGGTCTGTGCGTCGGCATGGACGCGGATTCTACCATCCACCCACTACTTCCACTATCGTAATCCACCAATTGTGATTGTTCCGCCGGACACAAAAGGGAAAGCACAAACAGAACTCGACGACGCAGCGTCCACAACAGGAAAAGGAAGTAAAATGCACTGATTGTCTATCGTGATTGGTTTTATTTTACGTTTTTTTATTTTATGGGTGTAATTTAATTTTATTGTACTTAATTGGGTCAAACAAACAAAATAATTATACCGAAGATAAAAGCACGCACAGAAACTACATATGGGACGTTAAACTTATTTTGATCAAAAAACGCACTTTCTCGACTCGACGGGTCGCACCGGAGAGCGGAAGATCGTGCGACCATTGTGGTCAGCGGATGGAATTTGACTCAACGACATTCAATCGTTTGGGGTGAATTTTCCCGAGAGAGAAAGTGTTTCTCTCGTGGTGAGAACAAGGAAGAAAGACTTGGCAATGTATGTGTATGTGTGAGTGAAGATCACATTGGTTTTTTTCATACACAAGGCCATGGGAATGAACCTGAAACAAAGAAAGGAAAAAGGGATCGTGGAGATCTTTGTTTATGTGAGAAGGTTACTGGGAAACGAATCCAGAACTATGTAGGATAAAAGGAATTTATGACCTGAGAGTTCAACTGAGTAAACAAGTTACAACTCATTAGATGGTAGGTGCATTTGAGATACTAGGATGATTGAATTGTTTGCGTATCACCAGAATGATGAAGGACAGCGGTCTTTTGTTTACTCATGGTGTGAGTTAGGGAAATAGTCTCAACGTGGATGGTGCTAATTACATGCAGCTGGTGTTGGACTATTTATCGCTGGCTAAAAGGGCTGACAACCGATGTGTGCATAGATAGTTTTTATGTACACATATTGAGGCTGGGATTAGCCAACACAAGGGTAAGATTCCCTGATATGCGGTCGTATGATATGCGAACCGATGAATTTTATTACAGGGAATATATACTCGTAATAAGGTAAGAAAGAACTCTTACAGGAATTGTATGCGAAGTGATGCAAGAAAAGTTAAGAATTCTTTTACTGAAGCTTTTTAGATTATACCTTAGATAATCCTAGATGCGTAAAGCATTTAAGGTGCTAATGCAATTGCATTAGCGAAATTATGTGATTGAATAGAAGTTATGGGGGTTTTTTTAGGTAAGTGAACCGTGGGGTTTGGTGGAACCGCCACAGGTGCATCTGCGTCGCATCAGCTGAGATGTAACCAGATTGACTCTCTGAATCAGGATCTAGATAGGGTCCTGCAGTGGGGAAGGGCCAATCTCGTCGACTTCAATGCAGCGAAGACACAATATACAATATTCACAAAGAAAAGTGGATCATCAGTTCCACAGGTGATGATGAATAGCCGGGCTATCGAGGCTGGGGAAAGTTTGAAATTGCTCGGCGTCACGGTCTGTGGGAATGTATCATGGCATAAACACGTGTCGAGTATTACCAGGTCAGCCTCAGGAAAACTGAGCTATCTTTTTAGAGCCAAGAAATATTTTACTCCGGCCCAACTTCTTCTCCTGTATAAATCCCAAATTAGACCCCCTCTCGAATATTGCTCTCATATTTGGAGCTCGGCTCCTAAACATATCCTCGACTTACTTGAGAGCATACAGAGACGAGCGATCCGTCTGATCGGGGACTAGTCGTTGACGTCGGGACTACAGTTTTAAAGTAGTTGTTAAGTTTTATCGCTTGTACTAAGCTGAATATATGAGGGTTCTGCCCTCACTAAACATAAACATAAACATAAACATAAACATAAACATAAACATAAACATAAACATAAACATAAACATAAACATAAACATAAACATAAACATAAACATAAACATAAACATAAACATAAACATAAACATAAACATAAACATAAACATAAACATAAACATAAACATAAACATAAACATAAACATAAACATAAACATAAACATAAACATAAACATAAACATAAACATAAACATAAACATAAACATAAACATAAACATAAACATAAACATAAACATAAACATAAACATAAACATAAACATAAACATAAACATAAACATAAACATAAACATAAACATAAACATAAACATAAACATAAACATAAACATAAACATAAACATAAACATAAACATAAACATAAACATAAACATAAACATAAACATAAACATAAACATAAACATTAACATAAACATAAACATAAACATAAACATAAACATAAACATAAACATAAACATAAACATAAACATAAACATAAACATAAACATAAACATAAACATAAACATAAACATAAACATAAACATAAACATAAACATCACATCGAAGGCGCGTATCAGACCTCTGTCTGTTTTACAGATATTATCACGGGTACTGTTCTTCGGAGATTCTTGGTATTGTTCCGCACAATTCAGCTTATATGCGCTCCACAAGACAATCCGATGGATCGCACCCGTTTGTGGTTCATCTTAAGACGGCGTGAACATCACAGTTCAAAAAGGCCTGCAACAGTTATTTGATGGCATCTCGGGGCGCCCACTCAGCGATATAGGTTCGCCTCTCCCGACAGAAGTCTAATAAAAAAAAAAATGGGGATTGGATGGGAGTCGTGATTTAGGATTACTACAGAATGACGAAATAAAGAAAAAACGGCTTCGGAAGCCACAGATTAAAGTTCTGTACCATCACGATAATGCACCATCACGCGATGACCAAATTGGATCAATTACGATTTGAATTGATTGCTCACCCACGCTATTCTCCAAACTTGCCCCCCAGCGACTATTATCTCTTCCTAAACCTCAGGCTGTGGCTTCAGGGAATGAGATTCTGATCAAATGAGGAACTCATCGCGTAAACCGAGGCGTATTTTGGAGAATTGGACGTTTGGTACTACAGAAAGGGCATTGAAATGTTGGAAAGCTGCTATACCAAGTGTACCATCCTCGATGGCAACTATGTTAAGGAATAAATATAACTTTGCTCAAAAAAACACTTGTTATCATTAAAAATTGCGGCACTTTTCAGTCCTAGTGGTAGTTGTTGTCGAATAAAGAGATAATAGAGGAACTTATATTGCATTAAGAAACTAACGGTTGCAAAAAGAATTAACATGTACATCATCATCATCATCGGCACTACAACCGGGAACCGGTCTTGGCCTTATTTAGCAAGTCCTGAGGCTTGTTACATTTTCCATAATGATTTATTTTTTCTGGGCAAGGTCATTAGTCTTGCGCCAGAGGCTTCCCGACGGGAAATCGAACCCCGGTCTCCCGGGTGACAGGCGGGTATACTAACCACTGTACTATCGAGGAGCCCAGTCAACATCAGACTCCATTCAAAATAAACCTTTCAAAAGGAATTGTTTTTGCCCCCTGCCTTATCAACGTCCCTGAAACAGATATTGTATCGGAACTAAAATCCCAAGGTGTCGTGCATGTGTACAAATTTACCAAATCCCACAACGAAGAACGAAAACCCTCAGGACTGATGTATTTGTTGCATTTTTTTGTTTTGTTTTTGCTCTTTAAATAACACCTACCTTAATGCGTTAATGCTGTTAAATCGTTTTTGTTTCAAAAATTGCTCCTTTTTTTCTGATTCTCTTAAGCATTGGTACTCTACGAAAATACGGAGCAAATACTGTATGCATAATTATCATTATTATTACAATCATATGTACAATTAAAGTTAAATAAAATTGGCAGCAACAAATGATGATACCAAATTCGGTTGCAATATATAACAATAATACTTCTAGAAAGTTCCAAACAGATCCACGATTGAACCTAATCCCATTTTCGGAGTTGGCAACATTCTTCATTTGCGAAAAATCCAAACATTACGATGACTCCGAATACAAGCGAGAGTTACCAGATGTCATTTGATACCAACAGCTGATTGGAGAAATTCTTATGCCTGTGAGCTATCTATTGGTTGCTACCCATCGATTAAACAAATTATTCCTCTTCCGTTATTGATCTAAGAAAATCAGTCTTGCTCAGCATTATTTGAAATACTATATTCCATCTACAACCTAACAATAATAATTAAAATTAATCCAAAATCAGAAACAAAACTCCAGCCGGCAAAATGAACACATCATGAACATTAGGCAACACACACAAAAAAGTAGTAACATACACACCCCACCACTACTCCACAAACACTCGCATTCGGATTTAAAAACGAACACAATAATCACGTACGCATCGCGTTTGTCGACGACGTTTCAAATCGACACAATTTCTAGAAAGATTCTTGTTGTTATATCAATTGAATGGAATTGAATTTATAGTATTCTATTAAACGTACATCCATCAAGTTATTTCTAAACAATATTATCCACAAGATATCGATCAACATTGCATCACCCGTAACTATACCGAACCGCACATCGAGTAGGCGGCTTTTATTTACTCAACGGTAAAAACAAAAACAAGTGATCGGAAAACAATAAAATTTTCAATCAAATAAAACGCCCTTATCCGGTTCTATTCTTTTTAACATTTCGCATTAGTCTCAAAATTCAAGTGAGAAGGAAATTTGGAAAGTTAACGCCAAGTCCGCACGGTGGGCGACATATAATTTCTAATCTCGTGTCTGCTGTCCTACTGATTGCGCAATAAGTAGTAAAATAACGAATATTATAAATCCGAGTGGGCACGTATTTATTTTCTTAGATATTGATAAAATTTCTAGACTAATATTTTGTTGTGAGTTGGAAGTGAGTGCGAAAGGAACAATAAGTAAAATTAATACATTTGCCATACAGCCGGGTGGGAAATGTGCTCGAATAAACATTTCGAAAAATTGGATATTACTCGGGACGAATTCGAAAGGATATCAAATGCATTTAAAAAAGATGACTTTCGAAAATTGTTTTTTGAGTATTGTGAAGAAATACAAGATCCAGAGAACCGAAAGAAATACGAGGAAGAGATAACGCAACTTGAAGCCGAACGTGGTGTTGATGTTACATTTCTGAATCCCGAGCCGGGCTTTGTTGTGAAGACTTCACTCGACGGTGATACGAAATGCTTTATAAACATATCGCAATGTGATAAAATAACAGCCCCCAAACAAGGCTACCGGTTGAATCCAGATACCGGCAAACAGTGTGCTTGTTGGTCGATACCACACTGTTTACCACCACCTCGCGATGATCTCGATAAAAAGAACACTTATTGTAAGGTTTTCGATGTGCTCTTCCACCCAGGTGCCTTTAAGATTGCCGAAAACAATAAGGAGTTCAAACGGTCTCTCATTGATACAGCGTGTGATGGAATCGAAAGAGAATACAAGGTAAAATTAGATCGTACTAATTTGAAATTTCCCAAATTAAAATTTAAAGGAATACAACGTGCCTCTGTGATACGAAAATTGTCGGAGAAACAACCTCCCCCATCCGATGAACCAGATCCCTTGGAGTCGATTTACCCACCGAAACCACAGGCGAATACAGATTCAATAAATGTCAACAGTACACCGCACAAAGCGGAACCCTACTGCACTCCAAAGTATGTGATAAAACATCGTCGTGGGATTGATATGTCCGAGATGACTTACGAACTAGATGCTAAGCTTAATTTAACAATTCCCAAGGAACTGGTTGTGGTCGTAGAATTGCCATTATTGAAATCCACAGCAGATTGTACGCTGGACGTTACCCACCGTAAGTTGTACTTGCTGAGTGAGAAGCCTGCGAAGTACAAATTAAATATTGAACTGCCGTATCCTGTCAACGATAAGGATGGCAGTGCCAGCTTTGATACCGATAAACGACAACTTGTGATAACATTACCAGTGGTTACAGCTGATAAGGAGAAAGGTATGAAGGACTTCTCTCGCGAAGACAGTGGCGTCGAAATTGATGTGAGCGAGGAAAGCCATTCAATTGAAGAGGAGTTCACAGAGAAGCATTTGGTCGAAGAACTCGAGGCTGAGATTGTTGTTGAAGATGGTAAGATCATTGTTTTTGATTTTTATTCTTAGAAGTCTTGTTTTTAGGAGATGTCTAGTTTTATTTCTTGTAATGGAATCTAAACTTTTCCTTGCATTTATTTTTTTTTAAGTTATTTGTTTTTTTAACAATAGTAATCTATTATAGCTAAAGTCCCACATGCGTTGCAATGCTTTGGCGGTTTTTGTCTTCGCACTTAGGACATTCTTGGGGAAGTGTTCCACCGAACACTGTTCACACAAAAGAGAAGAATAGAACGGAACACGGAGAACGCTGCCACAAATAAAACACTGAACTTTACTTCTTCTTTTTTTCTACACTGATTTATTTCGTTTCTTTATCAATTTCGAACACGCTTTATTAGTCATTGTTTCATGAGAACTCGCGCTGGCACACTCGGACTACTTTCTTCGTTTTTTCAATACTACGATACCTCCACCGCGAATGTTAACTCTGTCCTCGTTAGCGGATTTTCTTTACCTCTCCGATTATATTCTCAATGACTGTCTGCCTCGCGAATCACCTCCTCGTTCGGTTTCTCTAACTATACTAACTAATTTCCCTATCCATTTCCAATTCTCTTCCCCTCATCTGAAAAGGAAATTTTCCATCATAATAATTCTCATCCTCCTATCTGTAAAAGAAAATTTTCCATCTCGATTCTCATTTACAACTTCTTATCGGAATCTTGTTTCGAAGGATCAAACGTACCGCCACTTATTTCTCGATCCTTTCATAGGGTTTGTTTGCGTTACCCATCTGGCATAAGACAACAAGAGTTTTCGTACGCTTCAGATGGGTAACAAAAGAACCGTAGAATTTAGATGTCGGTTTCTAGATCGTATTTCCTAGTCATAAAACATCTGGCGTGAGATAAGCGTTAAGATGTTTATGGTTGCAAGAATTGTGTGTCGGCGGCGAATCGCTATGCCTTTTGTTTGCACACGTGCGTTTCTTGGTTTTGGAATCTTGCAAGGAATTTTAGGGTGCTAATTGCTATTAGCTATATGAGGAGATATGCATTATTCTGTTTGCTTTTAGAAAAATGCGTTTAATTGGATGAATTGACTAAATGGGGGAATCGCATTGAATTGAATTCAATGGATGCAATGAATTCAATATTAGGAAATTTTGAACGTTTAGTTCGATTGGTTTTGACCATTGAATTCAATGTTGGGTATATGGAATGTTACCTTTTGTTTCAGGCGGAAAGAAGGACTTTTGAGGAACGTGTCTGTGAGCACGTGTAATGGATATAGGTGAGTATGTTCCTTGGTGGAACGACGATATCTCAACCTATAGTGGATTGTGTGGTTCGTAGAACCGCCACAATGCCTTTTCCAACATTTTTTTCTTTGATGTAGTTTCTTTAAAATTGGTGCCCGTATACAAAACAGACAATATGAGAAATAGAAAATCGATAATATCTGTGCAGGAAATTGAATTTTAAAACGATTATTCCAAGTTTTTATTTTTTTAATAACATCCTTTATTGGATATGAATAGTACAATCTTAACAATCTCATTTAATCATCATCATCGGCACTACAACCGGGAACCGGTCTCGGGCGTATTTATCAAGTCCTTAGGTTTGTTAAATTTTCCATAATGATTTGTTTTTTCCGGGCATGGTCATTAGCTAGAGGCTCCCCGACGGGGAATCGAACCCCGGTCTCCCGCGTGACAGGTGGGTAATTTAACTTAATCATCATCATCATCGGCACTACAACCGGGATCCGGTCTTGACCTTATTTAACAAATCTCTCCACCGGTCCCGATTTCGAGCCGATGTCATCCAGTTTGTCATTCCCAGGCTCTGGGCGTCATGGTCTACGCCATCCCTCCATCGCAGACAAGGTCTGCCGCGCTGTCTCCTTCCATACATCCTGCCACAAAGGACTTTCCGGGCAGGCTTCTCTTCGCTCATTCGAGCTAGGTGTCCCGCCCACCAGAGTCTACCGTCCTTGATTTTTCTTACAATATTAGCGTCAAGGTAGATTGCGTACAACTCATGGTTGTAGCGTCTCCAGAATCGTCTTCCCTCACATATGGGGCCAACAATTCTCCTTAAGACCTTTCTCTCGAACGCGGCCAAGAGTTCAGAGTGCCTTTTATTAAGCAGCCAGGTCTCGGATCCATACATGAGTACTGGTAAGACCATGGTCTTGTACAGTAGTAGCTAGGATGTTCTGGATAAATTTCGGAATTTAAAGAGCCTTGATAGACTATGGGATTTAATCAGCCATTCGCGTATTTCTTCATCCATATATATATACTATTGACCCAAGGTAGTTAAAGGAACGCACTACTTCAAATTCGTGCTCCACTACCCTGATAGTTTGACCAACGTTAGGTCTTCTCTTCGCAAAAGTTGCCACCATGTATTTAGTTTTTCCCTCATTAGTATGCAGTCCAGTTTGTGCCGCCTGCTCGATCAGCGTGAAGGAATCCTGTACAGCTGAATCGGATCAACCGATGATGTCGATGTAATCTGCGTAAGCAAGTATCTGCCTGGACTTGGTGATAATAGTCGCTCTAGTTGTGACGCCAAAGTCACGGATTGCTTTCTTCCACGTCAGGTTGAAGAGGAGGCAGGCCAGTCCGTCCCCTTGTCGGGGTCCATTAAAGATGTTTATTGGTTTGGAAGGCAATCCCGCTATTTTTACTAGTTACGTTGGTCATGGTCAACCTACAAAGTCGTATCAATTTGTTTGGAATGCCGAACTCTCTCATGGCATTATATAGTTCTACCCTGGCTATGCTGTCGTAGGCGGCCTTAAAGTCTATAAATAGATGCTATAATGGAATCTTAAATTCCAGACATTTTTCCTCGCCTGCCTAAGGGTGAATACCTGATCAAGCGCTGATTTGCCTGGGATAAAGCCACACTGATATTGACCAATGATGGCTTTAACGTATGGGGCTATCCGAACTTGTAGGATAGTGGAAAGTATCTTATGGACGGTACTCAGCAATGTTGTACCCCTATAGTTGATGCACAGTGTGGTATCTATGTATGGGGCAAATTATACCACGACGACAATCCTCCGGCATCTCCTCTTGTTCCAATACGTGCACGATGAGCTCATGAACTGCGTGATGTAACGCTGTACCTCCTTGTTTGATCAGCTCAGCTCGTATGCCATCAGCTCCGGGGGCTTTGTTTGATTTGAGCTGTCTTATGGCCTTTAATGTTTACTCGATGCTTGGTGCCAGCAACATTTGGTCTTGATCTTGCATTGGTGGAGCCTCCAATTCTTCTGTGAGCTGACCATTTAGCAATTCATTGAAGTGCACTTCCCATCGCTTCAGAATGCCTTCTGGATCGGTGATCAGATTACCCACTTTATCCTTGCAGTAAGTGCAGCGTGGTGTGTACCGCGTCATACTGCGGATTATTTGGCAGAACTTCCGCGCCTGGAGCGCACCTAACTCCCTACTTTTCTCTATTTCACCGAACGGGTTTTTTTCCCAGGCACTTTTCTTTTGTCTGTGAAGCCTTTTTTCAGATCTTCTGAGCTCTTTGTATTTCTCCTTGCGTACCCACGTCCTATGAGACTGCTGGAATGCCCGGTATGCAGCATTCTTACGTTCAGTCGCTAGTTGGCACTCATCATCAAACCAGTCGCTCCGATCTCTACGACTACTGCCTAAGATAGAATTGGCAGTACTAATGACAGGATTCTTAAGGCGTGTCCATTTCTCTTCTACGCCCGGCATTCTGGCCCCAGGACTTACTCTCCCTCCGTCGAGCTCTTCGAGGGCGAGTCCTAGCGCAGACCAAATGTGTTACTGGTATTCTCATTGCGTAAGGCAGCCGTGTTGATTCGAACCTGGCCTGCGGATGCAATATGTCTTCGTAAGGCAATCCGCGCTCGGAAAACTATACCAACAAGATAGTGATCTAAGTCGACGTTTGTACCGCGGTACGTTCGTACCGTCATCAGGCTCGATGAGTGGCGGCGATCTATCAACACGTGGTCAATCTGGTTGCGGGTGGCTCCACCAGGTGATACCCAGGTGGCTTTGTGGATATCTTTACGCGGAAACCTGGTACTCGCAACGATAAAGTTTTTCGATGCTGCCAGTTCGATGACTCGTAGTCCGTTGTCATTAGTGTTCTCATACAAAGTATGGGAACCTGCGTAATGCCTGATAACCGCCTCCCCACATATTTTCGCATTAAAACCGCCAAGAACGATTTTCACATCGTATCTTGGGCAGGAATTGAGGGCCCGTTCGACGTTGTCGTAGAATTCGTCCTTTTCGTCGTCTGGGGACTCCTCTGAAGATCCGTGAACGTTTATGAAGATTATGTTCTTAAACTTGCGTCGCACGCGAAGAATGCGTAGCCTTTTGTTTATTGCATTAAAGCCGATAATGTCAGGCTTCAGTTTTTGGCTGACTAGAAAGCCTACCCCGAGCGCATGGTGTTTGGTATGACAGCTGTAATAAATGTCATACTCGTTCCTTTGAATAACACCACTCCCCGTCCATCTTATTTCTTGTAATGCTGTTATGTCAGCCTTATATTCGGACAGAGAATCGCAGCTCAGCTCTGTATAGTGAGCGGACGTTCCATGAGAAAATTCTCAAACCGTTTGTCCATTTTCGTTTCCGTGGTCGTCGTCTGGTATCCGGTCCATATCCGAGGCTTGTTGAATCTTCCATAATAGTTTGTGTTTCCGAGTAAGGAAACCTTTCTCAGGAGATCGCTGCATGCATTGGTTCACTAGTTGGCGCGTACGAAAGTAGCTATCCAGGGGTGTCACGTGGAGACTGCATGTCAACTAGGATTGAACAGGGACAAGGATCGTCCTGGCCTTCGCCGGGTTGAAAGCAGAGACTTTGCCCTGTATTATCGCTCCCACCCCGCCATATATTTATTTACTGCCGGAAAAAATTTTAGTTCGTGCATTAATCATCATCATCATCGGCACTACAACTGGGAACCGGTCATGGCCTTAATTAGCAAGCCCTATTGTTAAATTTTCCATAATGATTTGTTTTTTCCGGGCAAGGTCATTAGTCTTACGCCAGAGGCTCCCCGACGGGGAATCGAACCCCGGTCTCCCGAGTGACAGACGGGTATACTAACCACTACACTATCGAGGAGTGCATTAATACTTACGTTAACAAACACAGTTGAACGGCATTAAACTATTGATTAAAAATTGTCCATACGGGGTCTACTAGACCCCACAAAAAATACGTCCATACTAATCCGACTCCGCAGGTCACTGACGCCATGGAGACCTATGTGATGTGCCAAAACTTGTTGTGTAGGGTTCAAAAAACAGATGGCGCAATAAATCTCATTCCGAAAAGTCTTTCTGAATTTCAAATAGCCACAAAGTTTGTCTGGGATCCATTGGACGCCGTGTGACCGCAACGGGATAAAGTCGTCTCTCCTCAAAGAAATATTATCGTAATAAAATTGTTTATTATAGCGAATTTCTTTCTCCGAAATTTCACTTATTTCTGCTTTGCAAAAACTTTTAACGCACCAATTTCAGTGACACCAAAAATCATTCGATATGTTTCCGCCAAACAAAAACAGAGTTGCCAAGTGCAGTAAACCATTTACCCATTTTAAAGTTATGATACTTTAAAATCGGGCAAATGGAAGAACTTCGAATACTTTTTTATCAACTTCATAAAAAAAATGTTTTCAAATAAGGATAAAACATTCCGTTAACAACCTGGGTTATATCACCGTCGAGGAACCTCATACATTATTTGCAACACGCTTTTACTACACAAATATATATTAAATTCTCTGCCTCTCTTTATAGATTGCCCAACTCCGCCGGAGCCAGCTCCTTCTTTCCTCAAGGAAACAACTCACTACCTACTTCCCGATCACTTCGACTGCAACATCTTGGACGATAGCATTGGACTGGTAATAAACGTGGCTAATGTTGAAATTGACTCAATCGAATACACAAAAAGTGACAAAGCCGTTCATATGAAATTCATCTCTGTCGGTGCCGGATTCTATCCGACTCACTTTGCGATGTATTTTGGATTCCCACAGGACAGTGATGTAACAATAAGCGACGCTGCATTTGAATCAAATGGGATCAATGTTGTTGTAACAATAAATGTTTCGAACTTGAAAAATGTCGCAACATATTTCGTTGGGGTGGACGACAAAAATCTGGAACAGTTTCAGTTTAAAGAAACATTTAATACACACACTAAACTCACAAAACACAATGTGGATTACCAAGCAGAAGAGCCTGCTTTGGAGATTTCGGTTGAACGTTTGGAAGACAACAAATCGGTGGATATCGAGATCAAACGGAAAGATGTCGAAACAACTTTAGATAATGAAAAGAAGGTCGATGTTGTCCCCAAGAAAGACACCAACAAGAAGCAAAAAAAGAAAAACAAGAAGCAACGCTCTTTTTCTGAATCGGCTTGTGATGATATTAAGCAGCATCAGCAGAAAATAGCCGAAGCACGGAACTCAGCAGATAAGGATAACTCTCACACTATCAGAAGCGAAAATGGTGAAACTGAAGGCTCACAAAACTCCCCAATAGAACGTAATTCTTCAGAGGCTCAGGATACGGAGGCTAAAACTGAAATTCAAATACCTCAAGCCCGTAAGCAGAGAAGCTATTCGGAATCGCGCGACCATGGCACTCCTATATTTAAGGGAATCCTTAAACACTATAGCCGATATGGGCGGACAATTTCGGACAGCTGCTCCTCCATTGATGAACAGAGTTCGTTCTCATGCTCAATTGATGGCGGTTTAGGATTTGCACATTCATTTAGTGATATTCCTGAAGAGAACTCTCCGCGCCAGGGTCTATCAGAGAGCTGTAAGAAGACTGTTAGATTTAATGAGGTTATCAAGAAGCAGGTGTTCAGGTAAGTGCAATCAAGAAATTAATATAAGCAGACAAGGCGACACCACAATTGATAAGACGCTGAACAAGTAGTAATCATAGCTCAACACACAGCCTTGACTATCAGTTGTTGCTGTTGTTTTTTTTTTTTCTATTGTTTGTTTATGTATTACGACTAGTGTCTGACCTATAGCATCACAACATCAACGTCTATCAATAGAGCGTGTACGTTCCTCTAGTCTGCCCTCTTCGCCTGCAGGGTGAAAATCGTTCATTTAATATGTGTAAATCGTATTTCTAATTTTAGAATGGATTCAAGTATTTTGGGTCAACGGAAGAAAAATCAAAAGAGAAAGAATAAAAATAAACAACGTGCTCTGCAACGCCGGCATAGCGAAGGCGACTCAATTGATTACGAAGAAAATAAGGTGAGTGTGGAAATAGCAATTTATCGCTGTTTGTTTACTTTTGCCTGGTTGCTGTGTACTAAGTTCAAGATACGGATATTTTCTGATTTACTGCCGCATGACATCATTTACCTCAACACATGTTACGTTGATGTCATCTTGCGATAACCAGAATCACCCACATCCGTAAGGATGTTGGGCTCGGTCTCAAGATATCTGAAAAGAAAGAGGAAGGAGGTATTTAAGGATAGTGTGGACAGGGTTAGTTCAATTGTTCTCTAACTACTTGGATGGGGGAACGGTGGGAAAGAAATCGTACAAGACCGGTGGGTCTTGAGTGAGGTAGTAAACGCAGATCACGTCTTTGGCATCTGATAATCTGCGCTTTGACCGGTGTGTATGTGTGTGTGTTTGTGCTGTCTTGTACTGTGCGTGCGTGTTTGTGTTTGTAGTGTGTCAGCAGTAGACCCTTTGGGATGGATCCAGGAATCCTCTATTATAAGGGAGAATGTTGTTGGGAAGGGTGCTTTCTTCAGTTTTGTACTGAAAAACAAATTGTGGTGGTCTGATCCGAAGAGATTGAAAAAGAGAAGTGTCAAGAATGCAAGACTGCCGTACAAGTGGGTTCTCGCTGTTCTGAATGCTTTCGAGGTACTTGTATGCTAATTGTAGCAAGTACACGTCGATAGGGTTAATGGAGGCGCCTTCGTATAGGTTAGAGTTTGGGTAATGGCGACCGTCAGACCTTCTAGAGTGGTTGGTGCATCTTCTGAGGAGTTTTCTTTCGAAAACTCGAAGTCTTTCCATTTCGGCCGAAGATATGCAGGACGATATGGGAAAGGCGTATGATATTCCAAAACGGATTAGCTGTTTATAGCAGAGAAGCTTAACTTTGTTGTCAACTTTGTTGCTCCACTTCAAGACGTTGTGCAGTTGCTTAGACCCGCCGAGGCCCCTTACCATTCACTCGAACTTGGAAAGTTCGTTTAGGACGAACTGGTAGGTGATACTACACAGCATTTTACCGAGGCCAGTGTTCAGTAATTTAAAACGAGACCTTCGATCCAGGTTGTGTCAAAAGCCTTTTCAATGTCCAGGCTCACCGCAATGATGGGTTTCTTATTAAAGAGGCGTGTAGTAGCCCTACCACCTTTTCCCCCATTCCTACATCAAAATCCCAGCAATAATATACTAAAACCTAAAATCCAATCAAAACCCAAAAAAAAAAACTAAATTAGATCCAAAATTCGCAATAAACGAATCAAATATCCGTTTATCGCTTAACATTTGCCCCCAAGGCATAATTTAATCCAAAATCCTAATCAAAATAAGAATTCACAATAAACGAATCAAATATTCGTTTATCGTTTTACATTTGCCCCACGGCATCATCAAAATTCAAAATCCAGAGATATGTTATCTCAATCTGGAAAAATGCCATCAAATTGAACAAACAAAAACCCGGATCCCTTTTACACATCCACATCTGCACAATAGTTTCATAAGAATCCAGGAAACTGAATTCTTATCTTAAGTAAACACTGAGCATCTCACTCAGGATACCAAAATCGGGATTTTTGTACGAAATTGTGCATTTTTGAGATACAAATCTCGATTTGTTTCCCTTTATAAAGGAACTGTAGAGTGATCTCGGGGGCCGCAGTAGATTATCGACCAGTGTCCCTGGAGGAAGTGCCCCAGGAGAAAAAACCTTATAGATGCAAAGAGTTTAACTAAAATAAAACACTTTTTATATACCGAAGAAAAGCGAGACTTTTAATAGCTGACAACTGGTGAGTAAAGCTGTGGTACCTCCACAAAACCCCTCCTTTTAGATTCTGAGTATCGCCTGCCCCCACGTTAACCTGCGGAGACGAGGACTGAGGTTGAACGAAAAAGCGGCAGGACCAAACCAAGGACATTGCTCTTCCCTCAGGCTCTGAGGAAGCACGGCGACGACCCCTTTGTAGGACGTTTTTCAGGAGCGGTCTATAGAGATCACTCATCCTTTTCAGGACAAGGAGACACGCTCCCTGAACAAACTACTACAGGCGCACGCAAACGTGGTTTTGAAATATGTTGAGAGCCATGGTGGTGCTGTGCGCTCTTCTAAATCCAAATTGGAAGTCAGGTATTAGGTTCCTGACACTGATAAATTTATTTAGCTTCTCGTATATGAACTGTTCATATATTTTGCTGATGCAGGTGAGGAGCGAAATAGGACGAGAGCTTGGGGGGTGATAATTTGGTTTCCCAGCTTTTGCTATTGGGCAAACAATAGCATGCTTCCAAGCTAGCGGAAAGTACCCCATGTTGTAGGCATGGTTGAGCAGAATGGAGAGGTTATAAAGAATAAAGCAGAAAGCCTTCGCAACGAGTGGTACGACATGTTGTCGATACCGGGTGACTTCTTGGGATTTCGCAGATTTAACTAGGTTCTGTAGGGTATTTGGTGTGACGAAACCATGGCTATTATCACGTGTGTCGTCGAAGTATGCACTATTAGCTGAGTTAAAGACAACTATTGGCTCGTTACAGTTCTCTAACTTATTGTGAACGTCGGAACTAATTACTGCACTAGTGTCCGGGTCGCCATCCTGGAGAGTGAGCTTGTGATTATTTTCAAAGGTCTTGTGGCGACTATAACAGATGCACACACAATTCACAAGCAAAATAGTGAAGAACACGAACGAAAAATCGAATAAGGAAAATACATCAGAACCGTATACCTTAGCGACTAACATAACAATTCACATCAGTGGAGTATAGTCGAGTTATAAAATCAAATTTGAAACACGGTCAGTAGCCTGATGGGTAACGCTTAGGTTCAATTTTTTTCGTGATTCAAACTGTCATAGCGTCAGTTCGAATCACACGATCTTCTTCACTATTATTTCCAACGCTATAGGCTCTCCGATGATGTTTGCTTTATTGGCATCATTATTGACAACAAGACCGTTGTGCATGATTGGCCCAGTGATACGAGAAGTGCCACATATCTTTGTAACATTTTTATAAACGTTCTGGTCCATGTAAATACCCTTCAGTTTGTCTTCCAATTGTCGGGTATGATTGTTTTGGATTCTTTGTCTCGGAAGTTTCAACTAGAATCTCGTGAAGTCGAGTTGCAACGTTATTTATCTCAACCGTTGTTAGGTTCCTGTCAGTGGGAAGAGAGAGTTGGTGAAGTTTTTCGTTCAATGTGACATTGAAGTTGTCCCAATTTGTGCGCCCATAATCGGGTATGTATCTGATATGAGCCCGCGATGCTCGATAGCTGCGAATGAACGTGGTCACAGCGTTGTGATCTGATACACCTGCCGACACTTGGGGAGGAGTGATTTGGGGAAGTAAATCTTTGGACACAAAAAAGATGTCCAGAATTGAGTTACCTCGCGTACCCCCGGTAGATGCGACTATTTCAAAATTTAGGGCATGCGAGTTTTCGGTGTACCACTGGAACAATTTTATTCCATTTGGGCAACAGACCGAGTTGTTCCAGTGGGGATGTCTGGAGTTAAAATCACCACAAGGAGTTGACATTTATAAGGATAACTTTAATTTTGGGATTCATTTTTAAGCGTATGTCTTACTTATGCCGTGAAAAGGAGTGCATAGTGTTTCATATCGGGGTCGAATATCCTCAATCACGCGAGAGAGACTAAGTAGTTTCTCCAGCATTGAGGGTTGCCCATTTGGAGGCTTTTGTGCCGCCGCTTGGATTTGTGGCATTGTGTTTGCCTATATAGCGGATCGCTTAGGAACTTGAATATGTTTTTGGGGGAGAGGTGGTGGAGTTTTCATATTCTTTGTTTGGTTCCCTTTAACCCTATCAGCGAATGTAAATCCATTTTGGATGAAATTTTGTGTAGCCTGTTTTCCGAAGTTTGACTTGGCGACTTGTTTAGCTCGAGTCTCCTTGGCTCTGTGGACTATCTCTTTATATTTCGGGCAGTTCCTGTAGCTGGCCGGATGTCCTTTCTTGCCGCAGTTGCAGCAGGTTGGCAACGTAATTTCATCATATTTTGCTGGCGATAGTTCGCACTTGCCAATGTCGTGGGATTTTCCACAACGGATGCATCGCCGATCCATGTTGCAGTTTCGGGAGACGTACCCGATACGTTAGCAATCTCGGCAGTGAGGTATTTCATTGTTATGAAATACCTCGAAGACAACTTGTTGATGAAGAGTTGGAAGCAACTTTGTCCGTATTATGGAGCCTATGTCGGTTCCTTGGGCAAGGTGAAGCTGCCATATGTTTACTTTCCTGTATTTTTGCGGTCTGATTTTCACAAACCGTAGTGGGGGAGAAAATTTTTTGACGTCAGTGAAACGTTAGGAAATGTTGTCTCAAGGGCAATTACGATGTCGTCCTTTTCCCAACAGGCAGCGACTCGTTTTAAAAGGATGGTCCTCGATTTTTCGTCGGCCGGGGTGAATGTGTAATAATTCACCTCCTTGGCCTTTTAGGGTATCGTTAACCTTACAGAACGTCTGTCGATCGTAGGTTACGATTTTATTGAGGCTTGGACTCAAGGTCTTTGCCTTAAAGTTCGAGAGAGAAGGTTCAAAAAAAGTTTATATGAGATAAAACACAAATTTGATAATGCAAAAGCTAAATAAAATTGGGAAAACAAGGTTTTTTTTTGACCTAAGTTAGGACAGAAAGAAAAGTAAATAAACATTTAAAATTATAAATAACCGAACAACCGAGTACATACCCAGTCCCTTTATTCGATTTTTTTTTTTTTTTTTTTTTAACTCTGCACTTCACTGTAGTATGTGACTCAGTGACTGTCTGATGACTACTGACTGATGACTCCTGCTGCTATGCCGATGTGCACGCCTTATATAGGCCCGCAGCCATCCTCTCGTTCGCTCGTTTCCTGTGTGCTGCTTTCCTTGGTGGCTTCCTGCAATCGGTGCTCCGCTGATCGTTGTTTCCCAGGAACTTGTGTGCTGGCGCTTGCCTTGCCTTTCCTGGGAATTCGTGTCGACGTGATGGATCGCCAACAGTCTCCCCCGCATTGCGAAGCAGTCTCTCATGTGACGGCGATGTCATCACTGAAACCAACACTGCGACCCGGCGTGTTGGTCTTCGCAGTGTTCCCCATGTCCTCCTCACGTCCAGGACTCTAATCCTTCCGTCAGGTCCCGGACACACAGCTTGTACTTCTCCGAGGGGCCAGGTACTGTGGGACAGTGAAGAATCCACCACCAGGACTACATCTCCAACTTGTGGGTCGGTGGTATCTCGTCCGGAGATCCTTCTTGGCATCAGGGTTGGCCGGTATTCTTCAATCCATCCTCTCCAGACATGATTCGTCAGCCGCTGCGCTGTTCTCCAGCTCGCCCTACCAACAAGGTCGTGGTCGTCGAATTCATCGCGTGCCATCACGCCGCAAGAACGACCTTGGAGAAAATGGTTTGGCGTGAGGCTTTATTCGTCGTTCGAATCCAAATCGAACCATTGTGGTGGCTCGTAGTAGCCTTTCTTTTACCAGCTCCACTCTCTGCAGGTGCAATCGTTTTGACCACTTCTTTTACCACCTTGCCTGGCGGTTTTGTTTGTTTCTCTGTCTGCTGTTCGCCGTTGGTGTTGTATTGTAGATAAAGCCATAACTCATTTGATACCTTGCCTCAAAGTAATCATCGATTTTTGGAAACCATGCTTACTTCTCGGTGTCCCAAAAGAATATAGCTCCATCCTTCACTGTGTATGTCCGTACACCATTTGCAAAACCAGACGTAACCCCATTCACGGATATATGATGCTTTGGTATCCACTGATTCTACCTAACATCCCAACGATAATATTCAGTCTCGAATTGTTCAGCATTCGTTTCAAGAGCTTTAGGAATCCGTTGATTTGTTTCCGTGCACCAGCGATAGTGTTCGTTTTCGTAGAGACTTGTGGGGTTCTCTATACTACATGGAGAACCAACCCACAATTTCAACTTAATTTCGACCGCCTACAACGCGTCACATTATCCCCTATCCCACCGTTCAGCTATTTTACCTGTAAAAGAAAGCATAGCTGAATTCATTATTCTATGCAGATAATGCAGAATTGAATTCAGCTCCCTTTTGCCATACGGCAACTCCATTATCATTAACCCTATGAGATTTCTACCGGAAATCTCAACGCCACATTGGTTAGCAACAACTAAATCCAACCAAACGACGCTGTTGTATCATAGCAAAACCGCTGGGGTTATTTCAGCGTCTTAGAGTCTGGTTCTCAGGCTGATTATTTCCCAAGCATCAGCGGCGTCCTATTAACTTTCTCCAGACACTCCATTCGCTAGGGATCAATGACCTCTTTTCACAGGTGAATAGCACCAGCTACATTTTTCTCTCCTCCACAATTCAATGCACTCCGATATCACCACAGATATCGCACTAGGCCAGTGGAACACCTCGGAGACTGCATTAATACACGCACACTAAGCCAGGTCAGCCCAGTGTTATTGTACTTTCCGTTTTGATTTCTTCATCCTTTCTACGCCCATCAACGTGGAACGAATACACAAGTACTATCCACCTCGATGAGCGTGGGGGATTGAAGGATGCACAGGAGAGCGCAATTACCATTTGTCCATTTATCTTCTACGCCCGGCATTCTGGCCCCAGGGCTTACTCTCCCTCCGTCGAGCTCTTCGAGGACAATTCCTAGCGCAGACCAGTGTTGCTGGTGTTGTCAATGGGTAAGGCAGCCGTGTTGATCCGAATCTGATCCGCGGATGCAATACGTCTCCGTAAGACAATCCGCGCTCAGAAAACTATACCAACAAGATAGTGATCCGAGTCGGTGTTGGCATCTCGATACGTTCGTACCGTCATTAGGTTCGAGGAGTGGCGTAGTCAATTTGGTTGCGAGTGGCTCCATCAAATGGTGCCCAGGTGGCTTTGTAGATATCTTTACGCGGAAACCTGGCACTCGCAACGACCAAGTTCTTTGATGCTACCAGTTCGATGACTTATAGTCCATTATCATTAGTGTCCTCATGCAAACTATGGAAACCAGCGTAGTGCCTGAAAACCGGCTCCCGACCTATTTTTGCATTCAAATCACCGAGAACGATTTTCACATCGCATCTTGGGCAGGCATTGAGGGCCCGTTCGACGTTCTCGTAGAATTCTACTTTTTCCTCTTCAGAGGACTCCTCTGTAGGCTCGTGAACGATTATGAGGCTTATGTTCTTAAACTTGCCTCGCACGCGAAGTGTGCACAGTGTAAAGGTTACACTTCCTTCAAGTGCTCGGTGTTCCAGGCGTTAGCCCCCGGCAGGTGACGGATGTCAATGGTGGTGGAATGTTAAATAATAAAAGGCGGTTCCCTTTTATTGTTTATTACGATCTATTTCGCAGATTTTGGCAAGTCCATAAGCGTAGTCAACTGATTGTCCTAGGATAGGCTGCCGCAGGTCTGGTCTCTGGAAAGTGACTGATCAATGAAACTTACTTATTATGTATTTGTTGTATTTGGCTTGTGGCCGTCTTCTAGATTCGAATTTCCACTTCGGCCATAGGTTCGGCCTCTGAATGAAAACGCGTTTTGTATTTGTTTAGTTACTTTATTGATTACTGAGATTTAACTAGTGTTTATTTGTGGCATTTAACTTGTGGTAGTCTTTCAGATTTGAACTCCTGCTTTGGCCATAGGGTCGGCATCTGGAACTTTACTGATCGTGAAATAGAAATGTGCCGCCTTTTTATACTTTTGGTCATTGAGATTTGTCAAAGTTTTTATTGTAAAAATTCAAAGAAGCACAAACAAGGTTTCGTGTGCTTCAATTGGAATAGGGTTATGGGAAGTGACTAGGAATTTATTTGAATAAATTCCCGGAAGGAGAAATCATGAAATGCATTTAGAGTTAAGCATTTCATGATGTTGGGGTTATTAGGAATTGAATCAATGTATGACAAGCGGACTTTTAGTTAATTTTGTCGTGCATATAATTCAGTTGGGGAAACATGATTTGGATTATAAGTAAGGGTGAGGTAATTAGGAATTGGATCAATGTGCGACAAATTAACTTTTGGTTCATTTTGGGATAAGGTTATGGTTATAGGAAATAATGGGGATTAGATGGGAGTAGTGATTTAGGATCACTACAACAGCCTCTCGTCTATTGCATTAAATACGATAGTGGCAGCCTTCAGTCTTAGGCTGGCCAGAAGGCCTACCCCGAGCACATGGTGTTTGGCATGACTGCTCTAATAAATATCATACTCGTTTGTTTGAATAACACCACTCCCCGTCCATCTTATTTCCTATAAATCTGTTATGTCAGCCTTATATTCGGTGTACTGTGCAGCTCGAGCTCTGTACACTGAGCGGACGTTCCATAAGAAAATTGTCAAAAATAATTTTATTTGTTCATGCCCTTTCCAATAAAGCATCCCATAATTAACTCCATGCATACAAATCTCCCAGCGACAGCCGTTTAGGGGCCAAGCTCTTAAACTTATTACCTTCTCCAATGTAGAGAGCAGGATTCATCTGGTGACTTTTACTCTGACACATATCATTAATTTGTGTATACTTTACTATTTTAATTTGATTAAAGTTTTTACATTTCTGCTGTTGTTCATTGGATACATTGTTTGATAAACTTATGAGCTAACAAAAACTTTTTCTTTCAATTTCAGACTTGCAACAGTAACGTCCGCCAATATCTGAAGAACTGTCCCAAAGGAAAGAAAAACGCAACATACGACAGCGGTTTGGATCTTTCAGATCAGTATAAAAATGTTGGTCAAACCACTCCATCTCATACTGTGTGTCAAGATGTGGAGCTGAAGAACACCCTTATGTTTGATATTGATATGTAAAGCCCGATAAGCGGCTTCGTATTCAACTTATCGCATCCAATATTAGCCTAAAGCATAAAATAAGTTGCCTTAAATTTCTTCAAAAAAGACGTCTGTATTGATTAGTAGAGCACACAAAATTAGTTCATCGTTCAAGTCGTCTTTTTAGTCTTTCAGGTACCATGCCTTATATAAAAACAACAACAATTGCACTACCTAGTATAAAAAGAGTTTACTAAACATAAAAAATGTGCCTCTAGAATCTTACATAAAACTTAATCCTTAATCCTGTCGGGTTAAAGGAAATCATTATTTTTGAGATCAGGGATTTCCGGAGCAATATTTTGTACATTTTTGGACAAAATTATTGTGTTACGTGTCACACTCAAGAAAACAAAAGCAATAACAAAAACCATAAAAATGGTAACAACAAGTAATAACTTGCTATAAATTTTTTAAGAAAAATATTTGTATAACAAATACATCTTATACTATATATTTTAGCTTAATCCCATGATTTACATAAACATTATTTCGAAATAAAGAGTTTATCGTATGGACAAAACGTGTTAATTTTAGAGTATTTTGTGCTCTTTCCGGAGTATAAATCTGGGAAAATACCATGATCAGTACATTAATTAATTTGATTTATTTATTATTAAACTTTATTCTTCTATAAGATAATTGAAATATATAAAAGTTTGTATGTATTATAATTATTGTTTATGAGAACATGCGGCGCCATTTGTGCGGAGTCGCCGTCCTGTTCATTCATTTCTTTTCCAGGCCACGGCCCAGCCATCCTTATGATTATGATACCACGCTGAGCCAGATGCCGCCGATTCCATGCATTTGAATGCCACATCCCAGCCACAATTTATGACTCGACAATAAAAACAGATTTCAGCATCATGTCGCCATCACCACCAGACTCAACCCAACAGGATCTTTTATTTGTCCGCAACCGGAAAAATCCAATCCACATACACTCTCGTCACCAGAGCTGATAAAATTGAATCTGCCGCCAACTCTAACTGACCGTCATAAACCCACGGCGCGGATCCGCTGCACTGCGGTACAAACCCATGTTAGCATTTATGTTTTATTGTACAGGAATGTGCGTTCTTTTGAATTCGGTATCCTTTTGTATTATTTGAGAACCTCAATGCCTATTGTCTTTCGGCTTGTTCAATTTTTAGATGCTACCTTTGTGTCGTAATGGTTTGTGTTTAAGTTTCAATGTATGTATGGATAACGCTCTGTTAAGAGCAGATAATATTCAATCTTAGATGCTACCATGTTGTTTGTTTCTTGTCGATGTATGTAATAGTAAACAGGAATCCTGTAATCCTGTATTCAAAATTGTAGATGTAAGAGTATTAGTGTAAATATGTTTGTATGAATAGAATTTTAAGCGAGAAATAAGATCAAACCCAAGAACTACTGGATCCCATAGAAGTACCGGCATCCTACTAAATAATAAACTTCAATTTGCCGAAATCAGGTTCGGCAATGTTTTCAATATTGAATACACGGCAGTTAAACTTTTTCGGTGAAAACAAAAAAGTAATCATAATAACATCCGTTTACATCCACCCAACACGAGAACCAGACTTCCCTGACTCTGGCATATCTCAATTAATCAGACAGTCTCTCTCCGCACCATTCATATACGTAGATCGACAGTCCACTGCAGCCAACTCGTGTCACCAACTCGACGCGGTCAACAATTGACTTCTTTCTCAAGTCGGATGATGTCTACTCAATGAGCCCCCCACAGTAACCTTCCTCTTTCCCTCTGATCATGGTTCCGTTCACACCTCGATCAAAGTTCCCTCCTTCGAACTGCTCTACTCACACAGTCCTGTCCCGAGCTTCTCCAAGACTAACTGGAAAAAGGTCAATAGAGAAGTCGCCGAAAGTTTTTCTAACTTGCAAATCCCCGAATCTTCTAACCTAAGCCCTGCTGATATCAATAGAGCAGCCCTAAAAATTGAGCAGACCCTCAAGGATGCCCTCACCAGCAATACACCCACCACCATCCCTCATAATCATCTAGGAAAACCTTTACCCAGCATCCTAACTAAATTGCTGGGTCTCAAAAAACAACTCCGCCGAAAACTTCATATAAGATTCTGCCCCTTTATTAAAAGTCAGATCCAACTCCTGACCACCTTAATAAATGAACATTTAAAAAAGTTCGCGGATCAGACCTATACCTCTACACTTACAATATCAAACCCAACCGTGATCTCTACAAAAACATCAACCGACTATCTGGTCGGAAGTTTAAACCGCGAATCGATCACCTCATCAACCCATTCAACAACAATTTTATCCAATCCGACACGGACATAGCCAATTGCCTCGCTGATCACTTCTCAAAGATCCATCAACAAAATGATTCCCTCTCTGTCCCTAATTTTCGAAATACTGTCAACGAATATATTTCACACAGATTACTCGCATCTTATACTCCTTTCATAGGAGAATTTAACGACACAAACAAGCTGTCACATCCTTCAGACACCACCACATTTCTAACCACAGATGAATTAATCAAGTTCATAAAATCACGATCCAACAAAAAATCTACTGGTCTAGATGGAATACCACACCTTCCATTTAAAAGACTTCGCTTTCCAAATCTACTTCTCATTCTAGTCCTTCTTAACCATGTCATAAATGCTTCACATTTCCCAGAGAACTGGAAAATTGCGGTAGTAATTCCCGTTAAAAAGTCAGGCAGTTCCAATAACACCTCCAACTATCGTCCGATATCTTTATTGAACACCCTAAGCAAAATATTGGAATGTAAGATCTACCAAAACCTTCTCTCGTTTGCCAGTGATAACGCTCTCATCCCTAATTCTCAGTTTGGCTTTCGTGAGCGACACTCCACTTGCCATGCGTTACTAAAACTTACAGACGATGTCACAGCTGGTCTAGAAAACAAATGCCCTACCATATGCATATGTCTCGATATTTCCAAAGCAGTTGATTGTGTCTAGATCTCAGCACTTCTTTATAAGCTGCACTGCTTATTTGGTCTGAATTCCAACATCACAAAGCTCCTTGCATCTTATCTTTCTGGTAGGAAATTCATGGTCAGAATAAATTCTTCCCTCTCACAAACTCACAACATAACCGCGGGAGTTCCCCAAGGATCCATTCTCGGACCACTTTTATATCTTCTATACACATCCGATATTCCCCAACCTGCACCTAGTGTTGTAATGCTAAATTATGCTGACGATACTTTAATCTACTCTAGCAGTAGATTTGCCAAAGCGGCAAGAAACCGCGTTAACAACTTCCTCCCGCTCATCTCAGCATACTTTAACAAATGGAAAATTCGCCTCAACCCAACCAAAACCCAGCTAACAGTGTTTAAGGGCAAAAACGCTCACTGCTCAAACAACACTAAACGTTGTCACAGCAAAATTTAACCTTAAGCTGAATAACACCCTCTTAAAACCTTCCAAAACTCTAAAATATTTGGGAGTAACCCTTGCCAACGACTGGTCATTCTCAACCCACATCAAAAATTCCCTTCATAAACCTCAATACAGCTTAACCTCTGCAGACGAGTGTTGTGGAAACCTAAAGGCCTCTCTCTCAAGGTCTGTAGCGTTCTACGAACGCACAATTCCGCCCAGGGAGGGTTCCAACCCTTCAAGGAACATACTTACCTTATTCATTACACGTGCCCACAGACACGTGTCCCAAAGCTCCTAATCATACCTGTAACAAGGGTCATAGGAAGCTGCAACAATGTTGAACCCGATATCAAAAAAATAAGTAACGTTCAAAAACGTTCAGTATCGAGTCAACGCATCCATTCATCGTATGCAAAACCAATCCCAGAATACAGGCCATAAATCTTCCATCCTAAACATCTGCACGATGTTTCCAAGGAATTACATTTTCGGTAAATTAACCGAACCAGGGAGGCATACTCGGGTAGCTGTTACGGACCAACATTGAGTCCAGGTCCCCCCAGAATCCACTAATCCCCCTTTGATTCCCCTCTTTACCTGTAAAAGGAGAATAACGCGCCAAGTAGCTAATTTGCATAAACTACTTTATGCAAATTCTACTTGGCGGAGAAATAAAAAAGAAAAAATTCAACCAACAAAAGCCAACACCGAGTACAACGCCATCGACCCGAATCGAACCGTAGCCAGTCGAATTCAACCGCTACGGACGCGTCAGAGACGCCAAAAAAGGGACATAGGCGACAGAAGAACGGGGAATGGTGCACATTTTGTAAGCGACACAACCACATGGCGACAGTGTGTCGACTAAAAGCAAAATGGGAGAAGTCGGAAAACTCCCAGAGGTCGGGCAGGGATTCCCCAACCCGACCGAATTAAAGCCGCCAAATAAAGAAAACTGTCCTCAACCACCAACAAAAGTTCCAATAGTCCAGCTCCCATTAGACATAGGATGTAGAAACACTACATGTCTAATAGTGGACACAGGTGCGGAGATGAGCCTTCTTAAACGGAAGGCACTCCAAAATGGAACAACACTGGATACAAAAAGGACCACTACTCTCCAAACGCTCTTTGGAAAGGGAAAGTCTAGAGGTTTTTGTAAGGGAATATTCAAATTGCCCCAACCAATCTCCTGTAACTTTCAGGTAATGGACTCCCTACCGGGATTGTCAGAAGATGGGTTGTTAGGAAACGACTTCCTAGCTAGGAATTGTAAAGTCAACGGACCCGGGAATTGTTTGGAATTCTCCCAAACCAATGTAAATCGGGTACGTTTTTCCGTTGAATTTACAAAAGATAGGAAGCGGACGCCAAGACATAAGGCAACCAGTCGGGAATCCGAGCCAAGAGGATCCATAGAGATCCAGACCGCAGTCGGAAATACACCGGATACCCTACCCAAACAGGGGAAAGGGGGCGATATTTTGTCAGGCTCCAAGCATTCCAACCCCACATTAATAGCTGACAAACCAAAGAAAGCTAACAAAGAAGCAACAGTGGTGAAACAATCACTGCCAAACGCTTCGGAGGTAGAAATTTTTCTGGACAAACCGGCAATAATACCGGCACGTTCACGAAAAATGCTGAGACTTCCCATAGAAATTCGGGAAGAGGTAGTGCTAGTACCTAAACAAATGCAATCAGGGATTTTCATATCCAACTGTATTGTAGGGAAAGCGAAGAGTGCCCATGTAGAGGTACTCAATATCGCAAACTACCTCCAAACCATAGACCGAATCATGGTGGAGTTACATCCAATGAAGGACTTTTCCACCTTTCCGCTGGAAAATGAGGACAACCGTTCTACGGAATACAATGCGGATAAAAAACTTTCGGAGGGAGACAACCTCCAGTATATCCGACATTTATTCTCACAGGAGGAATTACCAAAAGATCCAAGGTTGACACAATTACACGAGGAACTCCACTTAGGTAAAAACCTATGTCCTCAAGAATGTCAATCCATAGTGGAAATATGTGAGGAGTTTAACGATATTTTCCACCTTAAAGGTGACCTCCTAACATATACCAGTACAATAACGCATGAGATACCGGTGATACAGGATCAAGCACCGATAAATCAAAGAATGTACCGTCTGCCTGAGTGCAAGAAAGAGGTGATCAACGAGCAAGTACGGGAGATGCTGGAGAATGACATCATTCAACCAAGCAAAAGTCCGTGGAACTCACCACTCTTGGTAGTTCCTAAGAAAGCGGGCCCCGATGGAAAAACCCGATGGAGAGTTGTGGTCGATTTCAGAAAACTGAACGATAAAACCATCGGTGATGCGTACCCTCTCCCTCGAATAGAGGACATTTTAGACCAGCTCGGTCACTCACGCTATTTTTCCACGGTCGATTTAGCCAGCGGCTACCACCAAGTCTTAGTAGATCCGAAGGATCAAAGTAAGACAGCGTTCAGCACAAATTACGAGCACTATGAGTTCAAACGTATGCCATTTGGTCTGAAGGGAGCACCAACTACGTTTCAGAGACTCATGAACCATGTCCTAACCGGGTTGCAAGGAATCGAATGCTTTGTTTATCTGGATGACGTGGTCATATATGGAAAAAACCTAGAACACCAAAATGACAAACTCCGGAAAGTATTCGAGCAAATTAGATATCACCTCAAGTTGCAACCGGAGAAATGCAATTTCCTCCAGAAGGAAGTAGTATATCTGGGACATGTTTGTTCCGAAAAAGGGGCAATGCCAAATCCAGACACGACGGCTAGTGTCAGGGATTTCCCCATTCCCAAAACGGTAAAGCAGGTCCAATCGTTTCTAGGCTTGCCGAATTACTATCGAAAATTTGTTCAAAATTTTTCGAAGATAGTACGCCCCTTAACAAATTTGTTAAGGAAGGACATCAAATTCACCTGGTCAGACAAATGCCAACAAGCATTTGATAACATAAAGGAGTTATTGGTTTCGCCGCCACTGTTAATCTATCCAGGTTTTACCAAACCCTTTAATCTGACCACGGATGCGAGCAACGAAGCACTGGGCGCCGTACTGTCGCAAGGCGAAATCGTTAAGGACCAGCCAGTCGAACCTTGAATAAGGCGGAAAAGAACTACTCTACAATAGAGAAAGAGTTATTAGCCATTGTTTGGGCGACTAAGAATTTCCGTTGTTATTTACAAGGGAGAAAATTTAATATATACACGGACCACAAACCGTTAAAGGGAGTATTCAACGTGAAAGACCCCACGTCACGTTTACTAAGGTTCAATCGCAAACTACTGGAGTACGACTACCAAATCGAATATAAACCCGGTAAATACAACGCTAATGCAGATACCTTGAGTCGTATCCCGCAAATTTGTGATGAGACTCCCACACTACCAAGGTGCAATGTACTAACACGCGCCCAGGCTAAAAAGTTAAGGGCAAGTGAAGGAACTCAGGATAGTCCAAATGACGATAAGTCCTCTCTTAACGAGGATCCCATTCCGGCCTGCACGGAAAAAGGAATGGAGATAACCAATCCTGAAGACATTCAGTTCCTACTCCGGGAATACCATGATCCTCCTTTGGGTGGACACCAAGGAGTGAGTAAAACATACCACAAAATACGTAGAAATTTTTGGTGGGAGAACATGATGCGCGACATTAAACAATACATCAAAGTATGTAAAACATGTCAAACCATGAAATCTTCACCGAACATACGTATGGCCATGGTAATAACCGACATTGCAAAGAGGCCTTTCGACAAAGTATACTTAGATATAGTAGGTCCTCTTGATCGCACTCCAACCGGCAATCAATATATACTTACATTCCAAGACAACTTGTCGAAGTATATAGATTGCTACGCTCTCGCAGATGCGGAGGCAGAAACGGTGGCCACAGTCTTTTTCGACCAAATAATTGCTCGGTATGGTGTTCCGAAGCAACTGGTCACCGATCAGGGAAGCAATTTCCTAAGCAGTTTGTTTAAAAGCGTGTGCAAACTGCACCGTATTAAAAAACTACAAACCTCAGCGTACCACCGTCAATCGAATGGAGCCTTAGAAAGAGCCCATCGTCCACTCGTAGATTACCTGCGAAGCATTGTGGATGGGAATTCCCAATCATGGGACCAGTACCTGAGAACGGCAACATTCGTATACAACACCAATATACACGAAGGTACTAAGCTTACGCCAATGGACTGTCTATTTGGGTTCACCCCGGAGGTACCGACAAGCATAAAGCAACCTCCGGAACCGGTATACAACCATGACAGTTACCATAAGCTATTGAAGTACAAACTTCAACATACGTACGAAATAGCAAGGCGTAACCTGTTAACTTCCAAGAAGAAGTCGAAAGAGTACTACGACCGTAAGATACGCCCATTCACGTTCCATGTGGGCGACAAAATTTTAATACGCAATGCGCAAAAGCAAGGAAAATTAGCTCCCATATGGAGGGGTCCCTACAAGGTAGTGCAAATAAATAGTCCGGTAAATAGCGTCGTTAAGGTAGGGAGAAGAAATGTGGTGGTGCACAATAATAGGCTAAAACCCTATTACGAATAGAGGAAGCCAAAAGCAGAAGAAACCACGACAAACAAGGGAAGAAAATACACCACAGACGGTGTAGGGATCAATGCTACAGTTTGATACTTTAGTAGCCAAGCTTCATTCCTTTTCTAAGAATGAAGCTATCACTATTTAAGGGGGGAAGGTATTGTTACGAGCCGACATTGAGTCCAGGTCCCCCCAGAATCCACTAATCCCCCTTTGATTCCCCTCTTTACCTGTAAAAGGAGAATAACGCACCAAGTAGCTAATTTGCATAAACTACTTTATGCAAATTCTACTTGGCGGAGAAATTAATAAAAAAAAATAATAAAAAAAGACGTCAACGGAAATAAATTAAAAAATGACAATTCGCCGTAAACTTCCAACTAGAAAGATAGATAACGGAAAATAGTCAAAAACAAATATCCACCAGAACGACGATTGAATCTACAAAGAATAGAAAGATAGATAACGAAAAATAGTCAAAAACAAATATCGACGAAACAGCGATTGAATCCAGCTGAACGGGGTAGCACGACGTTCAACGCCCCCTGCAACTTGTCGCAGACAAACAACAGCTGCAGCGACCGCTCAACGGTAAATATACAAGTAAGTCCATTTAAACTTACCCATAAATATATTAATAAATATCAAATATATTATTATTACAAATATATTATCAAATTGTATATACAAAAAATATAACATAGCTAAAGGCAATTAGCACCTCTAATTCCGTGCAAGATCCCAAAACCGACAGGCGCACGTGCCCAAACAAAGCCATTGCGGAGAAACAGCAATTGATTAAAACGCTGTTCCCATAGAGAAAAGCAAATATAATTATCCTACCAGAGGATAATTATGGTGGACAAAAAGGGATCGCTAGGAATAATAAACCGAACAACGGATGCCTATTCTGGTGGCTATGAAAAATCAACACTATCCCAGATAGAGGTTTGTGATGGGAAAGGCAAACAAAGCCTTACATCCCATAGTCCGCGTACACATCCGAAATACAGGCGACCTTTGCCGGATGCCAGATGTGCAGAGCAAATAAAGTACGGAAAGATCGGAGAACAAGCGGCGGCATCCGATCCAGAAACAAAAGAAACATGATTCCGACCACCGACATCGAATGATGATAATGATGATAAGTAGGTAAGAGTTCTCTTTTCCAGATCGTATGGGAAATTCTCCTTTAAGATACAAAGGGAAATGTTATGCTGTTAACAGATACGAGGGGTAAGTTCTGTTAGCAGATTGGATGGGAAAATTTTCCTTTGCAGATGCGGGCTGATTAATGCAAAGGGGATATTTTTAGGATAGGTCCAGGCAGTCTGATTTCGATCGTCAGCGCGACGAGGAGTATAATTTTGATAGTCAAAGGACCAGAGAGTACATTTCGAGGTAGGAAAGTGAAAGTAACGTCGAGTGTCGAACGTTCGTGCGGTGCGACGAAGTGCTTCAAAATCGAAACAGAAAGAAAGTAAATTAAAAGCATTAGCTAAAATTGTGTTGTCGACATCGTGAGAGTTCCTATAGACTAGACACAGCATCTAAGTATATTAAAACAAAACAAAGAAAATCAAAGCGTTAACAAAACTTCAAATAAACATCAAACTTATTAAAACAAAACAAAACATTTCTCGGAGTTTCATTTGTGTGTTGAACTAAGTTTTCGTGTGTAGCTGTGAACAGTGTTCGGCGGAGCACTCTAACGTAAGTAGCCATTGACATTCCATACCCATAGGACACTATCCCCCAAAAACACTATCCGCCAAAACACTCCCACAGACCGTAACGCCGAGCAATTTCAAACTTTCCCCAGCCTCGAGGGCCCGGCTATTCATCATCAGATGTGGAACCGATGATCCAGTTTTCTTTGTGAATGTTGTATATTGGGTCTTCGTTGCATTGAAGTCGACAAGATTGGCCTTTCCCCACTGCAGGACTTTATCCAGATCCCGATTCAGAGAGTCAATCTGTCTACATCTCAGCCAGTGTGACGTTGATGCACCAATCGGCCGATCTCTCGAAAAGGAGGAAACAAGCGTACTATCATCCGCAAAACTGAACACTTTGTTATCCGTTGTCTCCAACAAATCATTTATGTGAAGCAAGAACAAGGTAGCTTTATCCTTTGGATTCGTGACTAACGTCCCGCTGTCTGTCACCGACGGGGGGAAAGAGGAGGACGCGAAGTTACCGCTGACAGCTTTTGCCACTGACCAGAAGGAGCGCGAACCAGTTGGGCACCGAAGGAGCTTATTGGTCACCCTGTCGTTCTGAGCCTTCTTCCCGGTACCAATCGCCTGGTTGCACGCGTTTCTGATTCTAACAAAATTCATTCTGTTAACATCGGTGGGATTGGAGCGCCATTGCTTAAAAGCTCTATTTTTTGCTGCTGTAATCAGCTCGCATGTTTTGTCAAACCAAGGTTTATCAGACGAACTTCGTTTGATGGAATGTGGAATATACATCTCCATCCCCAGAAGAATAATCTCTGATACCGACTCTGCGCATGCGTTAACATCGGAGTTTCCGAAGCACACCTCGGACCATGGAAAAGATGCGAAGAAATCTCGCAAATCGTCCCAGTTAGCGGCCCCATACTTCCATACATGGCGAAGCTGCGTAGGCCGGTTATTCGCTTGATATGCAAGTGCTTGTGCGACAGATACCAAGCAGTGATCTGAGTTTCCCAGTAGCGCAGAAACCTCTACGGTATAAACTATCGGTTCGGATGTCAAAAACAGATCCAGGGTGTTCGCATAATCGCCTCGGGCATCTGGCACTCGCGTTGGCTCCCCCACGAGTTGAGTCAAGTTGTGGCTTACAGCAAACATCTCCGCCAGCCTCCCAGCCTCGTCGGTTCTGTTAGAATGTAACAACCAGCCGGAATTGTGCACATTAAAATCGCCAAGGACAACAATTTCAGAAGCTGGATGGTTGATCTGTATCCAGTCGGCGGTATATGAAAGATGTTCGAAAAATGTCGCCGGTCGATCATCATTCGGGGAGCGGTAATTACGTTTAATTACGTTCCTCCGATGCGCGACGGAGAGCGGGAGTGAATGCGACCGCGCTGGCCTGCTGATGAAAATGGACTCAGCGATAATCGTCTCGTGCAGAGCTGATTCGCTTAGCAGGGGAAATTTTTGGGTGTAATTCCCCTTCACTAGGGAAAAGAATTTCCTACCACAAGAGAAAAGTAAAGTCTCTCTTGGTAGAACAGACAACCAGATCTCGTAATGGAGATCGTGGTGGTGTGTGTGAGATCGTTCAGACCTGATGTTGTCTACACATGCTCGAAAGCAATGGAACAACGAAGCAGGCAGGCGGCAAAGACAAAGGAGGAAACGACCAAATGCTTCGTTCGGTAATGCGAGTCATTGTTTACGCGATACATCGTCGCTATTATCGACGTTGGGAAAAAAGGTGCTAATGGAATACGAAATGGATGATTGTTTGTCTATTGAACAACGAATCGCTCGCCGGCTTGCTGCAGCTGTAAAAACAAGCCGTCCGACATTGCAATTCAAATGATAACAATGGGTGCCGAGTGGTTTGTATTTATGGTGCATATGCACATTAAGGAACTATTTTAAGAATTTTAGATAATGCGTTATATGCATTAAATGTCCTTGAAAAAGGAAAATGTCTTCAGGTGCCAATGCAAATGCATTGGCGGGAAACAATGGGAGTTGGGTTGTAATAATGGGGGTTCTGTCTGATAAGTTAAGAAAGAAATCTTACGGAGAATTGTATGCGAAGAGATGCATGAAAGGTAAGTTTTCTTTTCCGGGGGCTTTTTAGATTACAGATTTGATCTCTTTAATGCGCGAAGCATTTAAGGTGCTAATGCGATTGCATTAGTGAAGTTATGAGATTGGATGGAAATTATGGGGGTTTTTCAGGTAAGTAAGAGTGGGGTTTGGCGGAACCGTCGCAAAGGTCTTAAGGAGAATTGTTGGGAGGACGATTCTGGAGACGCTACAACGGTACGCGATCTACCTTGAAGCTAATGTTGTAACAAAAATCAAGCTCGGTAGACTCCGGGGGGCGGGACACCTAGCTCGAATGAGCGAAGAGGAGCCTGCCGGAAAGTCCTTTGTGGCAGGATGTATGGAGGGAGACAGCACGGCAGACCTTGTCTGCGATGGAGGGATGGTATAGACCAGGACGCCCAGAGCCTGGAAGTGCCAAACTGGATGACATCGGCTCGCAATCGAGACCGGTGGAGAGATTTGTTAAATAAGGCCAAGGCCGGATCCCGGTTTTAGTGCCGATTATGATCATGGTGAGGCCTGTGGGGGTTCTCTACACCACATGGAGAACCAACCCACAATTCCAAGCAACCGTGGCCGCTAACAGCCCGTCACCTCAACCTAACTCCCCATACAAAATCCGCAATAGCATACATCCCAAACCTTGCAATAAAACACATTCCAAAACCCGCAACAGAATACAATTCAACAGAATATATTCTAATCATCCCCACATTCATTTTTCCAAATCAATTCTTTACTGAATTCATATTCCCTCCTTGCGACCAAGCAATCTTAATTTCCCCGAAATTCATCTGCCGTAATGAAACGCATATTCAAATCTACAACGAATATTAACCATCTCCCTTAATTACACCACCCCACATACATTTTCCCAAAATTGCTTCGGTCAATAACCCAGCCAAAGCTCAACTCATAGTGTTTAAAGGCAGGAATGCGAATTGTACTAACAACACCATACGCTGCCATAACAAAATCAGAATCAAGTTAAATAACAATATAGTTAAACCCTTCAAAACCTTAAAGTACCTGGGAATAACCTTCACCAACAATCTGTCCTTCTCCGCCCACACCAAAAACTCGATTCGCAAAGCCGCAATTCAACGTAATCTCTGCAGAAAAGTGATGTACAAGCCGAATGGTCTCTCTCCCAAAGTTAAATCACTTATCTACAAACAGATAATCAGACTCACTCTCACATATGCATGCCCGATAGGGTACCATATCACACCCGCCTAAATGGAGAAGCTACGCATTTTCGAAAGGAAATGCTTCAGACTTATCACTGGCCTCAACCGACATCCCAACTCCCACAAATATTACAACAGTAGTTCGCTCTACTATGCCGCTAATACTGAACGTATAGCTCGACGCTTCCTCGAGCTGTCCATCAAATTTATCGAAAATCTTCCCAATAATCCCAACCCGATAATAAATGCGCTCACATCGACTCCGTCAGATAACCGAACTGCCTCCACATCAGAACGTTCTTCATCTCTGGCAGGTTGGTTAATAACTCTAATGAGATTGTATACCACAATACAGAGCTTTCACCTCACCAATTTAAATATAGTAGTATTCAACCCTTCTCCAATATTTTGCGTTTCAACGAACAAAGGGAAAGTAATTCCCCAACCCACATCCCTGACTAACAATATCCTCACTAACCCATAACCTACCTATTGATCACTATGCTTCCCCCTTCCACACCACACTAACTTATTTCAATAATAATTAGGTAACTAGACTAAGTTAAGTTAAGTTAAGTAAATTAGAATAGGTTAAGTAAATAACTATATCCTGGTTTTCTGACCTTTTCCAGGAAGCTCTACCCACTACAATCTTAATCCATAGTCAATATGTATATCCTATCATATTATTTGAAAACTGTACTAGTAAGTATATGTAAACAATTATAGCTAAAGTATCATAAGTTATCTGTATTGCTTATTGTAAAAATTATTGATGGTCAATAAATACAGAAATGTAAAAAAAAAAAAATGCTTCGGTCAATTCTCTACTTAATTCATATTCCCTCTTAGCGACCAAGCAATCTCAATTTCCCCGAAATTCATATGCCGTAATGAAACGCATATTCAAATCCATAACGGAACATTAACCATCACCACCAACTATACCAAGCCGCATACATTTCCCCGAAATGGCTTCGGTTAATATCTTATCTAAACGATATTCCTTGCTTGCACCCAAGCAATTTAAATATCCCGGTATACGCAACCAACCAATCCAACTCAGCTTATACGGCGAGGATTCGCTGGAACTGAATTCTTATGCGAGCATAGCAACTCTTCTCGAAATTCCTCGGAAGTGACAGCAACCTTATTTCTACTATGATTCAGCCGCCACGACGCGATGAATAGATTTTTGTTTCATTTCAACAGTCAGTCACTGTCCAACCGCCATCAAGTGCGCATCCCCCTCTTATCATCCGCCAGTGAGTCGAGCTTCAACCGCCACCCGGGGCACACACGGAGTCGACATCCGATCACCACAGTTTCGAATATTTCCATCCGGTCCACTCAGTCGGCGCTGACGTGGTGTATTTCGGTAGTCCGTTGTCGGTACGTGACGTGCATTACGGCCACCTAATGTTCAGATAGTTACTGCATTGCGCAAATACCACACAAACAGTATTTCGGATAGTTATCGGATGTATCTAGGACATTTATATATGTGTACAAAGGGTACGCGTGTAAAGAATTATATTATTAACTAGATATACTTTTTATTTACAGTGTAAGAACTTCACGCAATCAGTATTTCGGATAGTCATTGGATGTATCTAGGACATTTGTACATGTGTGCATGAATATGCGTGTAAAGAATTAACATTATTAATGGATAACCCATGTGATGGTTCAGGGGCTTGCTGAAGACGAAATAAAGAAGGAGAACATCAACAAGCCAGCGCGTTTTATTTCTTCTCTCTCTTCCCGGTTGGTGAACGTTGTCGGTTTTACTTACGCAGTAACGTGTTGGGGGCACGGTGAAACCGCGTCCGTGCTGGTGCATACCTCGTACCCCGCAATTCCTTTTAAAGTAGTGCAAATAAAAGGGCCGGTGAATACCGTAATAAAGCTAGGGAGAAGGAACGTGGTAGTACACGACAACATGCTGAAACCCTATTACGAATAAAGGAGGCCAAGAATAGGTGAACCACAACAAACGGATTATAGCGCACTAAAAACAGCGCTAAGACCAACTGCACAAAGAAAAAACTAAAATTTGAGCTTCATTCCTCTTTTGAGAATGAAACTACTAGTTTTTGGGCGGGGTGTAGTATTGTTACGGGCCCTACACCCACAACCCCCCTCCCTATAATTATAATCGCGCCAAGTAGTAAATTCGCATAAACTTATTATTATATTATTATTATTATTATTTATTGGCCTGTAGGAACCCGGAAGTTCATGACCTCACCGACTCGGCTTCGCCATCGTTCCCATCATTGTATGCACGGTCTCTATCTCCAAAGATGCTCCTCAAAACTTTATTCTCGAATACGCGGAATTTGTTTTCTTCCCGTTTTGTGAGAGCCCATGTTTCGCATCCGTATAGAACAATCGGCATGATTATGGTTCTATAGACACGGAGCTTTATGTTACGTGATAGCAGTCTGGATTTCAGCAGTTTACTGACTGCGTGCCAACTAGCGTTGCCGGAGTGCAGTCTCTTGTTAATTTCCTTCGACATTTCGTTACTGGCCGTCAGTATCGTTCCCAGATATTTAAATTCTTTAACTTTTTCAAATATCTTACCTCTGACGTTTATATGTGTTCTCTGAGGTCCACCTGCTCTCGCCGTAATCATGTATTTTGTTTTGTCTTCATTTATTTCTAGGCCCACCTCTTCTGCCGCTTGCATGATGATTTCACAGTTTTTACTAACAGTCTCCAGATTATCGCCCAGAACGGCGATGTCATCCGCATATGCGAGCACTTGTGTGACCCCGTTCAGGGAAGATCCCGCCATGTTGTCGTATTGTACCTTTCTGATGACATACTCGAGCACAAGGTTAAAAAGACACGGTGATAGACCATCTCCCTGCTTTAGTCCGTCCCGGATTTCATGGTTCTGAGAGGTGGTTTTCTATTCTGACTCGCCCTCTGTTTTCGTTCATGCAAATTTGAATGAGGGCGGCATATTTTTTTGGGACTCCCAGTTCAACTAGAATATGGTAGAGTCTCTGCCTTTCGACTGAGTCGTAGACTTTTTTGAAGTCAACGAACAGTTGGTGAACCGTCTCTCCGTATTCCCACTTCTTTTCCAGCAGTTTTCTTATTGTGAACATTTGGTGGCTTGTTGACCGGTTCCTACGGAATCCACATTGGTAGTTTCCCAGTATCTCTTCTGCGTACGGTGTGATTCTCGCCAGAATGACATTTGTTAAAATTTTGTATGCGGTTGGGAGCAATGATATTCCTCTGTAGTTTACCCAATCAGATCTGTCGCCTTTTTTGAAAATGGGGATGACTATTGAGGTTTTCCATTCTTCCGGAGTGACTTCCTTATCCCATATTGTTTGGATGAGCTGGTGGATCTTTCGAGCGGTTGCCTCTCCTCCATGCTTCACAAGCTCTGCCGGTATGCAGTCGACTCCGAGAGCCTTGTTTTTCAATCGCAACAACTTCGTCGAAAGAGCGCCCTGAGATCTGAGGCTCAGCTGTATGTACGCTTGGTGCATTTATCTGTGGTTGATGGATGCGTACATTGAGCCGGTTTTCAAAGTACTGCTTCCATCTTGTCACGACATTGTTTGTTTCTGTGACCAGACAGCCGTTTGCGTCTCGAATTATTTTGGCTCTCCGTCGGTAGCCATTTCTAATTTATGCCGACATACATACCTCTGATGTTCTTTGCCCTAGAATTTTCTAGGATTTTTTCGGTCCGAGTCTTCTCCCATTTGCGTTTTTTGCATTTGAAGAGCCTCATTGTCTCTCTCCGAATTGTCGCGTATCTTTTTGCGTTGACTTCATCATATCTTTCTAAGTGGGTCACTCTGAGGCGTTTACGTTCTTCGATCTTCGTCCTGCACTCATCGTCAAACCAAGGTTTGGACTTAATTGTTTTCTTAAATCCTAATACCTTTTGGGCTGTTACTTTGATTGTGTCTCTGATCGATGTCCATTTAGTGTTCACACTATTAGCTTCCTCTTCCTCACTGCTCGCATTCTCTAGAATGCTAAATCTATTCGTTAGTTCATCTTGCTATTCAGCCCTTTTGCGTAGGTCTTTCAGTTTCTCAGTGTCGAACCTTTTGCTTGTCTCCCGTGACTGCCCATGTGGGATTGCTGCGAGGCGACTCCCGATTTTGCCAATCACTAGAAGATCATTGGAGTCGCAATCTGCTCCTCTATATGATCTTACGTCAAGGATATTCGAGTGGTGTCTTTTATCTATGAGGAAGTGGCCTATTTCGTTACGCGTTACGCCGTCGGGTGATATCCATGTGGCTTTATGAATTTCCTTGTGCTTGAACAGCGTGCTTTTTACTAACAGATCTTTTGACGCTGCGAACGTGATAATTCGAATTCCATTATCATTTGAAACGCCGTGTAGGCTTTCTTTACCTACAGTTGGTTGGAAGATATCTTCCTTTCCAATTTTCGCATTGAGGTCCCCGAGGAGGATTTTAACATCGAATGATGAGATCCCATGAAATACATCCTCTAGGGTCTCGTAGAACGTGTCCTTCGTTTCTTCGTCCGCAGATTCTGTTGAGGCGTGTACGTTTATAAATACATAATTGTACCATGGTCCCTGTATTTTTAGCACCGGCATTCGGTCATTAATAAATTGCACATCTTTTACATGGGGCGTAATCTTCTTGCTTATGATGAAGCCAGTCCCGAAGTTATGTCGGTACCTCCACACGCCAGTGTAAAGCCGTTGGTTTCGATTACTTGATGTGGGAGTCGGACTTCCTGAAGCGTGACGATGTCCATTTTATATTGTTTGGCATTTTCTACGACCGTCTGTATCGCCCCTGGTTTATATAACGTTCGAACGTTCCACGTCCCGATGCGTATATCCCGCCTTTTCCGTTTTACCATACGTCTTCTTTTTGCCGAGTCGGTGTTTTCTTGATGATTTGTTCCCTTATGGTAGTGTCGACTCATCACACCTACGCCTACCTGGTTTTTCGTTAGATTGTTTTTTGTATATTGATTATTCGTGTTTGTTCCCACGAGTCTTGGAGTTTCAAATAGTAGGCCACATCAGAGCCCCTCTTTGATATGGTAAGGTCTGCTTACTGCTCTGATTCGACCAGGTGTCAGAGAGGCCCCGTTATAATACAGCCGGTATACCCCTGGCTGCAAACCATCCAATGGGCACGGTGACGCGTAACACCCTGGATTAGGGGCGGTAGATCTTTGTGTGTTACTCCTCGCTAGCCTGTCTGACATGGGTAGCACTACTGGAAGCGTATGCTTCCGTCTGCATAGCCTGAGTGATTCATCATAGTTTAACCCCCGCACCACGTCAAGGTTTCTACCAAGCGGGGAAAATTTGCATACACTACTTGGCAAAAACCTAAACAAAAAGTTGGCAACGAGCAATAGATACAAGTCGTCAGAAAACATTGACGAAAAGTTTTCAATCCAGAAAAATTCGCCGAACAATCTAGTCGGAAATTAATCGACACCTTAAAACATAACTCTCTAAAACCGTGATCGTAGTGCAGCAAAACTAACTTTATATTCGACGCAAGGATAACCTAACAATTGTGAAACCGCCCATATAAAACGTATAAACCTCGGAACAACCGCGTGTGAAGCCCATTTGTATGAAACATACAAACCTCGGACCAACCGCGTGTGAAACCCGTGTGCATAAACTACAAGCCAAATATATAAACAGGTGTCTCAAGAAACCATCAACCCCCTGCACCCAGAAGAGCAGCGCCGTCGTCCGAGAAGCGGTCCGACGCCAAAACCCACGTAAATCGATATAAGATTTATACATTCCCAGCCAGTCGTTTGATCATATTTAAACGCGCAGTATCGTATTTAAATGAAATCTTATTTGTTAAATTATATATACTTAATTGTTGAAATGATACATAACAATTTGGCGCAGCCGGTGACCACCATCTGTGGGCTGTATTAGAGTGGAAAACTTTTTAAATCTGTAAATACTTAGAGATACAGACCACAACACTCTTTTGGTCCTTCCAAATAGGGACCTTGACCTTCGCACCATGAACATTCAGTTTGCTGTTAATGTTGAGGTAGGTGGCAACAATCCACCGTGCGTAGTATTTTTTCTTCTTGGGGTTGTCGTGAAGTATTCATTTCTTTCTCTCCACAGTTACTGCCTTTGAATCAGCTGCTCGCAGGTGAAAAATCGCATTTTAACATCTCGGATTTCAGTTCATAAGACACTCGATTGCTTTGCTTTTGGATCATTCCCATGGATTTCAATCGTACGGAAACTACTTGCTGAGCCATTCCCGATGATTCAGCAAGCCCCTCTTGCATTAGACTCGGATCTTCATTGAGTAATGCCTCCAAATCTTTACCTCCGAATTTTATGACTGCCCACGGCTCTCCTGAGAGAAATATTTTAAAAAGACCAAATTTTGACCTCAGCTAACAATCAAACCTTAGAGTAAAATAATAAAACCACCCAATGAACAGACAAGTCGTTATTATTACTAAACCAGGCCTTTGGCAAAAAGGTATCATCTATTATGTACTACAAATGAGAGTGAATCTCTTACATAAAGAGAGAAAAACATACGTTTCTACTACACATACACAAATAGTAGGAAAATAAATAAACTTAAATACACATATAATTGTATATAATTTAAATTTAGTCTTAATTAAGATAAATTAACTACTGGAAAGTACTTTCCAAGCCTCCTTATCTTCTTCATGGTCACGGAACATTTTGAATCTGTTTTGTTCATATTCATGTTCATCCCGATGTACAGGTCGATTTCTTCAATGGAATTTATGTCGCAAACGTTCTTAAGACCTTGAGATTTCTGCGGGTTTGAAGAAATCAACTTCTTCACTGTCCACGTGTCAGTTGTGTTATTGGCATCATTTGAATTGAGTGAAATCTTATGAAACTGTTGAACTATCGGTGATGATGGATCATTGCAATGATATACTGTTGGGTTGTTGTTGCGGTGGCGCATTTCATACTCTTGAGATTCGGTTATTCTGTCTAGTGATTGACTTTCGCGTATTCGTCTTCGTCCACTAACTTTTGGCAAGCAGTTCTCCATGAGGGAGCATCCTTTTTTTTGTTTTGTGTAATTACTCTGTGTGTCATCTTGTTTAGTGTGTTCGTCCTTCTTACCAGAATTACTTTTGCCATCGTTCGTACTGTTTAAGACATTATTAGCATTGCCCTGACTTGAACCAAAGTTAGTTTGATCTTGTGAATCGCTGGAGTCGTCATGGGAATCACGTCGGTGGACACGAAAGCGAGTTGGAGTATCTCCACCAATCTTGTTAATTTTCTTCTTTCTCGATTTTGTATCGTCATCAGATGCCTCAGAGCTACTGCAGGAGGGTGTACGCATTTTATTCGACTTGATTCGCCTGTGCATGAGTACTGGATTCTTGTTCCGTATCTTGCCAACATCTGAATCTTTTATAGCTGCAAATTCTTGCTGTAAGTCGGACAGATTCTGTTCATTGGTAATAGCAGCGGCTTCTTGATTCTCACTGATAGGTGTAATTTTTTGGTTGACTCTTTGTTGTAACGGTGCACCCTTAGTAAAATCACATTTACTAGAATTTGATTTAACCTTCATGGGGCTGTGTGACTTTTTGTATGCATCTATATTCGAAGCCTGATGTTCGTGCAAATGTAAATTGTCCATATGTAAAATTGCAGTGTCCTGCTTTGAACTAACATCGGCGGTCTTTGGGCGAATAACTAACTTGGAGACATATTGAGGATCTTGAACAGCTTTGCCACAGCTTGAAATGGAACTACGTATATGACTTCCCATTTTCAATTCGGTCTTGTCCATGAATTCTATGCCTTCCTCTTCGTCCTCTTCTTTGACAATGCTACATTTACGATTACGTTTTTCCTGCAAAAAAATTTGTGTAGGTGTTTGTTAGTTTCCATTATTCCAATCCCTACCGATGCAGCTGTATCTGGGGTATACTCTGTTGAATTGCACACTTCAATATTTACAGGAACCATCAACTTGTTGGTTTGTTCATTTCGCTGCTTGTTGTCGACAGGAGCAGTTCGATTTGTTGGTGTATGTCTGCAAGAAAACACCACTTGTTAGTTTATTTAATTAAAGCAATGTAACAACTTAAAATAGATCTAAACCACCAATTTAAATTAAATTAAATTAAATTAAATCACATTAGTCCCTTTAACACACCGGGTTTGTCAATATCAGAGGTTGCACCTATTTTGCACAAGGTAATGGCAAGCAAGTATCCAAGACGGGCAACGACTATAAAAAAAACTACTATTGGTTAATGAAGGCTCTCGGACTCAGTGCGTGTGTGCACTTGAAACGATGAATTCTGACTCTCGAAAACGCAACGTCCCCGGTACGTGTGGGTTTCTCGGTGGTTACGATCTGACTCCTCGACGATCGGTTGTGGGAAGTCCACCGCCGCGGTTATCGCACCGAAGATCCAGCCAGTCATGGCTGGGGTGGGTTTCCACTGAGTGGGTGAGAGAGAGACGCGGAATTTTCCTCTCAAGCAGCAGCCAATAAGGAAACAGCGAGAGAGTTCTCGCTGGAAGGGTTCCGGTACATTAGTGTACGCAATTGCATCGGAGATTGGGTGTAAAGAAGGGAATTCAACCAGTCAGCTGTGCAAACAAATGTTCGCTCGACAGCGGCCGAAAACGGTTGGTCTGTTTATTCTAGCAATTCGTTTATGCTAGAGAATATTGCCGTGCAGGCCTTCTGTTCATATATTGTGTATACAGAAGCGTTCTGTTGATAGCCAGCGTGAGAATCGTTAGACGTGACCGATGCGGTAATCGTTCCTCGATAAGGCAACGGATCATGTAATTGGTCATGCAGCTGTACAAATAAATGAACGTACATGAAGGTTAAAGCCATGCCGTTGTAAGCAATAGGAGATATTGCGGAAGGCAGGAATGTATTCTTTTGTGATGTTAGGTCAACATTTATTTTTAGAAAAATATAACGTAGAGCATGATCATTGGTATGATTGTTTGAATAACAATCATGGTCGTGTCCGATTCAATGGGTGCTTATCGCCTATACCCGCGGTAAGGGCTAGCGTGGAGATTTGTTTAGTTTGGGAAAACGATACGTGGGACATGATTATTGGTATGGTTGTTTGAACAACAATTATGATCATGTCTAGCTCGATGATCGGTTATCGGCTTAGGCGATCGATCATCGAAAATTTGGCTTGCAGACGTGCAAGCAAGCAAGTTGCCTGACGTGTCTTTTTTGGACCAACGGATTGTTGGAACAAGCACACACAGAAGGAATGGCATGTGTTTGATGGGCATGTGGCCGCCATAGGAACCGATCGGTTCATGGCAGATGAACCGAGATGGTTTAGTTGATATGCTTTCGCATGATGCCATGGCAAGATGATGATCTTGCCGTGGGCTTATTTTTCAGGTAAGAAGTAATGCTTAGTAAAGTATTGGAAGTTGGGAATGGGGAGTTGGGTTAGGAAAATGGGTGGTTCTTTGGGTGAGCCCTAAAGAACCGCCACAACACCACTATAAAAATTTAAAATAAATTGTCTTTTGCAATTTTTTGTTGATAGATGAAGAGGTTATTGTGGCGACTCCACGAACTCAGAAACCCACCAATTCGTTCATCCAGCAAAGGGGTCATTCAGCGTTTGGCCAACACCTCCACGGCTCTTTTATAACACATGATTCATAAAGCTAAGGTTGTCTGACGATCTGAATTCTGGGTAAAGACAATTAGCTATAAATGATAGCTTAACGCGTTATCGCCAGATGTGGCTGTCTTGGCGTATCCCAGGCGAAAGGTTGTTACCCGACTAATATCGGTATCCGTTATTACTACGCTGTTTAATAACTGTTGTCATTCGATAAGACATCTCGCTATTAGGATCTGAAAGATTGGATACTGTTTTGGAAGATTGTTGATTAACCGATACGGATTTAGTAGAAATCCCAGGTATATCTTGGCTGACATTTTGAGTTTCAGAAAGTTATGTGCTCAACGAGTGCCGCATTTACTAACAATGGAATAAAAATAAATTCGACTGCAACTTTCTCAGCAACATTTGGAATTGGATTTGGATTAAGAAGGGATAAATAGGATTTTGAGCGTCGTTTATCACAATAGAAGAGACCTGAGAACATAACCGTGATCTGGAAGTAAAGTAAGATAAAGAGTATTTTGAGTGTCGTTTATCACAATAGGGAAGACTTAAGTACATAACTATGATCCTGAAGTAACACAAGACGCTAAGGAGTAATGTCAATTCATAAATAAATCGTCGTAAAAATCTATGAATTAAAATACGAATTGTTGCAACATCCCACTATTCGCCAAATTTAGCTCCCTCGGAATTCTAGCTATTCTCACATCTCTAAATTTTAAGCCTGGGGAACAATTTTAATTGAACTATTATATTATATGGTTAAAATTTGTTTGGTACATTTGTTAATGATTTTCTTTCCTTATCGGGGTCCATGTTGTTGGCCGTCAATTGTTTCCGGTGGTGTCTGGCTTGGAGAGTTGTAAATTCCCCCGTAACGCAATATCCACGAATAAACGCAACAAAACCGACGTAATTCGCTATAGAGAAACAACGGAATACCTTTTACTGGTCAATTTATTTCGAGATTTATATTATCAGGTGTTGGCCAGAGGTTCGGCCTTTGGGGACTAACTGCTGAGGGCTTTAGAGACGGACCCATATAGTGTTTTATATTTTAATTGATTGGCGTTCTTATGTGTCCAACGGCAATCTAGAGACTGATCCGTATTGTACTTTATATTTTATTTTGACATTTATATTGTTGTTACACCTCGCTACACAACCCCCTCGAGTAGCAATCATCCTCACAACTGACATTCTTATTGCACACAAAGCAATGTACAAACAATTAACTGACGCCTTTTTAATGTTCATATCGCATACCCACCTTCCAAAGCTAAACGCTTATCGTGTATCATTGCACCCGATGCAAACAAACGGTTGACATACGATATCCGATTCCCACTTCCCAAGGCCACTCGCTAAATGCATTTTGCTTCACCAAGCAAGCACCTGTTCTCGGACCTATCCACACGGTTTCATATTTCGAACGCATTTTTTGCTTCATGCCCGAAAACAAGTGTCATACAAGTTATATAACACGGTCGGTGCCTTCAAATGCTATTAGCGACGACTTCACTGAGCGTCGATCAAAATGCTAAGATCTTCGGAAGGACAGACACAGCAACGAAACGCAAATCGATCGAACGATACGATTTGAACGAGGGCCAATGTACTTTAATTAGTTCGGTATATGCAGCAATCAATTAAGTAATTGCTTAAGCCAATACCGTTGCACCTTAAGCAGGGCAATTAAGTGGAAATGATCATTGCGAATGACTCGTGCCAGGCTGAGGTAAACGCATCGTCTGCACTTCCTCGCCTATAATTCAGGTATAAAAGAGTGGTTGCAAATGGACAGAAAACCAGAACTAATCAATCAAGCAAAGTGTTGCAGCCTGGCAACGGTACAGCGGGCCCTTTGCTTTGATTAGATTAGAGGTGATAAAAGTATAACTTAAAATAACAAAAGTCTAGAGTAGCTTAACTAACTTCAAATAATAAAAGTATAAGTCTATAAAATAATAAAAGTCTAAGCCAGAATAGAATTGTCAGTAAAGTGTTCCGGGATGGTTATTCCCGATTAATAGTCTCAAACCAATAAAGTTACGTAGAAAGAAAAAGTCTCGTTTATTTAACACAAAACGGAAGCCAGCCATCCGCCGGACAACGAATCCTCACCAGTGTCGAAAAGGATCAAGTCTTGAACACAAACAGGTAAAAATAATTTTATGCTAACACCCTAACTATAAACTGGTGTTACATTGGGGCCCGAACAGGGACCTATCCTAATAATAATCAATAATCTCGGAGGATTGTCCCCCGAGAGATAACTTAATATTTTATGTTAGCACCAAGATTATTTTTGGTGTTACATTGTAATTGATTGGCGTTCTTATGTGTCCAACGCCAATCTAGAGACTGATCCGTTTGGTACTTTATATTTTACATTTATATTTTAATTGATTGGAGTTCTTATGTGTCCAACGCCAATCTAGAGACTGATCCGTATTGTACTTTATATTTTAACTGATTGGCGTTCTTATGTGTCCAACGCCAATCTAGAAACTGATCCGTATTGTACTTTATATTTTAATTGATTGGCGTTCTTATGTGTCCAACGCCAACCTAGAGACTGATCACGAAACCAAAAGGTGCCGCCCCTTTATACTCTTCATCTAAAGAGATTTGTTAAAAAATGTGTATAATTCTAAGAAGCACAAACAAGATTTTGTGTGCGCTTTAATTGGAATGGGGTGCCAGGACTGATATCGGAATTTGTCTGAACAAATTCCCGGAAGGTAAAATTAAGAAATGCACTTGCAAATACGTATTTCATGATGTTAGAATTATTTTGAATTGAATCTGCGCGACAAATGAACATTTGCTTTAATTTGTCGCGCATATGATTCAATTGCGGATGATGATTGGGATTATGGATAAGAGTAAGATAATTGCTCTTGGTTGATAAATTTATGATGTACCAATGGGGGGTTGGATGAGAGTAGTGATTTAAGATCACTACAGAACGAAGAAATAAAACCAACCATGGGAACACATTTCGTCTTCCGAATTCTTACTTCAGATATGGAATCCATAAACTAGAAGATCATTGGGGCAAGTGTTCTGAAGTTCAGAAATTTACACTGAATTATGTATTTCAATCCATAAAATCATGTTTTCCTATTGAACGACAAAACTTATTGAACAACTCAATAGCCGCTGAATGCAAGGATGCTGTTCTAAGGTTAAAAAAGTGGGCATACGCAGGGTAGAAATTGTATCTTAAGCGGCGAATGCGACAACGATCGACGTGAAATTCGTTTGTCTTTGGTACTAGTCAGGAAATAAATACTGCCTCAGAGGAGGATGCACTTCGGGATCCGCAATGCATGACTGAAAGCGACTATCATAGATTCTTGATGTCCCACGTTACTGTTACGATATTAGAATAAATATTCTAGTACTTTGTACTAGAATATAGCGAGGAGCAATCCCTTGCCATCTTACGGAGCTCGACTGATGGGCCGGTCCGAAAAAAGGTTGGCTTAGGTGGTATGTCCGTTTCAAGGTGAGATACCGCCCCGTAATGCTGTACAAGCCGCGGTACCATCGAGAGAAATTTTCGCCATGATGGTACCTTCTGAGATAAAGAATTCTGGAGGTAAACTAGCTTTCCATTCGGACCTCCGGGGGGACTATGTCAAAGGGAACATCATGCAAATACTACGATAAATAACTGAACTTTAAGAAATTCGTCATCGCGTAATCGAGTTCGTTCCCGAAACTCCGTGGACATTCGATTTATAATGCCATTTTATAACATCAGGGGCATCGGTTTCACCAATGTAAACGCACTCCACTAATATTTGCAAACAACGAAACCTGATATCCTTGCCCTAACTGAGACAAAGGTCGATTCGTCGATTGATTCGACATATCTCCGTTGCTCAGGATCCGACTTATATTCGTGATTCCGTTTTAAGGGTGGAGTTTGCGTCTTCGCACGGTCCGATCTGGCTTTCCAAAGGATGGAGGCTTTGGAACCCAATAACATGGACATCATATGGTTGAGGGTCGTGCTGAGGAATTCTGTTAAATTTCTTTGTTGTCTTTGCCGCTTCCCGAATGACGATCGACCGGCGACCCTTTTGAATATCTTTCACGTACCGCCGACTGGATACAGATCAACCACCCAGCTTTCGAAATTGTAGTCCTTGGCGATTTTAATGTACACAATTCCGGCTGCTTGGTATGTTACGGACCTCGCGTCCATGCCCTCGTCCGACACCCACTAATTCCTGCAAAACTACTTTATGCAAATTCTACTTGGCAATAAAAAAAATAATAAAAAAAGGCGTTGCCCCGAATAAAATGAAACGTCATCGGCATAAAATATATTCATTCGATACCAGACACTAAGCTAAGCTAGAGCAGAGTAGTGCTCCTCAATTAAAAACCAAATCAAAAGAAAAACTTAAAATAATAGAATTAAATAAAACAATTAGTGGAGATACTCCAATTGCAAGACCGAGTGCACGAGTAAAATATCCGAAGTGCAACCGCACCGATTCCATTACAATTCATTGGAACAATAATTGTCAACAACCAACAGCTAGCTGAACAGGGGAGCACAAGACTCAACGCCCCCTGCAACCTGTTACCAGGGACCAGACGAGCTACAGCGACCGCTCCACGGTCGACCAAATAAGTTCATTTACTTTTGAAATATTTCATTTACATAATACCTTAACTATATTTAATTTAAATTGTGAATATATTACATAACAGGTACATTCTAACAGAACCGGGAGGCTAGCGGAGATGGTCGCTGTTAGCCACAACTTGACTCAGCTCGTGGAGGAACCTACGCGAGTGCCGGATGCCCGAGGTGATTACGCGAACCCCCTGGATCTGTTTTTGATATCTGAACCGAGTATTTATACCGTAGAGGTTTCTGCGCCACTGGGAAACACAGATCACTGTTAGATATCGGTCGCGCAACCACTTGCATTTCAAACAAATAACCGAAATAAGCACCTTCGCCATGTATGGGGCTGCCAACTGGGACAATTTGCGAGATTTCTTCGCATCCTTTCCATGGTCGGAGGTGTGCTTCGGAGACTTTGATGTTAACGTATGCGCGGAGTCGGTCACAGAGATTATTCTTCTCGGGATGGAGATCTACATTCCGCAATCCATTAAACGAAATTCATCTGATAAGATGGTTTGATAAAAAACGCGAGCAGATTACAGTGGCAAAAAATAGAGCTTTTAAATAATGGCGCTCCAATCCCACCGAGGTTAATATAACGAATTTTGTTAGAATCGGAAATACGATTGATACCGCGAAGAAGGCCGACAACGACAGAGTGACCTGTCTGCTTCGCGCTCCTTCTGGTCAATGGCAAGGGCTGTCAGCACTAACTTCGCTTCCTCCTCTCTTCCTCCGTTAGTGACGCGTAGCGAAACACGTCACAAATTCAAAGGATAAAGCTAATGTGTTCGCGAATTTAATTTCCGCGAATACAAACTTCGATGCCGGTCTTTTGGAGCCGAGCCACCTGTGATCGCGCCGACACGGTCTTCCGCGTACTATTCAACGCATTCTACGTAGGAAGGCAATCGGCCCGGACGGAATACCAGCGATAGTCCTTAAGAACTGTGCTCCAGGACTATCGCCGGTTCTTGGCAGACTTTTTCGCTTATCTTATGCACGGAGAACCTCTCCTGCCTGCTGGAAAATCGCTCGAGTCCAACCAATCCCAAAGAGGGGAACAAAGTGTCTCCCACAAAATTACCGTCCGATAGCATTACTGTCTATCTTATCTACGGTAATGGAAAAGGTCATCAATGCCGAGTTAATTAACTACTTGGCGTCCAACGCACTTCTGAATGATCGTCAATACGGATTCCGTGGCAGGCGGTACACCAGAGACCTTTTGACCATTATAACTGATGGACATCTGCGATTGAGGGGCATGGTGAGTCAAGGGCGGTCGCATTGGATGTCTCCAAGGCTTTTGACCGCGTCTGGCATGGGGCATTACTGAGCAAATTTCGTTCATATGAACTTTCACAGCAGCTTTGCGACTGAACGAATAGCTTCCGTGAACAACGATCGATCCGGGTTGTTGTGGACGGCGAATCTTCGGATCTGTATCCTGTTAATTCTGGGCTCCAACCTTGTTTTTGCTTCACATAAATGATTTATTTGACACAACGGATAACCGGGTGTTCAGTTTTGCGGATGATAGTACGCTGTTTCCTCTTTTTCAAGTGATCGACCGATTAGGGCATGTATGTCGCATCAGCTGAGATGTAGCCAGATCAACTGTCTGAATTGGGATCTGGATAAGGTCCTGCAGTGAAGAAATGCCAACTCGTTGACTTCAATGCGACGAAGACATAACATACAACATTCACAAAGAAAAGTGGAACATCGTTTCCACAACTTATGATGAATGGTCAGGCCCTTGAATCTGGGGAAAGCTTGAAATTGCTCGGCGTCACGGTCTGTGGGAATGTGTCGTGGCATAAACACGTGTCGAACATCCCCGGGTCCGCCTCTGGAAAACTGAATTATCTTTTTAGAACCAAGAAATATTTTACTCGGGTTCAACTCTTTCTTCTGTATAAATCCCAAACTAGACCAGCGTTCGAACAGTCCTCTCATGTTTGGGGCTGCGCTCCTAAGCATAACCTCAACCTACTTGAGAGCATACAGAGACGAGCGATCCGTCTGATCGGGGACACGGCGCTGACGTCGGTACTACAGTCGCTATCACATCGAAGGCGCGTAGTTGACCTCTGTCTGTTTTACAGATATTATTACGGGTAATGTTGTTCCGCGCAATTCGGTTTATATGCGCTCCACGAGACAATCCGACGGATCATACCAATTTGCGGTTCATCTCCCGACGGTGCGAACATCTCTGCAACAGAACTCGTTCCGTTACAGAGCGGAAAGCTGTGGAATTCTCTCCCCGCGCGAATGTTTCCGGAGCGTTACAACCCGCAACTGTTCAAAAAGAACTCCAACAGTTATTTGATGGCATATCTTGGTGCTATAGGTTCGCCTGGTCTGAGATGTCTAATTAAAAAAAAAAAAAAGTCAGCGAAGTGATGAAGAACAGAGAAATGCTTTTAAAAGAAAAAAGAAGAGTTTTCAACGTGTACATTTTGCCCTGCTTAGCTTATGGCTGTCAAACCTGGGCAGTTACAGAAAAAATGGCAAGCAAACTAAGGGGACGCAAAAACTCTAGAAAGGAGTGTTAGTGGTCTCAAAAAAAGGCAAAGTCCGCCTAAAAGACATTAAAGATGCTACCAAGTTCAAAAATGTACAAACGCTTCATAGAACCCTCTAATGGAAATGGAAAGGAAAAAGAATGGTATCAAGTGATGGAAAAGGAGGAAAAGGACGAAAAGGAAAAAGGAGAAAAGGCCAAACAAAACGATTGGGAGAAGACCTAAAAGATGTGGCTGGCTCTACATGGATATAAACAGCAAAAACAGAAAGGGTGGAAATCTTTAGAGGAGGCCCTTGGCCAAAGACGAACTAGTGTAGTGTAGTGCAGTAATATTTATGGGTTTGGCGCCATAGTGTGAAAATTGTGTGGAAATGTACAGTGCGGGAAAACTCATACCCTTTCCTTTCCTTGTGTCTGTTTTTCCTTTTTTTTCGCACCTCTGTTGCGTCCCTCAGGCATCGATACTCTCGTTTGATTTATAATTTTTGGAGGGCTTTTGGTGTTTTGAGTGGCGTAATATTCATCACGAAAGGGATGTGACCTGGATTTCGACACGGATCTAGTGGGGCACCTACTACAAGGGCATAACACATGTAGTGGTTACTTTCGCTTATCTATCGCCGGGTCCGACTTGCATCCTTTTCTGAGGCGGTATTGGTTTTCTGTATCAGGCCATTTCAATGACGCAAGAATTTCACGTCAATCTGTGTCACATTCGCGGCCTAAAATGCAATTTCTCCTCTGTGTCTGCCCACGTCGGTAACCAGAAACCAGCGATCCTTGCACTTAGCGAGACTCAGGTAATATATAATACAGATATTTCCGATTTTACTATACTCGGTTATAACTTAGTGCCTTTTTTCTTTGGACATCGTGGTCTAGCCACATACACACGAAGTGATATTGCATATCAGCTTCTGTCACAATATGGGATCTGCTCCAATCCAGAATTTAATTTCTCCTGGCTAAAACTTCACGTTCGTAAGCATACCACATATTACTGTTTTCTTTACAGAAGCCCAAACTTGGATGGAAACGCGATAAGATCGTGACCCTATATCCACACACTGAAATCGTTATTGCGGGTGATTTTAATGTGCATAACTCTCAGTGGCTTTGTCCTGAGGGTCAGTATGTTCAGCTCTTTGCTGAGCCAAACAATTTAACTCAACTCGTCAGTGAGCCAACACGGGTACCAGATATAGATGGTCATTCCGGCAACACACTGGTCCTGTGTCTCACCTCCCTCCCAAACAAATACACAATTGAAGTTTCTTCGCCCTTGGGCACTTCAGACCACTGTGTCATGTCAGCTAAATTTCCTCTAACCAACAGCAACGCTTACGAGAAAACTCCCAAAAGAACAGTATGGTTCTATGAGAAAGCCAACTGGGAAGGTCTGAACGACATTTTTGGGAAGTTAAATTGGTCGTTATTTTTCCTCAATAATGATGTTGATTCTATAGCGGACACATTGACGGGCACGATTCTGTTTGGCATGCGAACCTTTATTCCACACAGAGTAAAGAGTATCAAGCCCAAGAGAAATATGTGGTTCGATTCCGGGTGCAAAGAAGCCATTAAGGCTAAAGAGTTGAGCTTTCGGTTGTATAAATCAAACAATACTGAGGTAATCCGGAAAAGATTTAAGAGAGCTAGAAAGGACTGTAATGCATATATTCAAGGCGCCAAGTTCTTGCATGACCAGAGCGTGAGACAAAAAATACTACACTCTCACATAGGTAGTAGAAACTTCTCGGCATTTGTGAAGAACATTCAAAACTCGGTCTCCTCATCCATTCCTTCGCTAATGGTCGATGACAGACCAGTCATCAGTGCAATAGAGAAAGCGAATTTACTTGCTGCACATTTTGCAGCCAACTCAACGCTGCCTGACACCACATCAGTTCCGGCTCAACTTGAGCATAAGCAGCATACGATGAGCCAGATTCACTTCCGAACGCGTACTGTTGCACGCGCACTCAAAGGCATTCCCCCAATCCTCTTGAAGAAATGTTCCTCTTCACTCTCTAAACCACTGTGGAAACTCTCCCATTTGTTCTATTCTACTGGCCATTTCCCAAATAGATGGAAGTCAGCCTTTATTCAGCCAATTCCCAAAAAAGGCTACAAATCGTCCCTCATGTTATCGACCCATAGCACTAACTTCTATTCTCTCGAAGGTAATGGAACTACTAATTAACCGTCAACATTCGAAATATCTGGAATCAAATGACCCACTCAATGATTGCCAATATGGCTTTCATGGCAACAGGTCCACAGCAGATTTGATGGCGTACCTTACCGAAAAATGGAGCCATTCCATCCACTACTTCAGAGAAAGCAAGGTTGTTGCACTGGATATCTCAAAAGTCTTCGACAGAGTTTGACATCCAGCCCTTTTATCAAAATTATATTCATATGGAGTGGACAATTCCCGAATCCAATGGATAAGAGACTATCTTTCTAGCCTTTCAATCCAAGTTGTTCTTGATGGTGTCAATTCTGCCTCCCATCAAATTAATGCAGGTGTTCCCCAAAGTTCTGTACTCTCACCCACTCTCCCTGATCTTTATAAATGATCTCTTGTCAATTACCCGCAACCCAATCCACTCGTTTGCTGATGATAGCACATTGTGTTTCTCATACTCATACGAACATTGCCGACTAAACTCTTCGAACGTCAATACCAATCAACAGATTATGCTTAATACGCTGAATTCCGACCTCAACAAGATATATCAATGGGGATTACCTAACCGAGTAGAGTTCAATGCCTTAAAAACTCAGTGCTGTCTCCTGTTGTCAAAGGTGAACCCCAAAGTAAATATACTGTCGGTGAATGGCACTTCCATCGACGAAGCCAAGGAACTATCAATCCTCGGCACTCGAATTCATTCGACTCTTAATTGGAATGACCACATATTTGAAGCCGCGAAAAGTGCAGCCAAATGTATGGGATTCCTTAAGAGATGCAAAAGATACATCACTCCGTCCAACCTGGCCACCATTTACAAGGCGTATATTCGTCCCAATCGAGCAGGCGGCACAAAAACTGGGACTGCTCATTAATGAGGGGAAAACTAAATACATGGTGGCAACTTCTGCGAAGAGAAGACCTAACGTTGGTCAAACTATCAGGGTAGTGGAGCACGAATGTGAAGTAGAGCAATCCTTTAACCACCTTGCGTCAATAGTATCAGCCGATAACAATATGGAAGAAGAAATACGCGAACGGCTGATCAAATCCAACAAAGCCTACTATGGTCTATCAAGGCCATCCAAATCCCGAAATTTATCCAGAACATCCAAGCTACTACTGTACAAGACCATGGTCTTACCAGTACTCATGTATGGATCCGAGGCCTGGGTGCTCAATCAAAGGCACTCTGAACTCTTAGCCGCGTTCGAGAGGACGGTCTTAAGGAGAATTGTTGGCCCCGTATGTGAGGAAGGACGATTCCTGAGACGCTACATTGTAAGAAAAATTAAACTCGGTAGACTCCGGTGGGCGGGACACCTAGCTCGAATGAGCGAAGAGGAGCCTACCCGGAAAGTCCTTTGTGGCAGGATGTATGGAAGGAGACAGCGCGACAGACCTTGTCTGCGATGGAGGGATGGCGTAGACCAGGACGTCCAGAGCCTAAGAGTGCCAAACTGGATGACATCGGCTCGAAATCGGGATCAGTGGAGAGATTTGTTAAATAAGGCCAAGACCGGATCCCGGTTGTAGAGCCGATGATGATGATAGAATAAGTCCACTCCCGTATTTGGTCAGGCGAATCCAAAACTACACTATACGTGCTCGATAGGATGCAAAAACGGCCAGTGAAACTTATTGGGGACCCAACTGGGAGTCGACCAATTCCGTCGTTAGAACATAGGCGCAACGTATCATGCCTATCTCTCTTCTATAGGTATTATCACGGTCGTCGCTCAACAGAACTTGCTGAATGTGTTCCGCTTCCTCAGACATTTTCCCGCGATACCCGTCAATCTGCTGGCGCAAGACTAATGACCTTGCCCGGAAAAAACAAATCATTATGGAAAAATTTAACAAGCCTCAGGACTTGCTAAATAAGGCCAAGACTGGCTCCCGGTTGTAGTGCCGATGATGATGATGATGATGACCCGTCAATCTGAGAATGCGCATCAGTTCACATTGAAAGTCAACTTCACGCGCACAAACAAACATAGACAGTCATTCTTTAGCCGAACTACACGAATGTGGAATACTCTACCTGATCATGTGTTTCCTCTTCGTTGTAATGTCCGGGCATTTAAGACCAAAGTACATCGATACCTCCTTTCCTTATCCACTTCCTCTCCTTCCATTCGCACTGTGCTCTGACACTTAAGGGTACTCCAAAATCCCCCTTTGTCCGCCCGTTTGTGTAAAAAAAGAAAAAACGTAGAGGCGGAAATATGGTGCTATTGTGACACCCCAGCACAAAAAAGCAATACCACCTCGAAATGGGATGCAAGCAATAGTCATACTACAATATTTAAAACAAGAATACTCGTTACGGAAGAGGGAAGAGTTCATGTAAGAATGGAAATGAAAGAAGACCAACTACTGTGAGTGTGATTCAAAAACAATACTGCGGTTCGACGTGCATTCTGGAATATATTTGATAAGGAATTACTCAATTCCTGTACTTCTAATACTATCAGCCGTCAGTACTTTCTTGTGTATTCCTCCAAAATAATACCAACTGACATCAATGGACAATGAAACATTATGACTTTAGCTCACTTGCACTGGCTTTTCAAATTACACTATGTCCTACAGACCAATAAAATTATAAGAACAATATTACCAATATATGAAGAACAGCTCCTCAATAGTATACTGGTTAGTATACCCGCCTGTCACGCGGGAGACCGGGGTTCGATTCCTCGTCGGGGAGCCTCTGGCGCAAGACTAATGACCTTGCCCGGAAAAAAAAAAACAAATCATTATGGAAAATTTAACAAGCCTCAGGACTTGCTAAATAAGGCCAAGACCGGTTCTAGGTTGTAGTGCCGATTATGATGATGATGATGAAGAACAAAACCTATGAGTTACATAACCTTTTCCCTAAACAACAGGGTAGTCACATCTTATTATCAACTGTCCAATAGTTGGAACAGTTCCGAACAAACCTACATTGGTGTGTCACTGAGAACACTGAAGAATATGTAATCAATCGATAAAACCCACACTGCTTTACGCTTGATATTAATGATGTATGTAAAAAAAAATCGAATTATGAACAGCCTGAGAATTTTCCCTCCAGTGTCCTACGTCCTAACCTTCAATATTAATTACAATAAATTGCAATTACAGCTCTTTACGTGGCTATTAATATTTTATTATCATATACCAGGTCAGGACATTAATTGAATGGCTGAAGGTAAAGTGTTCTCGTATCTCTTGCGTCAGGACATATAATATCGTCAACACAAGTGCAGCATTAGCTAGCCCCTTTCACATCTAATGAACTAAAGTTAATTATTTACAATAAAACTATAGTGTATTTTCCTAAAGGTCAGGTACAAGTAGCATAAGGCCTTCTTCGAACACCATTCGCTTCATAAATACAGCTACGCTGACCAACAGGAAGTAGAATCAGTCAATCAGCAGGGAATCTATAAATAGACATTGTCGTGGCTTGCGACCATCTCGTGTAGGCGTCTGTGATACAACGTATCATTAAATTGAAAACGGTTTTGTTTTTAGAAAACGGGAGAATCAGATGAAAGGCATTTTTCAAATTCATTAACAATTCGACGTGGTCAGAACAAATTTCAGTAGTATTTCCGATAGTTTATGAGGGAGAGATAAAAATGGAAAAGTGTAGGTCGGCCACCGTCTGTCTGAAAATATTTTGCTAGGAATAAAGTATTGGACCAAGACTACTCGAGGAATGGATGTTTACCACCCGAAATTAATTAAGTGTCTGAAAATAGTGCAAATAAACGCTGAGGAATACTTTTAATTATTATGTTACAGTGTTTGACTCAGGTTTTTCTCCATCGTTAAAGTCGTAAACAGGCAAACAGTTGTAATATTTTACTAGTCCAATGTATTGATAATCTTTAAATCACAAATGTAATTTAATACATTTTTTAAATTGATTTTAATATGAGACTGACTTTTACTGTTAAATTGTAATGAGACACCTTAAAGTTTCTAAGACGATGGCTACCAGTTGAAGAGGGATTTGGCGAGAGCAGAAGCTTCGTTTATTTAGCTTACTGCAAGCGATATAACTAACAACTACAACTAACTTAAAAGCTAAAGTATAATATATAGAGGGAGAAGAAAATGTATTGCAGTATATGAAAATATGCTAGTTGCACAACTATTCTGGACTAAAAACTATCCCTACCAAAATAAAAAAGAGTTTTTGCTAATAAGTCTACTGATTGCCTTTTTCCCACAAAAAGTTTAGGAGCGGAAGTAAATGACTGATGTGATGACGTGGAATCTCATAAAATCTAGTATTATCAAAGTCAAACAATCCTTAATTATTGACTTATTTCAATACACAATTGGTATGATTATATATTCGAAGCCAGTAGCCAACTATCAACCAAATAGATTCTCCCTATTCACATGGTAGTTGGCTATTTGGTTAAGAAAATATGCGCGCATCGGAATTACAAAAAGATGGCGCAAGACTAATAACATTGCCCGGAAAAACAAATTATTATGGACAATTTAATTTAACAAGTCTCGGATATGACTTGCTAAATAATATTAAATAATATCATCTCTCCTCTCGACTCCTCACATCTCCAAACGGACCGGAAAAACGAATTATTATGGACAATTTAATTTAACAAGTCTCGGATATGGACCGGGTACCGGTGGAGAGACTTGCTAAATAATATTAAATAATATCATCCCTCCTCTCGACTCCTCACATCTCCAAACGGACCTCGACAGCTTCTCAACTTGGTGCCGTAATAATTGCCTTGAACTCAACGTTGTTAAATGTCACTCCATCACCTTCTCCCGCAAAGGTCCCCCTGCCCCACCACGTCCCTACTTCCTGCTAAACCAACAGATATCATCTGTACCCTAGCTTAGCTTCATCCCGCATATTGATGATATTATTCTTAAGGCCAACTCTGTCCTTGGGTTTGTGAAACGCTGGTCTAAAGAATGCCCCCCATACACTAGCCGGCTCCATCTGATCAACTTCAACACACTTCTGGAGCGCAGAACTCATGCCGATTTCCTTTTCGTCCAACGTCTCCTTTCAGGCACAATAAACTGCCCAAGCTTGCTCTCCATCATTGCACTTCACACTAACCCTAGTAACCTGCGAAACCCTCATCTCTTCTATCAGCCCACCCACCACACTTCTTACGGCTCTAATGAACCCACTTCGCGAATGCTGCGGCGGACAACCCCCTACCTACCTCCTTCGATTTCAACTTAACCTCTACTGCTCTCAAACTTCATTTCCTCTTCCCCCCCCTGACCACGCCCACTCCCGGTATACACTCTTACATCCTGTACTAAGCGAAATAACTGAATGAGTAATAATTGATGGATAAACCCAGCAACCAACTCGCCAAACACCCCCCCCCCCCCCACTTTTTTTTTTAACCATAAATAAATATATGAGGGTTCTGCCCTCACTAAACTAAACTAAGCTAAGGCCAAGACCGGATCCCAGTTGTAGTGCCGATGATGACGATGAATTAGAAAAAGATTATACCAATAATGTGAATGAAACATGATCACGTAACACGTAACACACCAAACTACAATTCACTATTACTATTTATTGGCCTGTGGGAACTTGGAAGTTCATCACCTCACCGACTCGACTCCGCCATCGCTCCCTGTCCTGTGCGCATCCGATCCGATCTCCCCAAGGTCAAACCTAACATTTGGTGGAAGAACATGATGCGCGACATCAAGCAGTACATTAAGGTATGCAAAATATGTCAAACCATAAAATCCTCACTGAACCTACGTATTCTATTCTATTTATTGGCCTGTAGGAACCCGGAAGTTCATGACCTCGCCGGCTGTCCTGTCGGTCTCTTTCCCGTTGGTCTACCGTCAAGAATTCTACGTACGGTCCTATCGTTCCCCATTCGCGCCACGTGTCCGGCCCATCTTAATGTCCGCGACTTGATTACTCTCACTATTGTAGGTTTGCGGTATAGCTCTTCCAATTCGCGGTTATGGATTTATAGCGTTTGGGATGATAGTGAAGAACGTGTGATTCGAACTGACGCTATGACGGTTAGAATCACCAAAAATTGCCCCAAGGCGCAACCCATCAGGCCGCCGCCGTGTGTACGAATTCGATTTCTAAACTCAAGTACATTCGACTGATGTGGATTTGTTATGTTATCGTTATGGTTTACGGCTCTGATGCATTTTCTAAATCGATTTTCGTTCGGTATTCTTCACTATTTGCTTGTGTATTGTGTGTGTATCTGTTAGAAACGCCACAGAGTTTCCTCCATTGTCCTGCCTCCTCGTCATATTTACCGCCAAAGATACCCCTCAAAACTTTATTCTCGAATCCGCGGAATTTGTTTTCTTCCCGTTTTGTGAGAGCCCATGTTTCGCATCCGTATAGGACAATCGGCATGATTATGGTTCTATAAACACGGAGCTTATATTACGTGATGGCAGTATAGACTTCAACAGTTTACTGAGTGCGTGCCAACTAGCGATGCCGGAATGCAGTTTTTTGTTAATTTCCTTCGAGATTTCGTTGCTGGCCGTCAGTATTGTTCCCAGATATTTAAATCCTTTAACTTTTTAAAATATCTTGCCCCTACCGTTTACGTGTGTTCTCTGAGGTCCGTCTACTCTGGCCGTAATCATATATTTTGTTTTGTCTTAATTTATTGCTAGGCACACCTCTTCTGCCGCTTGCATGATGATTTCACAGTTTTACTTACAGTTTCTAGACTATCGCCCAAAACGGCGATGTCATCCACATATGCGAGCACTTGTGTGACCCCGTTCAAGGATGATCCGGCCATGTTGTCGTCTTGTACCTTTCTGATGACATACTCGAGCACAAGGTTAAAAAGACATGGTGAGGGGACACCCCCCCCCCCCCCCCCCCCCCCCCCCCGTTTTAGTCCGTCCCGGATTTCAAATGGTTCTGAGAGGTGGTTTTCTATTCTGACTCCGCCTCTGTTTTCGTTCATGCAGGTTTGAATGAGGGCGGCATATTTTTTTGGGATTCCCAGCTCGACTACAATATGGTAGAGTCTTTGCCTTGCGACTGAGTCGTGGGCTTTTTTGAAGACCACATACAGTTGGTGAACCGTGTCTCCGTATTCCAACTTCTTTTCCAGTAGTTGCCTTATTGTGAACATTTGGTCACTCGTTGATCGGTTCCTACGGAATCCGCATTGGTAGTCTCCCAGTATTTCTTCGGTGTGATTCTCCCCAGTATGACATTTGTTAGTATTTTGTATGTGGTTGGGAGCAATGATATTCTTCTGTAGTTTTCGCAGCCCGATCTGTCACCTTTTTTGAAAATGGGGATGACTATTGAGGTTTTCCATTCTTCCGGAGTGACTTCCTTATCCCATATTGTTTGATGAGGTGGTGGATCTTTCGACCGGTTGCCTCTCCTCCTTCACAAATATTTTGTATGTGGTTGGGAGCAATGATATTCCTCTGTAGTTTTCGCAGTCAGATCTGTCGCCTTTTTTGAAAATGGGGATGACTATTGAGGTTTTCCATTCTTCCGGAATGACTTCCTTATCCTGTGGGGGTTCTTTTAAGCTTACCCGAAGAACCGCCCATAATTGTAACCCAACTCCCATTGTTTTTAGATAATGCAATTGCATTAGCACCTGAAAACATTTCCTTTTCCAAGGACATTTAATGCATACAACGCATTATCTAAAATTCCTAAAAAGAATTCTTTAATGTACATATGCATCATAAATCCCAAACCATTCGACACCCTTTGTCATCATTAAAATGCAATGTCGGACAGCTTGTTTATGCAGCTGCAATAAACCGACCAGCGATTCGTTTGATCAATCGACAAACAGTTACCGCATCTTCGGCATTATCAGCGAAACTGAATTCTTCCCCATTTCCTAATGCAAACACGAACCCGGTTTCTACTGCAGGCTTATTTCGAGAAATGTTCTCTCTCTTCTTTTTGGTGCTGACAAACTCACCACCGAATTGAGGGTGAATCAGGAGTCAGATTTCATCCCCCGAGGTGTGCGCACACACAACAGTAAAGTCAAGTTTTAACTATCGAGCCACACACGCGAGTGCAAATTTCTCGCCTTACCGGGTTAATCCAGTAATTCAATTTCAATCCTGTGTTTAACGTAGATAATTTATAAATGGTTAGTGAGCTTATACTATAGACATTATCAAGAAAAGAAAAAGTGACCTGGTGCAATAAATGTTATATTAAGAATCTCCAGTGTAATGTGTATGTGCTGATACCAGATATCCAGGATTCATTGGTTGTTCACGCCAAGTGTTATTTTAATGTACAGAGATTGTCTTTAATATTGTGATCACCAAACCTAATGACATTCGGATCTTACTTATAAAAGCCTATGGCATTCTGGGAATTGTAAAGTAATAGATCAAAATTAAGAAAAATAAAAAAGAAAACTATACAACAAAATACACCAGTGCGTTTTTATCTTTCTCTTTCCTTGGTGCTTGGATTTTTGTGCACGTGTATTCGGTGGAACAATCGTTGGGGTGTATCAGTGAATCCATGTCGTACAACGGCATCCATACTTTCACTGCCACAAGCCCATATTGTTTTAATCAGTTGGTGGATCTTTTCAGCGGTTGCTTCTCCCCCATGCATCATAAGCTCTGCCGGTATGCAGTTGACTCCGGGAGCCTTGCTACTTTTCAATCGATTTATACTACAACTTCATTGAAAGAGGGCTCTGGGATCTGAGGCTCGGCTGTATGTACGTCTGGTGCGTTTATTTGTGGTTGATGGGTGCGCACATTGAACAGGTTTAGTACTGCTTCCATCATGTGACGATATTGTTTGTTTCTGTGACCAGACAGCCGTATGCGTCTGGAATTATTTTGGCTCTGCGTCGGTAGTCATTTCTAATTAAGTTTATGGCGGCATACATACATACCTGTAATATTCTTTGTTCTGGCATTTTCTAGGATTTTTTCGATTCGAGTCTTCTCCCATTCGCTTTTTTTGTGTTTGAAAAGTCTTATTCTTTCTTTGCGAATTGTCGCGTATCTTTCTATGTTGACTTCACCACATCTTTCTAAGTGGATCACTCGGAGTTAGTTACGTTCTTCGATCTTCGCACTGCACTTATCGTCAAACCAAGGTTTGGACTTAATTGTTTTCTTAAATTCTAATACCTTTTGGGCTGTTTATTTGATTACTTCTCTGATCGATGCCCATTTAGTGTTCACACTATTGGCTTCCTCTTTCTCACTACTCTCATTCTCTAGGATGCTAAATCTATTTGTTAGCTCGTCTTGATATTCAGCCCTTTTGTGCAGGTCTTTTAGGTTATGTGTCGAATTTTTTGCTCGTCTTCCGTGAGTGCCCATGTGGGTTCGCAGCGAGCAGACTCTTAATTTTGCCCATCACTAGAAGATGATCGGAGTCGCAATCTGCTCCTCTATATGATCTTACGTCAAGGATGTTAGAGTGGTGTCTTTTGTCTTTGAGAAAGTGGTCTATTTGATTACGCGTTGCGCCGTCGGGTGATATCCATGTGGTTTTATGAATTTGCTTGTGCTTGAACATCATACTTTTCACTACCAGATCTTTTGACACTGCGAACGTAATAATCCGAATCCCATTATCATTTGAAACGTCGTGTAGGCTTTCTTTACGTATAGTTGGTTGGATGATACCTTCCTTTCCCGCACACACCAAACACACTTTGTTTTTTAAATATACAGAGTGGACCTTAACTGTTCGTCTGGTTTCAATATCCAATAAAAAAAAGAATTACAGAACTTAGAAATGTTTGATTTACATTTTTAGAAACTACAAAAACAGAAAATATTCATCATATCTTATTTTAATTATGTTTCCCAAGTGACTACTGTTGGCGATGCAATCAGCATCAGCACAACGATCAGCCGTACGCCGATTGCAGGAAATACCACTCAAGAGGGAAAACCACTCAGGAGAAAATGAGTGAGAGTGAAGTACAGCCAGGAATCGAGTGAACGAGGAGACAGCTGTGGGCTATAAAAGACGAGCGCAGCGGAGCACGGGCTCCCTCAACACAGAATCCATTTACTTATTATTATCTAATATACGTAAGCAAAACCTCCGGTTGTTTGTTGAAAAATTTTCCCCAGATATCCTCTTCCTTTCAGAGGCCTGGCTCAAACCAAATTCCCGAGTTTCCATTCCCAATTATACTTTTGTTTCTAACCCCAGAACTAATGGATCTCACTGAGGCACCGGCATCTTAGTACACAAAAAATTTCAATTCAGTGAAATTAGATTTACCGATATATTCAGCATTGAATACAGCAGTTAAACTTTTTTGTGAGAACAATAAAGTGCTCGTCTTAGCATCCATTTATATTCACCCTTCACGACAACCAGATTTCCCAGATGCTGATATCTCTCAGATAATCCAACAGTACGTTCCCGCTCCATTTATAATCGGGGGAGACTGGAATGCTCGTCATACAGTATTCAATGATAATAAATGCAACAAATATGGTCGTCAGTTGCTAGCACTCCTCCCGTCTTATCCATATACATACATTGACTCCCCATTACAGCCAACTCGTGTCACTAGCACAGCCAAGTCAACAATCGACTTCTTCCCCAAGTCCGATGATGTTCACTCAGTGGGTCCACCTACACTCTCCTTTATATTTCCTTCTGATCATGGTTCCGTTCACACCACGATCCAAATCCCCTTTCTCGATACTCTACTCGTCAAACCCTGTCCCAAATTTCTCCAAAACAAAATGGAGAAATGTCAATAGGGACATAGCGATAAGTTGCTGTAACTTGTATATCCCGAAAGCATCTAACCTACTCCCTACTGAAATTGATCAAGCATCTGTAAGAATAGAGCAAATTCTAAAGGTGGCTCTCAGCAATAACACCCCGATAACCATTCCTCACAACTATTTAGGAAAGCCTTTTAGTTTAGTGGGGGAGCAGAACCCTCGTATATTCAGCTTAGTACAAGCGATAAAACTTAACAATTATCTTAAAACTATATATATAAGAATATAAACTATGGTTAAAAAGAAAAAATGGCGCGGGGGGGGGGGTAATGTTTGGCGGGTTGGTTACTGGGTTTATCCATCCATTATCACCCATTAATTCACTCCGCTTAGTACAGGATGTAAGAGTGTATACGGGGGCGGGCGTGGTCAGGGGGGAGAAGAGAGGAGATGTAATTTGAGAGCAGTAGAGGTAAAGTTGAAATCGAAGGATGTAGGTAGGAGTTTGTCCGCCGCAGCATTCGCGAAATGGGTTCATTAGAGCCATACGAAGTGTGGTGGGTGGGCTGATAAAAGGAATGAGGGTTTCGCAGGTTACGGGGGTTAGTGTGAAGTGGAATGATGGAGAGCAGGCTTGGGCAGTTGATTGTGCCTGAAAGGAGACGGTGGATGAAAAGGATATCAGCATGAGTTCTGCGCTCCTCAAATGTGTTGAAGTTGATCAGATGGAGCCGGCTTGTGTATGGGGGGAGAATCCGTGGATTCGCCCAGTTCAGTCCGCGGAGGGCAAAACGCAGAAACCGACGTTGCACGCTTTCGATTCTGCGTACATGGGACGAGTAGTGTGGAGACCAGACCTGACTGGCGTATTCAAGAAGGGGGCGGACGAAGGCTATGTAGAGAGAACGGGAAACGTAAGGATTCGAGAATTCTTTAGACCACTGTTTCACAAACCCAAGGACAGAGTTGGCTTTAAGAATAATATCATCAATATGCGGGATTAAGCTAAGCTCCCTGTCAAATAAGATCCCGAGGTCGCGTATCGAGGGTACGGATGATATCTGTTGATTTTGTAGGAAGTAGGAGCGTGGGGGGGAAGGGGGACGTTTTCGAGAGAAGGTGGTGGAGTGACATTTGACAACGTTGAGTTCAAGGCAGTTATTACGGCACCAAGTTGAGAAGCTGTAGAGGTCTGTTTGGAGAAGTGAGGAGTCGAGAGGAGAGATGATCGTTTTGTAGAGTTTGGCGTCGTCCGCATAGAGGGAGATGGATGAGTATTTAATAATGGAGTCAACATCATAGTATCTTTGCCCAGTATCCTAACCAAATTATTACGCTTTAAAAAGCAGCTCCGCCGAAAACATCATACAAGATATTGCCCCTTTATTAAAAGTCAGATCCAATTCCTATCCACTCTGATAAATGAGCAGTTGAAAAAGTTCCCAGATGAAAACTACATCTCCACACTTAAAAATATCAAATCAAATCGTGATCCTTTCAAAAACATCAACCAATCAACTGGTCGTAAATATAATCCCCGAATTGATCATCTCATCAACCCAATCAGCAATAATATTGCCCAATCCGATATGGACATAGGAAATTGCCTCGCAGAACACTTCTCAAAGATTCATCAGCAAAATAATTACCTCTCAACTTCTGGCTTCGAGGACACCTTAAACGAATACATCTCAAACAGATTATTCCCATCTTTTACTCCTTTCGTCTGTGAATTTAACAACACAAACATAGCTTCACACCCCTTAGACACCACAACTTTTCTAACTGCGGACGAATTATCCGAGATCGTAAGATCAGGAAATAACAGAAAGTCAACTGGATTAGATGGAATCCCACACCTTCTATTTAAAAAGCTACGGCCGCCGAATCTGCTCCCCATCCTCGTTCTTCTTAATCATATGATTAATGCAACACACTTCCCAGAAAACTGGAAAACTGCGGTAGTAATTCCTATTAAGAAGTCCGGTGGTAGTAATAATCCTTGCAATTACCGTCCAATATCTCTATTAAATACACTAAGTAAGATACTTGAACGCAAGATCTATCAAAATCTTCTCTCATTTGCCAATGAGAACGCTTTCATCCCCAACTCTCAGTTCGGATTCCGTAAGCGATAATCCACATGTCATGCTCTACTAAAATTTACACACGATGTTACAACCGGTCTCCAAAACCATCTACCGTGTGCATATCTCTTGATATTTCAAAGGCGTTTGATTGCGTCTGGATCGCAGAGCTTTTGTATAAATTGCACTCCATATTTGGTCTAAACTCTCACACAACAAAGCTCTTAGCCTCTTATCTTTCTGACAGAAAATTCGTTGTAAGAATAAATTCTTCTGTCTCAGAAGCTCGCAACATTATCGCGGGTGTTCCCCAATGCTCCATTTTAGGGCCAATCTTATATCTGCTATATACCTCAGATATTCCTCAACCCGTATCTCCTAATGTTGTAATGCTGAATTATGCTGATGATACATTAATTTACTACAGCAGTAAATTTGTTAAGGCTGCAAGAAATCGCATTAACAACTTCCTCCCTAACCTATCAATATACTTTAATAAGTGGAAAATACACCTTAACCCAAATAAAACGCAGCTCATACTGTTCAAGGGCAAAAACGAACACTGTACAAACAACACTAGACGCTGCCACAACAAAATTAAAATTAAACTAAACAACACTCTGATGAAACACTCAAAAACCCTAAAATATCTGGGAATAACTTTTTCTAATAACTTTTCTTTTTCCTCCCACATTAAAAATTCCATTCATAAAGCCACAATTCAGCTTAATCTCTGTATAAGGGTTATGTGGAAACCTAATAGTCTCTCTCACAAAGTCAAACTGCTCATCTACAAACAAACTATCAGACCCACACTCACGTACGCGTGCCCATTATGATACCATATCACTCCCTCCCAAATGGAGAAGTTGCGAGCATTCGAAAGAAAATGCCTTAGGTATGTCTCTGGATTACATCGACGTCCTAACTCCTATAAGTACTATAGTAACGTCCAACTCTACAATACCGCTGGTACAGAACGCCTCGATAGACGATTCCTCGAGCTGTCTATCAAATTTATGGAAAACCTACGAAATAACCCCAATCCCATAATAACCTCACTTTTAGCGAACCCTCTAGATATCAGCACTAACTATCCCAACTGTCTCCACACAAGAGTTATGTTCGCCTCAGGCAGACTGGTAAATGATTCAAACGGGATCATATACCACAACACTGAACTTACCCCCAACCAGTTTAAATACTGTAGCGAGCTTAGGGTTCGCTGGATTAATTATTTTGAATAAATAAGAGCCGTTAAATCGATTTTGAATTAATGTGACACTTTATTAGTCCGTTAATAACAACCGTTACTTTTTACTGTACACGACGATTTCTTCACTTATCGCTTCCGTACTTATCGCGTCCACACTTATTACTTCTTACTCATTACTTATCGCTTGCTTGACATTCTACTTCTTACTCATGAATCATCTCCACGATCTGTGTGCGACGTATTTATACCGTTCCCTCATTCTGATTCGGCGTTTCGTTTCCGTCCGTTCCATAATCTCGACTTTTCTATTCCAGTTTTCCAGTACCTCCTAAAATAATCTAGTATTTTGTTTCGGACTTTCTCGAAGATTCCAGTACTGATTGTCATATGCGTCACACTACCCTCCGCCTAGATTAGTTCGTCCCGAACTAAGTTCACTGGTCTCCCGGTCCAACAAAAGCCACCAGTCGATCGTGATGCATCACTTTCATCCTGGCCTTCGGCGGTGGAAGTTCTTGACCTTCTTCCAAATTTTCGACTGCTCTCCTTTTCGCGTCAGCTCTAGCCTGCCGCCATTCTTCCTTTTCCTGACGACGGAATTCCTCTTGCATTTTAGGGATCTCATGCGAATAGTATAAGAGAAAATGCATGTGCACACCCTTAAGCGCTTCTGGAGTTTGCACATCACGTAAGCGGTCTAGATCTTCATCTTTAATTACACGCATATCATCTGGTATTGGAGCATCTGTCGATTTCATAACCGTATCCAACTGGTAGTTCCGCATCTTTTCAAATAACTGGAGCGGTTTGTTCTTTGGAGCTGCCAGTAAACACCAACGTGCGTCGTAGTAATAGACTTTCCATAGATCGTCGCACGTTAATCCTAGTTTCACGTGTTCTTCTCTATAGAACGCAATTAACGGCACCTCTAGCTGTTGATTACGCCTACAATCTATGGCTTGCTTGATCTTTCCCTCCGTATGTGGTGGCTTACAATAGCGGTGTCGACCTCCAAAATCCGTTGATCTCTCTTGTTCGGAAACAGTTGATTTACAAAACGCATGTTTGTAAATCCATTCAGCTTCATCTTGTAGTTCATTGGGTCCCTCTGGAACAGGCGTAACCGGAACTTGGCGCAATTGCATTCGCTCAGGAATATCTGTTTTACGGATTTCATTGTCCAAATCAGTAAAGTGACCCCTTTCCAATTCATCATTGAAATGTTTTGCCGCCTCAGTTTCCCTGTGACTACGTTCAGAGCGGCGTTCAACATCGTCTTCGTCGTCGAATAGCTGTTCGTCTATAGCCTCACGTGCTGAACCTTCATCGACGTGCTGTTCCTCTCCATCACTTTCCTTATCCTGTGTACGACGCAGACACTTGGAACGCTTTCTGCCTTCGATTTTCAAACCAAGATTCTCTTCAATAAGGTCACAGTCGTCGTCTTCCAGTCGGTCGTCCAACTCGTCATCATCATTGTAAATCCGTTTCAGGGAATGGCCTGAAGCATCAGTGTCTTCATCATCACTGCCGTCCTCTTCAATCGGGTTATCATCGATGAAATCCTTCAGTTCTTCACGTAACACATCATCGTCATTTTCCTCCTCTTCCTCGCTGCTGTCGGCCATAGCTTTGCTCTTCCTGAGTTTCTTCCTTTCATGTGGCTCCAATTCCTCCTCATCCTCAGCTTCTTCCTCTTCCGAGTCCCAAAATTCTTTCATACACTGCCTTTGGGCATCCAATTTTGCCTTAAACTCTGCAGCTCGCGCGTCCAATTTTGCATTAAGGTCTGTAGCTCGCGCATCCAATTTTGCGTTAATATCGATAGCTTGCGCGTCTAATTTTGCCATCATAATCCTGAACATCTCCGAAATGTCCAACGGTTGCGAACTCTTCTCCGAATGTCGATCTGCCATCGTCACAATACACTTCCACCGACTTATTTATTTCACCAATAATTAATCCCACTTCTGACACCAATTGTAGCGAGCTTGGGGTTCGCTGGATTAATTATTTTGAATAAATAAGAGCCGTTGAATCGATTTTGAATTAATGTGACACTTTATTAGTCCGTTAATAACAACCGTTACTTTTTACTGTACACGACGATTTCTTCACTTATCGCTTCCGTACTTATCGCGTCCACACTTATTACTTCTTACTCATTACTTATCGCTTGCTTGACATTCTACTTCTTACTCATGAATCATCTCCACGATCTGTGTGCGACGTATTTATACCGTTCCCTCATTCTGATTCGGCGTTTCGTTTCCGTCCGTTCCATAATCTCGACTTTTCTATTCCAGTTTTCCAGTACCTCCTAAAATTATCTAGTATTTTGTTTCGGACTTTCTCGAAGATTCCAGTACTGATTGTCATATGCGTCACAATACTGTAACGTCCAACCATTTTCTAACATTCTATGTTTTTCCAACGAACAACCGGAAAGAAATACTCTACCTCTAACCCATAATTGACTTCACTCCACATCCTGTAATTCTTATATCCCCTTAATTATAAAGCTTTGTTTTGTTGATAGCTCATTTTATATTAATCAGACTAAGTTAGGTTAGGTTATATTTATAATTAGGGTTAGGTTTAGATTAAGTAAAGTAAAAATAAGAAATAACGGGTTTTCTGACCTTTTCTAGGAAGACGAAACTCTACTAAATGTTTAAACACACATCTATCCTGTAACTCTTAAAACATTGTTTGGAAAATGTATGTGTTTACTTTCCGACTCGTTTGTCGGAAAAGGCGAACGACACGACCTCGAATTAAACATGCAAAACGAATCATACGAAAACGAAAACTTTATTACAACGAAAACGAAACGATTCAATACAATTCACAAAACGAAACAAAATTCAATATCATTTGCATAATGCAAACTGACAAATAACTAACAACCGAAACTATGACAACACAAAAACTAATAACAAACGATGTATACCAAAAAAGGCAAGTGCTGCCAAACATGCAAATTAATTATAAATTATAACAAATTAATAACAAAACATATTAAATAACAATGTAATAACAAAACGACTAACAATAGATTAACAAACAATAATAACAATAAAACAAACGATGATGAACAAATGGCTTGAATCTCATTAGTTCAAGCGCGACGCGACAGTATGTATTATTATAATAATTACGTGTAAACAGTTGTTACAAAATTAATTTTAAGTCACTGTATCACTTAAATGTACAAATTAAAATTACGGTTAATAAATACTGTTTAAAAAAAAAAAAAGAAAAAAAAACGGAAGCAGGGGGTCGTCGAAGGAACTCCTCACGAAAAGGTCTTGTCGAGACCAGGTAAAGAGATAAAGGTTTTATTATTGTAAATATAACCAATAATACAGAATAAGTCCTGATAATTCCTACAGGCCAATAAATAGAAATAAAATAAAGAATAAGGAATAAATAGGAAAATAAGCAAGCTAATTGTATTCGTGTATTTGGCTTGTCTTCTTCATTGATCGCGTCGTATTCACCTTTCGAGTATCAGGGATTTGTACTGGGCAAGACTCAAACGCCCGTTTCATCCAGAGAAGAGTCTGGCTCTGGAGGTACAATTGCCTTGATAAAGAAAACGTCGTTGGCCGGCCAGTGCCGGGAAAAATACTGTCCACTAAAGGGGAGACTGAGGCGTCGCTAGAGGAAGCGCCGTTTGTTTGGTCAGTTTTTTCCTTTCATTGCAGCAACAACTACCAACAGCTTCTTGACAATATTATTGTATTGGCATTCTTTTCCAGTACAATGTTTTGTTATAACTGGTCAATTGTTTTCGAATTATCTTCATAGACAATTGGAATCAAGAATCCACAGATAAAATAATCACTTGGAGCAGGATCCGGGCTCCGCGGCGGCCGTTCAATGTTAATCTCGTTCTTAATCGAAACTGTCTTAGACGTTGAGCTTAACATGGTATGTCTCACTCTACAGACGTTACAGCGGGTCTTGGAGTAAAGGTTTTCAACCCGTGCATTTCGCTCTTCAAATGTTTCAGAAGAACCTCGAAGTATAGGGTTGGCCATAGATTTTTGCAAATGGCAACACTTGATTTCTTCACGAGTGGCGGGGAATTGTTTATTACGTTGTTGGAATTGTTTAAACGTTTAATACGCCCCGCCACAGGCGCGGCCCTCCTCTAACGGTTTTTAAGAAATCAAGTGTTGTCATTTGCAAAAATGTATGGCCCACGCTATAGAAACTCGTATTCGTACAGTCGCGTAAGTCTAAAACGTTTCGCGACGATAGTAAAAAACGTGTAATTCGAACATTGAACTAATGCTTAACACATCGGGCTAGTGCCACGTGTACGAATTCGATCGTTGTACTCAAGTACACTTAACTGATGTGGAATTATTATGCTATTACTATGGTACAGGGCTCTGATGCTTTTTTTTTTTTTTGCTTATTCGATTTTAGTTCGGTGTTGCTCTTCCCTATTTGCTTGTGTATTGTGTGTGTATCTGGTAGAAACCCCACAACTCTTTCTTCAGATGCTTAATAATTCTAGTAACTGAACGATAGCGTGAATGTCTGGTTTATATTCCAATAAATGATTGAGGCATAATTTATAGTATTCAATATTTAACTCTTTGAGACACACAATTTTTAAGAAAATAAGAACTGTAGCCGGATTTATTAGCCAACTTCCACATCTTTTATTCTCTTTTAATTGGATTTTGGGAACATATTGTTGGATGCTGCTACGTCCTTTAAATGTTTTCATAGATTCATAGACTTCAACTTTTGAGGTAGCTTAAAATATATTCCGCCATGTCTAAAAAGCAAAGCAACCGGTGGGACCGTTTTTTTAACCCACGTAGCTCCCAAGAGTAAATTGTGTGTGACACTTTCATTCACCTATAAATAATCGCGAATTGTTCATTCACGTCGACGTTCAGCACTTAACACAATTCAAATGGAAGCAGCATTCCATTTCGAACTCACTCACCAATCACTAATCACATTCTCTGTTATGATTGAGGACTGAGTATTTGGATCGTATATTCTATATGATTACCGCCAAACACAATAAGGCCATTGTTTGCTGAAATGTTTATCTTCCTTAATTGATCTCAAAATCGCTCAATACAATACGGCTTTATATCCAGGCACGAAACAACAATAGTATCGCCATTATTTTGAAAGTTTTAACGTGATCCTTCGTTAGCAGTCCAACTATTAATTTGTTCACATGTGACACCCTGCCCCGACTTTACTTTCCGACTCACACAACCTACTTCTTACTCCGATCGCTTTACATCGAGCAACCGCGTTTCCTTCTTCACATGACCACTTCCCATTTTTGCATGTCACCCTGTCCATGCTGATGCACATGAACATGATCGTTGCTGGCTAATTGACCGAAGACGCGTCGGAGATCCTGTATAAATTTCTACATTTTGGTAGCATTCCCTTTTGGTTTTTGGTATTTGATCTTTTTGCAAAAGCATCTTTGTGTGGATTATCAACAACTACGAAAAAACAGTTTTAAGTTATCATCATCATCGGCACTACAACCGGGATCCGGTCTTGGCCTTACGAGTATTTAGCAAGTCTCCCCACCGGTATCCGGTCGTTATCCCATACTTGTTAAATTGTCCACATAATTTGTTTTTCCGGGCAAGGTTATTAGCCTTGCGCCACAGTTTTAAGTTATAATGGTTTTTAATACTGTTCCAGTTGATATTTCCATAATGGAAGCAACCAGTCAGCCTTGGCTCAAACAGGATTTTATATTGTTTATATTTGATGGCTCTTGGTAACGCTGCTATCGTCTGTGTTTCTGCCAATTAAACGTATATAGCGATGATGCATTTAGTTCATTGCGTTTACACAGCAAATGGGACGCCAGATAGATCTTGAGGTACCTGTGTCGACGCAGAGTGCAAGGGAAATGTGGCCCGCACCGTGCGACATGAGCGAAGGTGCGTCATGAGGGACCGTGCGACATGAAGGACATGGGGAATATGACTCCTCACTACATTTCGTAAGTTCAGAAACTATACAAGTGTTTGTATAGTCGCTACAAAGTTACTCAAAATCACAATTGATTCTGTTTTGCTGTCGATATAGTTTTTGCAATTGGTTGAACGGTATAAAAGTTGATGTGCTGCTACTTTGGGTCCAGAATTGTCGCCGATTCTTGCCAGGCTCTTCCGCTTATCTTATGAACGGAGGACATTTCCTACCTGCTGGAAGGTGGCTCGAGTTCACCCAATCCCAAAGAAGGGGAAAAAAATGTTTCCCACAAGATTATAGGCCGAAGGCATTACTGTCTATGTTATCTAGGTTGATGGAAAAGCTTATTAAGTATTCGGGGTGCAACGGACTTCTGAATGATCGTCAATACGGATTCCGCGGCAGGCGGTCCACGGTAGACCTTTTGGCCATTATAACCGATATATGGACATCTGCGATTGAGGGTCATGGTAAGTAAACGACGGTCGCATTGGATATCTCCAAGACTTTTGAACACGTCTGGCACAGGCCATTGCTAAGCAAACTTGGTTCATACGGACTTTACCAGCAGTTTTGCGACTGGACCAAGAGCTTCCTCGAAAATCGACCGATCCGGGTTGTTGTAGACGGGGAGTCTTCGGATCTGTATCCTATTAATTACGGGGTGCCTCAAGGTACTATTTTGGCTCCAACATTGGTTTTGCATGAATGATTTGTTGGAGTCAACGGGTAACAGGGTGTTTAGTTTTGCGGATGATAGTACGCTTGTTTCCTCTTTTTCGAGTGATTGGCAGATTAGTGCATCAACGCCGTATCAGCTGAGATGTAGCCAGATCGACTCTCTGAATCGGGATCGGGTTACGGCCCTGCAGTGAGGGGAGGCCAACCTCGTCGACTGCAATGCAATGAAGACGCAATATACAATATTCACAAAGAAAAGTGGATCATCGTTTCTACAGCTGATGATGAATAGCCAGGCCCTGGAATCTGGGGGAAGCTTGAAATTGCTCGGCATCACGGTCTGTGGGAATGTATCGTGGCGTAAACACGTGTCGAACATCCCCATATCCACCCCAGGAAAACAGAGTTATCTTTTTAGAGCCAAGAAATATTTTACTCCGGCTCAACTTCTCGTGTATAAATCCCAAATTAGACCCGCGGTTGAATATTACTCCCATGTTTGGAACTCTGCTCCTAAATATACCCTCGACCTACTTGAAAGCACTCAGAAACGAGCGATCCACCTGATCAGGGAAAGGGTGCTGACATCGGAACTACAGTCGCTATCAGATCTAAGGCGCGTAGCTGACATATGTCTGTTTTACAGATATTAACACAACTACTGTTCTTCGGAGATTCGTAGTATTGTTCCGCGCAATTCGGTTTGTATGCGCTCCACGAGACACTCCGACGGATCACACCAATTTGCGGTTCATCTCCCGACGGCGCGAACATCTCTGCATTAGATCTCATTCCAGTATAGAACGGGGAAGCTATAGAATTCCCTCCCCACACAACTGTTCATGGAGCGTTACAATCTGCAACTGTTAAAAAAGAACTGCAACAGTTATTTGGTGGCGTCTCGGGGCGCCATGTCGGCGCTATAGGTCCTCTTCGCTCATTCGAGCTAGGTGTTCCGCCCACCGGAGTCTACCGAGCTTGATTTTTCTTACAACATTAGCTTCAAGGTAGATCGCGTACAACTCATGGTTGTAGCGTCTCTTTCATTGAGCTGTTCTTCCAATTGTTCATCTTCAAACTGGACATCTTATCTTCAGTCTCAAAATCACCACTTTTAGAGCGTCGAGACCACCATTTATTGGTTACTCTTTGGGAAATTGACAGAAATAGAAACTTAAACCATGTGACATAGCTTAAACATGAGTTAGTTGCAGTTTGGTCAATTGCCATGCAGTAAAAGTTAAGCCATCCCACAAAACTGATGCATCCGAAGGATAATATATAGAATATAACGATATCTCCTTTCCTTAGATTCTTCCTCCTTTTCCGATCGTAATTATCTTTGACATTTAAGGGTAAAGGAATAGTCTTACAGTTCAACAATATTTCACATTAATTAAAAATCCATTAGGATCTAAAAATAACTTGTTTGATAAATTCGAAATTTTCAAAATGTCACATTGTATTACTACGACATAGATTGAATTGAACAAAATTACTCTTTACAACTAAATGGTCCCTAAATGGAAACCTTGGTAACCAGTTTTCAATTACCAATTGACTAACAGAGAAATAAATAATTTAAGAAAGTAATTGCCAATGAAATTGGTTGGGTATAGCATAAAGGAGTTAATAAAATATATAAAACAATATACATTGTCCACTTACCTTGTCGATGGGTTCGAGGGTAAAAAGAATTGAGGACGGTGTTTTTGAACTTGTTCCTGGCGTTTTTGTCGAAGCCGCCGTTCCGCCAACAAGAAATATGTGCTTGTGATGTGATTATACTTATTCCTATCCAGAGATCTGAAAAGAGAAATCAACTCATCCCTAACAATCATCTACCCCAACACAGATTCATCAAATTTACTGAAGTATTTCTTCTTTAGTCGCAATGTTTCCATTTATCATTTTTTGTATGATAAATGCATGATCGTCCTCGCTAACTTGTTCGCGACTAACTAATGGTAAATGATCATTTGATGGATCTGCCGATGAGTTGTGTCTCAACCATGGATCTTGAGTGATCTGTTCCAGAGTAGCTCTTTTCTCGGGATCTCGAACTAGCATCGAAGCGATTAATCGTCTGCATGTGACTGTTACATGAGCAGGCATAGAATACTTGCAGTCCATAATCATTGTTAAAGTTTCTGAATCATTCGCCTTCTCAAATGGCGGCTGCCCACAGACCAACATATACAAAATCACACCCAATGACCATACATCTAAGAAATTAAACATTTAATTGTCATTATAGAATTTGTACCAAAGAAAATAACAATCATGTGAAGCTTACCAACAGCAGGCGCATCATATGAATCTCCTAGAAGAATCTCCGGTGCAGAATAAGCTAGGCTGCCGCATGAAGTTTCCAACTTCTGACCAGGCGAGAATTTATTGCTAAATCCGAAATCAGTCAGCTTTACAACTCCCTGCTTTTCAAAAAACACTACATTCGCCGGTTTGAGATCTCTAGAATATACGAATTGAAATCAAATAAATTGTTTTATGATTATGAATCACAGAATAACTCAGTAGCTGACAAACCTGTGAACTACATGCAATTGGTGACAGTATGAGATTGCTCTGACAATTTGTCGAAAATATTTTCTAGCTAAATCTTCCGTCAAGCCACCCTCGTGTTTCATTATGTAATCATAAAGATCACCTCCATCCCCAAGTTCCAATATCAAATAGAGCTTTGTTTGGGTATCAATGACCTCATATAGCCTCACCACATTTGGATGTTGTACCAGCTTCATGCAGCTACAATATTAAAACAATTACAATCATTTGGGATAATCTCATAACACAAATACATGTTAGATTCCTTACCGAACTTCCTGAAAGAGGTGCGCTTTCGACACATCATCTAACTTTGTCTTGTCGACAACTTTCACGGCCACCTTCTCACCCGTAAATACATGTCTAGCTAGCTTCACGACTGCAAAATGCCCAGAGCCCAAGGTTCTTTCCAAATCATACAGCCCAGCTATTTTACCATCATAGGACGACACTGTCTCCCGCTGTCCACCATCGGGCGTATGCATATTCAAACTAAACACCAAATATAAACACAAATATCAGTTTCGGCACATTTATCAATTGGAAAATATTCTCTCTTCAATATCGAATTTACATAAAATTTTACCGTTCACACACACCGATTAATTATTTTAAAACACGAATTTTAATTATACGAACCTCATTAGAAATTGAGCCCGACTGCATTAATGGGCTTCACCACTTTGGCCCAATTTAAAGTAACAAGGAAAAATAAAATGAATCTATTTGCTTTTCCTTGTTCATTCACTTTGCACAATACCCCACTGGAAAGGTACCTTTTTTTCTTCTAAAAACAGGACACGGGAATTTAATTTAGATACCTACAAATTGCGAGCGAGAACTGTGTATATCGTTACATCGGAAAATATTCACTGAAAATGTGGACGCCCTAGATTCTCGGTGGACTTTGCTGGGGTTGCCTGCAGCCCTTCCGCGGTGCAGGACAAATAAATTGGGGCAGCACTGCACAAGCAGTGGAAATACACGAAAATAGGAAACAAGCGACCCGAAGGAAATAAGTTATTGATTTGATTGATTGACAAAAAATATGTATACTCAGTGTATATGTCGCTGCTGGGTCGACTTTATTATGAAGACAAATAACCGACTAGATGCACTTTGTTGATTGTAATAGATTTTACCAGATTCCCTGATATGGTTGTGTACCTGTGTTTTATCGTAGAATCAGGTACAATACCATCCACAAATGTATGGGAATATATATTACGATATAGTCCTGAGCTATTTACGAGTTTCGTCGTTACACAGCAATAATGATAATGGCGGTGTCAGAGGTGATTGTGAGATTCAAAGTTTGTGTTTAATGATATCGAAATGATAAGCAGTTCCTTATCCAGTGATATTAATGAAGTAAAGAGTAAATAATCGATTAATATGTAAGAAATACAATACATATATTTTTTAATACTTCTTTTAGGTTGGGACAGCCAATAAATGAGTATCGGTAGTTTTTTTCTGATGAGTCTGAAATACTCGTGATGGAGGGAAATTCCAGAGAATTCCCGTCCTGTAGCAAAACAAATTTTGCTGCAGAAACGAATGCGAGACATGAATTGCAAATTCATGGAATCGATCGGATTGACTTGTAAAACGAAAGTAAACCGAATTCCGTTGAATAATGTTACAAATCTCCAAGAAGCAGTCCCGCGGTAATTTTTGGAAAAGAGAAAAACCCCCACCGCATACTCTCGATGTGACAGCTACTTTAGTGCTGATGTTGGGGCTTTTTTTTTTTAACGAAATGCATGAGCAAAAGGGAATTTGAAGCACCCTCTAATGTCAAAACACGATGTGGGAGTAAGAATAGGAAAACCAAAGGTGCTGTAAATTGGCCTTGAATGTTATTTTTCTATACAAAACACACGCATCGCAAAATGTTGGACTAATCTCAAAACACACTACAAGTGGAAGATAGAAAAGTTAAAGAAAAGAATGTCATGGTAAATAGGTTTTGAAGTATAGATATAATGACGAGAAAACATGCATGGATCTCTATAATAGAAGAAGAAAAACCATCTCGTAGGGCCTTCCAATGACTTGCCAGATACAAAAATACTACGTACCATGAGACGCACGCCTACTAGGATCACTAATAGAAAGCTGGTATATGATATGTTCCAGGACGGAACATTTTTGGCGCTTTCGACGGGAGTTGATCAACGGTCAGCACGTGGTCCGCTCCTATGGAACATTATGTATGATTGAATCTTACAAATAACACTACCGCATGAAGTGGAAATTATTGGATTCGCCAATACCATCGCGATTATAACAATTTTCAAGCATACAAACCAGGTAGAAACAGGCAGTAATAAGACATTTCGATTGATTGCAAAGTGGTTACAATGAAAATTCAGTCCTAATACTGAATCGAAAGAATGTCAATATTGTAGCGAGCTTAGGGTTCGCTGGATTAATTATTTTTAATAAATAAGAGCCGTTAAATGGATTTTGAATTAATATAACACTTTATTAGTCCGTTAATAACAACCGTATATACCGTGTACGGTATACACAACGATTTCTTTACTTATCGCTTCCGTACTTCTTTTTGCCGAGTCGGTGTTTTCCTGATGATTTGTTCCCTTATGGTAGTGTTGGCATTTTTAGGTACTAATACTGTTGCATTAGCAAATTTAAAGGAGTTGCGTAGTAGTTATCGGGGGTTTTCAGGTAAGTAGACCGTAGGGTTTGGCGGGACCGCTACATATGTCATCAGAAAGGTACAATACGACAACATGGCCGGATCATCCTTGAACGGGGTCACACAAGTGCTCGTATATGCGGATGACATCACCGTTCTGGGCGATAATCTAGAGACTGTTAGTAAAAACTGTGAAATCATCATGCAAGCTGCAGAAGAGGTGGGCCTAGAAATAAATGAAGACAAAACAAAATACGTGATTACGGCGAGAGCAGGTGGATCTCAGATAACACATATACACGTCAGAGGTAAGATATTTGAAAAAGTTAAAGAATTTAAATATCTGGGAACGATACTGACGGCCAGGAACGAAATGTCGAAGGAAATTAACAAGAGACTGCATTCTGGCAACGCGAGTTGGCACGCAGTCAGTAAACTGCTGAAATCCAGACTGCTATCACGTAACATAAAGCTCCGTGTCTATAGAACCATAATCATGCCGATTGTTCTATATGGATGCGAAACATGGGCTCTCACAAAACGGGAAGAAAACAAATTCCGTGTATTCGAGAATAAAGTTTTGAGGGACATCTTTGGAGCTAAATATGACGAGGAGGCAGGACAATGGAGGAGACTCCATAACCACGAATTGGAAGAGCTATATCGCAAACCTACAATAGTGAGAGTAATCAAGTCGCGAAGATTAAGATGGGCCGGACACGTGGCGCGTGAAACGATAGGACCGTGCATAGAATTCTTGACGGTAGACCAACGGGAAAGAGACCGGTAGGGCGGCCGCGACAGAGGTGGGAGGACAATGTTAGGTTTGACCTTGAGGAGATCGGATCGAATGGTCAAGCGTGGAAGGAGAGTGCCCAGGACAGGGAACGATGGCGAAGCCGAGTCGGTGAGGACATGAACTTCCGGGTTCCCACAGGCCAATAAATATAATAATAATAGCTTCCGTACTTATCGCGTCTTTTACTTCTTACTTATTACTTTCTACTTGTCGCTTGCTTCACTTTTTACTTCTTACTCGTCTCCATGATCTGTGCCGACGTATTTATACCGTTCCCTCATTCTGATTCAGCGTTTCGTTTCCGTCCGTTCCATAGCCCTGAATGTTCTACTGTTCCTAGTCTCCAGTTTTCCAGTACTTTATAGAATATTCCGGTACTTTGTTTCGGCCTTTCTCGAATATTCTAGTACTGATTGTCATATGCGTCACAATATTGTAAGAGCTTAGGGTTCGCTGGATTAATTATTTTTGAACAAATCATCATCATCGGCACTACAACCGGGAGCCGGTCTTGGCCTTATTTAGCAAGTCCTGAGGCTTGTTAAATTTTCCATAATGATTTATTTTGTCTGGGCAAGGTCATTAGTCGTGCGCCAGGGGCTCCCCGGCGGGGAATCGAACCCCGGTCTCCCGGGTGACAGGCGGGTATACTAACCACTATACTATCGAGGAGCCTTTTTTTGAATAAATAAGAGCCGTTAAATCGATTTTGAATTAATATAACTGTTCGTAAGAGAGGCGGCCGATAGTGCGGTCGCGTCCAGGAGAAAAGCGTTCCGAGGATGAAGTCAAACGATGGAATCAGCGTCCAGAAGGCTGAAGTCGAACGGTAGAATTAGCGCCCAAGGAAATGAAAGCACACGATAAAATCAGCACATAAGAAGATGAAGTCAAACGATGGAATCAAGGCCCAAGAGGATGAAGTGAAACGATGGAATCACTGCCCGAAAAGATGAAGTCCCTTTTCCTTGAGATTGACTTTTATTAATTAATGTATGTTGATCGGACGAGAACCGATGGTGTCCACTTGATGAAGGTTGAATGCAGACTGACTCATTGGGCATAACTGCCAATTCAAAAAGGGACGCTATGACGTCATCTTTGGTGACAATCGGTCGGCTGGTGGCAGCTGCTGCGTAACTGGTATAAACAGCGAATGTACTAGATTTCTCCAGTACATTCCAGCACATTTAATTGCCAATCCGCAACATAACACTTTATTAGTCCGTAATAACAACCGTTACTTATACCGTACACTTAACGATTTGTTTACTTATCGCTTCCGTACTTATCGCGTCTTTTACTTCTTCACTGCTTACTTCTCACTCGAGACTTTCGCTTGCTTCACTTTCTTGCTTATTACTCCTCTCAATCTGCGTGCGACGTATTTATACTGTTTCTCATTCTGATTTGGCGTTTCGTTTCCGCCCGTTCCATAATCTCGACTTTTCTATTCCAGTTTTCCAGTACTTCCTAAGTACACTGATTATAGCGACCCTCCAACTTTTCGATACCATTTTGTAGTACGATTTGTCCTTTGCTTTAAAATAGGCCTCAGTTTCGGTGATCACCTCTTCTTTCGACGAAAATTTCCTCCCAGCGAGCATTCTTTCGAGATCTGAGAACAGGAAATAGTCGCTGGGGGCCAGATTTGGAGAATACGGTGGATGCGGAAGCAATTCGAAGCCCAATTCATGGGTTTTTGCCATCGTTTTCACTGACTTGTGACAGGTGCATTGTCTTGGTGAAGCAGCACTTTCTTTTTCTTCAAATGCGGTCGTTTTTCGGGGATTTCGTCCTTCAAACAGTCCAATAACGCTGTGTAATAGTCGCTGTTGATGGTCCTTCCTTTTTCAAGATAGTCAATGAAAATTATTCCGCGCGCATCCCAAAATACAGACGCCATAACCTTGCCAGCCGACTGTTGCGTTTTTCCACGCTTTGGGGCGGGTTCATCGTGTGCAGACCACTCGGATGACTGTCGATTGGACTTCGGAGTGAAATGATGGAGCCATGTTTCATCCATTGTCACATATCTACGCAAAAACTCGGGTTTATTACGCTTGATCATCTCCAAACACTGCTCCGAATCATCAACTCGTCGTTGTTTTTGGTCAAAAGTGAGCTCGCGCGGCACCCACTTTGCACAGAGCTTTCTCATACCCAAATATTCGTGAATGATATGATGTACACGTTCAGTTGATATCTTTAGAGTGCCTGCTATTTCATTCAATTTCAATTTACGGTCATTCAAAATCATTTTGTGGATTTTTCTAATGTTTTCGTCGGTAACAACCTCTTTTGGGCGTCCACTGCGTTCACCGTCTTCGGTGCTCATTTCACCACGTCTAAACTTAGCATACCAATCCTTGATGGTTGATTTTCCTGGGGCGGCGCCTGGAAACTCGTCATCAAGCCAAGTTTTTGCTTCAACTGTATTTTTTCCCTTCAAAAAGCAATATTTTATCAACACGCGAAATTCCTTTTTATCCATTTTTTTCACAATAACAGAAGTTGCTTCACTCAAAATACTATAATTCACAAACTAATGATCCGACATCCGTCAAATTTATACACGCGTCTTTTGAAGTTTAGGGCTAACTAAAAATCATATGGATTTAATTCTAGTGCCGCCATCTGTGTGTCAGGCCGGGGACTTTTCAATTGACCTGTTATCATCCGCAAAACTAAACACCCTATTACCCGTTGACTCCAACAAATCATTCATGCAAAACCAATGTTGGAGCCAAAATAGTACCTTGAGGCACCCCGTAATTAATAGGATACAGATCCGAAGACTCGCCGTCTACAACAACCCGGATCCGTCGATTTTCGAGGAAGCTCTTCGTCCAGTCGCAAAGCTGCTGGTAAAGTCCGTATGAACCAAGTTTGCTTAGCAATGACCTGTGCCAGACGTGTTCAAAAGTCTTGGAGATATCCAATGCGACCGTCGTTTACTTACCATGACCCTCAATCGCAGATGTCCATATATCGGTTATAATGGGCAAAAGGTCTACCGTGGACCGCCTGCCACGGAATCCGTATTGACGATCATTCAGAAGTCCGTTACACCCCGAATACTTAATAAACTTTTCCATCAACCTAGATACGAGGGTTGCCTTTTATATTTCGGGATTAGAGAACAAAAACAAATATTGATCATGTAAAATCACTTTATTGTTTTTCAAAATATTCCCCATGAAGATCTATACACTTTTGCATGCGTTTGAACCAATTGTCGAAGCACTTTTGCCACTCTGATTGAGGTATCTCCAACACATGCATTCTGAATGCAGCAACCGCTTCTTCAGGTGTCGAAAAACGTTGACCTCTCAGTTTGTTTTTTACGTACGGGAATAAAAAGAAGTCATTCGGTGCCAAGTCAGGACTATACGTTGTTCTAGTGGTACGGTTGCGACATGTCCACTTTTTCCGAAAAAACAGGCGACCATTTGCTTGGAAGTGCTTCGTGCGCGAACAACTTTTGTTGGATTTGGCTCATCTTGAAACACCCAGACAGTCGACTGCTGTTTACTTTCGGGCTCATACGCGTAAATCCACGATTCATCACCTGTCACGATGTCATAGACGTGTTTCGAAGCACCGCGACCGTATGTTTTGAGCATTTCTTTCGACCAATTGACACGAGCCTTTTTTTGGGCGATTGACAAATTGTGTGGGATCCAACGCGAACAACTTTTTTTGACAGTCAAATGTTTATGCAATATTGAATGTATGCTGGTCCCACTAACGCCTAAGGTTGTCTCAATCTCACGATAGGTCACATGACGATCTTCCAATATCAGTTCGCGCACAGCATCAATGGTTTTCGGAACAACAACTGATTTTGGACGACCTTCACGAAATTCATCTTGGAGTGAACTACGACCACGATTGAATTCACCATACCATCGATAAACACTGGTCCTTGATGGAGCTTCATCGCCAAAAATTGAATTAAGTTCATCCATGCACTGTTGCGGAGTTAATCCACGCCGAAAGTTGTAAAAAATAATCGCACGAAAATGTTGACGATTTAATTCCATTTTTGGGCCGAGATGAATCTTTTAAGTTATTGTAAATAACACAAATAGCGCTCGTATGTCAAAACGTTCTGAGTGCGTATAACCTCAAAAATGTCCAACTTTACAACAGAGCTGTCAATTGCCGGATTGCAACACTAGGGTTGCCAAATCCCGAAACATAAGAGGCAACCCTCGTAAAATAGACAATAATGCCTTCGGCCTATAATCTTGTGGGTGACATTTTTTTCCCCTTCTTTGGGATTGGGTGAACTCGAGCCACCTTCCAGCAGGTAGGAAATGTCCTCCGTTCATAAGATAAGCGGAAGAACCTGCCAAGAATCGGTTGCCTTCCTACAGTCCAGTCCACATAGAATGCGTTGAATAGTACGAGGGCGAAATATCACATCCTGTATTGAAGTCCATACCGGCGCAATCACAGATGGCTCCAAAATACCTGCATCGGGGTTTGAATTCGCGGAAAATAAATTCGCCAACACATTAACTTTATCTTTTGAATTTGTGACTAGTGTCCCGCTGTCCGTCACTAACGGGGGAAAAGAGAAGGAAGAGACGTTACTGCTGACAGCCCTTGCCATTGATCAGAAGGAGCGCAAAATCTCATGGTAATTTTTTCGATGATTTTCGTTCACTTCGCTATAGCGCTGCATCGATTTTCTCTTAGTAACATCTGCCCAATGTAGTATAATACATTATTCTCGCACATAACAGCTGTAAAGATAGAGGGGGACATTTTGTAATGCCAGTATTACCTATATATATATGTGGCGTTTCTAGCAGATGGATGCACAACTAGTGAAGAACAACACCACCAAAAGCACACCCATTAAAGCCGTATACGACAGCAATAATATACCATTTCTACATTAGTCGAATGTATTTGAGTTTAGAAATCGAATTCACATACGCGGCAGTGGCCTGATGGGTTGAGCTTTGGTTCTATGTTTTAGTGATTCTAACCGTGATAGCGTCGGTTCGAATCACTCGCTCTTCACTATCGTCGCAAACGCTATATATATGTTATATACGCCACGAGACTCTCTCTGCTTATTATAATATATACACAAAATATTGTATTTTAACTTTAAACGCGAATTTCACAAAACATTTTTCAAGTTGATGTGCATGACTAAAAGAAAAGTATTTATCCGATCGTTCTAAAATTTTACCACGTTAATCTACACATGTTAATGCTCAGAATGATCTACGGATTCAATTCGGCATTCAATGTTTTGAGTTACAACAGATTTTTGGGGGGCAAAAAAGACAATTTTCGAAAAAAGCCGCCAATTTGTTATTTTTCAACCAATTTTTTTCTTTTTAGGTCATTCCATGGCCGCTTTGATGCTGATTAAAAACCCATTTTCGTAGCAGACGACGTGGGGCAAAAAAAAAATGTTAAAAAATCATTTTTGTGTACTATCTTCGTATTCTTCGTATTCAATAAAAAATTGTCCTTTGAAAAAAACATCTTTCTTTTTAATTTTAAGGTGCTATGTCCCCTTAAGAAATTCGTCAACGCGTAATCGGATTTATTCTCGAAACTCTGTCGACGTTCAACTGGTAACGGCGTTTTGTAACATCAGGGGCATCGGTTTCACCAATGTAAACGCCGTCCACCAATATTTGCAAACAGTGAAACCTGATAACCTTGCCTTAACTGAGACCCTGGTCGATTCGTCAACTGATTCGACATATCTTCGTTGCTCAGAATACGGCTTACATTCGAAATTCCGTTTTAAGAATGGAATCTGCGTCTTCACGCGGTCCGATCTGGCTAGCCAAAGGATGGAGGCGTTAGAACTCAATAACTTGGACATCATGTGGTTGAAAGTTCTGCTGAGGAATTCTGTTAAATTTCTTTGTTGTCCTTACGGCTCCCCAAATAACGATCGAACAGCGTCACTTTTTGAACATCTTTCACGTGCCGTCGACTGGATACAGATCAACCATCCGGCTTCTGAAATTGTCGTCTTGGCGATTTGAATGTGCACAATTCCGACTGGTAGGTGCATTCTAATAGAACCGATGAGTCTTGGCTGCTAACGGAGATGTTCGCTGTTAGCCACAATTTGGCTCAACACGTGGAGGAACCTACGCGAGTGCCGGATACCTGAGGTGATTATTCGAATATGCTGGATCTGTTTTTAACATCCGAATCGAACATTTATACCGTGGAAGTTGCTGCGCCACTGGGAAACTCAAATCACTATGTGGTATTGGCCACGCAGCCACTTACATTTCAAACGAATAACCGACCTAAGAAGCTTCCCAGTGTATGGAGGTATGGGGCTGCTAACTGGGACGATTTGCGAAATGTCTTCACATTCTTTTCCCGGTCGGTGGTGTGCTTTGGGGACTCCGATGTTAACGCATGTGCGTAGTCGGTCACAGAGATAATTCTTCTCGGGATGGAGATCTACATTTCGCATTCCATCAAACGAAGTTCATCTGATAAACCTCGGTTTGATAAAAAAATGCCAGCAGATTACAGCGGCAAAAAAGAGCTTTTAAACAATGGTGCTCCAATCCCACCGAGGTTAACCGAACGAATTTTGTTAGAATAAGAAACGCGTGCAACCAGGCGATTGATATCACGAAGTAAACTTACAACGACAGAGTGACCAATAAGTCCTTCAGTGCCCGACTGGTTCGCACTCCTTCTGGTCAATGGCAAGGGCTGTCAACAGTAACTTCGCTTCCTTCTCTATTCTCCCGTCAGTGACGGACAGCGGGGCACAAATTCAAAAAATAAGGCTAGTGTGTGTGTGAATTTATTAAAACTTTGATGTCGATCTTTTGGAGCCACCTGTGATCGCACTGGTACCGTCTTCGATGGGGGATGTGATGTTCCGCCCGAGTACTATTCAACGCTTTCTACGTGGACTGGATATAACAAGGCAATCGGCGCGGACGGAATACCAACAATAGTCCTTAAGAACGTTACTCCAGAACTATACACAGAGGACATTCCCTACCGACTGGAAGGTGGCTTGAGTTCAGCCAATCCCCAAAGAGGGGAAAAAGGTGTCTCCCACAAAATTACCGGCCGATAGCATTACTGTCTATGTTGTCTAAGGTGATGGAAAATGTCATCAATACCGAGTTAATTAAGTATTTGGAGTGCAACGGACTTCTAAATGATCATCAATACGGATTCTGTGGGAGGCCATCCACTGGAGACCTTTTAACTCTTATAACCAATATATGGACATTTGCGATTAAGGGGTGAGTCAAGGGCGGTGGCACTGAATATCTCCAAAACCTTTGACCGCGTCTGGCACGGAGCATAGGTGAACAAACTTCGTTCCTATGGATTTTCCCAGGAGCTTTGCAACTAAACAAAGAGCTTCTCCGAAGGTCGATCGATCCGGGTTGTTGTAGAGGGTAAGTTTTCGGATTTGTATCCTGTTAATTCCGGGCTGCTTCAAGGTTCTATTTTGGTTCCAACCTTGTTTCTGCTTCACATAAATTATTTGTTGGAGTCGACGGATAACAAAGTGTTCAGTTTGGCGGATGATAGTAAGCTTGTTTCCTCTTTTCGAGTGTTCGGCCGATTGGTACATCTACGTCGCACCAGCTGAGATGTAGACAGATTGACTCTCTGAATCAAGATCTAGATAAGGTCCCGCAGTGGGGAGGGGCCAATCTCGTCGACTTCAATACAGCGAAGACACGATATACAAAATTCACAAAAAAAAGTGGATCATCGGTTCCACAGCTGATGATGAATGGCCAGGCCCTCGAATCACTATCGTTGCAAGCGTTATAACACCATACCCCTATGTGTCTCATGCCTGGACTCAAGATACATGATTGGCAAGACCACTATTGTACTGAATGCAGAGTAAACAAAATTAGCCCAAAGAGATAGCGAAACGCATCAAATGCTAGCTTTAAGAAATCATTTCTTTCCCAGACTCCTTGTGACAAATATTGTATTTGTAGAATTAGAGGTAAATGATGCAGTTCCCTTTTTATTCCCTATAGTTCAATAGGGTTCTCAGGATTTATATCACGAATCGTTCCTTCACATAGTCAATAAAAATTACGAATAACTATAAGTGATTCTCCCAAAACCTGTTTTAAAGCCTGCAGCTTTGTTACAAATTCAACACTTTCTTTACCCACTTGTTTTTTGTCGAAAACGTCTTTAAATCCAAATTATTAATATATTATTGGGTCTATTTGGGGGGTGGGGACGAACATACAGGGCAAAGTCCCGGTGGTAGTGCCGAGGATCATGATGATGTCTGTGATACCACACAATTCGGAAAGTGTAGTTGATACAATTCAAATTCAAAAAAGCACATTTTTGTTGCCTAATGTATAAAAAAAAAGTAGTAAAATAGATTCTGGGAAATCCAAGTGACTCTGTAATCAATACATCCAGAAAAGTGACCCCTCAAAAAAACGATCAAGAGATGCAAAGAAACATAAAAGGCTTAACATTTTCACAGATTTCCTAAAAACAAAACTTTCAATACAATACTGAATTTATGCTGAGTACAAGAAAAATAGTTTAATTTTGCTATATGAGCCCTAACACAAACCACAACCTCCACGCAGTCGCCACAAGCAACGACTCAAGCACACTCTCGGTCACCCTCACACACAAGTGAGAGTCACGACTGAATTAGAGTGGAAACGACGTTGCACTACGTGCGTCTCGCTCACACGTAGGGCGGGAACTGACGCCGAATTTTTCCCGCCAATTACGTGTGACACACACCAGATGTGTAGATAATTGGCGGCAATACGTTCTTCACCAGCAGATCAGACACCACCAGGGACTCCAGCAGCAACAGCCGCCTCGACAACGACGACGATTTGGGGATAAGAACCCCAAAGTGGTGTCCCCGAAAAAAAGACGAACACGCCAACACGGAGCTCCGAGAAAAAAGCTCAAAGGCACCGGAAACAACCAAACTTCCCGCCGCCGCCAGACCGTGATCAATCAACACGCCCTGCATCCCCCGAGACTTTGCCGCCCAGGATCCGACCGACACGATACCAAAGGTATAATTAATACCTTTCTGGCGCAACCACCCCCACGCGTGGTTCAGCCGAGGGGATGCTTGCAATGAATGACATCGTTGACGACGGACAAAAATTCTTCCTTGTCCTGGGCGTCCTCGACATCATCACAATCGATGAGCTGGCCATCTTGGCCAGCCCACCAGCAGCGGACAAATACAAAACGCCTAAGGAAAGCATCCTACGTCGTACAACGGACTCCGAAGAGAAGAGCTTCCACACAGTACTCACAGAGCTCCAACTCAGCGACTTGAAACCTTGCCAACTGTGGCGGAAAATGAAGGCTCTCGCCGGAACACGAATCGACAAAGGGACTCTGCTGGTGAAATTGAGATCGCTTTTATCCCAAAATGGCCAAAACACTCCGAGGATCTTCAATCCCGAAACCACAGAAGATCTAATCTCTGTGGCGGACGAGCTCGTCCACGATCCCCTGGAGGGCGACGACAGGAAAGGGTCACAGGACACACTCGCCCAGTGGATCGACGACCTGAAAGCAGTCATCACCCAACTAACCTTCAACCGCCAGTCACCCAATCTAGACAACCCCAGGCAGACGACAACAGCAAAGTCACCCGAGACCAAGATCAGTACACAGGACACACGAGAGATATGAAACCGGAACCCAGGCACAATGGTGCTGGTATCGCCGGATGTTCGGCCCCGACGCGCGCACCTGTAGGCCACCCTGAGCATTCGCGAGGCCGGGAAACTAACTCGCCCACCCCGGATGCAGGTAACAAAAGTGGGCCCGCATGGCGAGCTTCGCCTGCTCCTACACGACCGGCTCTCTCGTTTCGCTGCTACCCCGGCGGGCTAAAAAACCTCCGGAGACAGGACCGGACTCTGTACGCAGCCAACTCAACGCCCATATCCACGTACGTACACCAACGACGCACACTGGATCTGGATATGCGGCGGCGCCTTGATTGCGACTTCATCATCGCCGGTGTCCCACACGTTATACTGGGGACGGACAAACATAGACTTATGCTGGACATTAAGTCAGTCTCCACTATCGCCGGCCCGCCCAACAACAACAAAACAGCACGACGATACACGGAATAACTTACAGCCACGACCAACACCTCGAACATCTTCGCGAACTGTTAATTACCCTCCGAGGAGCCGCATCAATGCCGAAAAATATGCCATCAGCCAGCCCCAGATACTTGTGCTACCAAAGCTCGAATAAAGGTTTCCAACCACCCTCGGCAAATGTGGCCGCCATTAGGACCTTCCCCAAACCAACCACTTCAACAAAGCTCCGCTGTTTCCTCGGCATCATGAAATACTACCCGCATGCCGCTCACCTACAAACACCACTCCACGGCCTCCTCAAGGGCCTTGCCAAAAGGACAACCTTAACGTGGACGCCCGAGACGAACTGGGCCTACCATCTATGCAAGCTGGCCATCTCCGACGCAGCTTGTACCACCTTCTTCCACCCGGATGGGAACTTAGCGCTGAGGACCGATGCCTCCGACGCCACAATAAGGGCCGTGCTAGAGTAACAAGAAGCTGACAACACATGGCGATCTCTGGGCTTCTTCTCCCAAAAACTCTCGGACACCCAGAATCGCTACAACACTTGTGGCAGAGAGCTTTTGGCAATATACGCAAGGGTGAAACACTTCGAGAGGATCCTGGAAGGGCGAGAATTCACGATCTTCACCGACCATAAGCCCTTGGTCTATGCCCCGACTCAGCGATCACACAAGGCATCACCGCCCCAAGCCGGGCACCTCGAGTATGTGCTACGTTTCAACACCAAACGGGAGCATACTCGAGGGGCAGACAACGTAGTAGTCGACGGCCTTTCCAGGACCAACTCCGACGATTCGCCTACAGCCACCGACAACGACGCAACAAACAGCAACGCACCGACCGACAAACTCACCATCGCTACTGGCGCGACGCCAACCACCGGGACGGACACAGCGCCAGATGTGCTGGAAATCTCTGCCCACAACGCTGAGCGCAGACATAATCGCCGAAGCGCAAGCCGCCGACCCAAACCTTCCGCACCTGATGGACTCCGCCATGAAACTACAGCTGCTTTCAATCGATGGCCACAACGTCTACTGCGACAAGAAGGAAAACACCATCCGACCGTACTTCCCAGAGCCCCTGCTACGTCAGACCTTCAGTATCATCACAGCTTGTCCCACCCAAGGGGTGGGGCAACAGCCAAAGCACTGACGCGGAAATTCGTCTGGCCCGGCGTTCGCAAGGACACCATCGCTTGGGCACGACACTGCAAGGACTGCCAACGCTCCAAGGTAGAGCGTCACAACAGGGAGGTCATTGGAAAATTCAAAGAGCCGGACAAGTACGAGTACGTCCACATAGACCTCATCAAGATGCCACTAATCCAAGGGATGCAGTATTCCCTGGCCATCATTGATAGATTCTCGCGATGGCCCGTGGCGATGCCATTGCCCAACATCCAAACAACCACAATCGCCAAGGCATTCATGGACCACTGGGTCAGCAACTACGGAACCTCACTTCACATCACGTCAGACAGAGGGCCACAATTCGAGGCGGAGCTATTCACAGAGCTCGCCAAGTGCATCGGCGCGCAGATGATCCACACAACGCCGTACCACCCGCAGTCCAACGGAATGGTGGAGAGATTCCACCGAACTCTCAAAGCCGCCCTAAGATGCTGCCCACATTCTTGCCTGGAGAGTCTGCACACAGTCCTGTTGGGCCTCAGGGTGGTGTACAAAGAGGACCACGAAGCCTCCCCAGTAGAAAATGCACCTTCGTCGCGAGCAAGCGCTGGCTTTTCAAAGCCATCCGCCCTGTCCCCGGCAAACCGCAGGCCACCCCTTCATCCACAAATATCTGCAAATCTGCACCCACGTCTTCAGAGGACTCGACAGGATTCACAAACCTCTCAAAGCACCCCACACAGCACCACACCCCGTCATCCGACGCACGGAACGCAGAACTGTCATAATCGACGTCAACAGCCAGGAGAAACCTGTCCCAATCGATCAACTCATACCAGCCTACCTGAAAACGACAGAGTCGGCCCATGCCAACCAACCGCCCCGGCCTCAGCACCCCGCACCACAAGCCATGACCACTGCCCAGGACCGCCCCAGCCCGGAGGCAGCGCGCACTCTTACCGCACAACTACACGAATATGGAGAAATTTCACTCCCAGCGCGACCGGCGCTAGGCACTGGGGGGAGAGTGATTGTTGGGGCTCAGCACAAACCACAACCTCCACACAGTTCCCCCAGCAATGACTCACACTGAGGGTGGCTTTCGAATAATTAACACCCTCCCGGTCACCCTCACACATAAAGGAAAGTCACGGCTGAATTGGCGTGGAGTCGACGTGGACTACGTGCGTTTCGCTTACATGTAGAACGGGAACCGACGCCGGATTTTTTCCGCCAAATCCGTGTGGCATACACCGCATGTGTGGTTAATTGGCGGGAATACGTTCTTCACTTGCAGATCAGCCATCACCCCGAACGAACACAACAAAAGCCCCCACCAGGGACCCCAGCAGCAGTAGCCGCCTCGACGACGACGACGACGATTTGGGGATAAGAACCCCAAATATGTGCCAATTTTGTGATTTCCCTTTTTTAAATACCACATGTTACACATGTAGCGTTTCTAGCAGATACACACACGATTAGTAAAGAACAACACCACCAAAAGCACATCCATTAAAGCCGTATACCATAGCAATAATATACCATTTCCACATTAGTCGAATGTATTTGAGTTTAGAAATCGTATTTACATAAGCGGCAGTGGCCTGATGGGTTGAGCTTTGGTTCTATCTTTTAGTGATTCTAACCGTGAGAGCGTCGGTTCGAATCACTCGCTCTTCACTATCGTCGCAAACGCTATACACACATATTAGTGTTCAGTTTTAGCGAAAAAGTTTAAAGAGGGGTAACACAATTTTTACATATTGTAACGCATATGACAATCAGTACTAGAATATTCTAGAGAGTCCGAAACAGAGTACTAGAATATTCTATAAAGTAATGGAAAACTGGAGACTAGGAACAGTAGTCCATTCAAGGCAATGGAACGGGCGGAAACGAAACGCTGAAACAGTATAAATACGTCGCACACAGAGCATAGCCATGTGTAAGAAGTAGAACGTGAAGCAAGCGATAAGTGTAGTAGTAATAAGTAATAAGTAAGCAGTAAAATACGCGATAATTACGGAAGCGATAATAAAGAAAACGTTAAGTGTACGGTAAAAAGTAACGATTGTTATTACGGACTAATAAAATGTCACATTAATTCAGAATCGATTTAACGGCTCTTACTTATTTACAAATAATTAATCCAGCGAACCCTAAGCTCGCTACAATATTATCTATTAGTTTCTAATATTTTATTAGCTTATAAATGAAAGTGTATCAAAACAACTTTACTTTACACTTAAATGAAAAAGAAGGACCATGTTTTCAATTTCAGTGAAATCTAATCATCATCATCATCGGCCCCACAACCGGGAACTGGTCTTGGCCTTATTTAGCAAGTCCCGAGGCTTGTTAAACTTCCCACAATAATTTGTTTTTCCGGGCAAGGTTATTAGCAATCTAATCACTACTTTTAAAACTACTAGTTCATTTGTAAATGAACACACATTGGGGGTGAGATACTCGGGCTCTGAATAATCAAGAGGCCAGCTTAGCTAACGTGACGACTAATGTCGTCATAGAAATGCTGCCCCCTGCCCAAAAAACAACAACAACAACAACGCATGCGTCTTTCCCCTTTTTTGGCGTGACAACGTCTTATAAATCGGTATACATTGGGAGGCATTCGGAAAAAAGTTTGTAGCGTTACGGTCGGGTCCCGCTACGCCTGAGCGAGAGTAACCGATAACGCACGAGCCGCAGTGAGCGAGAGCGCGACTAGCGAGAGAGAGGGAAATAGTGGCGCCGATAGTAATCGATTTCGAGCGCGGCGGGAGGAGATAAAATAGCAAAATAAATAAACCGTAAAAATGAATTGCAATACGAATAAAAGAAAAATAATCGACCTCTTCGAGTCGGACCACGATTCACTAATTTTTCAGAGCATTGTGAACTGTCGAAGAAGCAAGAATATATCGTATCAATGGACGAAATACCAATTACTGAGCCACCAACATTAACTGCTCCTAAGTCAAATGCAGAGAGACAACGGGAATACAGATAGCGCCTTGCATTGTCGAGAACAGCTGTACAGGTTGAAAGTGCAAAGACAAAAAATACACAGAGACAACGCGAATCAATGATTATGAGTGCGTTACGAAGCAGAACTATCGTTCGGATTCTGAAACAAACGCAGCTGGTGGAGTAGCGATTTATAGAAGATTATCATCGCCGTCCATGGCAAAGGAAATTCTTCGAGTTGAATTGTCCGATTCAGCTCGTCATATTAAAAACACGGGTGATGTGTGCTTGGCTGAAATTTCATGCTTCACTGTCGATAGGATGTACAAAGTATTACTCGGGGCAGTGTATATTCATCCTGGATCAACTATCCCGAACATTGGTTTGTTGTTGCACCAAGCATTACTCCCATATGTACACAATTAGAGTGTACCGACGATCTATGAAGTTGATGCAGACATACCAATTCTTCTTTGTGGCGATTTCAATATAAATGTCACAACTGATAGCGTTCTATCTTCTCGTATCATCGTCCTATCGTCAGCAGAGTAAAAGCAATCGAAAGAAATAATGCAACATAAAATAAAATATCGAACATAATTATAAAAATATATCACAAAATGTAAAATATTAAGAAATAAAAAAAAAAAATTACTTATATATGTAATTATCATTTAAGGAATAAAAACACTTTAATTATGATTTAATAACTTGTATATTCAATGTTACATATTTAGGATACGTTGTCACGAATATAATGTCCGAGCGCCTTGCGCCCAGACAACCAGAGTTTTTTCGCAAATCTCCAACATCTCACCCAGTATCCAATTTAATTAGTTCAAAGTATGATAACTTAAATCTAACAGCAACAGCTACTAAAGTTTTTAGCTAGTGTCTAAGATTTAAATATCCTGTTAATAATCTATTTGGTAAACATTAGTCTACCAATATACTTACCAATAAAGTTTTTGTAAATTCAAAACATCCCAGAAATAAATGAAAGAACCCCAGTTAACCAATTTGGAGTCGACAAAATGATTAGCTTGCAAAACAAAAAAAAAACGTTGTTCCCCTAAAAACTACTTTTTAAGTACCAAATGCTAACAAAAAAAAAAAAAAACATTTTTAAAGTCATGACACTGACAACGGTCCTTGAAAACAAGTACAAGTACGCTCTGTCAATCAATCTTTTTAAAATTTCTTCAGACAGTTGAAATGCTCACATTGTGTTGGACGCGTCCATTTGCTAGATAAGCTTTGTTCGCCCATCTCCAATTTTAGCTATCAGTGTAATGATTTGACATTTATTCATTATTATGGAATATTTACTTTCTGTCAAGGGATTTCACTTAATCTATTCATTGACTAAGATCAAAATGGGCTTTATTTGTTAATATCAGCAATATATTTTAATGTAACTTGTGCATTTTACAACAGCTTGCCAATAAAAAGAGCACAAACCAAAAACACGTAATGCTAACAACAGAACATTTTTCTAACCCCACTGGCGTTGTAATTTAATTTTGATGATATAAAAATTAAATTTATTGAAGATGAATTATAAATGTCAACATATTCAGAAATTTAACATTTCCGTGGCGGATCTCAAAAAGCTGGAAAAGGTACATTCGACTACAACACAGTGGCAGTTTTGTTTTCGTATTCATATACAGTCTTATTATTTTTCAATTCTTGTTTATCCTCGTCTAGATCACGTCATGTGCTCTGTGTAGCAATACTGGACCTAATTTATGGATATGCCTTCAAAGGAATTGCTTCCAAGCTGGCTGCTCAGAGCAAATTGAAGATCACAGCACTGACCACTTCAAGGTTGTAAATATTTCTCATTTAAGTGCCTTAATTTTGTGTAATGGTATCCGTTTGATATTTCAGGCCAACAACTCTCACTGTGTACATATGAATCTTTCGTCACAAAGGATTTGGTGTTATTTGTGTGAAAAGGAAGTATTCATTGGCACCGAAAAGACGCGACTTAGTAATCCGCTGGATATCAGTGGAGATTATGATTATGTCGACAACAATAGCAATGCCCTTGGGTTGTGTGACAATGATGATTACGAAAATGAGAGGGTCCAGGGTCTTGTTGGCCTGCAAAACATTGCTAACACGTGTTACATGAATTCTGCGCTACAAGCTCTCAGCAATATTCAACCACTGACCTATTATTTCTTGGACTGCGGGGACATCATCGAACACTACATTGATATTGCTGCTAACAAAAATAAAACCGGCTTGGCTAAGAGCTATTATCGGCTTATCAAGGATATGTGGTGCCGCGGCAGTCGGGGAAAAGGTAAGTCCTATGAATTATATCGCTGACCAGAGAAAGCGCATCGTAACTTTTGCCTTCATTTGAAGTGCGCCTTGTGCCTTGTTTATCTATTTATTTTCTCTTTCGTCGTGTCATCGTCGGACACGAATATCGCGCGAGTTCTGGTAATTTGAATTTCAAATTTAGCTAGCAAATTATTTGATACGAGGGAGTGCGGCTATTTTCTGGAACTCATTTATATTCTGAATTTTAAGATAATCCTACATCACAACAGTTGGTATGGTTTTTGAATAAGATCTTAATGAATAATATTCGCAACAGCATGATGCAAAATTTTTGTGGATTTGAATACGTTGAACATCAAAGTACCTCCTATTAGATTGTTGTATATGGGAACGTCTCTTCCATGTGTGTGGTCTAGCTAATTTATTATACTCACTCTATTTTTCGAAATAGAGTGCGACCTATAAATACTAGATATTATAAGTGAATATTTGGGTGACTATTGTGCAATGCGTTAGAGTAGTAGATCAAGTTTTGCTTGTGATAAATCAGTTTTGCAAAACAAGTCATTTCGTAATGTGAATTTCCGAAAAAAAGCTCAGAGATACGCTGAAAATATTGCAGGCTTTAAACGTTGCCCAAAGGAACCTTCCGCCGACGAAACCCACCAACAAACAAAGATAAGAACATAAAGCCACTTTTTTCCGTATCCTTGCTGAAATTAACGAAACCATACGTACTACTGTGGACAAACATTAACGAGACTGTTTTTTTTTTTTAAATATATGCTTTATGAATACGGATGTGTGTAGTTATTTAGTAGATTGGTATGACTGCTGTGAACAGCTGACAGAAATTTCATGACATTTGGGTTGTGAGGTTAAAAATTACAGGATCTTTTGTGTGAGCAAACTTGTCGTTGGTGATTTTTTTTAGTGGATACGTTTGTGAAATTTCAAATGCTGGTTGAAAAAAAAGGAATTTCTTCTTCTGATGCATTGAACATGCTACAAAAGTGTTACGACGGTACGTGTTTGTCAATGGATACAAAATATTTTGTGTTGGCCGTGAAGCAGTCAAAGACAAACTTCGTTCGGGAAAGACATCAACATCAACCACTAATAAAAACATTAAAAAAATCAAAAAACTTGCACTCTTCGATCATCAGTTAACCCAAAGAGGCCTTGTAGACTGTTGGTACATCAAAAGATTTAAAACAAACTATTTTAAAGGTTTTATCTATAGGGTTGTACCACATGAAATGTCCGATTTTATAGTAAACATTTAAAAGCCAATATTATTTGTTCGTACATTTTTATTCAATCAAAATAGGATTCGTTGGCATCTATGACATCCTCCCGACGTGATACAAAGTCAAATATTCCTTTTTATAGAAGTGCTGACTGAATGAAATCTTCAAAGGCCTGCTCGGTTCCGGAAGACCTTCCGCCGGCAAAATGAATACAAATTGCGAAAAAGATGGTAGTCTGTTAGGAAAATGTCTGGAGAGTACGGTGGATTACTACTATTTATTGGCCTGTAGGAACCCGGAAGTTCATGACCTCACCGACTCGACTCCGCCATCGTCCCCTGTCCTGTGCACTCTCCATCCACGCTTGATCGATCTCCTCAAGGTCCAACCTAACATTGTCCTCCCATCTCCGTCGCGCCCGTCTTACCGTTCTCTTTCCCATTGGTCTACCGTCAAGAATTCTACGCACGGTCCTATCGTTGTCCATTCGCGCCACGTGTCCGGCCCATCTTAATCTTCGCGACTTGATTACTCTCACTATTGTAGGTTTGCGGTATAGCTCTTCCAGTTCGTGGTTGTGGAGTTTCCTCCATTGTTCTGCCCCCTCGTCATATTTGCCTGTGGGGGTGCTCTACACCACATGGAGAACCAACCCACAATTCCAACCAACCTTGACCGCTAACAGCACGTCACCCTAATCCAACTCCTCATTCAAAACCTGCAATACACACATTCGCAACCATGCAAAATCTGCAAGAATCCATGTCCCAATCTGCAATGAAAGGCATTTCCCAAAACTTCCAACAGAATACAATTCAATAGAATACATTCTAAATCGTCTCCCTCAATTACATCACCCCACATATAATTTTTCCCAAAACCGCTTCGGCCAATTCTTTACTTAAGTTATATTCCTTCCTTGCGACCAAGCAATCTTAATTTTCGCGGAAATCCATATGCTGTAATAAAACGCATATCCAAACCTACAACGGAATATTAATCATCACCACCAACTACACCGAGCCGCATACATTTACCCGAAATTGCTTCGATTAATTCTCTATCTAAATTATATCCCTTGCTTGCACCCAAGCAATTCCAATTTCCCCCGAAAACCATTTCGATTCCTATTCTACCTAAAAGATGTAAAACCACATCAATCCCCTACAATCAAACCGTATGCATTTTTCCCAAAAACCACTTCGGTTCATTACCTCCTTAAACTATACTTATCGCTTGCAACCAAGCTACAGCTAATTATCCACGAAACGATCACAACGATCAAGACCCTTGATCATACTCGGTTATGCCGCCGAAACCAATTTCCCGGTATACACAACCAACCAATCCAACTCAGCTCATACGGCAAGGATTCGCTGGAACTGAATTCCCTATGCAAGCAAAGCAATCCCTTTCAAGTTCCTAGTAAGTGGCAGTGAGATTATTTAGCTATGACGCCACTGCCACGACGCCAACCGCCACCAGGGTCACACCGCCGCCTGCAAGCATTTTGTTTAGTTTCAAATGTTTCCATCCGATCCGCTCAGTGGGTGTTGACGTAGTGTATTTCGGGAGTACGTTGTCAGTACGTGACGTGCATTTTGGCCACCTTATGTTTGGCCATCCTCGCGTATCAAACGGCCTATTGTAATATAGTGCGGCGCAACTCGGGTCACTGTTAGGAGCATGCGGATTTACCCAACCACCAGATGCCGAAATGTGCAAATTTCACACAAACAGTGTGTTGGATAGTTATTGCGTGTATCTAGGACATTTGTATATATGTACAAGAATGTATTTTTTTTTTTTTTTTGGTTTCGGTAGGAAGGTGGAAATCTTCAAAAGATACCTCTAGACCGATCCAGGGGCATGCCGGGTTTTTACCGACTAAAACCACCTCCCGCCAGGCTCCCGTTGATCCCCGCGGACTTTATTTTAGATATTCCATCGCGGGGCGGGACGGAGTTTACCTGTTACTCCGCTCGTCACGTCGCAACTGCTGCATCATTTCACAAAGAATACCATTGGTTACGGACCATGCCTATTTTGAACTAAGCATGTATTCTATTACTACAGCCAGAGTAACTGTCCGTCTCGTGTGTCTCTCCAAAATCGTTCGTGCGGTCTCGAATCTCACACACTCTGTGAGTACCTGTTCCGCATTTTCTATTTTGCCGTCACAATATAAGCAGTATGGGTGATTCACATGCTTATACTTGTGCAAGTATTGCCGGAAGCATCCATGTCCTGATATTAGCTGAGTCGAGTAGTAATTCAGCTCGCCATGTTTTCTTTTCACCCATGTGTGTAGAGAATTAATATTGTTAACTGGATATATTTAATTTACAGTGTACAAATTTCACACAAACGACATTTTGGATAGTTATTGGGCGTATCTAGGACATTTGTGTATATGTACAAGAATATGTGTGTAGAGAATTAATATTGTTAACTGAATATATGAGAGATTAAAGAAATAAAAGACTGAGTTCAACGAAGCCCGGGTGTTTCATTTGCGGTGTTTCGTCCTTGCGGATGGCGGTTTCGCATCAGGTTTTCAAGTGCTCGCAACGTGCTCGAAGTGCGATCTCCTAGTGGATGTCCGCCAGTGGATAACTTCAATGTATGACCCAATCAATCGGACCTTTGAAATAATTGCAAACGATCTAAACTTACCCAGTGGTGACTGTTCCCTGGCTTGCTATTCCCCGCAACTATTCGCCGTTTCCGTGATTTCCGTCGGTGGGTGGTAGTGAATCACTGCCATACGCCGGCAAAATACTTTCACTCCCACATGCCGCCAAAGAAACCCCTTAAAACTTTATTCTCGAATACGCGGAATTTGTTTTCTTCCCGTTTTGTGAGAGCCCATGTTTCGTATCCATATATAACAATCGGCATAATTATGGTTCTATAGACGCGGAGCTTTATATTTCGTGATAGCAGTTTGGATTTCAGTAGTTTACTGACTGCATGCCAACTAGCATTGCCGGAGTGTAGTCTTTTCTTAATTTCCTTTGACATTTCATTACTGGCCGTCAGTATTGTTCCCAGGTATTTAAATTCTTTGACATTTTCAAATATCTTGCCACTGATGTTTATGTGTGTTCTCTGAGGTCGGCCATAATCATATATTTCGTTTTGTCTTCATTTATTTCTAGGCTGACCTCTTCTTCCGCTTGCATGATGATTTCACTATTTTACTTACGGTTTCTAGATTATCGCCCAAAACGGCGATGGAATCCGCATATGCGAGCACTTGTGGGATCCCGTTCAGGGATGATCCGGCGATGTTGTCGTCTTGTACCTTTCTGATGACATTCTCGAGGACAAGGTTACAGAGGCATAGTGAGAGGCCATCGCCTGTTTTAGTCCGTCGCGGATTTCAAATGGTTCTGAGAGGTGGTTTTCTATTCTGATTCCGCCTCTGTTTTCGTTCATGCAGGTTTGAATGAGGGCAGCATATTTCTTCGGGATTCCCAGCTCGACTACAATATGGTAGAGTCTTTACCTTGCGACTGAGTCGTGGGCTTTTTTGAAGTCCACAAACAGTTGGTGAACCGTCTCTCCGTATTCCCACTTCTTTTCCAGTAGTTGCCTTATTGTGAACATTTGGTCACTCGTTGACCGGTTCCTACGGAATCCGCATTGGTAGTCTCCCAGTATTTCTTCTGCGTACGGTGTGATTCTCCCCAGTATGGCATTTGTTGGTATTTTGTATGTGGTTCGGAGCAACGATATTCCTCTGTAATTTTCGCAGTCAGATCTGTCACCTTTTTTGAAAATGGGGACGACTATTGAGGTTTTCCATTCTTCCGGAATGACTTCCTTATCCCATATTGTTTTAATCAGATGGAAGATCTTTCAAGCGGTTGCCTCTCCTCCATGCTTCACAAGCTCTGTCGGTATGCAGTCGTCTCCGGGAGCCTCGTTGTTTTTCAATCGGTTTATTGCGTCTACAACTTCGTCGAAAGAGGGCTCTGGGATCTGAGGCTCGGCTGTATGTACATATGGTGCGTTTATTTGTGGTTGATGGGTGCGCACATTGAGCAGGTTTTCAAAGTACTGCTTCCATCTTGTCACGATATTGTTTTTTTCTGTCACCAGACAGCCGTTTGTGTCTCGGATTATTTTGGCTCTCCCACGGTGGCCATTTCTAATTGAATTTATGCCGGCATACATACCTCTGATATTCTTTGCTCTGGTATTTTCTAGGACTTTTTCGATCCTAGTCTTCTCCCATTCGCGTTTTCTGCGTTTGAAAAGTCTCGTTGTCTCTTTCCGAATTGTTGCGTATCTTTCTGCATTGACTTCATCATATCTTTCTAGTGGATCACTCAGGCGTTTACGTTGCTCGATCTTCGCCCTGCGCTCATCGTCAAACCAAGGTTTCGACTTAATTGTTTTCTTAAATCCTAATACCTCTTGGGCTGTTTGTTTAATTGTGTCTCTGATCGATGTCCATTTAGTGTCCGCATCAGGTTTCATCTTCCTCACTATTCCCATTCTGTAGGATGCTAAATCTGTTCATTAGTTCGTCTTGGTATTTAGCCCTTTTGCGTAGGTGTTTTAGTTTATCAATGTCGAACTTTTTGCTTGTCTCCCGTGACTGCCCATGTGGGTTTGCTGCGAGCCGACTTCTAATTTTGCCCATCACTAGAAGATGATCGGAGTCGCAATCTGCTCCTCTATATGATCTTACGTCAAGGATATTCGAGTGGTGTCTTTTGTCTATGAAGAAGTGGTCTATTTGGTTACGCGTTACGCCGTCGGGTGATATCCATGTGGCTTTATGGATTTGCTTGTGCTTGAACATCGTGCTTTTCACTACCAGATTTTTTGACACTGCGAACGTGATAATTCGGATTCCATTATCATTTGAAACGTCGTGTAGGCTTTCTTTACCTATAGTTGGTTAGGAAATATCTTCCTTTCCAATTTCGAGTGGAGGTCCCCGAGAAGGATTTTAACATCGAATGATGAGATCCCAGCAAATATTTCCTCTAGAGTCTCGTAGAACGTGTCCTTCGTTTCTTCGTCCGTAGATTCTGTTTGGGGCGTGTACGTTTATAAATACATAATTGTACCATGGTCCCTGTATTTTTAGTACCGACATTCGGTCATTAATAAATTGCACATCTTTTACATGGGGCGTAATCTTATTGCTTATGATGAAGCTAGTCCCGAGGTTATGTGTATCGGTACCTCCACACGCCAGTGTAAACCCGTTGATTTCGACTACTTGATGTGAGATTAGGACTTCCTGAAGCGCGTCGATGTCCATTTTATATTGTTTTGCGGTTTCTAGGACCGTCTGTATCGCGCCTGGTTTATATAACGTTCGAGCATTCCACGTCCCGACGCGTATATCCCGTTTATTCCGTTTTTCCCTACGTCGTCTTTTTACCGAGTCGGTATTTTCTTGATGATTTGTTCCCTTATGGTAGTGTCGGCTCATCACACCTACGCCTACCGGGTTTTTCGTGGGATTGTTTTTTGTATATTGATTATTCATTTTTGAACCCACGAGTCTTGGGGTTTCAAATAGTCCGCCAAATCAGAGCCCCTCTTTGATATGGTAATGTCTGCTTACTGCTCTGATTCGACCCGGTGTCAGAGAGGCGCCGTTATAATACAGCCGGTATACCCCTGGCTGCAAACCATCCAATGGGCACGGTGATGCGTAACACCCTGGATTAGGGGTGGTAGGCTTGTGTGTGTTACTCCTCGCTAGCCTGTCTGACATGGGTGGCCCTACTGGAAGCGTATGCTTCCGTCAGCATAGCCTGAGTGATTCATTGTAGTTTAAGCCCCTGCACCACGTCATGGTTTCTACCAAGCGGGGGCTTTCAACGTGATACAAGGTCGAAAATTCCTTTTTGTAGAAGTGCTGACTGAATGAAATCTTCAAAGGCTGCTATGACCTTTGCTCGGTTCCGGAAGACCTTCTGTCGGCAAAATGGATACAAATTGCGAAAAAGATGGTAATCCGTTGTCAGGAGAGTACGGTGGATGCGGAAGAATTTCAAATCCCAATTGCCACAGCTTTTACACCATTAGTTGTGAGGTATGGGGTCTAGTATTGTCATGCAAAAGGATTGGGCGTGCCTATTGAACAACACAGGTTGCAGCCAATTTGGCATGGAATATGCCGATTTCCTCACAATATTTGATAGCGTTTATCGTTTCTCCTGGTTGAAGAAATGAAAAGTGGATTGGTCCTTTCGTTGTCCACCAAATTGCCACCATAACCTTTTTTGAGTGAAGATTGGGTTTGGGGGTGTGTTTTGGTTTTCCACCTGCATCCAACCACTGCCCAAGTCTTTTACGGTTATCATACAGAATCCACTTTTCATCACAGGTGACCATCCGGTGCAAAAACGGTTCAGTTTGTTTCTTAATCTAAGCGATGCGCAGATTTCCAGGCGCCGTAGTTTTTGGGACTCGTTCAGTTCATAGGGTACCCACTTATCGAGTTTCTTCACCTTTTCTACTCCCATACTCTGTGTAATCTCCCGCACCGATTTCGTTGGGTCCACAACCACCGTTGCTCTTAAAACATCGTCGTCAACTAACGTTTTCGGCTTCCATGTGGCTCATTTTCGAGGCTGAAATCTCCCGAACGGAACTTTACAAACCAACGTCGTATAGTGCATTCTTTTACCGCTACATCCTCAAATGCATCATTAATGTTTTTCATTGCCAATGACGCTTTATGTCCCATTTTAAATTCATAAAGGAAGAGGGTACGAATTTTTTTTTAATGATCTTTTTTTTTTACATTGGACACTGCTAGTGAGAAATGAAAGCAGTGCTACACACACAGTAAATTGGAACTAAAATTGTTGCCTTTCATTTTCACTATCAGATTTATTTCTTCTTTCTCGCATAATTTCTTTTGTACAACAATACACATTCTGCATTACTTTAAAAAAGAAAATATTTATATCTTTTGTTAAATACATAGACCACTTTACTTTTTTTTCTTATACACATTATTATCTACGTTCATTTCTTCTATTTTCTAGATTATATCGCTCCACGAGGCATATTGTATGGTATCAGAAGTGTTCATTCAATGTTCAGAGGATTCCAACAGCATGATACTCAAGAATTCTTACGGTGTTTTATGGATCAATTACACGAGGAACTGAAAGAAAACGATCCAATACCATCCAAAGCAATCATTAGAAATCGTGATATACATAAGAACGATGAAGAAATGTCGAATTGTTCAAGTTCTGCATCGCAATCCGAAGGAGAATATGAGACCTGCGACAGTGGTGTTTCAGAACAATCGAGCCTTTTTGAAGACTCATATACACAAAATAAACATTACTCAAGTTTATCGTTTACATCATCGACATCCCTAAATTCGAGGCTTTCTGGTCCTAGTGGGCATCGACCAAGTTTAAGTTCAAGCAGTTATAATTCCTCGAGCAATGATGTCTCTACATCAGTTACTCAAAGATCAATAATAAGTGATGTATTCGATGGAAAACTTCTGTCATCTGTGCAATGTCTGACTTGTGATAGAATATCCACACGAGAAGAAACCTTTCAGGATTTATCGTTACCGATTCCCCATAAAGATTACCTTAACGTATTGCATCATGCCCAAAACATCAACAATCAAAGTGCACTCCGTTTACATTCGGGTATATTTAATGATTCAAATAAATCAGAAGGTTGGTTTTGTTGGATGTGGAACCTTATTCGATCGTGGCTCTGGGGACCTTCTGTTACCTTACACGATTGTATGGCGTCATTCTTCAGTGCAGACGAACTCAAAGGTGATAATATGTACAGGTGAGGGTATTTATCGATTGCATTTCACTGATAACTTTATTACGTTTTATATCATTTTTATTCTTAGTTGTTCCAAGTGCAATAAGTTACGAACTGGTGTGAAATATTCTCGAGTTCTTGATCTGCCAGAGGCATTGTGCATACATCTGAAACGATTCCGACACGATCTGTCATATAGTTCAAAGATTTCATCGCATATTCACTTTCCTCTTGTTGGCTTCGACATGAGGCCGTACCTACACAAAGATTGCAAATCTAATATCTCTGTTTATAATTTGGTTTCGGTAATTTGCCATCATGGCACCGTTGGTGGTGGTCACTACACATGTTTTGCTAAAAACGATTTCACTGGTAATTGGTATGAGTTCGATGATCAACATGTGACGGAAGTGTCTCCGGATGTTGTACAAAATTGTCAAGCCTATGTTTTATTCTATCGAAAAAGTCACCCCCAAATGGATGCCATTCGGGCTGAGGCCCGGGAAATCTCAACACGGACTCCACCGCAATTTTCCGATATTCGTTTTTTTGTTTCACGAGAATGGATCAATCGTTTTAACACATTTGCTGAGCCAGGTCCTATCAGTAATTGGACGATTCTGTGTTCCCATGGAGGAGTACCACCATTAAAAGTGCCTCTTATTAATAAAATTGCGGTTCCATTATCGCAGCCGTTGTGGGAGTTTCTTTATAGAAAATTCGGAGGTGGACCGGTAATTAATCGACTTTTTGAATGTGACATTTGTAAACGAGCCGCGGAGAGCGTGCTTCGTCGACAAATGCAAGAACTTGCTATATTCACAAAGCTTCATGATGATTTTCAAAAAGAAGATGATTCCACGACAGTCTACGCGATATCCATGGCATGGTTCAGGAAGTGGCAACTTTTCGCACGAGGGATGACGAATAAAGAACCTGGTCCAATAAACAACCTTACTATTGCTGCTAAAACCGATGTAACTCCGATAAATAGTGTTCTCCCAGGCTCTGACTATGCCCAACTGAATACACAACTCTGGAAGTTCTTCTACAATATCTACGGAGGAGGCCCTGAAATCGTACTACGCGGATCACTTAAAGATGAGGTTTGTATTCGAAGAGATTTTGAGGAAACTTGATGCTAATGATTTTGCTTTTATTTGTATTCAGGTTTTAGAAGAAGATACTATTATGAATATTGAGATCCATAGGACTAGTCCAATTGAAGATACCACCATAGACCCACAAACAACAATATCGCCAGAGACGAAAGTGATTAAAAACGTTACCTTCGAATCTGATGATGTTGACCCGCACTACGATGACAACAAAACAAATGTCTATTCAGGCGTTGTATCCACAGAACTTGGCGAAAGAAATTATAGACAATCAATAAGTAAAAAGAAACCACGACCAATTAGCGCGAATCATCCGCTCCGACGGAAAGGCAAGAGAAGCCGCAATGGACTGAAAACCACTGGTCTATTCGGTATCAAAGGTATGCGAAAAACAAAAACACCTCTTTTTCAAAGGTTTAAAAACATATCAGATATTAATCCATTCTTGCTGTCCCACAAATGTGCATAATTCTGTTTAAAAAAAAACACAAGCGTATTCGTTTATTGTATACAATTTTGCTTCGAAATTATTCAAAACGCTTACATTTTTGTTTTCTGTTATTACTTTTTTAGTTTGAGTTTCCGTTTGTTTTTTTATTGAAGTAGTCGTAGAATTTGCCTTTTTTTTATTATGCATTTTGTCTTCGATTACTAAAGTGTTGTTGTAAAGACCAATTAGATTTTCTATAATAATAAAACTATTCTTAAGCTGTACTTTCTCTTGAAATCTGTTACCAATCTACCTAGTTCATCATTTTCTCCATCGCATGCTTATTTTCGGGTTGGATCAGCACTTTAATCACACCTTTCAACCACTCGCGTGAAACCTATTTATCATAAATGATAAATGGCTATTCAACTGGAGTTGCAATTTTAATTTGACACCCTGTGGATCTGTCAAACATAAACAGCTGATGTTTGATAATCATGAATACTGAACAATGGTGACATGTCTCATTATGAATCGACGTAAAAGGGATCAAAGATTGATTTTATTTTCATTTTCAGAGGGGAAATTAACCCCCGCTTTGTAGAAACCTTGACGTGGTGCGGGGGCTTAAACTACAATGAATCACAGGCTATGCTGACGGAAGCACACGCTTCCAGTAGAGCCACCAATGTCAGACAGGCTAGCGAGGAGTAACACACAAAGACCTACCACCCCTAATCCAGGGTGTTACGCGTCACCATGCCCATTAGTTGGTTTGCAGCCAGTGGTTTACCGACTGTATTATAACGGCGCTTCTCTGACACCGGGTCGAATCAGAGCAGTAAGCAGACCTTACCATATCAAAGAGGGGCTCTGATGTGGCGGACTATTTGAAACCCCAAGACTCGTGGGATCAAAAATGAATAATCAATATACAAAAAACAATCCCACGAAAAACCCGGTAGGCGTAGGTGTGATGAGCCGACACTACCATAAGGGAACAAATCATCAAGAAAACACCGACTCGGCAAAAAGAAGACGTGGGGAAAAACGGAAAAAGCGGGATATACGCGTCGGGACGTGGAATGCTCGAAAGTTATATAAACCAGGTGCGATACAAACGGTCGTAGAAAACGCGAAACAATATAAAATGGACATCGTCGCGCTTCAGGAAGTCCGACTCCCACATCAAGTAATCGAAACCAACTGATTTACACTGGCATGTGGAGGTGCCCACACTTATAACCTCGGAACTAGCTTCATCATATGCAAGAATATTACTCCCCATGAAAAAGATGTGCAATTTATTATTAATCGAATGTCGGTGCTAAAAATACAGGGACCATGGTACAATTATGTATTTATAAACGTACACGCCCCAACAGAATCTACGGACGAAGAAACGAAGGACATGTTCTACGAAACCCTAGAGGAAGTATTTGATGGGATCTCATCATTCGATGTTAAAATCCTCCTCGGGGACCTCAATGCGAAAATTAAGACATCTTCCAACCAACCATAGGTAAAGAAAGCCTACACGACGTTTCAAATGATAATGGAATCCGAATTATCACGTTCGCAGCGTCAAAAGATCTGTTAGTAAAAAGCACGATGTTCAAGCACGAGCAAATTCATAAAGCCACATGGATATCACCCGACGGCGTAACGCGTAACCAAATAGACCGCTTCCTCATAGACAAAAGACACACTCGAATATCCTTGACGTAAGATCATATAGAGGAGCATATTGCGACTCCGATCACCTTCTAGTGATGGGCAAAATTAGAAGTCGGCTCGCAGCAAACCCACATGGACAGGCACGGGAGACGAGCAAAAAGTTCGAGATTGATAAACTAAAAGACCTACGTAAAAGGGCGGAATATCAAGACGAACTAACGAATAGATTAAGCATCCTAGAGAATGACAGTAGTGAGGAAGAGGAAACCAATAGTGTGGACACTAAATGGGCATCGATCAGAGACACAATCAAACAAACGGCCCAAGAGGTATTAGGATTAAAGAAAACAATTAAGTCCAAACCTTGGTTTGACGATGAGTGCAGGGCGAAGATCGAAGAACGTAAGTGCCTCAGAGTGATCGACTTACAAAGATATGATGAAGTCAACGCAGAAAGATACGCGACAATTCGGAAAGAGACAATGAGACTCTTCAAACGCAAAAAACACACCGTACACAGAAAAAATATTGGGAGACTGTGGCGATTCCGCCAAACCCCAAAGCCCACTTACCTGAAAAACCCCCATAGCTGCTACCCAACTTCCTTAAGTTCGCTAATGCAATCACATTAGCACCTTAAATGCTTCATGCATTAAATAGATCAAATTTATAATCTAAAAGTCCCTGTAAAGAATCCTTACCTTTCATGCATCTATTCGCATACAAATTTCCTATAAGAATTCTTTACTAACTAATCATGAATCCCTAAACCATCCGGCACTCTGGTATGCCAAGCAATTCCGCTGTCCACGTGCACGCCGATGTCCCTGGCAATTCCACGGCCTCGGCAGCCTTTTGTCCAAGGGACAAAAGCAAACACCAGCGTCTAGTGTCATAAACCGAATTACTTCGCATGTAAAGATGCATAAAAATTCGATCCCATTTCGTTCAGCAAGATACGGTACACGACCACCCATCGTATACCTAAATTGCTTTAGCATCACCAGCATAATCGCAACACGGCTATTTACCCAGCTGCAATAGATTCACCCATGATTTGTTTTCCAACGAACAAACAATCACAACTTCCTGCTTAGCCACCAAACGAATTATCCAGCATATACAAATGCAAGAAAATTCGTTCGGCCACCGACCCAAGGTACGATATACAATTTTCATTGTATAAAGTATCGCAACCATTAGCACCTTTCCCAACGTCTATTCGTATATTTACACAAGGGCATCACTCATCTAAAACTTTTATGATGCCCTCGTCTCATCTTTTCTTTTACCACATTTCTTCGAGGCATCGTCGTCTATTTATTTAGACGCGATGCACTTCATAGACAACGATCTTCTCGATCCCTTTGTCCTTGCCGCCTGCCTGCTTTGTTTTGCCATTGCCTCCGCGCATGAGTAAACAACACAGATCTAAACGATCACACACATACCACCATGGTCGTCATTACGAGATCTGGTTTTCTATTTCACCAAGAGAGACTTTACGTTTCTCTGGTGGTAAGTAAAAACATATCCTTAGTGGAGAGGATATCTACCACCATACCACAAACTCACCCCATTAACGAGTCGGCTCTGCACGAGCCGTTTATCGCTGAGTCTCGTTCCATCAGCAGACCGAGCCTGTCGGGTCTCCACTACGCTACCTTAGCGCTGCGGTACGCGTCAATACGATGGGACACCTTTTTACCATCGAGGGGTGCGATCAGAGTTCGCACCCATGTGAGTCGTGTGTGTACAAAATGGCAAACGCCAATATCCTCCGTCCAGTCAGTAAAGTAAAATAACTCCCAATTACGAGCAAAGTGTAATTTCCATAATAAGTTTGATGTGTAGTCTGATAAAGTGTGATGTCTACATTAGCGGAGACATTAATAGTGCTTATCTTTAAAGTAGTTTGTTTTGCGCCAACCATTAAAGGGACAAAAAAAGTGACGATCTAATTATTAGCTTAAATCAGTGCGTTTGACTTTCTTTCCCGCGGAACTTTGCCTTCGTTAAGCTGGTGTAAGGAAGTGAACCGCATGCCCTTGCCTGGCACAATACTCCCTTCCCCACAAGACTACCAATGAGGATTCCGTAGGAAGCGGTCAACGAGCGACCAAATGTTCACAATAAGGCAACTACTGAAAAAGAAGTGGGAATACGGAGAGAGGGTTCACCAACTGTTCGTGGACTTCAAAAAAGCCTACGACTCAGTCGCAAGGCAAAGACTCTACCATATTGTAGTCGAGCTGGGAATTCCGAAAAAATATGCCGCCCTCATTCAAATCTGCATGAACGAATACAAAGGGCGAGTTAGAATAGAAAACCACCTCTCAGAACCATTTGAAATCCGGGACGGATTAAAACAGAGCGATGGACACGGTGAGAGTCTCTTTTACCTTGTCCTCGAGTATGTCATCAGAAAGGTACAAGACGACAACACGGCCGGATCATCCCTGAACGGGGTCATACAAGTGCTCGCGTATGCGGATGACATCGCCGTTCTGGGCGATAATCTCGAAACTATAAGTAAAAACTGTGAAATCATCATGCAAGCAGCAGAAGAGGTGGGCCTAGAAATAAACGAAGACAAAACGAAATACATGATTACGACGAGAGCAGGTGTACCGACAGGACGGCCGCGACGGAGATAGGAGGACAATGTTAGGTTGGACCTCGAGGAGATCGGATCGGTTGGTCGAACGTGGAAGGAGAGCGCACGGGACAGGGAACAGTGGCGGAGTCGAGTCGGTGAGGTCATGAACTTTCGAGTTCCTACGGGCCAATAAATAGTAGTAGTAGTAGTTCGAAAATGTCTCTAAAATAAGGTTTGAATAAATTCTATTCGTTATCAAAATACACATTAAACTTACTACAAAAAAATCATTCCTAAACTAGTTCCCTCTTTATTATTATTTACTGGCCTGTAGGAACCCGGAAGTTCATGACCTCACCGACTCGGCTCCGCCACTGTTCCCTGTCCCGTGCGCTCTCCTTCCACGTTCGACCAACCGATCCGATCTCCTCGAGGCATCGTGTAAACAATGACCCGCATTCCCAACGGCGCATTTGGTCATTTTTCCCTATTGTCCTTGCCGCCTGCCTGCTTTCGAACACGTGCAACAACATTGAATCTGTACGATCGCGCACATATACCACTGCACCAAATAGATCGCACTTTCTTAGTGGTCACACCCTTAAGAGAAAATTTTTCTCTCTCTTCCTTTTTTTTCTTAGCGAAATCATCTCTGCATGAGATGACGATCGTAGAGTTCATTTCCATCTGCCGATCGCACTGGTCGTGCTAGCTCCTGCAGCCCCGTGGCGTCGCGGGGGTGTATATATACCTCGCATCAAATTTGTCGAGAGTTATCCCTTATTATTTGTCGAAAGTTATCCCTTATTATTACAATTATTAATTACGTCCAGTATACTCAAACGGAAAGTGCGCGTTTAGTTGGTGTACACTAAGAATATAAATAAACATCAATAAACTTTTTCATCATGTACCGGCAATCAGAGTTTCATTGACTCTTCTCCTGTGCTGCAGTTCCTGAGTGAGTTTCAAATAATTTCCTCAATGTGTGACCTTTGCTCTGGCGAAGAATTTTGCGCGGAAATTATCGGCGGCGTTTATAGAACTTATGATGGAGGAGGAAGTTAACCAGCGCCGTACGCCGGTGCACATACTTCCTCACCACAGCCTTATTGTGAACATCTGGTCGCTCGTTGACCGGTTCCGACGGAATCCGCATTGGTAGTCTCCCAATATTTCTTCTGCGTACGGTGTGATTCTTGCCAGTATGACATTTGTTAATATTTTGTATGTGATTGGGAGCAATGATATTCCTCTGTAATTTTCGCAGTCAGATCTGTCGCCTTTTTTGAAAATGGGGATGACTATTGCGGTTTTCCATTCTTCCGGAATGACTTCCTTGTCCCATATTATTTTAACCAGTTGGTCGATCTTTCGACCGGTTGCCCCTCCTCCATGCTTCACAAGCTCTGCCGATATGCAGTCGACTCCGGGAGCCTCGTTGTTTTTCAGTCGATTTATCGCGTCTACAACTTCGTCGAAAGAGGGCTCTGGAATCTGAGGCTCGGCTGTACGTCTGGTGCGTTTATTTGTGGTTGATGGGTGCGCACATTGAGCAGGTTTTCAAAGTACTGCTTCCATCTTGTCACGATATTGTTTGTTTCTGTCACCAGACAGCCGTTTGTATCTCGGATTATTTTGGCTCTCCCTCGATAGCCATTTCTAATTGAATTTATGCCGGCATACATACCTCTGCTGTTCTTTCCTCTGGCATTTTCTATGATTTTTTCAATCCGATTCTTCTTCCATTCGCGTTTTTTGCGTTTGAAAAGTCTCGTTGTTTCTTTCCGAATTGTCGCGTATCTTACTGCGTTGACTTCATCATATGCTTCTAAGTGGATCATTCTGGGGCGTTTACGTTCTTCGATCTTTGCCCTGCACTCATCGTCAAACTAAGGTTTTGACTTAGTTGTTTTCTTAAATCCTAATACCTCTTGGGCTGTTTGTTTGATTGTGTCTCTGATCGATGCCCATTTAGTGTCCAGACTATTGGTTTCCTCTTCCTCACTACTGTCATTCTCTAGGATGCTAAATCTATTCGTTAGTTCGTCTTGATATTCCGCCCTTTTACGTAGGTCTTTTAGTTTATCAATCTCGAACTTTTTGCTCGTCTCCCGTGACTGTCCATGTGGGTTTGCTGCAAGCCGACTTCTAATTTTGCCCATCACTAGAAGGTGATCGGAGTTGCAATCTGCTCCTCTCTATGATCTTACGTCAAGGATATTCGAGTGTGTCTTTTGTCTATGAGGAAGTGGTCTATTTGGTTACGCGTTACGCCGTCGGGTGATATCCATGTGGCTTTATGAATTTGCTCGTGCTTGAACATTGTGCTTTTTACTAACAGATCTTTTGACGCTGCGAACGTGATAATTCGAATACCATTATCATTTGAAACGTCATGTAGGCTTTCTTTACCTATTGTTGATTGGAAGATATCTTCCTTCCCAATTTTCGCATTGAGGTCCTTGAGGAGGATTTTAACATCGAATGATGAGATCCCATCAAATACTTCCTCTAGGGTCTCGTAGAATGTGCCCTTAGTTCCCTCTTAATGGCTTTAATTTTTCGTGCTTAGTTATAATTTCTTTTGGATCTACTCCAACTTTTCACATTCATCCCGTTTTCATTTCACGGAGATATTGCAACAAATGAGTCTTGAAAAGCAATCAATGTGTTATAAATATTTCAAACCTATGGTTTTTTGGAACAGTAATCTGTAGCAGTTAGTTTATCACATGTGCATTTTAACATATTAACTTCATTTTCTTCGACTGGTTTTTTTATCTAGCTAATTGTTTTATCTCTATTACTCGCAGTCATATTTACACCTAAAACTTTTTAAAATCGATCTACCAAGTATTACCTTCAATTTTTAGATTTTTATTATTTTCTTTAAGGTTCATATAACGTAAATGAAGGTAATGAGAACATAAATGAATACCAGGAGCTTTCCATTAAAAAGCAACATTCCAATGATTCTCTAAGTAAACCATCATCATTCCAAACTATGGAGGACCAAGCCATAAGGCAAATAGACGAAAACGCCTACCTAAATAATTGTGGCAATTCAACGGTCACCAATGGAATCCAAAGTAACCCTGACCATATTCCAAATCATATAGCCCAAGAATGTGTAATACCTGAAAGCCTACATAAAAAACAAAGGCGTACTAGATATAAAACAAATGTAGTTCAAAATTATTTAGAGAGTGGCACAAGTGACAATGAGACTTAAGGAGTCTTGTTCGCTTTTGTAGAAGTGTAATATTGTAAAAAGGAGAAGACAAATAAGACAAAAAGAAAATTTAAATAATATTATTTTGAATGGTATTTTATTAAGTAAAAAACAAACTGGTTATAATAAGTGTGCATGAGGGAAATAAAGAATGTATAATAAAAGCGTATATTGTATCAATTTATGGCTTTTGTATATTTTATCTTATACAGTGCTGTGAAAAATTATAGACTCAAACGTACATTTTCAAATTTCCCGGAATATGTAATGAAATTGTTTTGTAGCACGGTGCGTTTACCGTACCGGTTCAATTATAGCGACACAAATAAACGAAAAATAAAAAAAACGAAACACCAGGAAGTAATGCTACGAAATGCTCCTTTATTAGTTTTAGTATTTAAATCAAAGCAGATAACACAAAACGCAACGAAAAATGCAACACAATACGCTAAGAAAGACTATGAAATAAATTTAATTTTTAGCGATATAACAACATAATTTTCTTGTGCTGCTTACGACACGAAAACACGTTTTAGTGAGACGATGAACGAAAAAGGAAGAAGGACATAAACAAAAAAAAAACAAAAAAAAAAAAAAAATCGCGAGAAGGCCGAATTTGGCGAGACAGGACATATGTGTCCTTCATCTTGTCTCTGACTTCTGGTCATCTTGCGATAACCAGAATCACCCACATCCGTGAGGATGTTGGGCTCGGTCTCGCAGCATCTGAAAAGAGAAGAAAAAAGGGGGGGTATCCAAGGATAGTGTGGACAGTGTTAGTCCGAGTGTTCTCTAACTACTTTTATAGAGGGATGGTGGGAAAGAAATCTTACAAGACCGGTGGGTCTTGGGTGCGGTAGTAAACGCAGATCACGTCTTTGGCGTCTGATAATCTGCTCTTTGGTCGGTGTGTATGTTTGTATTTGTGCCGTCTTGTACTGTGCGTTCGTGTGTTGGTTTGTTGATTGTAGACCCTATGGGATGGGTCCAGAAATCCTCTATTATAGAGGGGAATGTTGTTGGGAAGGGTGCGGAAGGACATAAACATCAAAACATATTGCTTTTATAGCGTTTACATATTAAACACAAAATGGCTGTGGAACGCAGTGGCAGCGAAACACTTTACAGACTGTTAATAGATTTAATATGGGATTTCATAATAAAGGCAATATTGAAGAAAGTACTAGAAGAAATACACGGAATACAATTTACAACAGTTAAGGCATTGAAACAAATAAAAGCAAATCCTTAAATGTGTGGTGCTTCTTCAATGAAACTAATTGTGGTAAAACTAAGCATGCTGCGACAGAAATAAAGAAGTAATGATGTAAAGATGTAAAGATCATGTAAATTGAATTATGATCCAATTGTCTGGTGTATGGTATGGAAAAATGCGTTTCGGTATCAATGGCTATATTACATATATATACAGTTGTGGCGAACTAATTAAGAACGATACTAGAAATGTTGTTTACAATAATTTTTTATTAAAATTCTTTGCTATTGTGACGCTTATGACAATCAGTACTGGAATCTTCGAGAAAGTCCGAAACAAAGTACTAGATTATTTTAGGAAGTACTGGAAAACTGGAATAGAACATTCAAGACTATGGAACGGACGGAAACGATACACCAAATCAGAATGAGGAAAAACGGTATAAATACGTCGCATGCAGATCGGAAGTTAAGTTATAAAAAAGGAAGTGAAGCAAGCGATAAGTAGAAAGTGAAGCAAGTCATAAGTGCGGAAGTAATAAGTCTCAAGTTAGAAGTAAGAAGGAAAATACGCGATAAGTACGGAAGCGATAAGTCAAGAAATCGTTGTATACGGTAAAAGTGACGGTTGTGATTAACGGACTAATAAAGTGTTATATTAATTCAAAAATCAATTTAACGGATCTTATTTATTCAAAAATAATTAATTCAGCGAACCCTAAGCTCGCTACAATTGGTGTCAGAAGTGGGATTAATTATTGTTTAAGTGAATAAGTGTGTGAAAGTGTGTTGTGACGATGTCAGATCGACATTTGGAGGATCTTCGCGTTCCTGAGTTGAAGAAGGAACTTGAGAACCGGAATCTGGATAGCAGAGGACAGAAGCAAATTCTTCGACAACGTCTGCAAGCAGCAATGGAGGAAGAGGGTATTGATGTCGACACATATGTTTTTACGATTGGTCCAGACTGTCCGGATGGAGAAGAAACAGCGAGTCAAGATGGTTGCAATGTACCGGAGAAGAGTTCGCCACTGTTAGACATTTCGGAGATGTTCCGGATGATGATGACAAAATTCGACGCACAAGCTGCAGATGTTAAGGCAAAGTTGGATGTCCAAAATTCAAAATTCGACACGCAAGCTGCAGATGTTAATTCAAAATTCGACGCCGTAAATTCAAGATTCGACGTCCAAAATTCAAAATTCGACGCACAAGCTGCAGATCTGAATGCAAAATTGGATGCTCAAACACAGTGGATGAAATGTAATTTCCAACACTTGAAGGAAGAAATCCAGTCAGAAATTCGAAACGAAGTAGAAAATCTGGATCTAAAAGTCACCAAAGAAATAATGCGAATCGAAAAGAGACTTGAGTGTGTTGAGAGAAATAATACATCGCGTAGCAACCAACATGACTACAAAGATACAAGGATGCAACCGCCAACATTCGATGGAACGGGACCCTTCTCCGTATTTATACGTCAGTTTGACGCGGCGGCCAATTATAATAAGTGGTCGGATGAGCAAAAGTCAACATCACTAATCTTGTCACTCCGCGGGGCGGCTGCAGAATTGCTACAAACCATACCAGCAGAGAAGCAAACAGATTTCCAAGCGATAAGAGACGGCCTTGAAGCTAGGTATGGAGACAACCACATGCAGCAGGTCTACCGCATGCAACTGCGGAGCAGAACGCAGAAACCTGGAGAAAATCTGCGACAGTTGCAGGCAGACATTGAGCGATTGGCAAACTTGGCTTATACAAATATGACTAAAGAATTTCTGAACGAGGTAGCAATGGATGCATTTATAAACGCACTCCAAGATCGGGACTTGCAACAGGCCGTTCGTTTAGCGGGAAAGAAGATGATTAATGAAATACTGGCGTTCGCATTGGCACACGAATCTGCTAAACTGGCTACCAGGAGTACATATAGAGTCCGAGAAATGTCCGTCCAGGAACGTTCCTGCCAAAGAATCGGGCATGTACAACGGAGAACCCCGAGACCTGTTATGAAGTGCTGGACATGCGGCGGAGTCGGCCACATCTCTGTTGACTGTACGAAACGTCGACGAACGAATGAAACATCGAGTGAGAACTGTTGTTCATGCGCTTGTCATAAGAGGAGACTATCAACGGAACAACCTGAGGTGAAGAAACACATTGTACCTGTCAGAGTACTAAATGCGTCCGAAGAGCCGGTCGCAATAAGAAAAGGAGAGAACCGCAGAATGTGCACCCGTATCAATGATAAGGTCAATTCAGCAAGGAAAGGTGCATAATAACGCTGATGTTCTATCAAGAAGACGATGTAAGCCAGATTTTAAACATTGTCATAAAGCGGAAGAGAAAGAAGAGGCGTACGACCTGCGAAATGTACAAGTAGAAGTACTAGATGGGTGGACGAATGAGGCTATACGCGCAGCTCAACTTCAGGATGAAGATATGTCGCTAATTCTGGAATACAAAGAAAAGAACGAGCGGCCAACTTGGAACAATATTTCCGACAAGAGTGGAACATTTAAGGCATATTGGGCACAATGGAATTCCTTGCTGGTGGAAGATGGTATTCTTAAGCGTAAATGGGAAGCCGCGGACGGAAAATCCCATCGAATGCAGATTCTAGTCCCACCATCAAAAGTGAAAGATGTTCTAACAGAAATGCACGACGGGGCCTCCGGTGGACATTTGGGAGTTAATAAGACACTTTCAAAATTACGATCTCGTTTTTACTGGCTTCACATGAGAGATGACGTCGAGTCTTGGTGTAGGAAGTGCACAACTTGCGCTGCGACCAAAGGACCAACGGCAAAACCAAGGAGCGCTATGAAGCAGTACAACGTGGGTGCCCCTTTCGAGCGAATTGCGATTGATATCTCAGGACCATTCCCAAAAACAAACGACAACAACAAATACATGTTAGTTATCATGGATTACTTCAGCAAGTGGGTAGAAGTCCTTCCAATTCCAAACCAAGAAGCAACAACCGTCATTGAGCAGCTTATCAATAATTGGATCAGCAGATATGGAGTTCCCTGTGAGCTGCATTCCGATCAAGGCCGAAACTTCGAATCACTGATATTTCAAGGCATCTGTGCGGCACTTGGCGTAAGGAAAACCAGGACCACACCCTTACATCCACAGTCAGACGGAATGGTCGAAAGGTTCAACCGAACAATGAAAGAACACTTATCGAAGGTCGTCAGTGATCACCAACGAGACTGGGACAAATATGTACAAACCTTTCTCATGAGTTATAGATCGGCTAATCACGAGACGACAGGCCATTCTCCAGCAAGAATCATATTTGGACGAGAGATACGATTACCAGCCGATCTGCGATTCGGAATACCTCCAGACGCCATAGATAAGACCGAAGACTACGTAGCCGAATGGAGAAATCGCCTCGACGAGATTCATCATTTGGTTCGAAAGCAAATCAAGGTATCAAGTGACAGGATGAAAACAAGGTACGACGTTCGAGCCAACGCATTCGGATTTAATGCAGGCGATAACGTGTGGCTCTACAACCCTCACCGGCAAAGAGGAAGATCCCCGAAGTTGCAGCAACATTGGGAAGGACCGTATAAGATTCTCACAAGAATTAACGACGTTGTCTATAGGATTCAGCGAAGACCGAACGCCAAGATGAAAGTGGTACATCGTGACCGACTGGCGACTTTTGTTAACCCAGGAGATCAGTGAACTTAGTTCGGGACGAACTAATCTAGGCGGAGGGTAGTGTGACGCTTATGTCAATCAGTACTGGAATCTTCGAGAAAGTCCGAAACAAAGTACTAGATTATTTTAGGAAGTACTGGAAAACTGGAATAGAACATTCAAGACTATGGAACGGCCGGAAACGAAACACCGAATCAGAATGAGGAAAAACGGTATAAATACGTCGCATGCAGATCGGAAGTTAAGTTATAAAAAAGGAAGTGAAGCAAGCGATAAGTAGAAAGTGAAGCAAGCCATAAGTGCGGAAGTAATAAGTCTCAAGTTAGAAGTAAGAAGGAAAATACGCGATAAGTACGGAAGCGATAAGTCAAGAAATCTTTGTATACGGTAAAAGTGACGGTTGTGATTAACGGACTAATAAAGTGTTATATTAATTCAAAAATCAATTTAACGGCTCTTATTTATTCAAAAATAATTAATCCAGCGAACCCTAAGCTCGCTACACTATAAACAGTTTGTAAAATGTTTTTTATATCGGGTTTTCCAATAGCGACTTGACAACTTTAAATTTAATTTGTGAACGCACCCTTTCACTAATCATCGAACTGTCACTGTGTGGTGTATTTTCTTGCCACAGAATATTTGGTAAAAATATAATGAATTACCTGATGTTCAGGAGACGGTTCCTTTCCCGGCAACGAGGATGGGATTCCAACTTAGATCACTTGAACTCGCTCTTGCACACAGCCCCGATCGTGACTTGAGTTTCTAGACTGGCTTGATGATTCTTCCTTCTTCAAAACGGCAAGTGTCTTGCGGGAAAAACCCGTCTGCGCCGAGTGTAGTAATTTTTGTAGTTGCTATTGTAAGGTAAAGTAGGCTTGTAATGTTTTACAATACGATATTGTAACTGAAATTATATGATTTATGGTGAGGTAAGTGTAACGTTTTCGTTGAATCAGTTGCAGCATATGATAAGTAACCAAATTGTAACGTTCTCCTTCGCCACTGTTACTGCCAACTGTGATTTTTATGCCTGCATGATGGCTGCAACTCGTAAAGTCCTAAATGTGATCTGCGCCAATTGTAATGACTCTGTTTTGTTATTTGGAATGGTTTTAGTTTTGATTGAATGTATAGTTGTATAGAGAATGCCGAAATATGTTTGGGTTGCAGATTGTCAGGGCTACTGTCGAAGAATGCCACAGAATGTTTAATACCAGATGCAGTCTTGGTCAAAAGAGAATGCTGGTTGCAGCAAAAGTTGAAGACGACCTCCACACCGTAATAACTTTCTTTCAGAAAAAACTCCGGAAATCTCAAATTCCATCCCCTTTTCACTGCACACAGTGATGCCTCGTCCGCCTTTTATCCGCTATGGCAACATCTTCGTTCTTTTTAAGCGGCCACCCACCGTTATTGACCGGCCGTTACAATTCCTGTGAAACCAAATGTTAGGAAATTCACCAGTTACTTGGGTATACTGCCTTGATCCACCAGCTTGCCTGTGGAAGCTCCAGTCCGAAACAGAAAAACACAAAAAACGCCTCCAACATAGATTTCCCTCAATTTATTTTCTCTTCGTTTCCGCATGCAACAAACAATGTTTTTCGAATATTTCACACTTATTACTACGAGCTGGCGACGACGAAAAAAGTTAACTGGCACATTCAGCCACTAACACGTATTCTTAAATTATTTAAACATTTATCATACAAAAAGCACTCCCGTATCTTTTATCTAGGCAGTTACTAAACTCTTTCTTTCTTTTCAACGGGGCCTTCTAGTTTTCCTTCTTATTGCTGTTCACACGAACTCTATTGTTTTCAAAAAATGTTAGTTCTTAAACCGGATCACTTTCTTTCCTTTTGCCTTCCCACTTCAGAATCAACTGCTTAAAAGTCAACTCAACGGAATTCAAAAAACCGTATTCAACATCATATTGTGGTACTGGTTTCCCAGGTACACAAAAGACCTCTCTCTCGCTCTCCCTCAACGTCCACTCCGAAAACAGAATTCGAACTTGTACACGATCCACACTCGGACTGGGGTGTGTTCGCACACTCACATGTGGATCGTGCGCTTTTTCCACCACCTTACCATCAAACTATATTAAAATCAAATTATATTAAAAACAATTAAATGATGGGGGCGGCGGAAGCCGCACGTAACAACTGTCAATTTATTCAGTAAACTCAACATTTTCATCATGGTTAAATACACGAACGAACAACGTCTGCAAATTATAAAAATTTGCCACCGAAAAAAAGTTGTCAAGTCCCTATTGGAAGACTCATTATATGTATTTTAGTATATTAATTAAAATATAAATAATGTTTACAAAAAAATAACAAAAAAACAAAATTAAATTCAAAAGGTTTTGTAAAACAAAATTAGCTGGCGATCTAATTAAGAACTATTGATTTCTAGTCCAAATTTGATGTCTTAGCTTAGTATATTGTAGATAAACCTTTGTTTTTAATCACTGCCTTACACCGCCTGTGCATTGAAGCAATAAGGTCCTGACATTTATTCGTTGTTATGTTTTCCCAAGCTGCTTTAGCAATCTCATACAATTCATTTAAGTTACTTATTTTATGCTTGTTTTCTTCTCTTTGTAATTCGTACCAGAGGTTTTCTATTGGGTTTAGGTCCGGGCTACATGAAGGCCAATCGATGATATCCACGGAATTATTAGAAAACCATGCTCTCGCGGTATGCTTAGGGTCATTGTCCTGCATAAATTTCCATGTCACAGGCAATTCTCCATCTGCATAGGGCAGCATTACATCTACAAGGACATTAATGTAACTTTGGGCGTTCATTATACCTTCTATGCAATGTAACGGACCGGTTCCTTTGTATGACATACAACCCCATAGCATGATACTTCCTCCTCCATGTTTGAGGATGACAGTGGTGTATTTAGGGTTGAATGCTTGATTTTTGGCCGTCCAACATATTGCTTTCCATCGGAACCGACTCTGTTGATTTTTGTTTCATCACTCCACAATATTTTTTTCCACTGTGAGATGTTCCAATTCTCATCTTCCCTGGCAAAAGCTAACCTAGCCTTACGGTTTTTTAATGATAGCAATGGTTTTTTTTTTCTAGCCGATCGTCCAAAAAGCTGGCTCTCAGTCAATCGCTCTCTAATAGAGTGTGCTGAAAGTGCATTTGGGTCCTCGCCGAAAACTTCCTTTCGTATTTCTTTTGAACTCATAAATGGACTTTTTTTTTTGCAGCTCGAACAATTAGCCTACCCTGGGCTTCAGTCGTTTTACGAGATCTTCTCCGTCTTGCTACGGGTTCTGTGGTTTTATGTTTGTCTACATATGTTATAGCATTAAATACCATTGTTTTAGAGCAATTAAGCTCTTTTGAAATGTCTTTATACGACAAACTTTCATTATTTCGAAGATCTATTATCGCTTCTCTCATGTTTTTTGTACAGCTTTTTTTCTTTCCCATATCTCGTTCAAATGCCTTAAAAGAAAGCAAGAACTTATAATTCCGTTTACTTTCAAACAAATTATTATATTTACCAACAAATATTTACGTTTAAAATGAAATTATACAAAAAGAAACAAATCGTTCTTGATTAGATCACCAGCTAATTTTGTTTTACAAAACCTTTTGAATTTAATTTTATGTTTTTTTTTTTATGTAAATATTATTTATATTTCAATTAATATACTAAAATACATATATATAAAACATTTTACAAACTGTGTTGCGGATTCGCAATTATATGCTCGGGGAGAATCTAGTACGTTCGTCGTCTAGTACACTCCCCGACAAACATATTCACCACACCTGTTGACAGTGCATCATCAACTGTCAATCAATGGATTAATGGGATTCAATGTTTTTTCGCACGCCACCATGCGGCTTTTGGATTTGTCGAACTTTTAATTGGGTTTTAATTTGCGCACGCCAACATGTGGTTTTTGGATTTGTAAAAGTTACTGTTGTAATAGTTGTGATTCAGATGATAGTTTTGCATTAAATTTATATAATGAACTAAAACAAGGAACGTTCTATTTATTATCCTGTGTAATTCGTTTTAATACAACCCATCAACCAAAAGTCAAAGTGATCATCACTGCATACGGAGGGACAAGCAAGTTCATCAGATACATCCATTCAGCGCGGGCAGTTCAAGCCGGAAGATTGTCAAAAAACGTATTGCTGTTCCTTTTCATTCTAAACCATTTGTTTCAGGCATCGTTGACCCGGACGCCATTGCGTCAAGCTTCATCCCACCGTGCTCCATCTTTGGCTATTCCCCGACGACATTCCTCGTTCGGCGGAAACCCAACGATCTCGACCGACGACATTCCTTGTTCGGCAACGAGATACCGCACAAACTGTTTATAGCAGTGAATTTAAATTAAAAATTATTGTAAAAAAATCTTTTGTCTGTGACGTCTTTTTTTAGATCTTCTGAGCTCTTTGTATTTCTCCCCGCGTACCCGCGTCCTATGAGACTGCTGCATTGCCCGGTATGCAGCATTCGTACCTTCACTCGCTAGTTTGCACTCATCATCCAACCAGTCGCTCCGATCTCTACGACTACTGCCTAAGATGGAGTTGGTATTCTTAAGGCGTGTCCATTTCTCTTCTACGCCCGGCATTCTGGCCCCAGGACTTACTCTCCCTCCATCGAGCTCTCCGAGGGCGAGTCCTAGCGCATGACCAAAGATGTTACTGATATTCTCATTGCGTAAGACGGCCCTGTTGACTCGAACCTGATCCGTGGATGCAATACGTGTCCGTAAGGCAATCCGCGCTCGGAAAACTATACCAACAAGATAGTGATCCGAGTCGACGTTGGCATCTCGGTACGTTCGTACCATCATCAGGCTCGAGGAGTGGCGCCGATCTATCAACACGTGGTCAATTTGGTTGTGAGTGGCTCCATCAGGTGATACCCAGGTGGCTTTGTGGATATCTTTACCCGGAAACCTGGTGCTCGCCACGACCAAGTTTTTTGATGCTGCCAGTTTGATGACTCGTAGTCCATTGTCATTAGTGTTCTCATTGCCTGAAAACCGCTTCCCTACCTATTTTTGCATTCAAATCACCAAGAACGATTTTCGCATTGTGTCTTCGGCAGGCATTGAGGTCCCGTTACGTTCTCGTAGTATTCGTCTTTTTCGTCGTCAGGGGACTCCTCTGTAGGTTCGTGAATGTTTATGAGGCTTATGTTCTTAAACTTGAGCGCATAGCCTTTCGTTTATTGCATTAAAGCCGATGATGGCAGACTTCAGTTTTTGGCTGAATAGAAAGCCTACCCCGAGCACATGGTGTTTTCCATGACAGCTGTAATAAATGTCATACTCGTTTCTTTGAATAACACCACTCCCCGTCCATCTTATTTCTTGTAATGCTGTTATGTCAGCCTTATATTCGGACCGGGCATCGGGTAGCTGCTATGCAACTTGAGCTCTGTATAGTAAGCGGACGTTCCATGAAAAAAATCTCAAATCGTTTAGCCATTTTCGTTTCCGTTCGTCGTAGTGTATCCGGTCCATATCCGAGGCTTATTAAATTTTCCATAATATTTTGTTTTTCTGGGCAAGGTTATTAACCTTGCGCCAACCTTTCTCAGGATGTCGCCGCATGCATTGGTTCACTACTTGGCGGGTGGCAAAGTAGCTATCCAGGGGTGTCACGTGGAGACTGCATGTCAACTTGGATTGAACAGGGAAAAGGATCGTCCTGGCCTTCGCCGGGTTGAAAGCAATCAAAGACTTTGCCCTGTGTGTTCGCTCTCATCTCCCCAGAATATACATATACAATATATATATTATACTATTCTTTTTATTGATTTATGTTTAGGATAAAATATTACATTATCTACGTCGCATGATATTCGTTATAATAGTTCAAGCAAATCTGAATCTGAATCTGGATCAGAACCACCGAATCTGGACTAACTGCAGTGAGTATGTTTAGGCTTACATCGAGGTGATCGAGGTGCTAGTCAATAGTCTTGTGGGGGTGAAGGACGTGGTGCCGACGTACGGCGCGTGGTTGCCTTGTCCCCAGCCATGTTTGACGAAAGTCGTTCGCAAGGGTACCCACGAGAGAATAAGCGGGCACGGAACTAAAAGATAAACACTCGTGTATCATTGCTGCGGTTGAATCTTTATATCCTTTATTTAAATTTACACTAGTACATACGCCGTTCTTATTGTTCAAACGTTCTTGGTTTTATTGAGTCTATTCGATTTTACACAAGTTTCGGTGTCCTTTTAGGACTAGGTTCTTCTCTCTCTTAGCCTCGAAGTGAGACGGCGGGTTACGCGATAACCGACATTTATTCACAGCGCGACAGGCGGGTTGGTCGTTATTTTATCTTTGCAAAAGGAGTTCAAGCGAAAACGATAAGGGGAAGCCGTATCCCGCAAGACTTTCTTCGAGTAGAAGAAAACTTCGGCTGCGCGAATGAATTGAAGCGAAGCAATTAAAGCAGTGTGACTCCTGCGGTTGTGCACCGTTTGGCGGGTGGATCTCGACTGACCGGTACTGGGAGGGGGACGCGCGCTTGATGGCGGTTGGCTAGCGACTGACTCATGGAATTGAAAATCCATTGCGTTGTGGCAGTGGCGTCGTAAACTCATTGCCACTTCCTAAGAATTTAGTGGAAGAGTTGCTATGCCTATGCGTATGAGTTTAGTTCCAGCGAATCCTTGCCGTATAAGCTAAGTTGGATTCGTTGGTTGTGTATACTAGGAATTGAAATTGCTTGGGTGCAAGCAAGGAATATCGTTTAGATAGTGGTGTTAACCGAAGTCATTTCGGGGAAATGTATGCCGCTTGGTTGGCTGTTAAGGTTCCGTTGAGGATTTGGATATACGCTTTGTTAAGTCATATGAACTTCGGGGAAATGTGTGCGGCTTGGTATACTTGCTAATGTTCCGTTGAGGATTTGAATATGCGTTTGTTATGGCATACGAATTTCGGGGAAATGTGGATTGCTTGGTTGCGTTGAGGAAATATGGATAATTGACTGACGCAATTTTGGGGAAATGAATGCAGGGATGATTAGAATATATTCTGTTGAATTATATTCTGTTGGGAATTTGGAAAAAGTTTAATGGTAGATTAAATTATTGCGGATACTATTGCGGATTGGATTTTTGCATGTTTGCAGGTTAGGTTTGTGGGTTGATTCTCCGTGTGATGTAGAGAACCCCCACAGTCTCCTTTACATAGTGTGCTTCACTTTAATTTAATTTTTGTATGTTTTAACTAACATCGAAATGCTAGTCAATAGCCCCCTTCACTTTCTGTGCATCACTTTAATTTAAGTTTTGTATGTTTTAACTTACATCGAAGTGTTAAAATACAATTTTTGGATACACGCCAACACACCCGACCCATTGCGACGCACTATGCAAGAGGAAAGAAAAAGCCGTCCAACTTAAGATTTCGATAACACTTTATACCCCAATGTTGGGTGTGGAAGTGCAAACGAAGCGTTTACCTCAGCCTGGACTTCGAACCAAAGCGCATGACCCATATTGAGTCCAATTGCCCATCGCGAGTCATTCGCATTTCCCGATTATCATTTATACTCCATTGCCCTGGTTAAGGTGCAACGGCATGGGCTTAAACAATTACCTAACTGTTTGCTGCATTTACCGAACCAATTAAAGTGCATTGCTCTATGTTCGATCCATTGCATTGCTCGATCGATTTGCGTTGCTGTGTCTGTTCTTTCGCAGATGTCAGCATTTAATTGACGCTCAATTAAATCGTCGCCAACGGCTTTCGACGATGCCGACCGTGTCAAATGTTTTATATGACACCTGTTCTTGGGCATGAAGCCAAAAAATGCATTCGAAACATGAAACCATGTAATGCCAGGTGTTGAGCTTGTTTCGAATACGAAGCAAAAAGAATGCGAATCGGCTTTTGGGCTCGAGATTATGAATGAAAGCGATAAGCGTGTAGCTTGAAGAGGCGCGTATGTGTCGTATGTCGTATTTGAATGAATATCGCAACGTATGCGATATTAACATTTAATTGTCTGCGAAAGAGGCGTCAATTGTTAATTTTTTGAGAATGCTCTTTATGTGCACAATGAATATTGATTCGTCGGTGAGGACGATTGAGGGGGCTGTGTGGCGAGGTGTAACAGCCGCTACGCACTGTCCAAACTTAGAGACCGGAAGACATGAAAATATTCGCCTTCTAGCGCATCTCCACAACAAATCTGATTCTGTCTGCTATGAAGGTAATTTTTAATTTATCCCCCCATAAAGTGTCGAATGACCTAAAAGCTTTTGGCCACTTCGTTCACTCCAGAACATTATCACATCTTCAACGTAGTAAGGCCCCCCTCAACAAGTTTTTTCGTCCCTAAACTTATTTTGTAGTACCCTTAAATGCCAGAGCATAGTGCGAGCGGATAGAGAGGAAGTGGATAAGGGAAGGATGTGTCTATGTATATTGGTATTGAATGTCTGGACATCACAACGGCCAATAAACACATGATTGGGCAGAACATTCCACATTCGTGTGGTTCGGCTAAAGAATGACTCTCTATGTTTATTTGTGCGCCTGAAGTCCACTTTCAATGTTAACTGATGCGCATTCATAGAATGACGGGTATCTCGGGAAAATGTCTGAAGGGGCGGAACACATCCAGGAAGTTCAGTTGAGCAACGACCATGGTAATACGTATACAAAAGAGATAAGCATGATACGTTGCGCCTGTGTTCTAACGACAGAATTGATCTACTTACCGCTGAGTCCCCAATAAGTTTCACTGCTCAAGCTGAACTTTGTGACTTTTAAAATCACTCTTCCTCAGAAATCAATCTTTGTCATGTGCTTCTATATCTTGCCATCCCAACCTATTGAAGTTTACGAGCTAGCTCTTAATGTCATCGACAGTAATTGCGAGGAGGACATCATCATCTTCGGAGATTTTAATCTTCCACAATTCAATTGCTCTTTATCTGACGATCATTCACACTTCGCCCCCCACCCCACCTCGGCCAAGAAATGTCTCTTCATTGATCGACTAGATGATTCTTGTCTTTACCAGATCAGTAACGTTCGAAACCTCTTGGGTAGGCAGCTTGGCCTCATCTTTACAACAGACCCCATCAATACATCAGTCTCGCCCAGCCCCTTCGCCCTTACATCTCTAGACCACCATCACCCCCGTCTTCTCGTGATCTTATTCCGAGTTCACTCGCCATCGCCCGCCCTCCTCCCAATCACTACGCCTACGATTTTCATAAAGCTAATTTTCGCCTTATCAACAACTGCCTGCCGTTCAACTACGATAACCGATCCGTTGAAGATGCCATCACCCACTTATATACCGAATCCTTTACTCTATTTCCCTGTTCGTTCCTTGCTTTAGACAAAGAATATCAACATATTTTCCTCTATGGTACAATCACAAGCTTCACTCCCTGCGTAACAAAATGTATAAGTTATGGGTCATCTTCTCTTGGAATCGTACTATACCTGACTACTCCAACTTTCTTGGTTGTTACCTCCAATTCATGGAACTTTTCAACACCCTTTATTGCAACTATTTTACCAAAACTCATACCAATCTCAGAAATGACCCCAAAACCTTCTTTCAGTTCGTCAATCATAAACGTAGATGCGACGGTTACCCCATATCGCTTACCTTAAACTCTTATACCTCATCTGATCCTGTTCTTATTGCAAATTTCTTCGCCACTCACTTCAATCAGTCATTCACTAATGACTTCTTTGTTCCTGTCATACCGTCATACTTCAACTACCTAGCTGACTCTTCCCTCGGGCCCCTTCTCCACAACTCCTTTGACCCGACCTTAATTAAATCCAAGCTACTGCAACTCAAAGACGAGTTTACACCGGGCCCTGGTGGTATCCTTGCAATCCTCGTCAAGCTCATTCATTCTCTCTGGTCCCCTCTCACTGATCTTCAATCTCAATAACCAATCTTGTTGAGTTCACTTCCTTTACACTCTCAGCACTAGAGCACGGTAACAACATGGTCTCAACCGACCTCAGTAAAGTATTCCACAAAATCTCCCACAATCTAATGCTGTTCAAATTATCCGTCCTCGTCTTCGAACCTGGACTACTGAAATGGATTTCTTCCTTTCCTTTATTCCGTTCGTTTCAGGTCCATGATGGTTACCTTAAGTTAAGCTTAGTTCAGTTAATTCTTACGCTCTTTAGTTTGTAAGTTATATATACTTGGATTGTAGGTACTTATGATGCTTCAATTAAGCCAATAAATAGGGTAGTAGCCCCACTAAACTTTTAATTTAAACTTAGCAGTTTTTTCCTCAGGGCATCAGAAGATATATTTAGTTCTTTGGGTACTTGTGATTGAAGATCTCTCAAGACGTATTCCCCCACATTCGGAAAATCTCCTTCATCACCCTCTTCCATAAGAAGGGTGCCAAAAACTATGTCGCGAACTACCGCTCCATCGCCAAAATGTTCCACTTACCCAAGTGTCGCATCTCGCTCCACAAAATAGCGTAGACAACATTGACTGCCGACAAAATTCGACCAGACAATATCATCAACATTGTATTGACACCTTAACTGTCAATAGTACGCCACAACATTCGTCGAGTTTCGTCCAGCTATCGTTCTGGAAGGCATAGCCCCGCCTACTTCAGCTCATCAAAGGATCAAGATGGCGGCCATTAAGGATTCTTGTCGTTGAAGATCTTTTTCAACTCTTTCACTTCGTCGTTCGTCGTCCACAAGCATAGCAGTCGCTTTGCTAAATTCGATTTTTTTGTATTTCGTGTCGTGTCACATGTGCCAATTTGCATGTGCGTAATTTGAATATGTTAAGTTCAATTATATAAAATAAAATAAGAAAAGTTTAAATATAAATATTTTCGCGTATCGTTAGTTATTTTGTCGTCGTTCGTTTTTGTCGAATTTTTGAATTTGCACGGTAAACGCACCGTGAACACCAAGATTCTCGAAAGGATTCTATACGAATCTCTTAGTTTTCGTTGCAAATTTTTTAATTCATCAAGGCAACATGGTTTTCTTAATGGCCGATCAACTACAACCAACCTCGTTGAGTTCACTTCCTTTACACTCTCAGCACTAGAGCACGGTTACGTGGGCCACAAGTCCCGAACAATTATCCTGCGCCTGCACTGCGATCGAAGGACACGACCCAGCACAGAAATTGTGTATCGATCCATCAAATGGATATACACAAACGGTTGGCACAGCCGGGCCAGATGTCGACAAACATCACGACTCCGGCGATAAGCGAATTGCCGGAAAACCAATCCGTCGACGAAACCTTTGTCCATGCCGCAATGCACTTCGCCTAAACAAAGGCCATTGCGGAGCAACAGCAATAAACGAAAATGCTGCTCCCAATCGATCCATTGAGAAATTTTACAACCAAAAAACACTAGTAACTAACTTTTAGAAAAATAAATAAAGACTGAATTTTGAAAAATTCGAATTCACATTAGCAAGGTTAAGGTGGCCTAACTGAAACGTGCTGTTTGGGGGCAAATGTATTCAATCATAATCAAAGATCTTTGTTCAGTGTTCAGTTGACGTTCGAACAGCAAAGACGTTTTATATCGCCCTCCTCGCCACACATTGAATACACACTGGTTCTCTATCAATAGTGATAAGTGAATAGTGTAAACCACAAAAAAAAAAGTGTAAAAAACAAAACAAAAAACGTGTAAAATAATACATAATAATAATAATGGACACTACATCATTCAACCAATAAAATATCCAGCTAAGTAATACGAATAACGGCAACATTACGACGTATGAACAGCTAGCAGCAGCATTCCAACAACAAGCAGCTCTGTGCCAACATCAACAAGCGTTAATAAATGAAATGCTTCACAAAATCAACACAATGGAAAACCAAATGCAATCGCAGGTATGTGCCACTATCCCTTTGCCAACAGAATACCATACAGACGAAGAGCAGGAAAGGGAAACCTCTGCAGTTTATAAGAAAAGAAAAACTGACAACAGTCATAAACAAAATACAATACCAACTGTAAACAATATGACGTCAGTTCGTGAATCAACAAATGAGGTTACCAAAGAATAGGAAATTCCCCTGCCACCACCAGTCAATGTGAGGAATATAAGGGATTTTAATGCATTTAGAAATGTCATATTGTCTGTAGTGAAAAACAAAATTCAATTCAAAGCATTATCTAATAATGACATTAAAATAACATGCGAAACAGAAAATGCATACAGAGCAGTTAAGGGTACATTCTCATCAGTTGGATCCAATTTTGGTCAAATTTTTTTTTTGCGGAATTCGATAGCTGTAACTATCTAGAATATCATGTTAAAAGGAAAAATCGAAATTCGTAACGGTTAAAAAGTTATGAGCCTCCGAGCCGACTGAGTCAAGGCAGTAAGTATGGCGAAATAACTACACTTAAAACTTTAAACGCGTTTTCTGGAAAACAACGTATTTCGAGCTGGCGACTGTGATAACTCAGTCAATTTTCAACGAATCTTAATGTTTTTTTTTTAAATACGTGTAATTGAACTCTCTATCGCATGAACCCTAATTATGCTGATACGTTGTAAATTGATTTTTTTATAAACAAAAAAAAGAACGAAAACATTAATTAAAAGCGCACATAAATTTCAAAACGTCGCCATTTTGTTATTTTTGGATAGATTTCATTTTTCGTGGTTCATGCCATAACCACACTCATACTAAACAAGTAACCTTTTTCGATTTTTTGTTTCAGATAAATCTTATGACCTATAGGACAGTCGCCATCGAGGTCCTTTAGTTCGCAGCGGTCTACGGCGCAACGTGCCCCTACTTCGGGGTTATGAAATTAATTGAAAATTTTTTAAAAGCTACTTAAAAGTACAATAAATATATCTGAAAAATCGCGAGTGTCTAGAATTATTACTTTCCTCAAAAAAAAACATGAAAATAGCCTATTTTTCGGCCTTACTGATGAGAATGTACCCTTAAAAAGAAATTGCAATCCCTTAAGACGGATGTAGGAACCCAAGACTTAGAGTATCATACCTATCAACTAAAAAGTGAGAAACTATAGCTTCAAGGTCCATAGATATGATTGCAAATGAATTATGCTCACTAAATCATAAAGTGGTAACGGTAACAAACATCAGAAACAGCACCACGTCAAATAATGGGGAAAAAATCTTTAAAGCATTTCCATTGTTTTATGTCGATATAGTTCAAAAAGAGAATAACAAATCAGTTTATGAAATCCAAGAATTATTATGGTGCAAAGTATCGATTGAACCACCCAAAAAGGTCAGATCGATACCTCAATGTAATGATTGCCAACAGCTTGGTCACACAAAAAATTTCTTCAACTATAATTCAAGGTGTGTTAACTGTGCTGGGCCTCGCCACACAACCCAATGCTCGAAACAGCGTAGCAACATGTGCGCTTTGCCACGAGAATGGCCATCCAGCTAGTTACAAGGGATGCTCAGTGTATTATTATTTATCGGCCTGTAGGAACCCAGAAGTTCATGACCTCATCGACTATCCGATCCGATCTCCTCGAGGTCCAATCTAACATTGTCCTCCCATCTCCGTCGCGGCCGTCCTGTCGGTCTCTTTCCCGTTAGTTTACCGTCAAGAATTCTATGCACGGTCCTATCATCGACCATTCGCGCTACGTGTCCGGCTCATCTTAATCTTCGCGACTTGATTACTGTCACTATTGTAGGTTTGCGGTATAGCTCTTCCAATTCGTCGTTGTGAAGTTTCCTCCATTGTCCTGACTCCTCGTCATATTTACCGCCAAATATACCCCTTAAAACTTTATTCTCGAATACGCGGAATTTGTTCTCTTCCCGTTTTGTGAGAGCCCATGTTTCGCATCCGTATAGAACAATCGGCATGATTATGGTTCTATAGACACGGATCTTTATGTTACGTCATAGCAGTTTGGATTTCAACAGTTTACTGGCTGCATGCCAACTAGCGTTGCCGGAATGTAGTCTTTTGTTAATTTCCTTTGACGTTTCGTTTCTGGTCGTCAGTATCGTTCCCAGATATTTAAATTCTTTGACATTTTCAAATATCTTGCCCCTGACGTTTATATGTGTTCTCTGAGGTCCACCTGCTCTCGTCGTAATCATGTATTTCGTTTTGTCTTCGTTTATTTCTAGGCCCACCTCTTCTGCCGCTTGCATGATGATTTCACAGTTTTTACTTATAGTTTCGAGGTTATCGCCCAGAATGGCGATGTCATCCGCATACGCGAGCACTTGTGTGACCCCGTTCAGGGATGATCCGGCCGTGTTGTCGTCTTGTACCTTTCTGATAACATACTCGAGGACAAGGTTAAAAAGGCATGGTGAGAGGCCATCCCCTTGTTTTAGTCCGTCCCGGATTTCAAATGGTTCTGAGAGGTGGTTTTCTATTCTGACTCGCCCTCTGTTTTCGTTCATGCAAATTTGAATGAGGGCGACATATTTTTTCGGGATCCCCAGCTCAACCACAATATGGTAGACTCTTTGCCTTTCGACTGAGTCGTAGGCTTTTTTGAAGTCCACGAACAGTTGGTGAGCAGTCTCTCCGTATTCCCACTTCTTTTCCAGCAGTTGCCTTATTGTGAACATCTGGTCGCTCGTTGACCGGTTCCGACGGAGTCCGCATTGGTAGTCTCCCAATATTTCTTCTGCGTACGGTGTGATTCTTGCCAGTATGACATTTGTTAATATTTTGTATGTGGTTGGGAGCAATGATATTCCTCTGTAATTTTCGCAGTCAGATCTGTCGTTTTTTTTTTTGAAAATGGGGATGACTATTGCGGTTTTCCATTCTTCCGGAATGACTTCCTTGTCCCATATTGTTTTGATCAGTTGGTGGATCTTTCGAGCGGTTGCCTCTCCCCCATGCTTCACAAGCTCTGCCAGTATGCAATCGACACCGGGAGCCTTGTTGTTTTTCAGACGATTTATCGCGTCTACAACTTCGTCGAAAGAGGGCTCTGGGATCCGAGGATCGGCTGTATGTACGTCTGGTGCGTTTATTTGTGGTTGATGGGTGCGCACATTGAGCAGGTTTTCAAAGTAGTGCTTCCATCTTGTCACACCAGACAACCGTTTGTGTCTCGAATTATTTTGGCTCTCCCTCGGTAGCCATTTCTAATTGAATTTATGCCGGCATATATACCTCTGATATTCTTTGCTCTGGCATTTGCTAGGATTTTTTCGATCCTAGTCTTCTCCCATTCGCGTTTTTTGCGTTTGAAAAGTCTAGTTGTTACGAGCGGGGCCAACTACCACTGGTACTAACAACACACAAATGAAGAACAAAGCAAATGAGAAAACAGATAATAAAAGCAGACAACAACCTGTAAATAATGAGCCTACCATCATGGATATGATGAAGATGCTCAGTGTATTCCAGGACGACATCAAAAAAAGCATCAACCAGCTAGCAGAAAGGGTAGGTAAACTTGAAAATTTTCAAAAACTACCGACCAAGAAATCCAAGAAATAAAGACAATGAGTAATCGGCTCCTAAGAATAATCACTTGGAACGCAAATGGGCTCAACCAAAGGTCTCAAGAACTAGAAATATTTATAAGAGAGCGCAACGTAGATATTGCATTGATATCAAAAACACACTTTTCTCATATGAGCTTCATAAAAATCAGGGATTATATGGCCTATTGGACTACGCACCCCAGCGACCGTGCCCATGGAGGTACTAGCTCTGATAATAAAACAAAATATACATCACTTCCAACAAGAAGAAATAAAAGATACTTTTATTAAAGCCTCCATTGTTACTATCAACCTTAATGGAGCTGATTTAAATTGAGGTGCTGTATATTGCCCACCACACATAATCTCAAAACAACAATTCACGGATATCTTCAAGAAGCTCGGGCAAAGGTTTATAATTGGTGGAGATCTTAATGTCAAGCACACTGCTTGGGGGTCAAGGTTGATTACTCCAGACAAGGGAAAAGAATTGCTTACAGCCATCAAAAAAAAAAAGTGCGAATTTCATTCGTCTTGTTCACCACCATACTGGCCTACTGATAGCAACAAAACTCCTGACCTGATCGATTTCTTTATTTCGACAGGAGTGTCATCGAATTATATTGAAACGGATAGTTTAGTTGATTTAACGTCTGACCACACTCCAGTACTACTAAGAATGAATGCAGCTGTTCTCAGAAAGAAGAGAAAACTAAATCATACACACAAATATACAGATTGGGAAAAATTCCGAAAAGAGCTTGACAATCAGATTGAATTAAACGTTAAACTTCAAGATTGTGAAGAATTGGAACAACAAATACAACAATTTATCGAAACATTGAAAAGCGCAGCCGCAACAGCAACTCTGGTGCCAAATGATAAACCAGAACCACATACCCTATTGAGATTAGATATCTAATCAAAGACAGGCGCAAAGCTAGACGAACATGACACCCTAACGATAAAGAAATATTCAACAAGGTGAGCAATCTAGTTAAGAAATTAATTAAAGACCATAAACAGAGTTGTATAGATGAGTATCTAAGTGAACTAAGTCCGTCAGTGGATACCGATTACTCTCTCTGGAGGGAAACATGTAAATTTAAACGTCCCCTTATCCAAGTGCCACCTATAAAAGATACACAGGGACAGTGGGTACGCAGAACTGAAAGTTGAAATATTTGCACAACACCTGGCTTCAGTGTTCAAACCACACAACATTCACAGTAGTATTGATCCTTCACCCAGGTATCAAACTGAGCAAACAATCAAACCAGTGACCCCAATGGAGATTGGCCAGGAAATCGACAAAAGTTTGAATCACAAAAAAGCACCATTACCTCGAAAAGCTGTCATTATGCTAACATATCTGTTTAATGCTTGCTTTCGACTAAGATACATTCCAAATTCATTCAAAACAGCCCAGATAATACTGCTCAAGAAACCAGAGAAACCAGCAGGAGTAACGTCTTATAGACCTGTGGCGGTTCTACGAACCACACAATCCACTATAGGTTGAGATATCGTCGTTCCACCAAGGAACATACCTATATCCAGATTACAGACACGTGTCCTCAAAAGTCCGTTTCTCCGCCTGAAACAAAAGGTAACATTCCATACACCCAACATTGAATTCAATGGCTAAAACCAATCGAACTAAACGTTCAAAATGTCCTAATATTGAATTCAATGCATCCATTCAATTCAATTCAAGGCAATTCCCCCATTTACTCAATCCATCCAATTAAACGCGTTTTTCTAAAAGCAAACAGAATAAAGCATATCTCCTCATATAGCTAATAGCAATTAGCACCCTAAATTCCTGGCAATATTCCAAAGCCAAGAAGAGCACGTGTGCAAACAAAGGCATAACGATCCGCCGCCGACACACAATCCGTGCAATCATAAACATCTTAACGCAAATCTCATGCCAGATGTTTATGACTTGGAATTACGATCTAGGAACCGACATTCAAATTCCACGGTTCTTTTGTTATCCATCTGAAGGCACGAAAGCTCTTGTTGTCTTAAGCCAGATAGGTAACGCAAACAAATCCCATGAAAGGATCGAAAAATAAGTGACGGTACGCTAGATCCTTCGAACAAAGAAACAAGATTCCGATAAGAAATCGAAATAGACATTTTCTCTTACAGATAAGAGAAAGGAGAATGACGATCATGATAGAAATTTTTTTTTACAGAAAGTGACAGAGAACCCAATAAAGAGGTCGGTCCGCGCCGCGCAACGTATTAAAAATAAATCGAGAAATTCACACTAAAGATAAACTATCGCCAATACGACACAATATTAACGAGAAATTGACAATAGTTTTCGTGTCGGATGGAAGCGCACGTGTGCCGGATACCGAATTGGTTCGATTTCTTATTCTTGAGGTGCGAAAGAAACGGTAGTGACACATCGCATCAATTCCAAATCGAAGAATCGCGAACTCAGTTCACCTAGAAACGGGGATAATTTATCAGAACATATAAAATCAGTGTGTGAGTGTTCTTCGCCAGTACTATTCTTGTAAATTAGTTCTAAGTGCTGTTCAAGAAAAAAATTAAAGGAAATTAATAAAGAAAAATCTACAGAAACCATTTTTCCGTGTTTTGTTGTGTTCGCTCCGCTGCACTGGTCTATTTTTCCTCTACGGTAAGCAGTGTTCGGCGGAACACTCCAACATCATTCAGCAGTGACTTTACGAGAAAACCTGCCAAAGACCCATATCGCTATTGCCATCCATTTCAAAAATGTTTGAGAAAATACTCCTCAAGCGACTCAAGCCACTATCAATATTCCAGACTTTCAATTTGGCTTTAGGAATAAACACTTAACTATTGAACAGGTTCACCGTGTGACCACAGCAATAGAAAAGGCTTTCGAAGAAAAAAAATATTGCCCAGCTGTCTTTCTTGATGTCTCCCAAGCATTCGACAGAGTATGGCATGAAGGTCTTATATATAAAATGAGTAAACTGTTTCCAGCAAACTATTGCCATCTACTCGAATCATACTTGTCTGATAGAATGTTCAAAGTAACACACGAAGAAGCTCACTCTAGCTTCTATCCAATAGAAACAGGCGTACCACAAGGAAGTGTCCTGGGGTCTTTCCTCTACTTACTATACACGGCAGATATCCCAACAACCAAGAACACATTCATAGGCACCTTTGCAGATGATACTGTTACAATATCAACTAACGATAATCAAAAAAAAAAAAAAAAGCTACACAACAATAGCAACAGGCACCCAACGAAATTAGCCAATGGACCATTGATTGGAAAATTAAACTCAACGAGATGAAATCTATTCACGTAACATTTACATTGCGACGATCAGATAATATTTCTACATATCTCAACGGAATTCCAGTTCCCAAAGCAGATTCAGCGAAATATCTCAGTATACATTTGGATAACAGACTAAACTGGAGACATCATGTGAAACAAAAAGCTGAACTGTGGTTATGTTCTTCTTATATCTCTGGATTTCTTCCCTAGGATAAATGTTGACACATAGCCTCTGGATCTTTTCTTAATTTATTTTCTCGGGACGTAAAATATAAATTCATTAAACTACAAATCATAAAACTTCTTTTAATACTACGTGATAGAACTCCACTGTTCAGTGACACTGTGCAAAGATGAAGATAAATTAAATGTTACTATAGATATGGAGCAGAGCACTGTGGGGTTTTAAAGGTGTGGGGGATGTAATAGCGGAACGCCAACCTAGTCCGGCTGCTGTCAGTAAATGTCTACACCGCACAAGAAAAACGCTTAGTTACTCTGTAACACAAAAAAAAGGGTTCTTTATTTCCAATTAATAATAATCTGATGTTCGACGAGCCGACTCCAAAGATGATATCCAGCTCTTAGTGCTAAGGGTAATTTCGTTCGCACTAAGCTTGATTCATACCAATATATTAAGAATTAAGTTCGTGTTAATTAATTCATATAATGTGTTTGAAATTAAATCCGCAATAACTTACAAGAAGGATATGTTACTCTATGGTTTAATATACTGGTCGCATTCGCCCTTAATTCATAAAAATACACTTTGAAATTATATTTGCGTTAACTACTAGGGAAACTATTTTACAATATGTTCAATAGGCACTTTGAAATTATATTTGTGTTAACTTCTAGGGAAACTATTTTACAATATGTTCAATAGGCACTTTGAAATTATATTTGTGTTAACTTCTAGGGAAACTATTTTACAATATTGTGACGCATATGATAATCCGTACTAGAATATTCTAGAGAGTCCGAAACAGAGTACTAGAATATTCTATAAAGTAATGGAAAACTGGAGACTAGGAACAGTAGAACATTCAAGGCAATGGAACGGACGGGAACGAAACGCTGAAACGGTATAAATACGCCGCACACAGAGCATAGTGATGAGTAAGAAGTTAGAAAGAAGTAGAACGTGAAACAAGCGATAAGTCTCGAGCGAGAAGTAAGCAGTAAAATACGCGATAATTACGGAAGCGATAATAAAGAAAAGGTTAAGTGTACGGTAAAAAGTAATGATTGTTATTACGGGCTAATAAAATGTCACATTAATTCAGAATTGATTTAACGGCTCTTATTTATTCAAAAATAATTAATCCAGCGAACCCTAAGCTCGCTACAATTGGTGTCAGAAGTGGGATTAATTATTGTTTAAGTGAATAAGTGTGTGAAAGTGTATTGTGACGATGGCAGATCGACATTCGGAGACGAGTTCGCAACCGTTGGACATTTCGGAGATGTTCAGGATTATGATGACAAAATTGGACGCGCAAGCTATCGATATTAACTCAAAATTGGACGCGCGAGCTGCAAAATTGGATGCGCGAACTGCTAAATTGGATGCGTGGGCTGCAGACGTTAATTCAAAATTGGATGCGCAAGCTGCAAAATTGGATGCGCGAGCTGTAAAATTAGACGCGCGAGCTGCAGAGGTTAATGCAAAATTGGATGCCCAAAGGCAGTGTATGAAAGAATTCTGGGACTCGGAAGCGGAAGAAGCTGAGGATGAGGAGGAATTGGAGCCACAGGAAATGAAGAAACTCAGGAAGAGCAAAGCTATGGCCGACAGCAGTGAGAAAGAGGAGGAAAATGACGATGATGTGTTACGTGAAGAACTGAAGAATTTCATCGATGATAACCCGATTGAAGAGGACGGCAGTGATGATATAGACACTGATGCTTCAGGCCGTTCCCTGAAACGGATTTACAATGATGATGACGAATTGGACGACCGACTGGAAAACGACGACTGTGACCTTATTGAAGAGAATCTTGGTTTGAAAGTCGAAGGCAGAAAGCGTTCCAAGCGTCTGCGTCGTACACAGGACGAAGAAAGTGATGGAGAGGAACAGCACGTCAATGAAGGTCCAGAACGTGAGGCTATAGCCGAACAGCTATTCGACGACGAAGAGGATGTTGAACCCCTCTCTGAACGTAGTCACAGGGAATGTGAGGCGGCAAAACATTTCAATGATGATGAGGAATCGGAGTCTGATGCTGAGGATTTTACGGATTTGGACAATGAAATCCGTAAAACGGATATTCCTGGGCGAATTCAATTGCGCGAAGTTACGGTTACGCCTGTTCCAGAGGGACCCAACGAGCTACAAGATGAAGCTGAATGGATTTACAAACAGGCGTTTTGTAAATCAACTGTTTCCGAACAAGAGAGATCAACGGATGTTGGAGGTCGGGACCGCTATTGTAAGCCACCACATACGGGGGGAAAGATCAAGCAAGCCCTAACTGGTAGGCGTAATCAACAGCTAGAGGTGCCGTTCATTGCGTTCTACGGAGAAGAACACGTGAAACCAGGATTAACGTGCGACGATCTATGGAAAGTCTATTACTACGACGCACGTTGGTGTTTACTGTCAGCTCCAAAGAACAAACCGATCCAGTTATTTGAAAAGATGCGGAACTACCAGTTGGATGCGGTTATGAAATCGACAGATGCTCCAATACCAGATGATATGCGTGTAATTAAAGATGAAGATCTAGACCGCTTACGTGATGTGCAAACTCCAGAAGAGCTTAAGGGTGTGCACGTGCATTTTCTCTTATACTATTCGCATGAGATCCCTAAAATGCAAGAGGAATTCCGTCGTCAGGAAAAGGAAGAATGGCGGCAGGCTAGAGCTGACGCGAAAAGGAGAGCAGTAGAAAATTTGGATGAAGGTCAAGAACTTCCGCCGCCGAACGCCAAGATGAAAGTGGTGCATCGCGACCGACTGGCGGCTTTTGTTGGCCCGGGAGACCAATGAACTTAGTTCGGGACGAACTAATCTAAGCGGAGGGTAGTGTGACGCATATGACAATCAGTACTAGAATATTCTAGAGAGTCCGAAACTATGGGACGGACGGAAACGAAACGCCAAATCAGAATGAAGAAAAGGTATAAATACGTCGCACACACATGATGGATAGAGTCATAAGTAGAACGTAAAGCAAGCGATACGTGCGGAAGCGAAAGTCTCGAGTAAGAAGTAGAAAGTGTTTACAAAGAAATCATTATGTGTACGGTAAAAAGCAACGGTTGTATTACGGACTAATAAAGTGTTGTATTGATTTAACGGCTCTTATTTATTTACTAAAAATAATTAATCCAGCGAACCCTAAGCTCGCTACAATATTGTAAAATAGTTACTCAGAGCGGCGTTCAACATCGTCTTCGTCGTCGAATAGCTGTTCGTCTATAGCCTCACGTGCTGAAACTTCATCGACGTGCTGTTCCTCTCCATCACTTTCTTCATCCTGAGTACGACGCAGACGCTTGGAACGCTTTCTGCCTTCGACTTTCAAACCAAGATTCTCTTCAATAAGGTCACAGTCGTCGTCTTCCTCTCCATCACTTCTTCGTCCTGTGTACGACGCAGACGCTTGGAACGCTTTCTGCGTTCGACTTTCAAACTAAGATTCTCTTCAATAAAGTCACAGTCGTCGTCTTCCAGTCGGTCGTCCAACTCGTCATCATCATTGTAAATCCGTTTCGGGGAACAGCCTGAAGCATCAGTGTCTTCATCATCACTGCCGTCCTCTTCAATCGGGTTATCATCGATGAAATCCTTCAGTTCTTCGCGTAACACATCATCGTCATTTTCCTCCTCTTCCTCACTGCTGTCGGGCATATCTTTGCTCTTCCTGAGTTTCTTCCTTTCATGTGGCTCCAATTTCTCCTCATCCTCAGATTCTTCCGCTTCCGAGTCCCAGAATTCTTTCATACACTGCCTTTGGGCATCCAATTTTGCATTAAACTCTGCAGCTCGCGCATCAAATTTTGCAGCTTGCGTCGTCACATCGTCACAATACAATTATACAGTAGGACTCCTGGAAAGGTCATGAAAACCAGGACTCTCCATCATGTGTGTGCGACGTATTTATACCGTTTCTTCATTCTGATTTGGCGTTTCGTTTCCGTCCGTCCCATAGTTTCGGACTTTCTCGAAGATTCCAGTACTGATTGTCATATGCGTCACAATATGTTCAATGCAAATGCGCGCTCGCACTCAATTCATGTAATATGTTTGAAATTATATCCGTAGTAATCTCTTGGGCCATCCCAGGAGAGATTTATTAATTTGTTAGAAGCACAACTCTCTCTGTTCGTATCCGTCACGCGATTGCTTATCGCCATCGAAGCGACAGGATACCAAAATTCTATCTATCGCCTCGATGACCATATTTGGTCATTTTCCTTTTAACTTTATCCCTACCATAGAAGGATTGGACACATACAATGATCCCCTGTTGGTGCTCATCGCTTGTGTCGCCCAGCATGCGAACCATAGACTTTGAATAAACATAAAAATAACACATTCGCAGCTGGGGCAAGTTATTCTGAAAAGGTCATTGTATTTGCACGATCAGCGCCTACGTGTAGCATGATTGCTGATCGTGCGCATGTTGGATGTTGGCATTAATGAGGTCGAACCGGCGTACGTGTATTTACACTGGCGAGTTCTCTATTGCTTTTTGCTGCCAGATGCGAGTTCCCCGGTGTGTGGCTCGAGTTAGCGACCGATGTGGGCATTGCGTGAAAGAATCAAAAGAAATATAAACATCTCTTGTTGCATTGTCGCCGCTTCTTATGAGCATTTCGTAGGTAGGAAGTAATGCAATGTTGGTTGCTAGATGTGCGACCAATTTGCCCTTCCTATTGACATGCTTGTGTTGCTGATGGTGTTTTACTTCAGCGCAGTTAAGCATTGCTGCTGGTGGTTAGTCGTATGGGCAGGTAAGTCATACTTTTCAGGTTTTTAATTTAATGCCCATGTTATACTTTCAGGTTTTTGTGGTTGTTAGAAATGCCAATGCAGGTGAGTACACGCTTATTTGGAACAGGACGCTTATAAAAAAGGGGGTTACCTGGTGGTAGATAAGCAGGTAAGTAGTGGCGTTCGCAAGAACCGCCACAGCACTATCTTTAATAATTATATATTAGTTAAAATTGAGTAACCTAAATGTTCACAGTTGATACAAGAGTGTTGCACTGTATTTACATAAATTAGATGAATCAGGTAACTAAAATGTTCAATGAATTAGATGAAATTTAACTGTTCACAGTTGATACAAGAGTGGTGCACTGTATTTAATATAATTTAGATGAATCAGGTAACTCAAATGTTCAATAAATTAGATAAATTTTAAGGGGTTATTCCGGTTTGTTCGGTTCAAAAAAATGTTTGCTTAATCGATAGTTTTATACTTCAAAAATAATATGTTAAAATTTGGAAACGAAATCTTAGGCGGTTCCAAAGTTATAGGTCATTAAAGGGTCGGGTCTCCCGCGGATACAAATACAAATACAAAATTTTGAATGCGTTTTTCTCGAAACGACTTTTTTGAGTGCGGTGTAAGCGATAATATGAAAACGGTGCATGCGATTCTTATTGAAGTTCGCACACATATTTTTAACAAGCACAAGCATATTGTGCGCGAATTACTTATTTATTTATAATTAAAAAATAGAGTAAAAAAGGACCGAAAAATCAATTTTTTTTCAATAGTCCGCCATTTTGTTGTTTTTTATCAATTTTAAAATTTTTTTCGCACACAAATGTATTTAAGTTCAATAAACTTTTTGCATTTTTTGTATTTTTTCACCGGGGGCAAAAATAACCCTTACACGAGCAGAACGGATGGCTAACTTTGAACACCTGGAGGGGGGGTTTCCGGTTCCGGAGTGACTCAACAAAATTTACAAACTTGTGTATGGTAAAGTTAGTATCGTCTGTTATTGTATCAATTTAGATCGGAGAAGTTAAAATCTTTTAGTGTTTTTGAGTAACATTATTGATTAACGTGTTTTTAGTGATTGACTTCTCTGTCATATTTATTGTCAGAGTAAATTTAATTTATTTAATTCATTGTATTTTCAATATTGTTGTGAAATTAATTTATATTATAATTTTCCCGGTTCCATTTTGTTGTTGACCTGATGACGATCAAATACCATGATCGAAACGTCGTTGTTAATATAACGTGAAAAAATAAATTACATTAAAAACAAAAATTAGTCTGTATCTGGCGATTTTAACTTCTCCGATCAAAATTTACAAACGTAGTCGAAAGATGAATAAAATGTTTAAAAAAAAATTGTTGTTATATCTTTAATACTTTCTCTTAAAAAAAATCATGAAAATTACCTATTTTTTGACCCGGTAAGAAAAGTACCCTCAGTATAATTAAATTTAGTAATGTAAACCATGATGTAAACCTCGTACAATTAAACGCAGTAATATAAACCCACAAAAAACCTCCATGTAAACCACAAAGGGCACATGTCAGTAAAAGACTAAGAAGAAAAACCGTGTTCGTGAAATTGCATTTCAAATAGTGGAATTAATAACATTGAATGTTGTTTCTTTGTTATTATAGGTAAGAATAGTAATTATCGGTTGCTTGGCGTTGCGACCGAATTGCTTTTTAGGCACATGATGCGTTTTATTAGATCATGCCCTTGGGGAAAATATCTGTCGCTATGACTTGCCATGCTCGTGTGTGGAAAAATCTTTGTTATTTATGTGCATGGATAAGTTCGGGGGATTTTGTCGGTTACGTGGTGTCGTAACCGAATTGAATGAACATGGTGCGTTGTATGCAAGCATGCCCTTGGGGGAAATGTTTATTGATGCTAATGCAATTGCATTGGCGAAAAACGGTGGATTTGCAGCTTATTAAATGGAAAGCTAAGCAGTGGCGTTTGGCGGAAACGCCACAGAACAAATAAAGCTGAAACGTAGAGAGATGTATTGGTTAATCGGTAATCACTCTCAACTCAATCTCTATTGTAAAAGATTGATCTATCAAGCCGATCTGGATATATGGAATCCAATTATGGGTGTACAAAGCAATCCAATAGAGATATAATTCAACGAAGTCAGAATAAATTCCTTCGCATTATCACCAATGCCTACCGTTTTGTGACAAATGAGGAAATACATGATGACCTAGAGATCAAATGGATTTATGAAGTTATCCAAGAATATGCTGTCAAACACGAAGGAGGCCTACATAATCATACCAACGTAGAAGCTATTCAGCTCTTGGATATTACCCACGAATTGAGACGGCTTAAACGGACGACACTTCATGAATTAACATGTTACAATAAAACATACTAAAATCGAGTTGGGAGCTGAACACTGGTCCAGTAAACCCCTACACGTTTAACTTAATTAAACTAAATTAAGTACAATTTAAATCTAGTATTAAATTAAATTGTTAAAATTGTACTATTCATATCCAATAAAGGATATTTAAAAAAAAAAAAATCCGTGTTGAGAACATTTGCCTTGCTTCCCCAATTTTGTAATTTTTAAAAACTACACAAGTTAAAGATCACTTTCAACAGAACATGTTCTTAAGATACATTATCTCAAGCCAAGGCATTGAATTGAAGACCGCCAAGTAATGGAACGTTAACCCAACCAAGTCACAGAGGTAAGCTTCGATTCCTCAGGACCTGAATTTGATTCAATTAAATTAGGCAAAAACAAAAGTTTATAAAAGTGCAAATCCCCCATTTCATGCTAGCAAGGGATATAACATATTCTGCGCTCACTGCGGTTATCAAACGAAAAAACGATTTTGGTGCGCAATGACCGCCAATAAAATTACGAAGTCGATAAGGTAGCGCATCCCAAAACATAACCCCTTCCACGAAAATCTAGGAAATTTTCGCCAATCCTGTAATACGAAAAAAATGTTCTGGTTCTCCTTAAAACAAATATTTAATGTCCAATGTGGTTTTATTTTATACATAAAAAATAGTCCTACAGCTTATAGCTTAAGAACGAGGACGTTCTTTCTTCTCCTTGTAAAGCGCCAACAAGGAAACGTTTGCTACCTTTACAACCTGTAAATTTGAGAAAGAAGTAACCTCAATTAATATCATATCTTACATATTATCTTATATTTTGTCCTTACCTTGAATCTAACCCCGGGAATGTCACCAACAGCATGTCCCTTACGACCGAAACCTGCCACTAACACTTCATCGTTCTCCTCGATGTAGTTCAAGCTACCGTCACGTGGTACGAATGCCGTGATCTTCTTTCCATTTTTGATGAGCTGCACCCTCACGCACTTCCTGATGGCAGAATTTGGCTGTTTGGCTTCAACTCCTCTAGATCGAAAGAAAAGGAACAGCAAATTATGGCAAGGGTCTACAGTGAAAGGAAAACTCTAATGGTGGTGTTTGTCTTTTATAGTCACGAGGTAGCCAATGATGTGTAAACAAAATTAACAGCTCACAGTATACTCCTGTGATTTGACATAGCAACAACAAAAACACAAAAGTATACTGCGAGTTGTAGAATTTTTTTTTTTGGTGGTGCTCTCTATGGAATTAATTACATTCAAGCAATGCCGGTGTAAGGGTTTCTATATTTTAGATGTGTGTCAATCAAATTCCTACTTACACTTTTTCAAGGACGATTCCCTTGGCATGAGAGGCGCCTCCGAAAGGATTGGCCTTCCATCTTGTGCCTAAATGAGCTTTTTTGTAGTCTTTGTCGGCCCAACGCTGATTGCGACGGTGATTCACATGCTTTCTCGCAGTTCTCAAGCCTCGTGGTTTACCTGCAATATATCAATTAAAAAAAAACCAATGAGATAAACGCCAAGCCACTGGATCTGGATAGAATATTACATTTTTAATTCATAAACGAGCCGACGCACTGCCATTATATATACATCTACCTCGAACTATGAACAAAATTTTCAATGAAAAAAAAACTGCATAAATCAATTATGGGCAAAATATATAACAAAAATTTCAAGTTCAGCAAACTCCCGGGGCACTTTAGAATAGATTTGGCGAAATAATATTTAAGGATTGAATAGATAATTTTAGATTTTTTTTATCATCTCGAATTGGGGCAAAGATTCTATGCACAATAACTGCACTAAATAACTACATTGACACGAAATAATGTTAGGCACACATGTACAGAATATTACTGTTTTTATTTTAAAGACAATATTATATTAATAACAGTGCGACGATTTGTAATTCGGTTTTTTCTCCGACTTACCCATTTTTACCGAACTAACTCAGCCAATGGCGGAAATAAAAGAACGATGGCCTGCCAAAAACATTTCGTTCTTCCAACTGTGAGTTCAGTCGTTCACTCGTTGAGTCCAGACGAGAGCGTCTAGCATATAAATGAACGCATTCAGTAAGCGAGTGTAGTCCTATTACAGTAACATCATAAGCAAATGATTTTATTCGGACATTTTACAATTTCAATTTTCATGTGAAGCATCAAACATTCTTAATTAGAAAAATTACATGGGTTTTCTTCTGTAACAAAGTTATAATGATGTTTTCGAAATTTTCAAATCAAAATGCTTGTATATAATTGTAATCATTATGGACAATTTAACAAGTTTTAGTTTAGTGAGGGCTGAACCCTTATTTATTTAGCTTAATGCAAGCTTACATTAACTTAAATTAAATTAACATAAAAGCCTTAAAGACTATGTTAAATCTAGAGTAAGAAGGAAAAAAAAAAAGAAACCCGAAAGGTGAAGAGGACTGTGCGATGGGGGAGGTAGGAGGCTAGCGAAGAGCGAATGTATGTGGGGGTGGTAAATTCGGCATTTGTGAGACAATGACAGTGAAGGGCATGTCTACGTACTGGTAGTGCGGAGGGGGGGTTGAAATTGTGGGTGAGGCTGGGAAGGTGTAGGGAAGAACTAGTTTGAGGAGAAGGCGAGGAGAGGATTGCAGGGTAGAGGGGTTATTGAACGGAGGGGGCGGATTTAGGACGGGTTTATTCTGAGATGTCGTTTAAGAGCGGGAGTGGAGATGTTGAAATCGATAGGGGTGGGGAAAAAGTTGGCCCGTCGTAGCATACGCGAGATGGGTTCGTTAGCGCCGTAAGTGTGATGAGCCGGCACGTGAAACAGTCGAGGGTTACGTACGTTACAGGGGTTTGTATGCAATGTTAAAGTGGAGAGCAAGCTTGGGCAATTGATTGAGCCAGTCAGAAGGCGATGCACAAAGATGATGTCGGCATGGATTCTGCGCTCTTCAAGTGTGTTTAGATTGATTAGATTGATTTGGCTTGTGTATGGTGGTAGAAAAAACGAATTTTCCAAGTTTAGTCCGCGGAGGGCAAACGGCAAGAAACGACGTTGAACACCCTTAATCTTGCGAATGTGAGTCACTTGATACGGGGACCAGACCTGACTAGCGTATTCGAGTAGTGGCCGGACAAACGTTGTGTGGAGTGATCGGGTATCGTAGGGGTTAAGGAATTCCTTCGACCAGCGTTTGACAAACCCAAGGGCGGCGTTAGCCTTGAGGATTATGTAATCAAAATGTGCGATAAATTTGAGCTCCTTGTCGCATAGGACGCCCAGGTCACGAACCGATTCAATCGATGTTATCGGTTGGTTCAGTAAGAGATAGGAGCGTGGCTAGGTGTGGCAGCACTTCCGAGAGAAGGTGATTGTGTGACATTTGGCGATATTCAGTTCTAGGCAATTATTTTGGCACCAAGTCGAAAAGCTGTCAAGATCCGCTTGGCGAAGTGGGGAGTCCAGGGGAGAGCGGATTGTCTTAAACATTTTGGAATCATCCGCGTAAAGCGAGATGAAGGAGTGATTAATGCAAGAGCCTATGTCATAGGAGTGGGCTGAGATGACTGCCCTGGGGGACACCCGAGGTTGGGAAAAAAGGATCGGAGTGGTGGATCTAAATCGCACGCGGCAGGTTCGATAACTGAGATAGGATGAGACCCACTTAATCAGCAGGGGTTCAAAACTGAGGGAGGATAGCTTGAAGAGAATAAGGTTATGGGAGATTTTGTCGAAGGCCTTGCTAAAGTCGGTAGCGACTACGTCGACCTCATCGCCGTTTTCTAGGGCAAGGATTGAATTCGACAAGGTTAGTAGTAATGGACCTGCCTGAGAGGAAGCCGTGCTGGTTCGGAGAGATGATGGGTGCGCAGCGAAAACATAACGCCTCATATAGTAGGCCTTCGAACAGTTTAGGAATGTGCGAAAGCTTAGCAATGGGACGATAATTGGATATATATTGTTTTTTTTTTCCCTTTTTATGTATGGGGGTTATGTAAAAGGATTTCCAAAAGTCAGGGAATAGACCTTGTGCAAGGGTTAGATTGAAGATTGACGCGACCGGGAGAGAGAGAGAAGAGGAACATTTTTTTAAGAGGATAGCAGGGAGTCCGTCTGAGCCGGGACTGAAATCGTCTTTCAGTTCTTCAAGTTTTTTTGTGACGGTGTTGTTGAATGTGTAGAGGGATGAGAGGGCCGAGGGAGAATTCAGACATGCCAGTAAAGTAGGAGAGGTTAGTCTCGAACGAGTCGTCCGTGGAGGATAGTTTGAAGAAGGACGCGAAAAGATTGGATATGGTTTGGGAGTCCGTTGTAGTAGTTGAGCCGTAGAAAAGGGAGGTGGGATAGGCATCAGATTTCCGTTTGCGGTTGATGAAGTGGAAGAAAGATTTTGGGTCGTTAATCAGGTTGCATTGAGCTTGGCAAGGTAATTGTGGTAGAGGGAGCTGTAAAGCTCGGTGAATTGGTAAAAGTAACCCAGATAGTTGGAGTAGTCAAAGGGAGAACGCGTGTTTAGGAAAGTGTTCCACAACTTATTCCTATTGTTACGAAGGGTGCGTAGTTTTTGGTTATACTATGGGGGCGATGAGAATGGTAACCTGAGTCGGGAGTATGGGACATATAGGGACATGGCGTTGTGGATTTTTGTGTAGAGCGAGGCTGTATGGTCCTCTACACTTTACGAGGCGGAAATTGGCTTTTCGAAAGTTGAAGGATAGTTGATAGGGGGGCAGTGTGCTGTGGGCTTAGTAGTCGTGGTATAAGGATACGAGAAGCGGAGGGTGGTGGTTATCAATAGTTGAGAGGGTGTGGGGACTAGGGGCGACTGAGGAGTTAAAGGGGTCTGTCGCGAACACAAGGTCGAGTTGTCTGCCCAGATGCTTTTGGACATTGCTTACTTGGCAAAGGCTAGAGTCAGTGGGGCTGTCTATAAAGAGACAACGTTTGACAACGTCCATTGGAGATGGGGGAGATTAAAATCGCCAAGGACTACAATGTCGTCTTGGGAAGAATTACCTCAGTTATGCGGTCGATTGCCGCAATAGCGAGTTCGTATGACTCGATAGTTTACGATGGCGGTATGTAAAAGCATATGATGTACACGGACTTTGAGCAGTGTTCAATTTTTATTGCGACATAGTCGAGGTTGGGAGAAGAAGAGATGGTGATAAGAGAAGATGTAAGTCCTTTTTGGATGGCAAGCAGCACGCCTCGGCAGGGGGTGGCAGGACCCGAATGATGGACCTCGGCTAATTATTGCTAAATAAGGCCAAGACCGGTTCCTGGTTGTAGTGCCGATGATGATGATATAATTGTGAGAGCTCGCGTGGAGCCAACATATTGAAACGCACGGATTAGTCGTGTTTATTAGGGTGGCGAAAAACTAATCATCCACTTGGTTTTTGAATTACTTTTTTACTAAATAAAAAAAAATGATTTTGAGTGATGGAAATCTTTATTTGGATCTTTACAATTTTTTTCTGTTAAGTTGAGAGATGATAGCAGCTGTGTAGTTCACAAATGTTAAATATGATTGACGTACGACGCCATTTGCAACAATTATAACATCTTCCGATCGGATGATTAATTTTGCGCCACCCTATATTTACATCGAATGGGTCTTTTAAAATACCTTGAGTAGCTCCCGTATTTTAGTTTAGTTTAGTTCAGTGGGACTACCATTGGTTATTGCCTTAATTCAACCAATACACCATAATTACTTACAAACTAAAGTATATATAACTTTACAAACTAAAGAACGTAAAACGAACTTAATTAAGCTTAACCTAAGGTGAACAGGTCACACTATGACGGCAAGAATACTGTCATGATGTGGAGGCAGGTTAGAGAGGAACGTGTAAAAGGGCCGCTTAAGATTAGTGTTGAGAATGGTTTAGGAAGCGGTGCTTGAGAGTATGGGTAGAGTGGTCAAAGTTTAACAAGGTGGAGTTGTAGTTAACATTTTTCAGCATCTGCGAACGGGAGAATGTAGAGAAGGCGGGAATTACGCGTACTTCGAGGCGTTGTGTTCAGAGGAATTAAGTTAAGGAGGCAGGTGCAGTCGACCGACCCGATGAATGAACACTATGTCAGCCAGAACCCTACGTTCCTCAAGTTTTCCGAGGTTGATTAATTTGAGGCAGTTAATATAAGAAGGCATATACGAAGGTTTTCCCATCCTAGCCCACGGAGAGCGAACCGTGGGAAGCCACGTGGAATACTTTCAATTCTACGGATATGGATCTTATGAAAGAGGTTCATACCTGGCTAGCGTATTTCAGCAGTGGATGGACCAGGGTAAGGTATCAAGTTACGTAGGGATTGGAAATTCCTTAGACCATCGTTTCAAGAACTCGACGGCAAAGGTGGCTTTCCGGATCGTCTCGTTAAAGTGAGAGAGGAAGTTAAACTCCATGTCGCAAAGGATCTTAAGATCTCGAATAGATTGGACAATGGTCAGGAGTTGGTTATAAAGGGAATAGGGATGCGAGGATGGGTGAATATCCTTACGAGAAAAGGTTGTAAATTGGCATTTGGAGATGTTAAGTACAAAGCGGTTATTGTCACACCAAGTCGAGAAGTTGTCAAGGTCTGACTGCAGCAGCGCAGAATCAAGTAGGGACTCGACGATCTTGTATATCTTGGTGGATATCACCGTATAGGGACAAACAGGACCGCTAAATGGCCTTTGTTACGAAACGAAGTAGAAGTAATTCAATTTACGGATCACTTTCCCCAATTCCAAATCCATACAAGTGTTACGATACAGAGAGGTAGAATTATTGCGGTGATTGGAGGTTATTGTTTTATTTGTAATTGTATTAAACAGTATTTGTAGAGAGAGAGGAAGAACTGCTGCCGTGATTAGAGGTTATTGTTTTATTTGTAATTGTATTAAATAGTATGTGTAGAGAGAGGGAGAACTGCTGCGGTGAGTTGGGGTTATTGTTTTATTTGTAATTGTTTTAAACAGTATTTGTAGAGAGAGGAAGAACTATTGTGGTGATTGGGGGTTATTGTTTTATTTGTCATTGTATTAAACAGTATTTGTAGAGGTAGGAAGAACTGCTGTGGTGAATTGTCCAAAGAACAATTAAACCGAGAGGAGCAGAACTGCTGCCGAACTGTTGAATATATACCGAAACACGAGAGATGGAAAACTGCTGCTGAATTGTTGAATCTAAACCGAAAAACGAGAGAAGCAGAATTGCTGAATTGTTGAATCGAAAAAAGCGTTGCAGGTGGTTTTAAATGTTGACGCTTAAGTGGCGTCCCATTTCTTTTACCGACGCGTTGTCAGCTGGCGGGTGACAGTTGGCAAGTGGCAGGCAGACGTGAACGTACTAGATTTCTCCAGTACATTTATTTGTGAAACATTCCGCCTGCCTTCCCAAATCCTTTTTGAATAGCCCCCTATATGAAGGGCTTTGGTGTCGAGGACCTGCTTGATGCCGGTGAGGTGATGTGCTGGTGATCGGTGACGGCGTAGGCGTCCTTGGCTTGGGTGGGATTAGAACGTTTCCATGAGGTGAATGGGAGGTTGTGGGAGGAGACCGCTCGCCACTAGGAGCATGCGTAGCTACTGGGTGAGGCCAGCCGCCACGAGGAGCGCTGAAGGCTTCGATTTTGTTTGCTATTTTTTTCCTGCGACGATGGTTGACACCGACGATGTTGTGAGGTTTTTGGTGGCCTGGGACCGCCTTCGCACTTATGACTCCTCGCCGCATTGGGGATATGTCCGGTGGTCCTGCCATGTAGGTGATCGATGGTGGTGTGTTCCGTTGACCTCTGGGATGGCCCATGCCCCCGATGGCAATTGTTCCTTCCCCCCACTCGCTGGGATCCATCGCGTTTTGTGGTCGCAGAGTCAGCCAATTGATCTGGGTTGGAGTTGTAGGGTCGCAACCCACGATCAACGGCCACGTGATGACTCGTGAAGGATTTCGTCACACTGGACTGGATGACGTAGTGGAGGGCCGTGCCTGTTAACACCCACCCCAAGTGAAGGCGTTGGTGGTTCAGCTTCACGAGCAGTCGCCACAAGGCTGTATCGTGATTGAGGATTGCGTCCTCGCCGTCTGGCAGGGGGCACCATCGATCCCATAGACTGGATTGGACGATGCCTGGCGGTAGAGGAACAGCCGTTGGGCGAGGGATTCCGAGATGAAGGTGGCCCCTGAACAGGGGTCCAGCAGGGCACGAGCTTCGATCCGGCGTTGACGTATCGATTGGATGTGGACGCGTGCTGTAGCCAGGAGCATCGCCCGCGGGGGGCGGCGTTTATGGTGGGCGCAGATACTCTGGAGGCCTGGCTGCGTCGGCCTCTGGGGCTGTAGGGGTAATGATGAGCGGGGCGTTGGGGTTGAGGTTATGGTGTCGCCCTTGACACTGTGTGCAGGTCTTGATGGAGAGGCAGTCGTGAACTAGGTGCCCCCCCCCCCCAAGCTGTTGAAGCACAGGTTTTGTTGACCTGCATGTGATTTCCGGCCTTCCGGGTTGAGCGCTTTGAATCCCTCACAGGAGCTGATGGAGTGCGACGATCCACAGAACAAGCAGGGAGGATGTTTGTTCTATGCGGTGGGCGAGGCCGTGTGCACTGGGTGGCGTGACCTCTGGTTGGGGTCCGGGTGAACGCTCCTTAGATTCTGTTGGGAGTGATCGACGGTGACTCTAGGCAGCTCAACGAACTCCAACGCCTCGGTCTTGGCTTTTAGCAAGGCGTTGAGCTGCTGGTATGTAGGGGGCTTCGTGGTGCTTTCTTGCGCTCTCTGCCAATCACGTCCCGGGCGTGGATCCAAGCGCTCGGGGGTCAGGTAGACGAATATGTCGCGCAAGGTGCTTAAGAGATGGCCGACTGCATCCAGACTCTCGACAGCCTTATTGATGGCATCGCGGAGTTGACGTAGGCCCACAGCAGATTTCTTGTGGATAGCAGGTACCTGGAGGAGGGCCCTCAAGGTAGAGTGGACCAGAGCACGAGTGTTATCATAATGCTCTACCAATTTGTCTCAAGCCCGATTGTAGTTTTCCTCCGTGATAGGGATGATTTTGGTGGTCCTACGGCGTCGTCCCGGAGGCTGGACTTTGGGTAATAGAGGCGTTCCACATCCGTGAGGGTTGGATAGTCCGCCAGTACTGTCTGGAATAGGTCCTTAAATGGCTTCCACTCCGAGTATCTGCCTGAGAATGTCGGTAGCTGTGTGGGGGGTAGGAAGAATGTTGCACCGGCGCACGGTGCTGATTCCCTTCTTCCCCATCACGAAACGAAAGTTCAGCCGCAGCAATTGTGTCCACCAGAAAAGCAATCGCTCCAAGGATAACGTCGACAAAAATATAGATGAAAGAAAAGAAACACTGATTTAGTTTATGGCTGATGATCTTTTTTATTTCACGTACAAGAAAACTTGAATATTTAATTTAACACTTGGGCGTTCACGGAATATACGATTACGCACATAAAAGGGGACCAGGTAAGATAAGCGACAATTTTTTAACTCTCGACTACAGGATGAAACACACGACTCTGGTTGTACGCCTCCCCGTGCGCGAAACGGGGAGCGGAAGAAAAACCGACCGTCGCGAACGGTGATTGGAATAAGACTCATCGGTGATAGAACTCTGACTTGAATTCTATCTTCAATTAAGGGTGAGATATGGAGGGGAAAGAGAAAATTTTCTCTTAAGGGTGTGGCCACTAAGAAAATGCGATCTTTTTGGTGCAGTGGTGTGTGTGCGCGATCGAACAGATTGATGTTATTTACACGTGCTCGACAGCAGTGGAACAACGAAACAGGCAGGCGGCAAAGACAAAGGAGATTTATGATCTGTGTCTGTGCTGTGGTGCGGATGCGTAAGTAAATATATCGCCATTAGGAAGAAGTGCTAATGGTTTTTCTATTTACACATTGGGAAATGTGTTAATGGCATCGCTAGTAAGGTAGGTATTGAGTTCCTATTTGCATTTGGATATGCTGTAGGATTTAATTGTTGCAAAAGACGCGGAATACGTATTTGCTTTGGTCCCTAGGGTGTAAGTCGCCAGCCAATGTGTATATAGGGAACATTGTTGTACACATGGCGCGGCTGGGAAAATAGACGGCGCAATATTTATGATCCCTGTCATGAAGGTTACAATGTATGTAGACCGAATTATTTTGTTTACCGGAATTCATCTAAGGAAATTTGAATGGCGACGTAGATGCCGAAATTGATTGGAAATTCCTGGTAAGCTAATAAAGAAATCTTAAGGAGCAGTGGTATGCGAAGAAAATGGATGAAGGTAAGTTTTCTTTACAGGGACTTAATGATCATAGATTTGATCTATATAATGCGTGAAGCATTTTTAGGTGCCGAATGCGAATGCATTGGCGAAGACTTTTGCGTCTTGGGTGATGATTATGGGGGTTTTTCAGGAAGGGGAACCGTGGAATTTGGCGGAACCGCCACAGCTGCACTGGGAGCAGCTTGCGGGGATGGACGCGAGGCGTATTGATGGCGTGGAGAATTGTGGCGGAGGCTTTTTATGGCACCAGGAAGCCCGAGTTGAGGGCGTGATGGGTGTCGACGAATTTTGCCTGGAACGCAGACATTGTCTTTCAAATACACATATATATATAATGCATACCGGGCAACCGTACATCATTATAGATCGCATGAGTGATGTGTATGATATAATTTTGACTTTCGAGTCAAGAAGACTATTGCAGAATAATTGGCACGTGAAAGCATAAGAAGTTTTAGCTCTAGAGAGAGCCATTACTATGTGTTTATCAAAATATAGAAGCTGGTCGAATCAGATGCCCAGATATCTTACTACATCACTCACTACCAAAGGCAGGTCATGTAGTCCAGTGATGGACAATTTTTTCCATTTCATTTTTTGTATCAGCTGACGCTGCGCTTAGATGTTAAATATTGTTTGTCAATTCGCTAGAGTTTGTGCGATTTTTAAACAGGGAATCTCATTATGATTGCGTTTTCGGAATATCTTATTTATTTGAGGGAACATATTCGTGTTAGGGTTTATGGCTCGAATTTTGTTTTCCCATTTTGAGTTTAGAGCTGTTCTGTAGTTTTCACGAATCAGCTGGTGAAAGTTACGGATCAGGGATTTGAGTGTCCTTGTTTCCGGGATTTGTCGGTCGGCGAACTGCTGATAGAGGTGTTTCAGTCTAGATAGGAGAGAACTTTTTTATCTATACATAGCATCGATAGCTGCCTTTCTGTATTGGGTTGTGTAAAGTTGAGACCGATATATTTTGGGAATTGACAGCTCCCTGGACTTTTTGATAATGCCATTCATTGTAAGGAGATAATGATCTATCTTTTAATTTTTAAAATTTCTATTGATAGGTGGAACCATCTCACTTGAGTGGATTTCCCTATCGATAACTCGTTCAAAAAGTGACAGATAGTCTTTATGAAAATTGAAGGAATAGAGCTCATCAAATTGGTCGAGCAGAGTTTGTTAACGTGGATTGTGAATTGTGGCTTCAAGTCCATAGTGGTCACTATCGTCTTCGACAGTCCGAAGGCAATTTCGAATACTAGTATTTGTATTTAAGAGTTCAATACGACTGTCTATTAGTAGAAGATCCAAGAAGGAGTCACCTCTTGGGAAAGAAGGGGTGCTAGTGGCGTAAATTTCAAACTTGTGTTCGATGGTGTTTGCTTGCCACCATTCGAACAAAGCATTCTCTCGTGTTGGTGGTTAAGTTGCCCCAAGTAGCATATTTAGCATTGATATCGCCTGCTAAAACGAAATAGTTGTTTTCCGATTGCAGCTTAAGACACTGGAAAAACGTATTTAATTCGTTGATGAGTTGTGCGCCTTGATGAGCTTGTGGATCATATAGTGACACTATAGCGTTTGCGATCATAGTGAAGAACGTGTGATTCGAACTGACGCTATAGCAGTTAGAATCAACAAAAATTGAACCAATGCTTAACACATCAGGCTACTGACCGCGTGTACAAATTCGATTCCTAAACTCAAGTACACTCAACTGATGTGGGTTTGTTATGTTATCGCAATGGTATACGGCTCTGATGCATTCGATTTTCATTCGGTGTTCTTCACTATTTGCTTGTGTATTGTGTGTGTATCTGTTTGAAACGCCACAACACCACATATAAATACCTATGACTTTGAAGAGGAATGTCTGCTATGCAAGCTTCCAGCACTTGAAAGTAGTGCAATTCTTTGCTATACAGAATCCTATGTCGAAGACTTGTTTTAATTAACAGTGCAACAACGTCACGTTGTGTGGATTGGGGTCTATCTCTTCTTATCATATTGTAGTTTTTGTAGCACAATTTATGCTTCTGGTTTAGGTTTGTTTCGCTACCCAGCAGGATGCCGGGGCTTTCGGCTTCCAATAATTCCCCTAAGTCGTCCCTTCTCTCAATTGTAATAAGTGAATTAACATTCACAACAATAATTTTTGGCATTGATTCAGCTAAGGAGTATTTTTTGATTATGGCTTTTTATTTGCAAACAGCGATGAATAAAGAACATCTATTCGGGCTCTTTGTTCTTTAATTAGTATTTCGAAGTCCACGCGCATGTTTTTTTGTGGTACGTGCTTTCATTGCAGGTTGATGCTTTAGTACTAAGTTGATTGGATTTATAGCGTTTGTGACGATAGTGAAGAGCGTGTGACATGACTATCTTTATAAGATGTGAAGAGAAATCATATTGTTTAAGTTTATATATTTTCCCGTCGTCCCTCCAAACTGTGTCAAATACTATTATAAATTTAAACCGCTAGTTAAATAAAGGAAAAAAAGCCATCAAAGAGGGATAAGAAGAGGGCAAAACTAGCTAACTATAACCGAGAATTGAAAACAGATGAAGAGATGTCACTTGTTGTGAAAGGTTAATTATTTATGAGGTGCACGTAGAACATCATAGCCGAAAAAGTTCTGTAATTGATCATAGGTTCGATACCTCGCCACATTCTCACAGGAATAAATACCCAGAAAGAGTTCTATTACGATTACTGTTTATTGCCCTGTAGGAACCCGGAAGTTCATGACCTCACCGACTCGACTCTGCTATCGTTCCCTGTCCTGTGCACTCTCTTTCCACACTTGAGCGGCCGATCCGATCTCCTTAAGGTCAAACCCAACATTGTCCTCCCATCTCCGTCGCGGCCGTTCTGTCGGTCTCTTCCCATTGGTCTACCCATCGTTGCCCATTCCGCCACATGTCCGGCCCATCTTAATCTTCGCGACCTGATTACTCTTGCCACTGTAGATTTGCCGTATAGCTCTTCCAATTCCTGGTTGTAGAGTTGTGGCGACTCTAACAGATACACACACAATTCACAAGCAAAAATAGTGAAGAACACCTGTTACGTGGTTATTTAACTTTTGTTATAAATTATAACAAAAGTTAAATAACCGAAGCACAGCTGACAGGTCAATCGAACGAGAAGACTTAACAGGGGAGCAGCCACCAACGCCCCCTGCAACCAGTCGCTGCCGACCACAATAACAACCAACTGCGACCGCTCAACGGCCGTACAAATAAAATCAAAGTAAGTCCATTCTTATTTAAATTTATATTCTAAATTATAACAAATGATAAATAACCACGTAACAATTTTGGCGCAGCCGGTTACCACCAGCTGGAATTTATATCGAATCCGTCGGGGATACAAATCCAGTGGTGGAAGAGCCCCGAGGCTCTAACGTCCCTACGCCGACTAGCGCAACTAGCGGCTAGGTTAAAAAAAGCAAGCCGTTATAACAAAAAAATAACATAAATAAAAATATTGTTTCTCCTTTCCTCCATTTCGTTTTCCGATTACAGGAAAGAGGACGAAATCAACGTGGGGAAGAAAATTTAGAGAGATAGCTTACCCAAATATTTTCCGCTGTTTTAGTGTTCTCGTTTCAGGTTTTTATCTTCTTCTTTCTTTTTATTTATATAGATCGGGTCTTGTCTCTCATCGTTGGGCCGTTTTAAATTGATTCTTGCACCTCATCGTTGGGACGTTTAGTTAAATAAAATTAATCCCTCATCGTTGGATTATTGTTCCGCTATCGTGTTCTCGTTCGCTACGGTGAAAAGCGAACAACGGGTAGAATAATCCGGGTAGTCACTCCATACGCAAAAAATTAAACGAGCGTAAACATTACCGTTAATGCAGACGAGGAGCCACACTGGGAATCTATCCGCGGAAATAATATCGATAGAACCCATCGCCGCTATGTTGGGTGCGGAAAAAATTCTGGACCTAGTCCAAACTAACGTGGAAGTATATAGTGGCCAGAAAGGGCCTAACGCAGCGAGGGAACTACATAGTTTTCTCGAAAGCTGTGACAGGACACTGGACTGTTTATCGGAGGAGGAGAAAAAAAATGTCCTGCGGTGGTTGCCCATGAGACTGTAGCGATTCTAACAGATACACACGATTCACAAGCGAAATAGTGAAGAGCACGAACGATTCTAACAGATACACACGATTCACAAGCGAAATAGTGAAGAGCACGAACGAAAAATCGAATAAGAAAGATACATCAGAACCGTAAACCAAGCGATAAATAACAAAAAAATAATTCACACCAGTGGAATATAGTCGAGTTTGGAAATCAATACCAAAACACGGTCAGTAGCCTGGTGTGTAACGGTTAGGTAAAATTTTTTTCGTGATTCGAGCTGTCATGGCGTCAGTTCGAATCACACGATCTTCTTCACTATTATTTCAAACGCTATAAGACTAACTGGGAAAGCTCGCCGCATGTTCAAAGAACAACTCCCAACGACTTTCAAGGAGTTTGAACAGCGACTCCGAAAAACAATATTACCACACGTGTCATACGAAGAGTTACATTCGAAACTCTCTCGTATGCGACAATCTCGCCAGGAGGATGTCGCCGAATTCACCCACCACATAACGCATGCAGTAAAGGACTGCAATGAAGCGACAACAAGTAAGTATGGAGCTACGAATAGCATAGGATTCACTTTCCAGACCGAGAGATTAGCTAAATCGGTTCTGATGGTAGGAATCAGAAACGACCAACTGAGACATCTGATAGTAAAATCAGAAAAGGACCCTTTGGATAGGATTATTGCTAGGACTCTCGAGTTAGAGAAAACCGAGAATGAGATGAGGAGCCAAAGTGGATGCCAACGAGGTATCATGACCAGTCACCTTCACCGGAAAGGAACGACGACTACCATGCCCCCATCTCACCAAATAGGCAACCAATGTTAAGGAATAATCCATTCTATAATTGGGAGGATGAACAAGATCCCCCGGAGCAAACAAATAGGGTTTTTAGATAGGACCTACGGGGATACTCGACCAAACCGCCAGGAATCGAGAAAAAGGCAGAATAGGCCTAGGCACGATGCGTCTCGGGTAGTAGAGAATAGGAACTCTAACACTAGATTCCCAAAACAATCTCACCCCGTTACATGCCCACAACCGGGGAAAACCCCGTTTAGGTCGGATACACCCCCACCCACTTCTAATAGAAGACCAACCGAGTCTAAACCAAAGGAGTCCGAGGAACCACGACACCGTCAAAGAGGCGGAGGTGACTATCTCAGTGACTCCTCTAGTCAAGGTAGGGACAAGCGTACACCAAACCCATGGGTAACACGCATGACTTGCAGCTTCTTCCCCAGAATCCACTAATCCCCCTTTGATTCCCCTCTTTACTTGTAAAAGGAGAATAACGCGCCAAGTAGCTAATTTGCATAAACTACCTTATGCAAATTCTACTTGGCGGAGAAATAAAAAAGAAAAAATTCAACCAACAAAAGCCAACACCTAGTACAACGCCATCGACCCGAATCGAACCGTAGCCAGTCGAATTCAACCGCTACGGACGCGTCAGAGACACCAAAAAAGAGGTATCGGCGACAGAAGAACGGTGAATGGTGCACATTTTGCAAACGACATAACCACATGGCGACAGTGTGTCGACTAAAAGCAAAATGGGAGAAGTCGGAAAACTCCCAGAGGTCGGGCCGGAATTCCCCACCCCACCCGAATTAAAGACACCAAATAAAGAAAACTGTCCTCAACCACCAACAAAAGTTCCAATAGTCCAGCTCCCATTAGACATTGGATGTAGAAACACTACATGTCTAATAGTGGACACAGGTGCGGAGATCAGCCTTCTTAAGCTGAAGGCACTCCAAAATGGAACAACACTGGATACCAAAAAGGTAACTACACTCCAAACGCTTTTTGGAAAGGGAAAGTCTAGGGATTTTTGTAAGGGAATATTCAAACTGCCCCAACCAATCTCCTGTAACTTTCAGGTAATGGACTCCCTACCGGGATTGTCAGAAGATTGGTTATTAGGAAACGACTTCCTAGCTAGGAATTGTAAAATCAACGGACCCGGAAATTGTTTGGAATTCTCCCAAACCAATTTAAATCCGGTAAGTTTTTCCGTTGAATTTACAAAAGGTAGGAAGCGGACGCCAAGGCAACCAGTCGGGAACCCGAGCCAAGGGGATCCATAGAGGTCCAGACCGCTGCCGGAAATACACCGAATACCCTACCCAAACAGGGGAAAGGGGGCGATATTTTGTCAGGCTACAAGCATTCTAACCCCACTTTAATAGCTGACAAACCAAAGAAAGCTAACAAAGAAGTAACAGTGGTAGAACACTCACTGCCAAACGCTTCGGAGGTAGAAATTGTTCTGAACAAACCGGCAATAATACCGGTCGGTCACTCAGGCTATTTTTCCACGTTCGATTTAGCCAGCGACTACCACCAAGTCTTAGTGGATCCGAAGGATCAAAGTAAGAGGAAGGTATTGTTACGGACCGACCTTGAGTCCAGGTCCCCCCAGAATCCACTAATCCCCCTTCGTTTCGCCTATTTACCTAAAAAAGGAGAACAACTCGCCAAGTAGCTAATTTGCATAAACTACTTTATGCAAATTCTACTTGGCAGAGAAATTAATAAAAACCGACGTTGGCGTCAAATAATAAAAATAACGTCAACGGCAAACAAAAATTAATTTTCATTCAACGTCAATCTCCGAACTAGAACGGACCAAAATAAAACCAATTTGAATATCGCACTTCATAAATACAACCACAGTTCTTTTAAGTTTTGACAACGGGATTTAATAATTAAGTAACTTAACACGTAGTCGAAGCACAGCTGACAGGGCAATCGAACGAGAAGACTTAACAGGGGAGCAGCCATCAACGCCCCCTGCAACCAGTCGCTGCCGACCACAATAACAACCAACTGCGACCGCTCAACGGTCGTATAAATAAGATCAAAGTAAGTCCATTCTTATTTAAATTTATATTCTAAATTATAACAAAGGTTAAATAACCACGTAACACACCGAACGAAAAATCGAACAAGAAAAATACATCAGAACCGTATACCATAGCGATAACAAAATAATTCACATCAGTGGAGTATAGTCGAGTTTAGAAATAAAATTCAAAATACGGTCAGTAGCCTGATGGGTAACGCTTAGGTTCAATTTTTTTCGTAATTCAAACTATCATAGCGTCAGTTCGAATCACACGATCTTCTTCACTATTATTATCAAAAACGCTATAGAGTCTATAGAGGTACGATATCGCTACGCCAGCATGGGCGAGAGTTCTACTTCGTCCTCACAAAAGTTTCACGGTCCTTAATTGAAGATTGTTCCGCCGCAGCACGAGAAATCAGTTCTTGGTGGTATAGGAAACCAGATCTTGTGATAAAGGTCATGGTAGTATGTGTGGTGATCGTTCAGATCGATGCTATTCACACGTGCTCGACAGCAGTGGAACAACGAAACAGGCAGGCGGTAAAGACAAAAGGAAGAAAATGACCAAATGCGCCGTTAGTAATGCGGGCCATTGTTTACGCGATGCCTCGTCGCTATTATCGACGTTGGGAGAAAAAAGGTGCTAAAAGCAAATTGGATGTTTATGGCATCTCTGGCTGCAGTAGAAACCGGGTTCATGTTTGCATTTGCCGCCGCTGATGAAAAGCAGATCCTGAGATATTAGAAGACAAGGGGACCGGGTAGATCATTGTCTATGGTCTGCATTGCAGCTGTTACGATAGCCGCAATGCCGATGCACATGGTGCTAATAGGTTTAAGACGCGAGATGAGTATTTGCTTTGGTTTGCACATTGTGCGAGTCAGGGAATTTTATTGCTGGGAGAAAAGGTCGCCAGCCAATGTATACATAAAGAAATTTATTGTACACATGAATAAAACTGGGAATAGGCGACGCTATGATAATTATCCCTGGCTGGAATGGTTACATGATACGTGAACCGGGGTTTTTCTTTTCAGGATAATTTATGATAAGGAAAGTAAGAACTTTTACAGGGGAATTGTAAGCGAAGGAATGCTTGAAAAGGTAAGAATTCTTTTAGGGACCTTTAGGTAAATAAACTTGATTTATTTGATGCGTGAAGCATTTACAGGTACTAATACTGTTCCATTAGCAAACTAAAGGGAGTTGGGTAGTAGTTATGGGTTTTTTTTTCAGGTAAGTAGACCGTGGGGTTTGGCGGAACTGCTACAAGTCTCCTCCATTGTCTTACCTCCTCGTCATATTTACCTTCAAAGATACCCCTTAAAACTTTATTCTCGAATGCGCGGAATTTGTTTTCTTCACGTTTTGTGAAAGCCCATGTTTCGCATCCGTATAGAGCAATCGGCATGATTATGGTTCTATAGACACGGAGCTTTATGTTACGTGATAGCAGTTTTATATTCTGTGATAGCAGTTTGGATTTCAGCAATTTACTGACTGCTATCGTTGCCGGAGTGTAGTCTTTTGTCAATTTCCTTTGACATTTCATTACTGGCCGTCAGTATTGTTCCAAGATATTTAAATTCTCTAACCTTTTCAAATATCTTGCCTCTTACGTTTATATGTGTTCCCTGAGGTCCACCTACTCTCGCCGTTTTCATGTATTTTGTTTTGTCTTCATTAATTTCTAGGTCCACTTCTTCTGGCGCTTGCATGATGATTTCACAGTTTTTACTTAGTTTCTAGATTATCGCTCAGAACGGCGATGTCATCCGCATATCCGAGCACTTGTGTCACCCCGTTTACTGGCTGCATGCCAACTAGCGTTGCCGGAGTGTAGTTTTTTGTTAATTTCCTTTGACGTTTCGTTTCTGGTCGTCAGTATCGTTCCCAGATATTTAAATTCTTTGACATTTTCAAATATCTTGCTCCTGACGTTTATATGTGTTCTCTGAGGTCCACCTGCTCTCGTCGTAATCATGTATTTCGTTTTGTCTTCGTTTATTTCTAGGCCCACCTCTTCTGCTGCTTGCATGATGATTTCACAGTTTTTACTTATAGTTTCGAGGTTATCGCCCAGAATGGCGATGTCATCCGCATACGCGAGCACTTGTGTGACCCCGTTCAGGGATGATCCGGCCGTGTTGTCGTCTTGTACCTTTCTGATGACATACTTGAGCACAAGGTTAAAAAACATGGTGAGAGGCCATTTAAGTCCGTCCCGGCTTTCAAATGGCTCTGAGAAGTGGTTTTATATTCTAACTCGCCCTTTGTTTTCGTTCATGCAAATTTGAATGGGGGAGGCATATTTTTTCGGGATTCCCAGCTCAATTACAATATGGTAGAGTCTTTGCCTTGCGACTGAGTCGTAAACCTTTTTGAAGTCAACGAACAGTTAGTGAACCGTCTCTCCATATTCCCACTTCTTTTCCAGCAGTTGCCTTATTGTGAACATTTGGTCGCTTGCTGACCGTGTTGAGGTCCGGCGCCGTGCTTCCTCGGATAAGGGAAGAGCGGGGACCTTTTAATTTTACCTTTACTTCTTTTGCGGGTCCTGTACGCGCAACAGTCTTATTAGAACTTCCACTCTCCTGATAGAGGGCAGTCACATCCGCAAATAGTTAAACCAATTAGGTCACTCGCTCTGGTTCCTAAGAATTCTCCACGTCCCAGGCGGACCTTCCTTTAGTGAAAGTCCACTTACAACTGGCTGAGGCGCCATTAACAAGAAAAACCCTTTATTAAATTCAACGGCTCTTAAAGGGTTGTAGATGATATTAAAACTCATATATTATCAATATCAATATATTTATATCAACTTAGGGGTGGTACTTCACTTATATATCAACTCAAAACTTCTTAACTCACAATTCAAAACTAAAACTTTACTCTCCAAACTTCAATCTCAAAACTAACTGACCTTACTTCCAATCTCAACTGAACTAAACCGATTTTACAATTGAATTTTTTCTCTACTTATAGAACATTGTGTTCTGATTTACTGTAAATTATAATATGAACAAAACAAATTTTCTCAAAGTATTCCTTTAGTTTCTGTGACTTTTAAATAGAATAAAATTTGAACGAAATTAAAGTGCTCTGTTTTGAAATAAAAAGGGGCAAGTTATGAAAAGGGGCAAGTAAAAAGGGGCATGTTATTAAATGTGCTGTAACTGGCAATATTGTGAATGTTTATGAATGGTATGTATTAAGTGAGAATCTAATATATGTTAAGGGAAGTTTTTAAGGATGTGTAAGGAGATTCAGTGTTAAATTTAATAAAGGGTAGTATTCTGGAATACAACAACCGGTTCCTACGGAATCCGCATTGGTAGTCTCCCAGTATTCCTTCTGCGTACGGTGATTCTCGCCAGTATGACATTTGTTAGTATTTTGTATGTGGCTGGGAGCAATGATATTCCTCTGTAGTTTTCGCAGTCAGATGTCACCTTTTTTCAACATGGGGACGACTATTGAGGTTTTCCATTCTTCCGGAGTGACTTCCTTATACCATATTGTTATATACATTGATGAGTTGGTGGATCTTTCGAGCAGTTGCCTCTCTTCCATGCTTCGCAAGCTCTGCCGGTATGCAGCCGACTCCGGGAGCCTTGTTGTTTTTCAATCGATTTATTCCGTCAACGACTCTGGGATATGAGGCTCGGCTGTATGTACGTCTGGTGCGTTTATTTGTGGTTGATGGGTTCGCACATTGAGCAGGTTTTCAATGTACTGCTTCCATCTTGTCGCGATATTGTTTGTTTCTGTGACCAGACAGCCGTTTGGGTCTCGGATTATTTTGGCTCTCCCCCGGTAGTCATTTCTAATTGAATTTATGCCGGCATACATACCACTGATATTCCCTGCTCTGGCGTTTTCTATGATTTTTTCGATCCGAGTCTCCTCCCATTCGCGTTTTTTACATTTGATGTCTCATTGTCTTGTGGCGTTTCTAACAGATATGTAGCGTTCTACGGACGCATAATTCCGCGCAGGTGAGGTTCCTACCCTTCAAGGAACAGACCTACCTGAAAACATTACACGCGCCCTCAGACGCGTGCACCCAAACCCCTACTAGGGGCCAACAACATGTAGCCAACGTTGAGCCGACACCAAAAAGCAAGGAACCGAACATCCCAAAGCTTTTAATGCCAAGCTCAACATTCGTAAGTTATCATACCTGAAACAAAAAAGAAACATTCATTCTGCCTGCGCCCAAGAACATTTCATTGAATGGGCAATTTCAAACGTCTATGCAAGGAAGTGCTATCGCCAGAAAATGAGCCGATCAACGGTGCACGTGCGGGTAGTCTACCACAAAGACCACCCAAATCCGTCGATACAATATCTCAACGAGATACGACGTGAATTTGTACGAGGGTAAAAATAACAAAAGGAACTACTTCAGATCCACGGTCCTTACCATATTTTCACACCATTAGAAAGATCTAATGGATTGTTGATATTAACTACAAAAGTTAAACAACTCACGGACTTTACGTCCATACAAATTGCAGGATACCCTCCGGCCTGTGCGCCAGATGCCTTATGCAAATAGAGGCGGCACTCCATCGACGGCCGTCGAAATGAAATTCTATCACCACCACCGAGGGTGATAATGATGTATGATGATGAGCGAGTTTCTCCTTTCAGGAAAATAGGAAATTATCCCCGGGATAAAATAGCATGCTGTTAACAGAGATTTCGGGAATTCTGTTGGCAGATCGAATAGGGAAATTTCTCCTGTACGGATACAGATACCAGTTTTGAATCTGGAGATCTTTTTGGGCAGACAGGGAGTCTATATCGAGCAGCCGTCTGAGGAGAACCGACGGAGGACCCGAACGAGAAAGTTAACTAGTTTGCGCCGCGCAATTAATTGAAACCTTTACTTCGCACCCAGGAAAACTATCGTGAACACCATCACACGTAATAAGGAAAGATAGAGAATACTTTTCGTGTCGGTCGAAAGTGCATGCGCACCGGATATCAAGTCGCTAATTAATAACCGCGGAGGTCAGATCCTCCACTTAGAAAAGAGAGTCGTTGTCGTGTATCGAGAGTAACGTGTGTGAGGAAAGGACGAGAATAATACGTGTCATCGAGTTAATTAAGCGGGGTATGCTCCTCAATAGTATAGTGGTTAGTATACCCGCCTGTCACGCGGGAGACCGGGGTTCGATTCCCCGTCGGGGAGCCTCTGGCGCAAGACTAATGACCTTGCCCGAAAAAAAAAAACAAATCATTATGGAAAATTTAACAAGCCTCAGGACTTGCTAAATAAGGCCAAGACCGGTTCCAGGTTGTAGTGCCGATGATGATGATGAAACGAACATTTTGTAACAACAGTTTATGTGTTAATAACGAAACAGTTTCTAATAAAGTTGAAATAAGAGTTGTAAATAACGCTCCAGGAAACAACTTATCTGCGTTGCATTTGTGTCAAATCCGCTCCGGTGCTGTTTTGTTTTTCGGTGAACAGTGTTCGGCGGAACACCCATTCAGACATTCCACAAAATCCGCTAAAGATACACACACAATACATAGGCAAATAGTGAAGAGCACCGAACGAAAATCGAATAAGAAAATGCATCAGAGCCGTATACCATTGCGATAACAAAACAAATCCACATCAATTGAATGTACTTGAGTTTAAAAATGCAATTCGTACACACGGCCACTAGCCTGATGTGTTAAGCATTGGTTCAATTTTTGGTGATTCTGTCATGGCGTCCGTTCGAATCACACGTTCTTCACTATCATCCCAAACGCTATAGTCTCTTTAAGAATTGTCGCGAATCTTTCTGCGCTGATTTCATCATATCTTTCTAAGTGGATCACTCTGAGGCGTTTACGTTGTTCGATTTTCGCCCTGCACTCATTGTCAAACTGGACTTGTTTTCTTAAATCCTAATACCTTTTGGGCTGTTTGTTTGATTGTGTCTCTGATCGATGTCCATTTAGTGTCCACACTATTGACTTCCCATTCTCTTGGAATGAGCTCAGCCGCAACAATAACACGGAATTATTACTTGAACTTGTGTGAGCGGAGTTGAATGGCAACCTTCTTTCTATCAGAGTACCATAATTAAACCACAAACACTGCACAAGTAACGATAATTCACGATTTGAAATAAAGAGAAGTACCAATTTGTTAATGGAAAGACAGTTAATGATCTACAGATTCATCATCATTTTAATAGTATTCGGTTCCATGGACTGGAATCCCTGTTACAACTGTTAGAGGACAAATTAATTGAAAAAGTTTTTTTTTTTAACATTCACATATTTTCGCACCGCTCTGTATTGTAAAAAAGCTAATCATAATTAAACTATTTTCCGCATTATCTTTTTTTTTTAACGCACGTACAAAAAATTAAAAAGATATTAAAAAAAAAAAAAAAAAAATGTAAACACACTGTACGAAATAATTCTAAAGTAAAGTCTTTCGTTAGTTCACCTCCTTCACGGCGATTCTCTGATGACGGTCTTAAATTAGTCAACGTTGTTGTTCGGTCCGATATTAAATTGCAACAGGATACTTTAGCCAATCTGGTTTCCAACTCTATAGTGTATTTATTTTTATGTATAAACGTAATTCGAAAAAAAAATCAGTTTTGCGGCTTAGAACGATATATAAATTTAAAAGTAGAAGCATAAATCACACGCTTGATAGACAGTCGTTTTCAAATTTTATGATACTAAATTTGGAGATTATTCGTCACCAAGTATTATCCAATAGAGTAACTCAATAGTAGTAGTAATGGAATTGTTGAATTGCTACTGTACTCAATCTTCTTTAGAAGAAGTAACGTTTTGTATGTTAGTTGTAACGCATGTTCCCATAGTTACTGCCGCCAGCTCGTCGCATGCGCCTTGGTCTGAGACCTCGTTGATTTTGGAATCCACGTGATGGGCTTCCTCCGTCTTGTCCCCTCATTCCAGGCGGTCCGCCACTGCGAGAGGATCCAGATTGATCTGGAAGCATCTCACAATTTATATAAAAACTTTGAAATGTTATTATATATGGCTACCTTGCCAAATAATTGGCGTTGGACGCCCCCTTTGGAAACCACCCCGATTTGGACGTCTTGTTCCAGGTGTTGTAGACCCTCTAGTTGCTTTAGATCTTGTGGTGATAGTCTGCGATGTGGAGGCTTCAGCTTCACGCCCTTCTTCCTGTAATGTATATTTAATATTGAATTAATGGGATCATTAGAACAAGACTGTTTCTTACTTTCCTACTTACCGATTGACTGATTTCAAGATCTTCTTCGACATTTGCTTTTTCGCCTTCAGATGAAACGGCATCCATTGCATCTGCTTCTTCAGCAGCATTGCCTTCGACTTGATTCTGTTGTATATCTGCCCCCGACTGAGATGCTCCAATACCTGAAATAAAAATAATATGAATATTTTAGAAGAGATTATTGGGTGTGTGTTGTTCGATAGACTTACTCTCGGAATCCAGTGATTGTGAACCTTCACGTGCGGCTGATGCTTGTGGTATTTCTTGTTCCTGAACTTCAGGGGGGTTTACTGTGGAGCTGCTAGTTGTCTTCTTCACATCTTCCGATTCCGCCACGTCTTCATCGGCTTTCTTTTCTTCATAATTATCTGGATGGAATTCATCATTTCCACTCTCTTCGGTTAAGTCCATTTTGGCATCTTCTTCCTCCATATTTGTGGATTCCGAGTACATAAATTTAGAACCATGGGGAGAGCTAACACTTTCACTGCAGCTGTAAGCAGGAGATGATGGAACATTTAATTGGCTTCTTTTTTAAATAAAATGAGAGAGAATACAGAAACTGGGTAAATTCAGTAAAAAATTCTTATCCAATGAGGTGCATCTCACATGAAAGTTGTTTTTGAGACGCGGACCCAAATTGCAGTTTTGGACGAATATAAATTATCATAAGATTGAACGGGGTGAAATATTGACTGCATCCTGTTAGGAATTCCTAAACATTTCACGGCAAATATATGATCGTCTCTATCAAGAAAATAGTTCAACTATTGAAAATTCGTTGGCATTGAAAGTGGCGTAATCCACCGCCGAGTTTAAGAGGTATTGAGCAATAATTGGTAAGATAATTCCCATTGGTATATTATTGGAGCCGGAAGAGTTCAACGTACTGTGTTTGAAAATGAGATTTGAAGCGTTGGTCATGGCGTGTACGGTCACGGACAAGACATCGTTTACAAAAATAACGAATAGAATGGATGAAAATTCACAGGGAACAAATTCAACATTAATTTGATTGGTGGGCAAATTTAATAACATCCAGAACAGCTTGGTATTGTTACGTGAGTAACTCGCCCGTCGCCCTTGTTTTGGTAGAGCACACGCGCGGCTGCACGAGGGATTGATAGGGCATACGAAGATAATTCCGAATTGAATGCAGCGGGCGTGTATACCCAGTTTCTCTTCGGCGGTGGTGGCTTTGGCTAGTTTCGAAGTCGACCGTCGTCGTCGTTTGCTCTACCAAAACAAGGGCGACGGGCAAGTTACTCACGTAACAGTATGAAAGATACTCCCTTTTTTGTTAAATCTGTATATCGTCAACTCCATAAAAATACCATTTCGACAACAGAGTTGGGCGTTAAACTTGCTCGAACGCTTTTGAGATGTTTAAGAAACTTTGCTTTCATCGATGCGCTGAAAGGACTGGCCTCGCTTTTGGTTATAGTATGTCACGACATCTTCTGCAGACCTGTTGCTACGACACCCATCTTTACACTTATTAAGATACCCCGTTTCCAGATATTTCAAGTATCGACGGTTCACGAGTGATTCCTGAATCTTCGACAAACTGAATCAACATTTTCTTTGGTTCTAACCGTTTGCTGTGATTTAAACAGCTTCATTATCGTGGATTCGAATTATATTCTACACTTCATCGCAATACAGTAAACTCCACAACCTTCGGTAGAATTGAAGCTAGTGCTATGGATCAATAGGAAGAGTGATCATGGGTTGCCCTTTTTGGAGGTCGTTTCGATATTCACAGTTTTTATTTGTTTGGGATTAGTCGAGCTTAGTAGGGCGGGCAAATAAACGGGTTAGCGAATAAGGAGACAAATCTTTTTCAAAAGAACAGGCGGAATACCATCTGTGGAGCATAGCCTGACATTTGGTAATGAAATTCTAGGTGAATCATGTTCGAACGAAACAGAGAAACTTATTGTGATTAGCAAGAGTGTGTATTATGCTATGAATAATATATCATCATCATCATCATCGGCACTACAACCGGGATCCGGTCTTGGCCTTATTTAGCAAGTCTCTCCACCGGTATCCGGTCCTTATCCGAGACTTAATAAATTGTCCATAATAACTTGTTTTTCCGGGCAAGGTTACTAGCCTTGCGCTAACCTTTCTCAGGATGATAAATAATACATATAAGATCATTTATTAAAACTAAGAATAGTACCTGAAGAAGAACACGAGCAATGATTTCATGGCAGGCAGATTTGACGCCATCTCCCTTTGTTGCTCTATCCTACACTTTCTGGACTTTCATTTTAGAAAGCTGCCTTTCAAAAACTATTTGAGATCGACCCATAAGTATAAGCATGCCAATTATCCATACTACTTGTACTTCGAAGTTCAGCTCGAAAATACGGAATCTATAGTTATAGAGCGCAAGCGATTCGAGACGGCACAATGGACATTGGAACGACATATGAGACGAGGAACATCAGCAACAATGGTAGAATATATGCTGAGGTCACAATAAGTATGGTCTGCAGCAAATGATGTTACATGGTGCAGGAGGTACGACGAGGCGAATATACTGGATGGACACCACCTTACCCATGACGGAATATCTAGACAGAAGGCTTCGGGGGATTATTGGGAAGTGTGATGGCGGAAGGTGATTTTGTTCGATATAAAACCCAAAATGGGTTTGAATCGGCACAGCAGTGTTGTTAATATTTATGAGTCTGAATCAGTCAACAAAAGATTCATGCCGGCATCCGCTTCAAAAAGTAAAATATACTGCAGGCGCACCAATACCACGTGAATCAACCAAGTACATTCAAGCCAATGTTTTCGTGCAGCATTATAAACATCGCCGCCACAGCCAACCGATAACCACTAGTACACAACAAAAGATCCGTCTTCAGGTTGAGCTACAGATATTAATGGTCACGAGTCGCCAACGTGGGACTCATGCAATTATTTGTGTGCGTGGAGACAAAAGATTTTCATGGCCGAATAACCAGGAGTGCATCACAATAAATTGTTTGCGATGAAACTGGATGACTTGTGACTGAAATAGGCAATTGTAAGGTTAGGCTTGTTACGGGCTACAAGCCAGAAGACCTGTGGCGTCTCTACCAACTCCACTGCTACCTTTTCAAGCTACCTCAAAATCTTCCCTCCAAAAGCTCCACTAATTTCATCATTTTTACCATGCAAGCGCAATAACTTCCCCAAGCATTCTCCCACCGATTGCATTACCTTTCGATTATGTAAATCCCAACATCTGCACATCAAGGACATTCACGCAATTAACGCGTTATATAAAATTTCCTAAAACTACTTTGTGCAAATTTACATAAAAACTACTTGACAATAATAAAATAAACGGGTTGGCGAAAAAAAAAACCTCGGAAAACTTCTGGGAAAAGTTTTAAATGAGAAAAACCAAGAGATAGCGAACGGATCGATAAAATTCCGATTAAAGCGAACATTTTAACGCGATATTACGAACTTAATAAACTAATAATGCACGGTATGTCGAAGATATAGTGAATGGTCAACTACGGTACATCGAAGCTATAGTGATCGGTCGATTACGGTCTGGTATTAGTTCCACGTGTCAGGTGTGTAATCAACGCGTCGCCACAGAAACAACTTACTTACCAGGGAGGATCAATAACCCTACACCCCCTGCAACCGGGAAAGCTGCTACGTCGACGGAGAAGCGGTCCGACGGCAATTACCACGTAAGTCTGTTAACCCAACTATATTCCTTTAGAAGTTAACTAAACTGTATTCATTTATACAACAATAAATACAATACTCTACCGCAAATAAAGTTTTATAAAGTGTTATAACCCTAAACCTGGCTGCGGAAACTTGTCCGGCCCCAGTTACCCCAACACCAAGACAACATCCCAAAAGCCGAAAGATGGCAAAGAGGAGGAAGCATTGGTGGTACACCTACCAGCAAAGGTCTTGGAATCAGACATTTTTCTGAACGAACCAGCTATAGTACCGCGTTGGGTTGTGGTGGAGGCGGCGTAGTAAATGTGCCTTGCCTCTTTACAGGAAATTCCCCGATGTTTCTATCTCCTGACGGAAGTCCTTTTCATAGTCAACATTGAAAATTTTGTGAATATATGAGGATAGGCGAATCATCGTGTTTGTGCAATTTAATCAATTCTTATTGCTGACCAATGCGTTTTTCCAACGGCTCGTACATCCAGTCAGCTTCTTTCGAATTGTTAATTTCCTTATGCAGATTCTGCGAGCGCTTCAGGTGATTTTCGGTAGTTGAAATCTTGTACCCGCATTCAGTGGGAAAGAGGTATTTGTATCGTGCAAATGTTGTTGTTTCGTTTCCCTTTCTGTGGAGCTTGCGGAATGCTCCGATGTACTTGGTGCGTCGGGTGAATTTATATCATTTGACATCACTGGCACTTGGTTGATTAATTATGCAAATACATCACTGTAAAAACTATTAAAATCCCGAAGCCAGGCTAACCTGAGAAACTGTAATCAAATATGGAGGACAACGCAATTTCAAACAATAGGAAAAGCCGGATCAAAAGGCAAACATCCCCAAAGACGAAAAGGCAACTTTCTTTTGTTAAGAAGTACTTTTTGTATTTTCCGTAACTCGGTTTTATAATCGTATTGTGCGCGGCCAGGGGTTCGGCCTCTGGAATCTTACTAATTCGGATTTATATTTCGTTGGTCATAGGTTCGGCCTCTGGACTTCTACTGATCACGAAATCGGAAATTACCGCCCTTTTATTGTTTTTTCCGTTGACTTTTGTCAAATATTTCAATGTCAAAATTCCAAGAAGCACACACAAGACTTCGTGTGCTTCAATTGGAATTTTGCTCTAGGAATTGTTTGAGGATTTGGTTGGATAGGTTCTGGGAAGGGGAATCATGAAATGCGCTTTGAATTAAGCATTTCATGATGTCAGGATTTTGGGAATTGAGTCAATGTACGACGATCAGCGGTGACTTTGCTTCCTCCTCTTTCCCTCCGTTGGTGACAGACAGCGGGACGTTAGTCACGAATCCAAAGGATAAAGCTAATGTGTTCGCGAATTTATTTTCCGCGAATTCAAACCTCGATCCCGGCCTTTTGCAGCCACCTGTGATCTCGCCCGTACAGTCTTCCATGCGGGATGTGCGATTTCATCCGCGCACTATTCAACGCATTCTACGTGAACTGGATTGCAGGAAGGCAACCGGACCGGACGGAATACCAGCAATAGTACTTAAGAACTGTGCTCCAGAACTATCGCCGGTTCTTGGCAGACTCTTCCGCTTATCTTATGCACGGAGGACCTTTCCTGCCTGCTGGAAAATCGCTCGAGTTCAGCCAATCCCAAAGACGGGAAAAAAGTGTCTCCCACAAAATTAACGTCCGATAGCATTACTGCCTATTTTATCTAAGGTAATGGAAAAAGTCATCAATACAGAGTTGGTTAAGTATTTGGAGTGCAACGGTCTTCTGAATGATCGTCAATACGGATTCCGTGGCAGGCCGTCCACGGGAGACATTTTGACAATTATAACCGATATATGGACATCTGCGATTGAACGGCATTGTGAGTCAAGGGCGGTCGCATTAGATATCTCCAGGCTTTTGACCGCGTCTGGCACGGGGCATTGCTGAGCAAACTTCGTTCATATGGGCTTTCCCAACAGCTTTGCGACTGGACGAGGAGCTTCCTCGAGAATCGATCGATCCGGGTTGTTGTGGACGGCGAGTGTTCGGATCTGTATCCTGTTAATTCAGGGGTGCCCCAGGGTTCTATTTTGGCTCCAACCTTGTTCTTGCTTCACATAAATGATTTGTTGGAGACAACGGATAATAAAGTGTTCAGTTTTGCGGATGATAGTACGCTTGTTTCCTCCTTTTCGAGTGATCGGCCGATTGGTGCATCAACGTCGCACCAGCTGAGATGTAGACAGATTGACTCTTTGAACCAGGATCTAGATAAAGTCCTGCAGTGGGGAAAGGCCAATCTTGTCGACTTCAACGCAACGAAGACCCAGTATACAACATTCTCAAAGAAAACCGGATCATCGGTTCCACAGCTGATGATGAGTGGCCGGGCCCTCGAGGCTGGGGAAAGTTTGAGATTGCTCGGCGTCACGGTCTGTGGGAATGTATCATGGCATAAACACGTATCGGGTATCGCCAGATCAACCTCAGGAAAACTGAGTTATCTTTTTAGAGCCAAGAAATACTTTACTCCGGCCCAACTTCTTCTCCTATATAAATCTCAAATTAGACCCGCGCTCGAATATTGCTCTCATGTTTGGAGCTCGGCTCCTAAACATACCCTCGACCTACTTGAGAGCGTACAAAGACGAGCGATCCGCCTGATCGGGGACTCGGCGCTTACGTCGGGACTACAGTCGCTATCACATCGAAGGCGCGTAGCCGATCTCTGTCTGTTTTACAGATATTATCACGGGTGCTGTTCTTCGGAGATTCTTGGCATTGTTCCACGCAATTCGGTCTATATGCGCTCCACAAGACAATCCGACGGATCGCACCCGTTTGTGGTTCATCCCTGTATCAGAACTCGTTCCGTTACAGAGGGGGGAAGCTGTGGAACTCCCTTCCCACGCGAGTGTTCCCGGAGCGTTACAACCTGCAACTGTTCAAAATGAACTGCAACAGTTATTTGATGGCATCTCGGGGCGCCCACTCGACGCTATAGGTTCGCCTCTCCCTAAGAGAAGTCTAATAAAAAAATAAAAAAAATTAACTTTTGGTTTAATTCGTCGTTCATGTGACTCAATATGGAATTTGGATGTATTATGTATTAATGGGAAGTATTGGGGGTTTGGATGGGATTATTGATAATATTGGGGATTTGGATAGGAGTAGCGATTTAGGATCGCTACAACCGGGACGTTCAAGAACGATGATAAGACTTCCCATACAAATCCGAGAAGAGGTAATTCTGGTGCCTAAAGAAGTACAATCAGGAATATTTCTGCCTAATTGTATTTTAGGAAAGGCGAAGTGTCCAAATAGAAGCACTCAATATCATGAATTACCCACAAACGATCGATCGGGATCAAGGTGGAGTTGCACCCAACAAAAGAATTTTCTATCTTTCCATCGGAAAACCGAGAGAACACTCATACCGAGGGAACAGTAAATACGTCAGCGGGAAAACTCTTGGAGGGCGAACACCTCCAATACATTCGACATGTATTCCCGGAGGATGCATCACGGATTGAATCACCAAAAGATTCAAGGTTGACACAATTACATGAGGAACACCACCTAGGAAAAAATTTACATCCTCAAGAGTGTCAATCCATAGTGGAAATATTCGAGGAGTTCAACGACATTTTCCACCTAAAAGGTGACCTCCTGACGTATATCAGTGCAATAACACACGAAATACCTTTGGTACAGAACAAAGCGCCCATAAACCAAAGAATGTACGGTGTGGCTGAGTGCAAGAAAAAGGTGATAAATCAGCAAGCACGGGATAAGCTAGAGAATTATATCATTCAACCAAGCAAGAGTCCGTGGAACTCACCTCTCTTGGTAGTTCCTAAGAAAGCGGACACCAATGGAAAAGCCCGATGGGGAGTTGTGGTCGATTTCAGGAAATTGAACGACAAAACCATTGCTGATCCATCGAATAGAGGATATTTTGGACCAGCTCGGTCAAACACGCTATTTTTCCACGCTCGATTTAGACAGCGGCTACCACCAAGTCTTAGTGGATCAGAAGGATCGAGAGAAGGCAGTGTTCGGCACAAATTACGGGCATTATGAGTTCATATGCATGCCATTCGGTCTAAAGGGAGCACCGGCTACGTTCCAGACTCATTAACTATGTCCTGACCGGCTTGCAAGGTATCGAATGCTTTGTTTATCTGGATGACGTGGTCATATATGGGAAAAACCTAGAACACCATAATGACAAACTCCAGAAAGTATTTGACCAAATGAGATTCCACAACCTCAAACTGCAACCGGAAAAATGCAAGTTCCTACAAAAGGAAGTAGTATATCTGGGACACGTTTGTTTCGAAAAGGGGCAATGCCAAATCCCGATACGATAGCTAATGTAAGGGATTTCCCCATTCCGAAGACAGTAAAACTTCCAATCGTTTCTAGGCTTGGCGATTTACTATCAAAAATTTGTTCCAAATTTTTCGAGAAAAGTACACATACAGCGTTTGAAATAATAGTGAAGAAGAACGTGTGATTCGAACTGACGCTATGACAGTTTGAATCACCAAAAATTGAACCTAAGCGTTACCCATCAGGCTACTGGCCGATTTTTGGAATTTGATTTTTAAACTCGACTATACTCCACTGATGTGAATTGTTATGTTATCGCTTGGTATACGGCTCTGATGTATTTTCTTACTCGATTTTTCGTTCGGTGCTCTTCGTTATTTTGCTTGTGAATTGTGTGTGTATCTGTTAGAGTCGCCACACACCCTCTAACAAATTTGTTAAGGAAGGACGTTAAGTTCACCTGGTCAGACAAATGTCAACAAGAATTTGATAAAATAAAAGGATTGTTGGTCTCGCCGCCACTGTTATTCTATCCAGACTTTACCAAACCTTTTAATTTGACCATGGCTGCGAGTAATGAAGCACTGGGAGCCATACTGCCACAAGGCGAAATCGGTAAGGACCAGCCAGTCACATATGCCAACCGAACCTTGAATAAGGCGGAAAGGAATTACTCTACCATTGAGAAAGAGTTATTAGCCATTGTATGGGCAGCTAAGAATTTACGTTATTTACAAGGGAGAAAGTTCACCATATACACGGACCACAAACCCCTAAAGGGAGTATTTAACGTGAAAGATCCCACGCCACGTTTAGTAAGGTTCCGTCACAAGTTATCGGAGTTCGATTACTAAATCGAATACAAACCCCGTAAATATAACACCAATGCAGATGCCTTCAGCCGTAAAAAAAAAAAAAATGCATTCCATCCAAATGGGGATTATCTAACCGAGTAAAAGTCAATGCCTTAAAAACTCAGCGGTCTCCTTTCGTCGAAGGTGAACCCCAAAGTAAATATACTGTCGATGAATGGCACTTCAATCGACGAAGCCAAGGAACTATCAATCCTCGGCACTCGAATTAATTCGACTCTTAATTGGAGCGACCATATTTTTGAAGCTGCGAAAAGTGCGGCCAAATGCATGGGGTTCGTTAAGATTTGCAAAAGATACTTCACTCCATTCAACCTGACCACTATTTACAAGGCGTATATTCGTCCCAAAATGGAGTTCAACTCCCATATTTGGTCAGGCGCATCCAAAACTTCACTACACGTGCTCGATGGGATGCAAAAACGATCAGTGAAACTTATTGGGGACCCAGCTGTGAGTCGATCAATTCCGTCGTTAGAACATAGGCGCAACGTATCGTGCCTATCCCTTTTCTATAGGTATTATCATGGTCGTTGCTCAAATGAACTTGCTCAATGTGTTCCGCCTCCTCAGACATTTTCCCACGATACTCGTCCCCCTAAGAATGCGGATCAATTCACGTTGAAAGTAAATTTCAGGCGCACAAATAAATATATAGAGTCATTCTTTAGTCGAACCGCACGAATGTGGAATACTCTAACCTGATTATGTGTTTCCTCGTCGTTGTAATGTCCAAGCATTTAAGACCAATGTACATCGATATCTCCTTTCCCGTATTGTTACGGGCTACAAGTCCGAAACCTCACCCAAAATCGCCTACCTCTCTATTCATAATTGCGTAAACTACATTGTGCAAATTTACATAAAAACAACTTGGCAATAATCAAATAAAAAAGTTGGCAAAAAAAAAAGACGTCAGAGAATGATTTATTTAAACCTTGTAAAACGAAATATATTTCAGTCGAAAAGTAACATTTCCTCGAGACAACATAATCCTTCATTTCAGGTACCTCGAGTTGCCTCCCCCACCCACGGTAAGGGGACACTCAAACGGCCTAACAACTTTTATTTCTTTTTTCAGGCATTGCGAATCGTTTTATCCCACCAGTGGAATAATTCGCAAGAATTTAAAACCTAGGTGGATTTGTACACTGATCTGGGGGTAACCCACGGGTAAATGGTTAGAGAACTCGGATCAGCGAATTCTCTGCTCAAGACCGAGCCTGGGAGAAACGTTGGAGAGGCCGATTGATTAACATTGGTAGCCCCGACGTTAATTAATGGCACTTTTTTTTCTTCTCTCTCTCTCTCTATCTCTCTATTGCATTATCTCTCGGTGTTTAAATCGCGGTTGTCCAGGCCCACATTGGAAGCGCCATTCATCTTTCATTGTAAACTTCCTTACAGGAAAAGCTCTCACTAACAAGGCTACAAACCGGTAGAAGTGCTGCAACACGCCAAGAAAACACTACAAAAATGAATGACATCAACAAGGGGCAATACGATTATAATTAAGAAAAGACTACAGAAACTCGAACAGCTATGGAGGAAGTTTGATGAAAAGGACACCAGTATTCGTATCCCATCAATACGTTCACGATGGACAAATATGGAAATATGCAGAAGGCATATGAAAAGGCACAAAAGCATTCCGAGGCAGTCGTCAAGCTGAAACAAACAATTGCCGTGCGAGTTCTACCTCTGGACACAGATAACTAACATCGAGGCAGACGGACCAAAACTATGTTGCCAAATAAAGGAAGAATGTATTGAGCGATATTGGGTAGATACCCAAGCTACGTACGGCAAATTATGCGAAGTCGTGAAGATTACGAGATTGCAGAGTACTAAGACCTAGAGAAAGCGGTACAGGAATGCCTAATCAAACTACAGGAAATCATATTAAGGAATAATCAGAAAAACTGAAGGTCGATCGAGCCTGGTAGCAGTCTGGGACTTAAGCTCCCTGAAAATATGCCGCAATTTGAGAGAGACTATATTTCTTTTCTTTTTTTTAATCAATTTCTTTCCTCATTTTTTAATTAATTTCTTTTCTCTTATTGTTCTTTGGTCATTTATATCTAACTTCTTTTGAGTTATTTTTTTTAATACTCTGTAAGCTCCCGTTCAATATTTTCTTTTTATATGAGTTTCACGATTGTTTTTTCTTTATATAAATTTATACGACCTTTATCCATATTATCACTTTTTTAGATACTGTCTTTATAAACAATTGACTTTTTCCACTTAACTTTTGGTAGGTTTCTGTTTTAACCGACATTCATTAAAGGACAACATCTTTTTGTGCAGATTGCAATAATTTGTTGAACGCCGATAAATACCCTCACTTCTGTTCTAGTTTGCAGATACAGGCACCTGTGGTGGTCATTTTCCTCGTCGTCTAATAACCAGTCCAACCTTTCCATCAATTGATTCAATGCTTTTTTTTTTATTAGACTTCTCTCGGGAGAGGCGAACCTATAGCGCCGAGTGGGCACCCCGAGATGCCATCAAATAACTGTTGCAGTTCTTTTTGAACAGTTGCAAGTTGTAACGTTCCGGAAACACTCGCGTGGGAAGGGAGTTCCACAGCTTCCCCGCTCTGTAACGGAACAAGTTCTATTGCAGGGATGTTCGCGCCGTCGGGAGATGAACCACAAACGGGTGCGATCCGTCGGATTGTCTTGTGGAGCGCATATAAACCGAATTGCGTGGGACAATACCAAGAATCTCCGAAGAACAGCACCCGTGATAATATCTGTAAAACAGACAGAGGTCGGCTACGCGCCTTCGATGTGATAGCGACTGTAGTCCCGACGTCAGCGCCGAGTCCCCGATCAGGCGGATCGCTCGTCTTTGTACGCTTTCAAGTAGGTCGGGGGTATGTTTAGGAGCCGAGCTCCAAACATGAGAGCAATATTCGAGCGCGGGTCTAATTTGAGATTTATATAGGAGAAGAAGTTGGGCCGGAGTAAAAGATTTCTTGGCTCTAAAAAGATAACTCATTTTTCCCGAGGCTGACCTGGCGATACTCGACACGTGTTTATACCATGATACATTCCCACAGACCGTGACGCCGAGCAATGTCAAACTTTCCCCAGCCTCGAGGGCCCGGCCATTCATCATCAGCTGTGGAACCGATGATCCAGTTTTCTTTGTGAATGTTGTATACTGGGTCTTCGTTGCATTGAAGGCGACAAGATTGGCCTTTCCCCACTGCAGGACTTTATCCAGATCCCGATTCAGAGAGTCAATCTGTCTACATCTCAGCTGGTGTGACGTTGATGCACCAATCGGCCGATCACTCGAAAAGGAGGAAACAAGCGTACTATCATCCGCAAAACTGAACACTTTGTTATCCATTGTCTGCAACAAATCATTTATGTGAAGCAAGAACAAGGTTGGAGCCAAAATAGAACCTTGGGGCACCCCCGAATTAACAGGATACAGATCCGAACACTCGCCGTCCACAACAACCCGGATCGATCGATTCTCGAGGAAACTCCTCGTCCAGTCGCAAAGCTGTTGGGAAAGTCCATATGAACGAAGTTTGCTCAGCAATGCCCCGTGCCAGACGCGGTCAAAAGCCTTGGAGATATCCAATGCGACCGTCCTCAACTCACCATGCCGTTAAATCGCAGATGTCCATATAACGGTTATAAGTGTCAAAAGGTCTCCCGTGGACCGCCTGCCACGGAATCCGTTTTGACGATCATTCAGAAGTCCGTTGCACTCCAAATACTTAACCAACTCTGTATTGATGACTTTTTCCATTACCTTAGATAAAATAGACAGTAATACTATCGGACGGTAATTTTGTGGGAGACACTTCTTTCTCGTCTTTGGGATTGGCTGAACTCGAGCGATTTTCGAGCAGACAGGAAAGGTCCTCCGTGCATAAGACAAGTGAAAGAGTCTGCCAAGAACCGGCGATAGTTGTGGAGCACAGTTCTTAAGTACTATTGCTGGTATTCCGTCCGGGCCGGTTGCCTTCCTACAATCCAGTTCACGTAGAATGCGTTGAACAGTGCGCGGACGAAATCTCACATCCCGCATGGAAGACTGTACCGGCGAGATCACAGGTGGCTCCAAAAGGCCGGGATCGAGGTTTGAATTTGCCGAAAATAAATTTGCGAACACATTAGCTTTATCCTTTGGATTCGTGACTAACGTCCCGCTGTCTGTCACCAACGGAGGGAAAGAGGAGGATGCGAAGTTACCGCTGACAGCTTTTGCCATTGACCAGAAGGAGCGCGAACCAGTTGGGCACCGAAGGAGCTTATTGATCACCCCTGTCGTTGTGAGCCTTCTTCGCGGTATCAATGGCCTGGTTGCACGCGCTTCTGATTCTAACTAAATTCGTTCTGTTAACATCGGTGGGATTGGGGCGCCATTGCTTAAAAGCTTTATTTTTTGCCGCTGTAATCAGCTCGCATTTTTTGTCAAACCAAGGTTTATCAGACGAACTTCGTTTGATGGAATGTGGAATATACATCTCCATCCCCAGAAGAATAATCTCTGATACCGACTCCGCGCATGCGTTAACATCGGAGTTTCCGAAGCACACCTCGGACCATGGAAAGGATGCGAAGAAATCCCGCAAATCGTCCCAGTTAGCGTCCCCATACTTCAATACATGGCGAAGCTGTCTAGGCCGGTTATTCGCTTGATAGAGATACCAAGCAGTGATCTGAGTTTCCCAGTGGCGCAGAAACCTTTACGGTATAAATACTCGGTTCGGATGTCAAAAACAGATCCAGGGTGTTCGCACAATCGCCTCGGGCATCCGGCACTCGCGTTGGCACCCCACGAGTTGAGTCAAGCTGTGGCTTACAGCAAACATCTCCGCCAGCCTCCCAGCCTCGTCGGGTCTGTTAGAATGTAACAACCAGCCGGAATTGGGCACATTAAAATCGCCAAGGACAACAATTTCAGAAGCTGGGTGGTTGATCTGTATCCAGTCGACGGTATATGAAAGATGTTCGAAAAATGTCGCCGGTTGATGGTCATTCGGGGAGCGGTAAAGACAACAAAGAAATTTAACGGAATTCCTCAGCACGACCCTCAACCATATGATGTCCATATTATTGGGTTCCAACGCCTCCATCCTCTGGCAAGCCAGATTGGACCGCGCGAAGACGCAGACTCTGCCCTTAAAACGGAATCTCGAATGTAAGTCGTGTCCTGAGCAACGAAGATATGTCGAATCAGTTGACGAATCGACCTGGGTCTCAGTTAGGGCAAGGATATCAGGTTTCGTTGTTTGCAAATATTGGTGGACGGCGTTTACATTCGTATTGGGGAAACCGATGCCCCTGATGTTACAAAATGCCGTCACCAGTCGAGCGTGGGCCAAGCCTCGAGAGCGAGCCCGGTTATGCGATGACGAACCTCTCAAAGTTCCATTATTTATCATGATATCTGCATGATGTTCCCCCTGACATAGTCCCCCCCGGAGATCCGAATGGGAAACTAGTTTACTTCCGGAATTCTTTATATCAGAAGGTACCATCATGACTTATCCCCGTGTCAGTCCGGGCCATCAGCCACACATCCGAAACACCGTCGAAGATTTCTCTCGGCAATATCGCGGAATGCACAGCGTGACGGGGTGGTATCTCACCTTGGGACCGACTACCACCTAACCAACCAACCTGAAGAATCGTTCTTCGATTGAATTACACTTGCATGGAACGTTCCTTCGCGGTTATTTAAGACCTATACGAACCGGCATATCTTTTTTCAATCTTCTTCATCTTGTACAGTGCATTGACATTCGAGGGTATCAAACATTTCCCTTGCTAACCGTATATTGTATTAAATAATGAATTAACGCTCTTTTTGGAAACTAGTTGATATTCATTGCTTTCCATCCACAATATTTAGGATTATAATATATAGAAATGATACCATAGCGATTTAGCAGGCGAAGAACTCTTCTTCAAAACGATAAAGGGAATGCAGTCTGCACCGGTTGGCTCGTGAATGTTGAGTTCTGAGTGCTCAGGCAAGACTACGAAGTGAATTTCAGTCCAAGGAGTTCCCCTTGCGGTCGAGTATTGACTACACTAGTATGGCACCAGGAAGCGTGATGTTAATTGCGAACTATGTCAAGTAAATTCCCTTTCTTAATTGCATTGTTAGAAAAGCGTGAAACAATAGTTTAATAGGTAGTACCAACCGTAGGTGCGACTATTTCGAAGCTGAGGACATGACAGTTTTCGGTGTACCATTGGAACAACTTTGTGCCGTTTGAGCAAGAGACGGAGTTGTTCCAGTGGGGATGCCTGGAGTTGAAATCGCCGCATAGGATGAAGGGTGTATGCCACGAGGACCTTATTAACTGGCCGATATCTTCGGGATTAATGGGGCCATTATTGGTTTTATGTGAGTGGTATACGGTATATATTCACTCTACCGTTATTAGCGAAAATGTGGGAGGTCAATAGCTTCATGGCGAAGTTCGCTATTAACTAGTATACAGGTGCCACCTCCGTTGATGGTCGGGCCGCCAGTGAGAGTTCGATCTCTTCGAATTATGGAAAAGTTTGGAAATACGGGGCGATGACATGGATGCAACCTAGTTTCGGTTACAAGAACCACGTCCGCCTGGTTATCCTTTATGATGTCCGAGACTATTGCACGCTTTGAAAACGAAACAAGGGAGTTGACGTTTATGAGGATAACTTTAGTTGTGGGATCCATTTTGGAGGGTATGTCTTGCATGTGCCATGAAAAGGAGTGCATCCCTCTCAGCCTCGGTTGTTAGTTTTTCATATCGGGGTCGAATATCCTCAATCAGGCGGGAGAAACTAAGTAGTTTCTCGAGCATTGAGGATTGCCCCTGGGAGGCTTTTGTGCAACCGCTTGAATTTGTTGGCTTGTGTTGGCCTTTACCGCGGGTCGCTTAGGGGCTTGAATATGTTATAGCGTTTGAAATAATAGTGAAGAAGATCGTGTGATTCGAACTGATGCTATGACAGTTTGAATCACGAAAAAAAATTGAACCTAAGCGTTACCCATCAGGCTACTGACCGTGTTTAGAATTTGATTTTTTTTAAACTCGACTATACTCCACTGATGTGAATTATTTTTGTTATCGCTAGGTATACGGTTCTGATGTATTTTCTTATTCGATTTTCGTTCGGTGTCCTTCACTATTTTGCTTGTGAATTGTGTATATCTGTTAGAGATGGCACACCACTCCCTCCGCAGTAATTTCGTTACGATCAGATTCGTATGCGAACGGCGGACGAACGAGAGAACGAGAAAACGTCGGAGGCTGGGCTCTATGCGGAAGTCGTGACCGTGTGTGAAGTTCTGCTTACTATGGGAAAGTGTATGCTGTATGTACAAATCACGTCGTAGTCACCAATTATAGCGTTTGAAATAATAGTGAAGAAGATCGTGTGATTCGAACTGACGCTATGACAGTTTGAATCACGAAAAAAATTCAATCTAAGCGTTACTCATCAGGCTACTGACCGTGTTTAGAATTTGATTTTTTTTAACTCGACTATACTCCACTGATGTGAATTATTTTTGTTATCGCTAGGTATACGGTTCTGATGTATTTTCTTATTCGATTTTCGTTCGGTGTCCTTCACTATTTCACTGGGAGAGGCGGATTTATGACGGGTTTCTTCTGAGGTGTCGTTTAAGAGCGGGAGTGGAGATGTTGAAATCGAAGGAGGTGGGGAAAGAGTTGCCCCGTCGTAGCATACGCGAGATGGGTTCGTTAGCGCCGTAAGTGTGATGAGCCAGCACGTGAAACAGTCGAGGGTTACGTACGTTACAGGGGTTTGTATGCAATGTTAAAGTGGAGAGCAAGCTTGGGCAATTGATTGAGCCAGTCAGAAGGCGATGGACAAAGATGATGTCGGCATGGATTCTGTGCTCTTCAAGTGCGTTTAGATTGATTAGGCTTGTGTATGGTGGTAGATTCAGCGGATTTTCCCAGTTTAGTCCGCGGAGGGCAAAGCGCGAAAAACGACGTTGAACACCTTCAATCCTGCGAATGTGAGTCACTTGATACGAGGTTTATGGTGTAGCGTAAGAAAGGCCAATCTGCATCAGATTGGCGCTTTTTGCGCTACAACATCGATATATAATTTTACTACGACAAAGACACGAATGCCTGTGATGTTTATGGCGAAGATCATCTATCGCAAGTATTGCCAAGAAATGGTACGCTTGCCCTCATTTTAAAAATTTGAATGTGAAATGTGTGTTACACGCAAAAACTTCTCGCTCTGATCGGCCTATCACCAAGAGGCGATGTAATTAATGGATAAGATTACAATTACGAAATGTGAGCAACCACGACATAATTGATTTTTCTTAAGGGGGTATTCTGGTCTAGAAATTTGAAAAAATCATCTTTTTTCTTCATATTTTCAAAGCTTAACCCTCTAAGAATATGTCTTTAAGAGGATTTTAGAAAATTCCAATTATTTTCGGAGGTTGTTTTGCTGCCGCGCCGTCTAAACGAAACATATTCATTCCGGATGTAGCGATCCACCCGATGATAACATCAAAAATCCTATCCACAATCCCATAACAAAAAACCCCAATTTCATATCAAATCAATGAGCGGTAAATTAAACAAAAGTTAATTATCGCACATTGATTCAAATTCCACATAACACATCCAAATCCCATATTGAGTCACATGTACAACGAATTTAACCAAAAGTTAATTCATCATACATTGACTCAATTCCTAAAAATCCTAACATCATGAAATGTTAAATTCAAAACGCATTTCATGATTCCCTTCCCAGAATCTATTCAACAAAAACCTTTAAAAAATTCCCGAAAAAAAAAAAATTACAATCGAAGCACCATGCCTTGCGTACGTTTCTTGGAATTTTGACATTAAAATATTTGACAAAAGTTAACTCCAAAATCTATAAAAGGGGAGTGCATTTCAATTTCATGATCAGCGACGGCACAAATACAAACATACACACCGACCAAAGCGCAGATTATCAGACGCCAAAGACGTGATCTGCGTTTACTACCGCACCCAAGACCGACCGGTCTTGTAAGATTTCTTTCCCACCATCCCGCTATAAAAGTAGTTAGAGAACACTTGGACTAACACTGTCCACACTATCCTTGGATACCCCCCCTTTTTTCTTCTCTTTTCAGATGCCGCGAGACCGAGCCCAATATCCTCACGGATGTGGGTGACTCTGGTTATCGCAAGATGACCAGAAGTCAGAGACAAGATGAAGGACACATATGTCCTGTCTCGCCACATTTTTTTTTTTTTTTTTTTTTTTTTTTATTTCATGATCAGTAGATCACCAGAGGTCGAACCTCTGGCCAACAAAATAATAAATGCGATCAGTCTCTTTTCAAAGCCCAAACCGCTGGCCAAATGTCCGATCAACAATATCGAAAATTTAAATAAAATCAATCTATCTTTATATTTACAAAACGCTTCTCGGCCTTTTATTTTTACACACGTAAACCTCCGCGCTCTTCTCTCTGGTCTACCGTTAAAGCATGGCGCGGAGTGTAACATTTTGGTGGCAGCGGTGAAATGAATTTTCACATCCCCTACCATTAAGGACTCGGATCAAACATCAAAAGGGTCAAATACAAACAGGTGAGGAAAAAAAAAACTAATCAAAAGTGAAAGACAAAAGAAAATTATTCAAAAGTGAAAGACTATAGAATATAATCAAAAGAAAAGACACCCAAACACAAATCAAAAGTGCAAAACTAAAGAAAACTAATCAAAAGTGAAAGACAAAAGAAAATTATTCAAAAGCAAAAGACTATAGAATATAATCAAAAGAAAAAGACACCCAAACACAAATCAAAAGTGCAAAACTAAAGAAAACTAATCAAAAGTGAAAAACAAAAAAAAAAAATTAGTCAAAAATAAAACACAGCAAAACACAAACCCAAAGTGAAAGACAACAAAAGGAAATTAAACAATCGAAAAAAAAAAACAGAAAAAAAAAAAAAAAAAAAAAAGACCAAAACACAAATCAAAAGTGAAAGACCAAAGAAAACTAATCAAAAGTAAAAGACACCAAAAAACAAATCAAAAGTGAAAGACAAAAAAATTTTAATCAAAAGTGAAAAACAAAAGAAAATTAGTCAAAAATAAAAGACAGCAAAACACAAATCCAAAGTGGAAGACAACAAAAGGAAATTCAAACAATCAAAAAAAAAAAAAAAAAAAAAACAGAAATCAAAAGTTAAAGACACCAAAACACAATAATCACGAAAAACTAAAAGACAAAATAAAAACAAAAATAAAAATATATCCCAAGAAAGACCAGGGCGGACCATTCAACTATAGGGCGTAAAGCCTACCTGGCAGCAAACTCAAAGTGAAAAAACCAAAAAACGAAACAGGACAGGACAACACAAAAAACATCACCAAGGAAAAAACCAAAAGGCGAAAAGCAAAAAAAAACAAAAAAAAACAAACTCACGACACCAAAGGCAGCAACGCATTCAACAGCCCCAGCAACACCAGGTAGTTTTATTTTTCTATCAGTATTTTATCATAAATTATTGAAATTGCATTTGAACTATGTTTTCCAAGCATGCACTCACCCAAGTCAAGCCCAAATTTTACATAACAAAATCAAAATAAAAATGTACACAAAATATTATATCACATATTTCACCTACAATGGAATAATAGAAAACTAAAGAAAAACAAAGAATAATTCATTCAGTTAATTCCCAAAAAGACATAAAAAATAGAAAACAATGAATAAACAAAAAAACATACGCGAGAAAAAACCCAGATACTAAACAAGCTTTCTCTTAATATTACAAAGGCAACACATGAAAACGCTTGAATTAATCTTAGATTTGTCTCATTATTATCAAAATGGATAAAAGGAAAAATCCCGGGACTGATTCCAACCTTTTAATAGTAAATCCCGAATGAAAATTTATAAACATAGAATCCCCAAGCTAATAAATTTAAATACCTTCTACATTTTTTTTCAAACGAAAAAATTTTAATTTAACATTTTAAGGGACACAAGCATCCCAAAGCAAAACCTTAAAATACATATAAAATTATTATATAATAATACACAACCACATATTTGCACACATATATATATATCCATACATACAAATATCTCAAAATAAGCTTCTTCCATGAACAAGTAAGTTGGGAAAATTCTTTATACTCCCGAGGTAGGTTTAAATACGCGCATACCTCGTCTGTTGCTGACCCTTTTGCCTGCTCTGGCCCCTTTTCCTCTAAATTGGTGTTTTAATATGGCCAATATTTACTTGGGTTTTCTGCCCTCCGTTAGCATTTTGGACTCCTTATAGGTTCGCTCCACTCACATTTGGGAAGATCTACTTTTCTCGCAAAATTAACGCGCGGAATAAAAAAAAAACGATTATAATTGAAGTCACTATAGGGCTGAAAGACATTATAGCCCTAGTACCGGTGTTCAGCGGTAAACCGGACGAGCTATATAATTTTATCTCTTGCGGAGATATAATTTTTTCGCAGGCACAGGACGACAGTCAGCACGCTTTCTTCCTAAGCGTGGTAAAAACCAGACTGCGAGGGCCAGCATACGACCACATCCGATACAAGGTCATTTCAAACTGGAATGATCTTGCTGCGGAATTAAAGGAAGAATTCAAAATTCTCCCCTCTAGGCCGCTGGCGCAAAACGATCTGGTAACAGCTAACAGGGAAGCAAGGAAGGCTTGAAGGAGTTTGGAGACAGACTCACACACCTCGTGCACCTGTTGAACAGCGCCACGTTTGAAAGCACTGCCGAACCTGCGGTGCGAACATATCTCCTCAAGGAAAATAATAAACTCGCCCTACACACGTTCGAAGACGGACTTAGTAATCCAAACCTAAAACTCTTAGTTAAAGCACGAGGTACCCCAAATCTAAGAGCAGCTATTAATTACGCTCTCGAGCAGGCCCCACGATTAAGAAATAACAACACTTCAGCAAATTTTTCCGCCTATCCGAACCTCAGCCGACCAGTAATTTGCGAATCATGTAATAGGCCTGGACATATCTCTGAGGAATGTTGCCGCGATATTAAAACTCCACAATCTACCCCACAAATTAAAGCAGAGGTTGAACGCCTCCAATGCAGATTTTGTAATAAATTTAACCATTCCCAGGAGGAATGCAAAAGGAGACTGTCACAATTAAATAGCCAAAACAGCTCCCCATTTAACAAAACTATTCCTAAAACTCAGCCCACTTCTACCGCAAACGCCTGGAGAAGTGGAGTAATAAATAGAATTAACAACATTCAGCTACTAAAAATCGACAGTCAGAAGCAACTTGCGGAAAAAATAAATGAAATATCGATCGAAGCTAGGGATACAAACCAGAGACGGGACGATCTAACTGCTCTCCAAATAAAGGAAGTAGAAATCAAAGATCGTACCCACAATACTACATCTAAATCCGTTTGTCTACGGGCCGGATCCGATGATTTAACAAAGGTCTCTAAACCAACTATCTCAACAGCTCCCTACATTTCCATATTTTCACATCCCCCATCTTCTAATAACAATAAAATGCCTAAGCTCATTAAAGAAGAGTGTAAGACTGAGCAGCAAGAACTCTCAGCAAAATGTAAGCCCGAGAAACAAATAGCGCCGGCAGAGTGTAAGACTGAGCAGCAAGAACTCTCAGCAAAATGTAAGCCCGAGAAACAAATAACGCCGGCAGAGTGTAAGACTGAGCAGCAAGGACTCTCAGCAAAATGTAAGCCCGAGGAACAGACAATCTCAGCCAAATGCAAGACTGAGGAACAAAAATTCCCAGCAGGGCGCCCGACGGCGGAACCAAGAGTCCCAGCAGAACGTCAGCCTGAGGAACAGAGAGTCCCAGCAGAACGTCAGCCTGAGGAACAGGGAGTCCCAGCAGAACGTCAGCCTGAGGAACAAAGAGTCCCAGCAGAGCGCAGGACTGAGGAACAAAAAGTCCCAGCAGAGCGCCAGACTGAGGAACAAAAAGTCCCAGCAAAGCATCAGACTGCGGAACTAAGAATCCCAGCAAAGCATAGGCTTGAGAACAAATAAATTCCAGCAAACAACCCGTATGTCAAACGTTTGCAATTAAAAAACATACATAAGCTCATAGTAAGCTCCATAATAAAACATAAAGACAACGAAATAAATAGAATCCTTTTTAGAAATAAAGAAAACAAATACCTCTCACAATCAATCACGAATCCCCCATCTTTCAAAACGTCTCCCTTCGGTCGTTTCACTACACAGATTTCGAAACTTATTACACAACCTAGCCCTACGAAAGTATGGAAAATCTTCCACAAGTTTAGAGAAAAGCTCAAAACAAATAGATTTTTTCTTTCAACCCAAACTTTAGATATATATGTATGTGTGAAATATGAAAAACAAAATCCTCATATATGACTAAATAAAACACAAATGTAAATATAAAAATAAGCATATAAACAAAACAAAATGTTCACACCCTTAAATCTAAAATATTTAAAGGATTAATGAAAAACGAACTATAGAAAATACTTTACACATTAACAAAATTTAATGATTGTTAGTAAGTAAGATTAAACCCAAATATAATATTAAAGAAAAAAAAAAATAAACCAAACTAATTAATACCACATCTAAAAACAAATGAATAAGATCCTTTTAAAAATAAATACACATCTACTTCCACTAATTTGTTAATCTAGCACTACGTCCCAATCAAAAAAGTATAAATATTAATGTACCATACCCTTAAGTATATATTAAAGAAATAACATAGTAAAAACCGAACCAAAATAAAAACAGTACTAATTTAAGAAATTTATAATACATATGCCTATTTTAAAAAAATCCTTTTAATATACTTAAACCAGGAACAAATTGCTTAATAAATACCATACCACTCTTTGTACAAATAAACTTAAGAAGCATTACCACAAATGAGAAAATACAACATGTAGCACACATTCTAAACATAACTCTAAACAATTACAAAATAACAATAACATAAATTAAAACCTGTAAAATCTTTAACGAACAATTTCAAATAGGCAGCCAAAATTCTTAAAGAAAAATTTTAAGACAACAAATTATAACTAACAATATTAAAATTGAAACAAATGTAAACTATCGCGAAGTTGAAATGCCACCACCTTTTGCTTTTCACCCACTCTAGAAAATTAATCTCTTCTAGATTAATTTTTTTTTCTAAAGGGGGGAAGGATGTAGCGATCCTAAATCGCTACTCCTATCTAAATCCCCAATAACATCAAAAGTCCTATCCACAATCCCATAACAAAAAACCCCAATTTCATATCAAATCAATGAGCGGTAAATTAAACAAAAGTTAATTATCGCACATTGATTCAAATTCCACATAACACATCCAAATCCCATATTGAGTCACATGTACAACGAATTTAACCAAAAGTTCATCATACATTGACTCAATTCCTAAAAATCCTAACATCATGAAATGCTAAATTCAAAACGCATTTCATGATTCTCTTCCCAGAATCTATTCAACAAAAACCTTTAAAAAATTCCAATCGAAGCACGCCATGCCTTGCGTACGCTTCTTGGAATTTTGACATTAAAATATTTGATAAAAGTCAACTCCAAAATCTATAAAAAGGGGAGTGCATTTCAATTTCATGATCAGCACTTCAATATTACATTGAACGAAAAACTGCACCAACTCTCTCTCCCCACTGACAGGAACCTAACGACGGTTGAGATAAATAGCGCTGCAACTCGACTTCACGAGATTCTACTTGAAACTTCGGAGATTCATGTTCCGAAGTACAAACTTGAAAAGACTTATCAGATTCCCCTTGACGACCTAACTCTTCGTCTCATCCGGGAGCGTAAAAAGCTCTGCAGAATGAGATATCGTCACCGCTTTACGCAAAGGGAGCCATTATTCACAATATTGGCACACTGATAAAACAAAGAATCCAAAACAATCGCACCCGACAATTGGAAGACAAACTGAAGGGTATTCAGATGGACCAGAACATTTATAAAAATGTTAAAAAGATATGTGGCACCTCTCGTATCACGGGACCAATCATGCACAACGGTCTTGTTGTCAATAATGACACCAATAAAGCAAACATCATCGGAGAGACCTTTGAAAATAATCACAAGCTCACTCTCGAGGATGGCGACCCGGAAACTAATGCAATAATTAGTTCAGAGGTTCACAATAAATTAGACAACTTTAACGAGCCAATAGTTGTCGTTAACTCAGCTAACAGTGCATACTTCGACGACACACGTGATAATAGTCACGGCTTCGTCACACCAAATACCCTACAGAACCTAGTTAAATCACGAAACCCCAAGAAGTCACCCGGTATCGACAATATGTCCTACCACTCGTTGCGAAGGGTTTCTGCTTTATTCTTTATAAAGCTCTCCATTCTGCTCAACCATGCCTACAACATGGGGTATTTTCCCCAAGCTTGGAGGCACGCTGTTGTCTGCCCAATAGCAAAAGTTGGGAAACCAAATTATCACCCCTCAAGCTTTCGTCCTATTTCGCTCCTCACCTGCATCAGCAAAATGTATGAACAGTTCATATACGAGAAGCTAAATAAATTTATCAGTGTCAGGAACATAATACCTGACTTCAAATTTGGATTTAGAAGAGCGCACAGCACCACTATGGCTCTTAATATATTTCAAAACCACGTTTGCGTGCGCCTCTTTAATAAGGAACCCACCATTGCGGTGAGCTTGGACATTGAAAAGGCTTTTGACACAACCTGGATCGAGGGTCTCGTTTTTAAATTACTGAATACTGGCCTCAGTAAAACGCTGTGTAGTATCATCTACCAGTTCGTTTTAAACAGAACCTTCCAAGTTCGAGTGAACGGAAAGCTTTCCCGAACTTTCAACGCCGCTGCAGGCGTACCACAGGGCTCCATTCTAGGCCCCATCTTATTTAATATCTACACCTCAGATATTCCTCGCCCTGTGGATGGTAGAGTAAAACAGATTTGCTATGTGGATGACGTCCTAGTGTACACGTCATCTAAAAGCCCAAAACTCGCAACAAACCGACTCAACCGGCATCTGGACGAGCTGTATCAGTATTACAGTCGATGGAAAATTCGACTTAACCCATCTAAAGCAGTAGCTATAATTCTGAGTAGTAAATACTCCCAACCTACTTCTCGATATTCACAGAATATCCGAATACAAATGGGAGGTACTACGATTAGACCACAGGACAGGATGAAATATCTTGGGGTCATCTATACCCCAAAAATGAATTTCATCAAACATGTGACCCACATTCTTCAAAGGGGCCTCGGTCGGTCTAAGCAACTGCACAACATCTTGAAGTGGAGCAACAAAGTTGACACCAAAGCTAAGCTTCTCTGCTATAAGCAGCTAATCCGATCTGGAATATCGTACGCCTTTCCCATATGGTCTTGCATATCTTCGGCCCAAATGGAAAGACTGCGAGTTTTCGAAAGAAAACTCCTCAGAAGATGCACCAACTACTACAGAGGGCCTGACGGCCGCCAGTACCCGAACTCTCACCTATACGAAGGTGCCTCCATTATTCCTATCGACGAGTACTTGCTAGAATTAGCATATAAGTACCTCGAAAGCATTCAGAACAGTGAGAACCCACTTGTAGGGCAATCTTGCGTTCTTGACCATCCTCTCTCTCAATCTCTTCGGACCAGACCACCACAATTTCTTCTTCAGTACAAAACTGAAGAAAGCACCCTTCCCAACAACATTCTCCTCTATAATAGAGGATTCCTGGACCCATCCCATAGGGTCTACTGCTGACACACTACAAACACGCACGCACAGTACAAGACAGCACAAGCACACATACACACACACACACACACACCGACCAAAGCGCAGATTATCAGACGCCAAAGACGTGATCTGCGTTTACTACCGCACTGAAGATCTACCGGTCTTGTACGATTTCCTTCCCACCATCCCCCCATCCAAGTAGTTAGAGAACATCCGAACTAACCCTGTCCACACTATCCTTAGATACCTCCCCCCCTTTTTCTTTTTCAGATACCTCGAGACCGAGCCCAACATCCTCACAGATGTGGGTGATTCTGCTTATCGCAAGATGACCAGAAGCCAGAGACAAGATGAAGGACACATCTGTCCTTGTCTCGCCAAAGTCGGCCCTCTCGCCACCCATTTTTTTTTATTTCATGATCAGTAGATCACCAGAGGCGGAACCCCTGGCCAACAAAATAATAAATGCGACCAGTCTCTTTTCAAAGCCCAAACCGCTGGCCAAATGTCCGGTCAACAATATCGAAAATTTAAATAAAACCAATCTATCTTTATATTTACAAAACGCTTCTCGGCCTTTTATTTTTACACACGTAAACCTCCGCGCTCTTCTCTCGGGTCTACCGTCAAAGCACGGCGCGGAGTGTAACACGGACTTTACGTGAAACTTTAAACGCGTTTGTCTCGAAACTGTCTTTTTTAAAACAATACCCACGATTTTTCAAGTTCTACTGAACCGATTTACTTCAAATTTAGTATATGTCTTCTTTATAGGCTTTTCTATTGCATGAACTATCCTCATCCCCAAATTGTCATTATCAATGTTAACTATTTTTAAAAAATTCGGAAAACTAAAAAAAGTGGTACAAAAATACTTTTTTTTTTTCAAGCAGTCGCCATTTTGTTAAAAAAAAAAAAAAAACTTTTTCAACTTTTTTTTAGTTCCAACGATAGAGGCATTTTTGTAAATTAATAATGTTTGGTTTTTTCAGATTGCTAGGAGGGCTGAATCGTGGGTATAGTCGCGTGCCAACTTTTTGAGATCCCCCACTTCATCAGCTGTTAACTTTTTGAATTTTGTATTTTTTACTTTCAATTTTTTTTTACTGTATTCTTAAAATATTAATAAACATCCTATAAAAAAAATGAATAGGAAAAATATTGTTTGCTTTTTTTTACAGCACTTCAAAAATTGCGTTAAATTCGTGCTTCTAGACCAGAATACCCCCTTAAATAAAATTATGTCAAGCTGTGTTTGAATGGTATGGGAAGCGATGTTGAAAAATGAATCATGTTACAATAATATCGTATTGCTTGGTCGATGACGCTCCACAAATGTTTGCCCAAAAGGAGTGTGATGCAGTGTGTTTGGTGACAATCAATTATTATAAACTGCTGCTGAATGTCTAAAAGATTATATGGATTCCCTCCGTATGTTAATGCATAAGTAAAATCTCACCTGTCGGAACGGTGGCCACTGAATTGAGGTGTATTCGCATCATCGGCTTGTTCACCTTCAACACCCTGTTGCAATTTAATTAATGTTGCTTTTTGTTGGCGGGACAGATTGGCTGTTTGTTTCCACGATGAAGTTTGTGCTACATTTCCTGGTTCACAACTTCCACTGCTGATGGCTTGGCTCTGTTGATTGTTGTCTTGGTTAACACTAGTACCAGCATCGGGATCGACTTGATTGTCAGAAGTGCATTGAACTTGTGCTTCCATACATTCATCGATGTCAACTTCATTATTATCTGCTTGTATGTTGCTCTCTTCGACTTCTGGGCACTCGTTTTCATCCAGATCCTGATCTTGTTCATATGAATCTTCATAGCCTTCATTTTCTCCATCTTCGGCTGGTCCATCGTCAGCTTCAGCATGCCCTTCGTCTGCCATTCCCTCTTCTTCTTCAGAATCAACTATAACAATATCATCCTCTTGATCTCTTTGCGAAGACGTAGGCACTTGATATTCTACATCGATTCCAGATTCAGAAACTCCAGCCATAACTTCACCAGCATGGGATCGGGTTCTCTTATTCGGAGGCTTTGATTTATCGCTGGGGTCATCTCCAGTTCCTGTGGAACTGTCTCCTTCAACGTCACGTGGTCTCTTGTGGCCTACGGCTTGGGTTGTTGTTACATTACTGCTGGATGAGGCATGACGATGGCTACTTATAGATACATGTGATGAACTTGTTGTACCAGATGTACTCGGCTGATTGTTGGGCTCTTGTTGACTTTGAACTGTTGCGGGTGCATTTTGTGACCCTTCAACTCGTGGCGAAACTAATGCCACAACTTGCTGTTGTCCACCACTCACTATGACTTGTGATTCACTGTTTTGTGTGGGTAGACTCTCTGCTTCTTGTGAACACTCTGCTGCAGAAGATGTCCCCATCGGGGGTATAGCGGCAACAGCCACGGCTGCAGAACTTGTTGACGGCATGTAATCGGTATGGGAACTTGTTGGTGATGACGACATCGATTCTACGTTACTTCCAGTGGTGTGCACCTGTTGTTGTGGTGGAACTAAAGCCGTATTACTACCGGAACTGGATCCTTGGCCAACACTAATGCTACTGTTTTGGCTTGTGGGCAAAATCGCAGCGGTGCGGCTGTTTTGTACTGATATCGGACGAATGCTAGCTAATGGGGTGTCACTGCCCCTCCATGGATTTACTGTAGCTGATTGTTGGCTACTTGATCCCGACATTGGTTTAACGTTTGCCGTTCGTGGGGAGGACTCTGATATGCAGCTTTTGTCAGTAATCGCACTAGAGCTCGTTGATGGTTTTGCCGACTGTTGCAGTCCCAATTGACGGTTCAGCTGATTAATACGGATTATGAGAGATTCGTTTTCACGAGTGAACCTCGCTAGCGCCTCCTTGTTGGCAGTTACTTGTTCAAGCAACTCCTTTTCTAATCGTGAAATTTTCTCATCATATTGATCCTTAAGATTTGCCAGCATTGCTTCGTGCTCTTCGGTAGATTGTTTGATGCTTTGAAGTTTAGTTTTAGTCTGGGCAAGTTCTTGCGAGATTGAATTCTTGGACTCGGTAAGATTCATTATTCTGGATTTAGCTTCTCTAAGTAATAATTTACCGCGATCATCTTTCTCCAAAGAGGCGCGCAACTCTTCATTTTCTTTGCGAATTTTGTCAATTTCGTCCTGCAAATTTTTAATAACCGAATTTAGCTCTTCGATGTTGTCCTTTAGTTCCTTTTCGGAGTCTGGTTTTGTAGCTGTGGAACTTTCGCCAATGACTTGACTTCCAAATACAGCCACCAAATTTTCTGAACTTATAGTACCTTCTGAACCCTTTGGAATTGATTTTGAAAGCTCTGTATATGAATCCTTGTATCGCTTTGCGATTTTCCTTATTTGAACTTCTTTGTTCTTGAGATCAATTAACATGGCGTCCTTGGATTCTAGTTCTTCTGTGGCCTTTTGTAGACTGTCCTCCTTTTGGTGGAGCTGATTCTTCACTTCAAGAAGTTCTTGGGTAAGACGTGTATTATTTTGCTTTACGGTGTTCAAGTCATCTGTTAGTTTCTTCTTATCTTCGGTGACTGTTTGCAATTGGCGCGAGAGGTTGGCTATTTCAATTTCCATTTTACTCTTTTCTGCTTTGATCTGATTCAATTCCTCGTGAGCTTGTCGGAGGATCTCTTTTTCTGAAGTCAGCATTTTGGCTAGGCTTTCTCTTTCGGTTTGAAGGCGCTTGAATTCTTCAGGATTCTTATTACTCTTCTCGATAAGGAGATTCGCTCTTTGTCGCCATTTTATGGCTTCTGTGCGAAGGGCATTATTTTCATTGACCAGCTCTTCGATTTTCGTGTTCAATTCACGATTTTGCTTTTGTTGTGGGAATAATTCTTCCTCAACTTTGCCAATGCGATCATTGAGCTCTTTAACACGAGCGGATAAGGAATCACGTTCCTCTCGTAGAATTCTGTTACTATCAGTGATTGCATTAAGGGTTTCAATTTTTCTGAGAATCTCTTCATGACGTGAAGCTGTAACAATAACCGTCTCAGATTTAGTACGTTCCTGTTCCAAGAAACCGTTTAACTCATCGACCTTCTTTTGTAGGATTTGCTGCTCTGAGACAAGTCGAACGTTCTCTGATTTAAGTATATCAACTTTGGCAACGGAAATGTCCTTTTCTCTACGTAAGTATTTGATGATTTGTAGGAGTTGGTCACTGCTCTTGATTTCATCCTCAGCTAGCGACTTGTTGGCATCGGACTGTGAATCATTGAGGGATTCATTGTTCTTGGAGCTGCTTAATATTGTCAGTTTGGATGTGAGCATTTGGATTTGATTGTGTAACGAGACGTTTTGAGCGTCCAGATCCTTAAGTCGGGATTCAAGTTCTTCCTTTTCTGTTCTCAAAATATTTTCTGTATCGTTGCGTGATTTCTTATTTTCAGCAAGTTGGTTTTCGGCCTTGTCGCGTTGTTCTTGAAGAGTAGAAATTTGTTCACGAATCTGCAACAAGAGATAGAATAATGATTATTGAATGGGATGCAATTTTATAAAGAACATGGCGCTGGTAAAGAATGAAAATAATTGTGCGAAAAGAAATAATATACTGTGATAGAAATAGCTAAGTATAATATAAACACTAACAGAGAACAGTAGGTTTAGCAGTCCTTTTTGGAACCGCAACTTGCCAATAAATGGTTAATCTATTGAAACTATTTACTAGCCACTTCAAAATCAGAGATCGGTTAATAAGATAGCTCTAATTTCGTAATCTTACTGAAAATATCACTAGTATAGACATAAGGTGTATCCATTCCGGTGGAAGGGATTCGTCAATTATCTGGCATTTGATTGCCCGGGCAATAGTACGATTGAATCTATGGTGTGTTCAAATGGAGGCCAAGCTGACCGCTGCAGGCGTACCACAAGGCTCCATTCTAGGCCCCATCCTCTTTAATATTTACACCTCAGATATTCATCGCCCTGTGGACTGGAGGATGAACCAGATACGTTATGCGGATGACGTTTTGGTGTACACGTCATCCAAAAGCCCTTAACTAGCAACAAATCGACTCAACTGTCACCTGGACAAACTGTTCCAGTATTACAGTCGATGGAAAATTCGACTTAGTCCATCCAAAGCAGTAGCTATAATTCTGAGTAGTAAACTACTCCCAACCTACTTCTCGATATTCACAGAATATCCGAATACAAATATTCATAGAATATTTGAATAAAAGTAGGAGGTACTACGATTAGACCACAGGACAGGATGAAATATCTTGGGATCATTTATACCCCAACTCTCACATATACGAAAGTGCCTCCATTACCCCGATCGACGAGTAGTTGCTACAATTAGCATACAAGTACCTCGAAATCATTCAGAACAGCGAGAACCTACTTGTACGGGATGCGTTTTTGACCCTTCTCTCTTTCGATCTCTTCGGATCCGACGAGCACTTGGACGAATTCCGGCCAGCACGGCGTAATCTACAAAAGGCGATCAAGGACAGCAAAACGAGGTCCTTCAAAAGCATATGCGTAGGAGCCGATATAAATCCATGGGGTACGGCGTACAAGATGGTAATGAGTAAGCTGAAGGGTTCCAGGTCCCCGCAGATATCATGTCCAAAAATGCTGAGGTCAATAGTAAACCAATTATTCCCACAATGCACATCCCCACATTACGACTTAATAAGCGAAACTGTGGTGGCGGACATCCCAAAAGTCACGGCAGACGAGCTATAGTCAGCATGCAGGAGGATACAGGACGACAGGGCGCCGGGTCCTGACGGAATCCCAAACAAGGCGGTGAAAGCGGCAGCTGAAAGTCGACCGGACATGTTTATAACCATCATGCAAACGTGTTTAGAGGAAGGTGTCTTTCCATAAACTTGGAAGCTGCAACACTTGGTGCTCCTACCAAAAAGTAAAAAACCACCTGGAGAGCCCTCATCATATCGCTCAATATGCCTTCTAGACACTATGGGAAAGATATTGGAAAGAGTGATATACGGAAAGACTGCTAACCGTAGCAGAAGAAAAAGCAGCCCTATCGAACCACAAATACGGCTTTAGAAAATCGCGCTCCACCGTCGACGCCATAAAGAGTAGTTGACATTGCGCGGAAGCAATAAGTGAAAAGAGATGGCGCTGGGGCACAAAGGAATACTGTGCAGTTGTAACACTGGACATAAAGAATGCCTTTAACTCGACAAAATGGCCGTTCATAAATAGAGCGCTTCACACTACCTCCAGAGAATAATTTCTAGCTACCTCACTAACAGGAAGCTGAGGTATGCAACAGACGATGGTGTAAAATACTACAACGTCTCAACAGGAGTTCCACAAGGATCAGTTCTGGGACCCCTCTTATGGAACATCATGTACGATGGCGTTTTGTGATTGGTGTTGCCACAACAGGTCCAGTTGATAGGTTTTGCGGACGACATTGCCCTTGTGACAGCTACTAACGAGGCAGTGGTGAAAGTCAAAGAATGGCTGGTATCCGCTGGTCTCGAGCTAGCAGACCACAAAACAGAGGCTGTTTTAATTACTAGCCGAAAAAAGGTGGAATACATGAATATAAGGGTGGAAATCAAATTATTAGATCGAAAGACGCAATAAAATATCTAGGGGTTATGATCGACAACACGTTACAAATCAAAGAGCATGTCAAGTATTGTAGCAAAAAAGCGTCAATGCTGCAAGCAGCACTTGCTCGAATACTACCAAACATCGGAGGACCTGGATATCCACGAAGAATCTTGATGTCTAGAGTAGTGACCTCGGTCCTATTATACGTCGCCCCTGTATACTGACGACAAAGGAAGCGAGGATAAAGCTGACGTCAGTCTATAGAATCTGTGCGCTAAGAACCATTAGCGGTTTCCGAACCATCTCGGACGATGCTGCTTTTGTCGTAGCCGAAATGGTTCCAATCGATATCCTTGCTGACGAGATGTTAAAAATCTACAACACAACGTCAAGGCAACTGGAACCAACAGCAGTCAAGGAGATCAAGGAGGAAGAGAAAGCAACCTCATTAACCATATGGCAAACTCGGTGGGACAACACTACGAAAGGCAGATTGACGTACAAATTAATCCCATCTATCGCCACATGGATGAAGAGAGCATGGTGGATATCGCAAATATCTGCACCGTTTTGGACACATCATCTAACCGTAGTGTCCAGCGTGTGGTGTTCCACTGTAGCCGCTTCAACGAAGGAAGACCCGATCTCCCAGGCCCACAAGACCTCACAGAGCAGATGCTATGCTCCGAGGATAACTGGATGGAGATAAGCGCATATGTGACCAAAGTGCAACTCGAACTTAGAAGAATCGAGAAAGTAAAGCAAGCACAATTAGCCGACATGAAGAAAGCAGCTTAAAAAAAAAAAAAAAAAAAAAAAAAAAAAAAAAAAAAAAAAAACCAGCCCCGCGAAGTAATACCAAACGGCAGTCCCGCTGGGAGAGTGGTTGGCGGGAGCGAGGGTGTGGTTTAGTACGCAGGCGTGCGACTTGAAGCCGCCGTTCTAATTATACGAATCGTGCATGCTAGTAGCACGGGGTGCTAGTATCTATGAAGATTCCACATCCGCTGGCGTATCAAAAAAAAAAAAAAAAAAAAAAAAAAAAAAAAAAACCACCGACCAAGGCGCAGGTTATCAGATGCCCAACGCGCGATCTGCGTTTACTACCGTACTCAAGACCTATTGGTCTTGCATGATTTCTTTTTTTTTCTTTTCCACCATCCCTCCAGCCAAGTAGTTAGAGAACATTATAACATTAGATACCCTCCACCCTTTCTTTTTCAGACATCTTGAGAGCGAGCCCAACATCCTCACAGATGTGGGTGATTCTGGTTATCTTAAGATGGCCAGAGACAAGATGGACACATCTGTCCTTCTCTCGCTAAAGTCGGCCTCTCGCCTCCCCATTTTTTTTCTCAGAGCTGCGGAAGTTGCCGCAGGAACTCCGCACCACAACGCTTGTAAGGAGATCTATAGCGTTTTAAGATGATAGTGAAGAAGAACGTGTGAATCGAACTGACAGTTAGAATCACCAAAAATTGAACCAAAGCGCAACACATCAGGCCACCGCCGTGTGTACGAATTCGATTTCTAAACTCAAGTACATTCGACTGATGTGGATTTTGTTATGTTATCGCTATGGTATACAGTTCTGTTGCACTTTCTTATTCGATTTTCGTTCGGTGTTCTTCACTATTTGCTTGTGTATTGTGTGTGTATCTGTTAGAAACGCCACAGATCAATAACAGAGTTTACAGTTTATCAATCAATCCATTTGATGTAATAGAGATAATTTGATTAAACGAAATAATAATAAAAAGACGATTAAGTAACTATAGAAACAGATAAAGAAGAATGAAATAAATTGTTTGGCCGGCTGGCGCCGGAATTACAGTCCACGATGGGAGGAGGAAGCTGAGACGTTGTCGGAGAGACACCGTCGGCCGATGAATATCAAGTATCTTTGGTGCCAAATATGAGAATCGTGAATTAGAAGCTCTATGCCTCAAACCTACAATAGTGAGACTCATCAAGTCGCGAAGATTAAGGTGGGCCGGGCATGTAGCAAGAATGGGGAACTATAGAACTGCACGTAGAATTGTGGACAGAAGACCAATGGAAAAACCGACGGGAAGACCGCGACGGAGATGGGAGGATAATATAAAGCGTGATCTTGAAGAAATTTAACCAGGCGATCGTCAGGCCTTCTAGAGTGGTTGGTGCATCTTCTGAGGAGTTTTCTTTCCAAAAATTCGAAGTCTTTCCATTTGGCCCGAAGATATACAGAACTATATGTGAAAGGCGTACGATATTCTAGATCGGATTAGCTGCTTATAGCAGAGAAGCTTAACTTTGGTGTCAACTTGTTTGCTCCACTTCAAAATGTTGTGCAGTTCCTTAGACCGACCGAAGCCCCTTTGAAGAATATGGGTCACATGTTTGATGAAATTCATTTTTGGGATATAAATGACCGATGGAAATGACACATGGCAAAATGTGAAAGGAAAGTGCGCAGCTTGGGGAACGCTAGGGTAGCCGCGTTAGTGAGGTTTTGAATTTTCGAGTACCTATAGACTAATAAATAGTAATAATAATTTTCGGTCGGAAGCGCGTGCAGGCGCTGATTAATGTGCCAGGGTCCTTATCGGCAAAAATTGCTTCAATAAGGTCTCTCAATGATGCTTGGTTGTCTAGACTTGTTTGGGATCCTTTCAACTTTGTTACATACGAAGGGGGGCTGAAAAGTTTCCGACCTCAACGTGAATATAGCAGCACTCGTCAATAAAAGATAGTGAATGTGGTTGTGCATCTTTTGAAAGCCATTTTGGACGCGTAGTTTTTATTTGACAGTCATTTGAGTGAGTCGATGTGAGTGTATCGCGTATTGCGACGATAGTGAAGAACGTGTGATTCGAACCGACGCTATCACGATTAGAATCACTAAAAATGGAACCAATGCTCAACATATCAGGCCACTGCCGCATGTACGAATTCGATTTCTAAACTCAAGTACACACAACTAATGTGGAATTGTTATGTTATCGCTATGGTATGCGGCTCTGATGCTTTTTGCTTGTTCGAATTTCCTTTCGGTGTTCTTCACTATTTGGTTGCATATAGTGTGTGTATCTGTTAGAAACGCCACAAGTGTTTTTGTGAATATGGACAAAATTAGAGTATCGAGCTGTCATTAAATTTTTGTGTTTGAAAGGTAATACGCCTACGCCAATCAAAGATGAGTTGGGCTCTGTCTGTGTATGAGGACTCTGCACCATCATTTACCACAGTGAAATTTTGGGCAGCTGGATTTAAATGTGACCGTGAGAGTTTGGGAGACGATGAGCGTTTGGGACGCCCGAAAATTGCAACAACTTACGATAACATCGCTTAAGTTCACCAAATGGTGCTCGACGACCGCTGAATTAAAGTGAGAGAGATAGCAGAGGCTATGAAAATTTCCAAAGAACGTGTTTGCCACATATTAAATCAAGATTTAGTCAAGAGAAAGCTGTCCGCATGTTGAGTGCCGCGTTTGCTCACGTTAGACCAAAAACGTGTTCGAATGAACATTTCCAACGCTCTGTTGGCGCAGTTTAGGGGCAATAAATCCGAGTTTTGGCGCCGATTTATTACTGTCGATGAAACTTGGATACACCATTATACGCCCGACACAAAAATACAGTCAAAACAGTGGACTGCAAAGGGGGAATCGGCTCCAAAAAAAGCAAAAACCGTTTCTTCGGCTGGGAAAGTGATGGCGACGGTTTTTTAGGATAGTCATAGAGTTATATTAATCGATTATGTTCAAAAAGGAAAAACTATAATAGGAGCATACTACGCATCATTTTTTGACCAACCGAAGGCAGAAATTGCGGAAAAACGGCCATATTTGCAGAGAAAGAAAATCCTGTTTCACCAAGACAACGCGCCGTCTCACATCTCAGCGGTTGCCATGGCGAAACACTACGAATTATGATTTAAACTGTTTGACCATCCGCCTTACTCACCAGATCTAGCCCCAAGCGATTTCTTTTTGTTCTCTTATCTAAAAATTGCGCTCGGTGGACTGAGAATTTCGTCAAATGAGGCAATCACCTTCGTGAACAGTTATTTTGCAGAGAAAAACGCCGAGTACTATTTGGACGGGTTAGAGAGATGGGAGCATCGCTGGGAGAAGTGTGTAGAGTTACAAGAAGACTATGTAGAATAATAAAAATAAATTAAAAAGAAGTCTTGTATCTTTGTTAGGTCGGAAACTTTTCAGGCCACCCTCGTACATAGAAGTCAAATTGTTGGAAATGGTTTCATTTGGAAAACAACACCACACTCCCGGATAGAAACAAATGAATCATACAAAACAATTTTTTCCCCTGCATTTGAGATAGAACCATGGAAGTATAGACTACTTTTGTGGGGGGTGGAAGTCTCGGCGCCAACGTATGGTCTCATCGAGGAGCCTGCAGATTAACCAAAAGTATTGAGCAAAAGCTTCGGTACATACTACTACTACTACTATTTATTGGCCTGTAGTAATCCGTAAATGGCTAATGCTCTTGCCCGGAAAAACATATTGTGGAAAATTTAACAAATTTTACTTGCTAAATAAGGCCAAGACCGGATCCCGGTTGTTGTGCCGATGATGGTGATAATGAAGAATCCGGAAGTTCATGACCTGACCGACCCGACTCCGCCATCGTTCCCTGTCCTGTGCACTCTTTCCACGTTTGACCAGCCGATCCGATCTCCTCAAGGTCAAACTTAACATTGTCCTCCCATCTGTCGCGGCCGTCCTGGCGGTCTCGTTAAGAATTATACGCACGTACCTATCGTTACCCATTCGCGCCACATGTCCGGCCCGTCTTAATCTTTGCGAACTGATAACTCTCACATACACGAAAGGATAGGTGACAACGAACAGAAGGGAATTAAGGATACCCCAGCCGCCAGCAGCGCAGACACAAAACTGTGAGTACACCCATTTTTTATACTTAATAATTTTATTATGCAAATATACTCCAACAATGCTCTTGGGAAGTAGATGTGGTTTTAAATAAAAAGACTCACTTCGGAAAGCGTTTGTCTCACTTTAATTGTGTAAGACTTGCAATGAGAGTATTGATTTTTTTTTACACTAACGCGCACACAAAAGGGGATTTTGAAGTACCCTTAAATGTTAGAGCGCAGTGCGAGCGGATGGAGAGCAGGTGGATAAGGAAAGCTGTCGATTTATATTGGTTTTGAATGTCTGGACATCACAACGACCAGGAAACATATGATCAGACAGAACATTCCACATTCGTGTGGTTCGGCTAAAGAATGACTCTCTCTGTTTATTTGCGCGCCTGAAGTCCATTTTCAACGTGAACTGATGCGCATTCACAGATTGACGGGTATCGCGGGAAAATGTCTGAAGGGGCGGAACACATTCAGCTAGTTCAGTTGGGCAAAGACCGTGGTAATACTTATAGAAAAGAGATAGGCATGATACGCTGCGCCTGTGTTCTAACGACGGAGTTGATCGACTTACGGCTGAGTCCCCAATAAGTTTCCCTGCTCGCTTTGCATTTTGTCAAGCACGTGTAGTGCAGTTTTAGATGCGCTTGACCAAATATGGGAGTTGAACTCCATTTTTGGACGAATATACGCCTTGTAAATAGTGGCCAGGTTGGATGGAGTGAATTATCTTTTGCATCTCTTAAGGAACCCCATACATTTGGTTGCACTTTTCGCAGCTTCAAGTATGTGGTCATTCCAGTTAAGAGTCGAATTAATTCGAGTGCCGACGATTGATAATTCCTTGGCTTCGTCGATGCAAGTGCCGTTCAAAGACAGATTCTAACACTGGGGCTCGCCTTCGACGACAAGAGGGAGCACTGACACTTTGGGCATTGAATTCTACTCGGTTAGATAATCCCCACTGATATATCTTGTTGAGGTCGGAATTCAATGTATCAAGCATAAGTTGCTGGTTGGTAGTGGCGTTCGAAGATTTTGGACGGGAGTGTTCATATGAGTATGAGAAACTCAACGTGCTATCATCAGCAAACGAGTGAATTGGGTTGTGAGTAATTGACAAGAGATCATTTTTAAAGATCAGGAACAGAGTGGGCGAGAGTACAGAACCCAGGAGAACAGTTGATTCCAGATATTTCGAAAGTTGACGGTTGATAAGTGATTCCATTACCTTCGAGAGAATAAAAGTTAGTACTATGGGTCGATAAGAAGAAAGGGATGATTTGTCACCCTTTTTGGGAATTGGCTGAATGTTCGTTGACTCCTATCTATTTGGGAAACGGCCAGTAGAATAAGACATATAGAAGAGTTTCCGCAGTGGTTTAGCGAGTGAAGAGGAACATCTCTTCAAGAGGATTGGGGGAATGCCATCCGGACTAGCGGATTTGTGTGCGTTTAGCTCTTTGAGTGCGTGGGCAACAGTACGCGTTCGGAAGCGAATCTGGCTCGTGGTGTGCTGCTTATGCTCAAGTTGAGGTGGAACTGAGTTGGCTGCAAAATGTGCAGCAACTAGATTGGCCTTCTCTATTGCAGTGGAGACTGGGTTGTCATAGACTATATATAGACTATGGAATAGATGAGGAGACTGAGTTTTGAATGTTTTTCACGAATGCCCAGAAGTTTCTACTACCTGTGGGAGAGTGTAGTACTTTTTGTCTCACTTTCTGGTCATGCAAGAACTTTGCGCGTTGAATATACGCATTGCAGTCATTTCTAGCTCTCTTAAATCTTTTCCGGCTTTCCTCGGTATTGTTTGATTTATACAACGGGAAGCTCAACTCTTTAGCTTAAACAGTTTTTTTTGCACCCAGAATCGAACCACATATTTCTCTTGGGTTTGATACTCTTTACTCTGTGTGGAATAAAGGTCCGCATGCCAAGTAGAATCGTGTCTGTCAATGTGTCCGCTATAGAGTCATCATCGTTATGGAGGAAAAATAACGACCAATTTAACCTCCGAAAAAAGTCGTTCAGACCTTCCCAGTTGGCTTTCCCGTAGAACCATACTGTTCTTTTGGGAGCTTTCTCATTAATGTTACTGTTCGTTAGAGGAAATTTAGCTGACACGACACAGTGGTCTGAAGTGAAGGGCGAGGAAACTTCAATTGCGTATTTGTTTGGGTGGGAGGTGAGAAACAGGTTCAGTGTGTTGGGGAAAAAACCGTGTATATCTGGTACCCGTGTTGGCTCGTTGACAAGTTGAGTTAAGCTATTTGAACCAGCAAAAAGCTGGACATATTGCCATTCAGGTGTTGTTGTTCCGGAGTGACGAAGCCGCTGAGAGTTATGCACGTTAAAATCACCCGCAATAACGATTTCAGTGTGCGGATATACGGTCAAGATCCTATAGATAGAATCAGACAGACCATCAAATTCGTTAAAAGATGCGTTTCTATCCATATCCAAGTTTGGGTTTCTGTAAAGAAAGCAGTAATGTATGATATGCTTACGAACGCGAAGTTTTAGCCAAGAGAAATTAAATTCTGGGTTGGAACAGAGCCCATATTGTGGCAGGAGCTGATAAGCAATATCACATCCTATGTATGTAGCTAGACCCCGTGTAGAAAGAACAGTGACACTAAGTTATATCCATCATCATCGGCATTACAACTTTTTAGTAAGTCCTAAGGCCTGTTAAATTTTCCATAATGATTTGTTTTTTCCGGGCAAGGTCATTAGCCTTCCGCCAGGGTTATATCCAGGTAGATTAAAATCGCAAACATCTGTGTTAGTAATTACCTGGGTTTCGCTAAGTGCAAGGATAGTTGGGTTCTGGTTAGAAACGTGGGCAGACACAGAAGATAAATTGCATCTCAAGCCGCGAATGTTACACAAATCAACGCGAAATTCGCACTCCATTGAAATGGCCCTACACAGAAAACCAGTACCGCCTCGGGAAAGGATGCAACTCGGGACCAGCGATAGATAAGCGAAAGCAACCACTACAGGTGTTATGCCCTTGTAGTAGGTGCCCCACTAGATCCGTGCCGAAATCCATGTCAGATCCCTTCCATGATGAACATTATGCCACTCAGACACAAAAAACTATCCAAAGATTATTAATCAATCGAGAGTATCGATGTCTGGGGAACGCAGACAGAGGTGCGAAAAAAAGGAAAACAGACACAAGGGATGGAAAGGGTAGAGGGTTTTCCCGCACTGCACATCACTCGCGTGTATATTCTCGCTTTTTTCACAGCACTAAGACGCGTGTGCGAAGATCCCTTTGTTTGCATAGGATCGCACAGAAAACTTTGCACTGCACTCGGAGACGGGGTGTGAAGATCCGTTTGTTTGTTTAGGATCTCACAGTAAGACTTCTCGCGCGAACCGATAGTGCAATTGGGTATCTTATGTGTATTTAAGATTCCCGAAACGGATTGCACAATTGATCCGATGGTACGGATCACGAGGGAGAAGCCCACGTGCTGTCTCTTTGGCGGTTTTAAATCGATTCTGATGATTAATAGACACTACATAGGTGCGAAACAATAGGGGTGAAAGGTTTTCAAACAGTGCACTTTCATCGGGTGGAATTTTTCATCAAGGTGCACAAGAACATGACTCGGTCCCAATGAATGTTCGTTTATTTTGGATTCCATATCAATCGCACGGATCAATAAGTGCGACTGGATAAATTGTGGTTGTGTAAGATACTCACGCTGGATTGAACTATCGAAATGCGAGGCAGGGACACACATTTGTATCGTTGGTAATTGAACTGATACTTAGTTTGTGTAGAGTACTACTAATGATGCAGATAACAGAAAGAGCCTGTTTGTCGCAAGTATAAGGTTTGAGCATATAGGTAGCCATAAAGGCCACCACGGATATAATGTTCTCTATTCGAATAGCCTAGCACGCTTAAAATATGATACAGGGCGTTACCAATGCCATTTTCATCTCGAACTAAACAACATATCCGACTTTTTTGTCTTAGGTAAGAAATGAAAAAAACTTTCTCACTCTATATATTTCAGCTCCATGTTGAAGTCACATATGAAAGCATAGTAAGAGTAGAACTATACAAAGGTTTACAGAAATTCTTATCATAATCGAACAAACAAGTCAAGTGAAAATATTCCCAGGGTTTGAAAATTGTTAATGAACCAGGAGGAAAGAATAATCGACTTCTTCATCCTCTCATTGGAGAAAGTGACTCGAGTTTCTGGTACGATAATGGGAGCGACAATCCTTCATAATTCCAATTAAATACTAGCTTACCAATATTAGTTTACAAAGGAAATATGTTACGGGTTGTACAAAAAGTTTTTACTTAAGTTGAGAAAATATTAATGAAGGCAAAACTAAATGATTTTGAGGATGGGTCTCACAATCATGGCAAAGGAACGCGGATTTAAAGTTACGTACATCTTAACCTACATTAGATAAATGATAACATTACAGAACCGGAGATCTACACGGTTGTTAAAAGACAATGAAATATCAAAATGCAGCATTACGGAAACTCTAATTGGTACACACTTATCCCACTAGGGTCCGTTGAATCAGGATTTTAAATCGGGAAACCTATCTGTAGCGCTCAACTGGTATTATATATGACGGTGGTTCCACCATATTTGTGTTCGAAGCTTGGCCCTGTAACCTCATAGGCTTGTTTGAAACCAGTCTTGAGGAGAATTGTTGGTTTCCTATATGAAATGATGATTCTGGATGTGCTACAGCACCTATGAGTGCTAACAGGACCTATCGTGGAAAATTAAATTTTCTGTAGGGTGTAGTGGGTATCTAGATCGTACAAATGAATAGGAATCAGACGGAGAGATCATTTGTCGAATTGACTGAGGCCCCGTCTCCGCTTAGAGAGATGGCGTTGGTTAACAGCATTGGGGTACCGAATTGGCTATTAACTAGATATGCACACTGCAACTCAAGATACGATCCCGGTCATAAAACCCCTCAACGGCTAAAATTGTAATTCTTATACTTTGTTAAATCTTTCTTAAGCTTCATAAATAAATAGGAACATCAACTTATACGAATTATGCGATTAATATGTTTTACTTACGTTGGCAAGCTCTGATTTAACCTTGGATAGCTCCTGTATATCAGCTGAGTGCAAAACCATCTCATTGGCGTACTTCTGTTCCACGGTGTTAAGAGTCTCTGAAAGGGTGTTGCACTCCGATCGAATATTGCGCAGATCGCGATTGCAATCGTTCAATTTTTGCAGAGCTTCCTTCAGCTCCTGTTGGGTCTTTTGCAATTGAGCCGGAGTATTTGTACCGGCAGTTTGTGCCTCGCTGACAGCCGCCAGTTGCAATTCGGTTTCTAGTTGTTCAATTTGAGACTTGAGAAGGGTCTCGGCCTGCTTCATGGCTTTCATTTCCGCTTCGACCTTTGCAACGTAGTTTTTATGCATGTCGTGCATATTTTTAAGCTCACTTTCAGCGCTCTGGGAAATTTTGAAGTATTGTTCTGCGTGCTCCTTCGATTTAGCCAGATCGTCGGTGAGGGAATTAATCTCAAGTTTAGCTTCTTCGTTCTTCAGTTCAAGTTCTCGGATTTTCTTGTTTGCCATTGATATTGGGTTGTCGCATTTAGTTGGAGTGAGACTCTCTTGAAGTTTCTTGCTTAGGTCTTCAATTTGCCGTGACTTGGTATTTAATTCCTCTCGAAGGGATAACATTTCGGTCCGCAGACTATCGGCAATACGTTTTTCTTCTTTCATGCGTTCGTTAGCTTTATCAGTTTGTCGTTTCAAATCAGTAGTTAATTCACGGAAACGATCTTGTTCTTCTTGGTAGCGGCGACGTTGGGCACACAGTTCTCTGGTTGTTTCGTCTAGTCTTGTTTCGAGGCGAGCCTTGCCTTCCATTTCGGATCTTTCGAAGCTTGCTTTAATCATCTCCAAGTTGTTAAGGAGGAGGTTTTGATTTTGCCTCTCCCGATGGTATCCCTCCTTTTCGGATTGCATTCTGGATATTGCGTCCTTTAGTAGTCGCGTTTCTTGGCGTGTATGATTTAGTTCAGCCTCGGCTGCTGATAGGTTCTTTTGGGCTTTCAAGATCTCGTCCTTTAGGAATAATGTTGCTTGTTCGTGTTTGATGATGGTGTTTTCGTAGTTCTTATTGCGTTCCTCTAGGGTCGTGATCTGCTGCTTGTAAGTGACGATGTTCTTCTTTTGGATCTTTAGTTGTTCCTTGTTATATTCCACCGTGGACATGAGTTTGCAATTGGTTGACGTTAATTCGCGGACTTCCGTGCGCATCGAGTCGAATTGCTCATTCATTATTTTCTCGTTGTTCTTCTTTTCTTTTGTGTAATATTCGTACTGTTCTTTGAAGGATTTCAAATGGTCCCTGGCTTCAGCAAGTTGCTTTTCCAAATCTGCAATTTGCTTCTCTTTTTCAGACAGCTCGGCGGCTATGTTGGGCGTGGGCACCGGTGATTGTTTATCTACTTCCAAGTTGTCGTCACTCATGTCGTCAGTTTTGATCGTGGGAAGGCTTCCTGTGCTCTTAGTGCAGGCCTCGAAATACAGCCGTTTGTAACGTTCGCATTTTGCCATGTAAGTGTTCAACATTTTGGTTTGGTTTTGCATGGAGTCTTGCATTGTTCGGATCTTCTTTGCGTAGTTTTCGATTTTCTCTTGGTAGGAGTCTTCATTCATACGTTGTTTAATGGATTCCATTTCTTCCAATTTATCGCTGAGATCCCGAACTAATAAGAGGAGTTTTTGGTTGTTCTCTTGCAGCTCAGAAATGCTAGAGAAGGTTACCAGCTTTTTGGAGATAACTTCATCGGTTGAAAGGCTGTTACCCTGGCTTTCATTGTTTTCTCCAGTGTAACCACAACGGATCTGGGATAAAAGACTTGTTAAATATGACACAAAGATTTGATTGGGTTGATAAAACTTACCTGTTCAATTTCTTTCAGTAGATAGCAAACTTGACGGCTCAAGTCGCTTCGATTTTGTTTAAGCTTCTTGTTTTCTCGAACAAGGTGGTTTATCTTAATTTGGGCTTCTTCAAATTCATTACGATTCTCGTTCTTCTTTAGAATCATTTCGTCCAGTTGTTGTGCTAAAATGTTGTTGGTTTCCACTAGCTTCTCATATTCGAGTTCTTGTTTTTTCATGATTGGAGCCCGCTCTTCCAGCTCGTGAAGGATACTCTTCATTTGCAGATTCAATCGACTGTTCTCACGTTTTTGGTGCTCGCATTCTTCAGTGGTCTTAACGTAGAGGGAGTACAGCTCGGTTAGAGACATATCTGACTTTATAAGACGACTAGCAACCGCCGCTGAGGGTGCTAACTTTCCTATTGCGTTCTCTAAGTTTTCGTTCTTCAATTCTTTCAACAAATCATTGGCGTGTGCTATCTCGGCTCTCAGTGACTCGATCAGTTTGTTTTTCTCTTCTAGCTCTTCTTCATGTTTCATGGTTACTGATTTCATTTTGGTCTCTAACTCCCCGTACTGGTCGCTAGCTTCGGTTACCATGCGTTTCAAATCAGTGATGGCGGTGCTCATCTCGGTGCTTTCCATGGCTTGCTCATCAGCACTTGTCTTATATAATTCGGCCAACTTAGTCCTAGCTTGTAGTTCCTTCTCATAGAATTCCATCAATTTGTTGGCTTTTTCACTTTGAGCAAGGACCTTGGCGGACAATTCTTGTGCGTTATTGGTTAGGACGTCGATAGTGGATTTATATTGTCCACATTGGGTTTGGGCGATTTTCAATTCCTCAACTTTTTCATTAAGTTTCGTCTCTAAGTTCATGGTTCGGACAATATTTTCCCTGCGAATGTTTTGCAGTTCGGAAATGTTACGATTTAGATCCGTTGTCAGTGCTTGGATTTGATTTGCCATTATGACACGTTCCTGTTCCATTCGTTTTTCCTTGAAGTCTAGAGCGGCTTCCTTGCTTTCAATTTCATCCAGACGAGTTAAGGCTTGACATTTACTATTGATGGCCGATTTCAATTGTTCTTGATAAGATTTCACCTCGCCTTGGAGGCGCTCTATTTCTATATTTTGACGTTCGATTGTTTTTAAGAGACTGTCACGCTCGTCAATAATACTGTTCTTTTCCGAACGAGTGGCGGATAGATCCATTTCATATTTGTTGGTCAATTCCACTAGGTGCGTCCTCTCTGCGGTGAATGCGTCCAATTGTATGCGCAGTTCATTGACATTTTTTTCCGAACTTTCAAGCTTAACTTCATAGTCCTGAAGCTTGGATGTAAGATCTTCAACCTTTTTCTCATAGGTGGATCGGACTTCGTCTGTAAAGATAAAGGGGACTAGTTGAAGAATGTGGTAATGATAGTGAAACAATAAAACAACACTTGTTAATCCAAATTGGTATGGTGGTCAGTATCCCCCCCCCCCCCCCCCGCACGCGGGAGACCGGGGTCCGATTCCCCATCGGGAAAACTCTGGCGCAAGAGTAATGACCTTGCCCAGAAAAACAAATTATCATGTAAAATTTAACAAGCCTCAGGACTTGCTAAATAAGGCCAAGACAAGTTCCCGGTTGTGGTGCCGATGATGTTGATGTTGAATTCAAATTCTGCCTCATTTATACTTTTTGTTTTTAGTAAAGTAGTATATCACATCTTTTGTGAGCTATAAAATGTCTTGAAGCAATGGCATGAATAAAAGTTATCGAGCATTGGTACATAGTCATAACGTACGAGGGCAGTCGCAGAATTAATCGGCCTGACCCATAGATGGCGGTATTTATTAAAATATACGACTGTGGTAGATAGTACCAACTTTAGAAAGATTAAGTTTTAACTTTAAAGACGCTACATTGTTTGTTACTTGTTTGACAGTCATCAATAGTGAACGCTGTTAGTGAATTTGTAAACATGGACAAAATTGGTCATCGGTATGTGATTCAATACTCTCATTTGAAATGACTTAGATTCTACTTTGGGCGTGTCTGCACCTTATTAGATTCTACATTGGAGGTGTCTGCACCTTTGTTTTCAACGGTGAAGTATTGGGTGGCAGAGTTTAAACGAGGCCGTACGAGTTGCGAAGACGAAAAACGCAGTGGTCGACCAAATGAATTCATTGTACAGAAGACAGAAATGGTAAAAAAAAACATCCACAAAATGGTATTGGATGACCGTCGAACAAAAGTGCGCGAGTTAGTAGAAATGGTAGACATTTCAAAAAGTGCTGTACATCGCATATTGATTGAACGTTTCGACATGAGAAGGGTGTGTGCAGGGTGGGTGTCGGGATTGCTCACAATCGAACAAAAACAGCGTCATGAGGATGTTTCAATCGAGTGTTTGGCCATGTTTCGCCACAACAAAACTGAGTTTTTGCGTCGATTCATAACAATGGATGAAACATGGGTCTGTGGGGGTTCTCTAACCTTACGCAAGAACCACCCATAATTCCACCCCAACTCCCTTTGCAAACCTGTGGCGCTTCTAACAGATACAAACACAATACACAAGCAAATAGTGAAGAACGCCGAACGAAAATCGAATAAGAAACTGCATTAGAGTCGTATACCATAGCGATAACATAACAATTCACATCAGTTGAATATATTTGAGTTTAAGAATCGAATTCTAAACACGGCCAGTAGCCTGATGTGTTACGCATTGGTTCAATTTTTAATGATTCTAACTGTCAGCGTCAGTTCGAATCACACGTTCTTCACTATCATCCCAAACGCTATAAACCTGCAAACATTTCCTTCAGCAAGGACATTTAATGCAGCTAGTGCATTATCTAAAATTCCCTGCAAATAATTCTTACCATTCATGCATCCAATGCACTTTCAAAATTCCCTGAAAAGAATTCTTTACAGGTACATGCATCATTAAAGGAGAAAACCTTTCGGCGCCCCTGTTTGCAAAGCGATTCTGCTGTACACGTGCACAGCACATTTTCCTGGCAATTCTATGGCCTCGGCAGCCTTTTGTCCAAGCGACAAAAGCATTACACACATCTAGCATCTAGTCGCCATAAATCGAATTCTTTAGCATATAAACAATGCATACACAAATTCGAACCTTTCCGCACAGCAAGATACGGTACACAATCTCCATTGTGTACCTAAATTGCTCCTAGCATCAGTTTCGTAATTGCGATGTAGACTATTTGTATAGCTGCATCCATGACCACACGATGTCCTTTGTTCTATCCTCCTTTTCAGTTTCGTTTCCTTCGTGCATGAGTAAACAATGGACCATTAGCACACTAGCTGAGATCGACCCGGAGAGATCCTCTCCAACTCTCCACCACAAAGAGACACTTCACGTTTCTCTCGTGATAGGAAAACGCCCCCAGCTGAAAGAGGACTCACCAGAGTCTCTCGAAGTTAATCGATGAGTCGCTTTTCAACCACCAAACGAGCCGGTCGAGTCGTCTTCCATCCCCGGTAGCGTGCGCACGCAAATGCGCACACCCCAGAGTCGTGTGTTTCAACCCCTTAGCGAGTCGATGCGATTATTCCTTATATTAAAACAATTCAATGTGTCCTAGTGTCGTGCAATCATTCAGTATCCCGAAACAATTCAATGTGAGAAACCCCTGTAAAACAATATTCCTTATTTTGAAATAATACCAAACAAAAAATCACTGTAAAACCTGTGGGGAAGAAGTATTGGTGTGCAGGCGTGCTGCACCGGGTTTCCTTCTTCCGCCATCGTCACTATAAATTCCGTCAAATTCCACTGCAAAAAAACGACCACCATAGGAAGAGAATAAAGGAAAAACAACCGGGAAACTGCAGCACGGAAAATTAAATGAAATCGGTGATCATCACCTTTTTATTACTTAATTGTTTTTTTTTTTTTTACATTTTACACTATTGTATTTAGAGCGGGGTCACAAAAGAAATTACTTTTAATATCATGTATTTGCTATTTACTGCATCTGACTCTATTTACACCGAAATCACAACTCCGGTAAATACGCACGCGTCTCCGCAGCGCTACGGAGAGCGGGAGGTTTACCGACCGCCCGGATCGGCGGTTGAAATACGACTCGATCGAGGGTTGGAATCTGGCTCTCGATTCGGTGGTGGTGGATATCCTCTTCGCTAAGGATATGTTTTTACTTACCACAAGAGAGACGTACAGTCTCTCTCTGTGAAACAGAAAACCAGATCTCGTAATAAAGATCATGGTAGTACACATGTATGTGTGTACATTGGTTCATTCATGGGACAAAGCCATGAGAACGAAACTGACACAAAGAAAACACATAATGTGCACCCATGAGATGTGAGTTCGGCCAAGCAAACAAGCCGAATCTCATTGGATGCTAATTGGGTTTGTGTTTGCTTATGTGAGGTCAATGGTAAATGGATCCAGGAATATGTAGGACAAAGGGAATTTATGATCTGAGAGTTCAACTAAGTAAACAAGTTGCAACTCATTAGATGGTAGATGCATTTGGAATACTTGAATGGTTTAACTTGTTTGCCGTGTCGCCAAAATACCTGCTGAAGGATAGCGTTCTTTTGTTTGTACATGGTATATGCTAGGGAATTAGTTTCAGCGTCTATTGCGCTAATTATATGCAGCTGCGTTGGACTGTTTATCGTTGGGTAAAAGGCTCGCCAGCCAATGTGTATGTAGGTAAATTTATTGTACATATGTTGAGGCTGGGAATAGCCAACTCAAGGTTAAGATTCCCTGATTATGCGTCAGCATCACCTAGTTGAAGAACTAAAGAATATTGAACTTGTTTAAAGACGAGTTCAGCCCTGGACCCGATGGACTTCCTGATGTGCTTTTAAAAAACATGGTTCTCTTCTCTTTCTCTCCCGCTATCAAAGATATTCAATCTATCCCTTACACAAAGTGTCTTCCCAAATATTTGGAATTCTTCTTTTGTCACCCCCATACATAAGAAGGGGGCAAAAAAGGATATTCGTAATTGCCGTCCCATCGCCAAACTGTTCGAAGGCATTCTTTGCAACGCGTTATGTTTCCGCTGCAAATCCATCATCATCTCATCCAACCAGCACGGTTTCTTTACGGGCAGGCCGAACACCACCAATTTAGTTGAATTCTCATCCCACACTCTCCGTGCCTTAGAGAATGGCAGCGAAGTCTATGTAATAGTTCCAAATCCCCCTTTGAGCGCGCGTTAGTGTTACACGCAACGCCTACCCTCCCCTAATATCCACCCTTTTTGGAGGCTATCCTCCACCATTACCAGGATTCATCTTCATGTGAAGCCCCATATGTTAATTAATACAAAATGCATATACGGGCGAATCATGGAATCTAGACACCACATCTGGGAAAAATCCATGACGGCACAAAGAAAATAATGTGCTACTCAAAACAAAGAACAATTCTATGGTAACGAAGCAATAAGGTATACAAAATATCTTTGCCATTGTTGACCGTAAATGAACACTTGCATAAATACAAGGTTCTAAGAATTGTATACACACATCCACACAATCAGATCTCGCAGATCATAAACATTTTAAATGTTTATGATTATCAGGAAATGTATCAAATCAAAACCAAAAAACCACACATTTGTAAGAATAAATTGATTGTGTTCGCTGTGGCGATCATTCGGTGTACCCAATTTAAAAGGTTTAAAAACAGCTTTCATTAGGTAAATAAAGTGACTTTAAATTAAGAACAGACACGTGTGTTTTATTTAACTCTGTGTGTGTAGAGTGATCTATACAAAGAATTTTATAACATTAGTGAAAAAAAAAAAAAAAAAAAAAAAAACAATCGATTTCAACAAGGCCTTCGACAAGATCTCCCACAATCTCATCTTCTTTAAGCTATCCTGCCCTGGTTTCGAACCGCTACTGATTAAGTGGATTTCTTCCTATCTTAACGATTGAATCTATCGTGCCAGATTTAGATCCACCCTCTCCAATCCTTTTCACCCCCCGCCATGGGTTCTTATGCGGCAGTCATCTTGGACCCCTCCCTTTTCATTCTTACTATTGACGATATGGACTCCAATATCAAGCACTCCTCCATCTCTTTATACGCGGACGACACTAAGCTCTTCAAGACGATCAGCTCTTCTGTCGACTCCTCACTTCTCCAAATTGATCTCTAAAACTTTTCAACTTGGTGTCAAAATAACTGCCTCTAAGTAAATATTGCCAAATGTCACTCAATCACCTTCTCCTGTAAACGCTCGCCCTCCCCGCTACGTTCCTATATATTACTCAACCAACAGATAACACCTGTACAAACGATTCGTGACCTTGGCATCTTATGTGATAGGGAGCTTGACGTCATCCTACATATTGATGACCTTATTCTCAAGGCCAACTCTGTCCTTGGTTTTGTGAAACGCTGGTCGAAAGAATACTTTAATTCTTATTGTTACACCTCGCTTTACACCCCCTCTCAAACAATTAAGATTCCATTTATATCAAAGTATTCTGCATATAATGCAATACTCGCTTTTCCAGCAATTGAAATTCGCATTTTGCATACAATGCAAACAAGAGAAAATTCCCATTCATTCGGAAGCAAAGCCTTCCCCACGGGCAATTAATTCATATCGCATACGTTGCGATAATGACCCATCCATGCCAAAGCCATTCACTTGACCCACTTTCCAAGGCCACTGCAGTCGGTCTCAGTTTACAAGTGTGATACACGATATACGAGCACAAGCGGCATTGTCAAAGGCCACCGCCTACGAAGTAGTTGAACGTTAGTGAAATGCTGAGCTCGGCGAAAGTAGCGAACACAGCAGTGAGTCGCAATAAATCGTATGATACGATTGGCACATGCGGGCAATGTCCTATAATTGGTTCTCCGCATTGAAAGCAATTAAGTAATTGCGCAATTCATTGCCGTACAGGTTTAACAGGGCAAATTGAACAATTAATGAATATTGCGAATGGCTTAGGACAGGTGAATAGCCTCCGAATAGGTTAGACGCGCTGGTTGAAGAAAATGCTCCGTCTGCATTAACTCGCCAATTAAAATGGTATTTCAAGGGTAGTGCAAGTGGGTTTTCTTCGCAGTGTAAAGTAATAAACAAGAAGGCTGTAGCCATCAAAACTGTACACCGGGTGTTCTTGTTAGTTAGTAGTGAAAGACAAATTAAAGGGATCGACATTCCCGATTGTTTAGTAAATAATGTTTCAAAAAATCAAGTGAAGTAAAGTGTTTTCTTTCAATCTCGAACCCCATCTCAGAGAAGCCTGCCACCGAGGAGAAGCCGTGCCTCAGAACAGAACGAAGCCTGGTAAAATTAAGCCACACTGGGCGAGTAACATTCCCACAACTAAAGTAACGGTAAGCCGCAGGAACCTGCCAACATCCTAAACATTAAATAGCAACAAATATAACGATAAATAAATGTCCAATCAAATCAAATCGCGATAAATAAATATTAAGTATTGTACAAAGAAAATACTACATTTTGGCGCCCAACGTGGGGCCTAATAACAGATAAATAATATAAACAAACACACTCTTAGATAATTAAATAATAAATGTTAATATCTGGGGTTACGCTCAAGTATTACATTGTAATAATAAATAAAATATTAATAAATAATACAATATCTTGGCCATTTAGCTGCCCGATAACTAAATATTAAATGTTAACATTAGGGGTTACACTTTAATGTTACATTTTGGCGCCCGAGCAGGGACATATGGAAGCCCAAGTTAAATAACTTGTAAGCGCTTTTAAAAATCCTAAGTTCCCTATAATAACAATAAACTGAACGTACTGGGCAAGACACCTTTACCCTGCGTCCGGAGCTGAGTCTGGCTTCGGAGGTACGTAACGTAACTCAACTATGAAAATAAAAAAATCAGCACACATAAACGGGCAGTTCGCAAAACTGGTGACGGAGGACCAGCCTGCGAAACACCAGATGACCAGAGGGCCCTACTCCCGCGACGCGGACGACAATTACATGCCAACCAATTACTGGCACACACATGCAAGACAGCTTTGGAGATGCAGCACAAAGACCACAACTCAAAATCAACACAAATAATATCAAATAAAAGACCAGGTCAGAAAATTTCAACAAGCAAAACTCCGTCACAACCGATCACGCAAAGTCAGGAAACACCAACACAAGAAGTAAACCAGACACTCACAGGAACAGTCAAGTGAAAATAATGAAAACACTGTACACGGATAAAAATTAAAAGACATTGACTAATCATCTATATTGGTTTTATTAAGGTTATTGTTCGTGTTCAGCGGTATTTTGAACTTATTAATAATGTCAATTGACCGAACACGTAATTACGCGACTTTACTGCACCGTACAAAATGTATTGGGAAACGTCTTGTTTATAAAAGGCACAACACTATGACTACGACTCCGGGAAAACCCACCGTACCGCGCCGCTACGGTGGATGGCGAGCGACCCCATCGCTCGGAAGATTGAATTGCGACTCCAGGGTGTGCACTCCGAGCACACCCTACACGGGATAATGAACGGCTCGACCGCTCCGTCCAGTGGTTGGGATAAGACTCAGTGAGGATAGAACTCTGACTTGAATTCTATCTTCAATTAAGGGTGAGATATGGAGGGGAAGGAGAAAATGTTCTCTTAAGGGTGTGGCCACTACGAAAAAGCGATCTTTTTGGTGCAGTGGTATATGTGCGCGATCGAACAGATTCAATGTCGTTGCACGTGTTCGAAAGCAGTGGAACGACGAGAAAGGCAGTCGGCGAGAACAAAAGAAAAGGCGACCAAATGGTTCGCTCTTTAATGAGGGTCATGTTTATGCAACGTCGCTATGACGGACGTTGGAAAAAAGGTGTTAATGGGATACGATACTTTATACCATGAAAATTGTATATCGTATCTTGGGTTAATTGCCGATACGTATCCCTTGCTTGCATTTAGGTATGCCAAGCAATTAGTGGTGGCAACGAAAGAAATGCATCATTGTTTGTCTATTGAATCGCTAGTGTTGCAGCTGTAAAAACAAGCTGACGACATAGTATTTTAACTCAGACAAAGGGTATCGAATGTTTGCTATTTATGGTGCATATGCACATTAAGGATCAATTTTAGGCATTTCAGATAATGCTTGAAAGCATTACATGTCCTTGGAAAAGGAAATGTTTTCTGGGGCAAATGCAAATGCATTGGCGGGAAACAATGGGAGCTATGGAATTCCTAAAAAGGTCAAGAAGAATTCTTACAGAAAATTGTATGCAAAGGGATGCAATGAAAAGGTAAGTTTTCTTTATAGGGATTTTAGGGTTATAATAATTGGGTCTGTTTGATGCGTGAAGCATTTAAGATGCTAATGCGAATTGCATTAGCGAAAGCTGGTGCAGACCCGGGTTGTGGTTATGGGGTTTTTTTCAGGAAGGCGAGCCGTGGGATCTGGCGGAACCGCCACAGAACCAAAGGAAGAAACGCTCTGTCTGAATCAGAAATCAGGCGATGGAGCCTTCCCATTGAACGGTCCACTGCAAACAGATACAACCGCACACACAAAAATCTCCAGATCGTTCTATATAGCCTTTTTCCGGAGAATTTTTCAGTGACGGGATAAAAAAAAAAAAAAACTTTTTACATGTTGGAATATATGTAATGGCCTCAACGGTGACTATGTTGGAAAATAAATACATGATTCTGAAGTTAAAGAGTTGTACTTTAATATACTTCCTGTCTGACATTGCTATTTTGTTTTTCTTCGGGCTCCGCAAGCATGTGTGCATTACTTTTCGCCTTACCCTTGTATTATGAGGAACTTGAATAAGGTCTTGTTGTTTTTAATAAGCAATTAAGGCTACCCGTGTCAGACGCTAGCTGAACATCTGCAAAAGCATTAGTATGGTAGTTGATCGATACAACTCTTTCAAAACGTTTGAAAATATCAGGAATGATTGAAAAGCCAAGCACATTGTATTGCAGTATAATTTGAAGTCAGCGACAACCATTACAAGATCTTAATATATATAATGCCAAATTCCGGCCAGGTAAGTTTTTTTAATTTATCATCAAATCGACATTTGTATATGATTCAAATTCTTGGTCAAAAAATTGGGGATTAGGCGACCGAATTATACTGAAATATGTCAAGGTCCGATTATCCAGCTTCCAAGAGATCATCAATAACTACTATTTCAAATAAATGCTTGTTTGGAAAAAGATAGCTGGGGAATACTGTAGATAACAATCAATAGAACAAAACCTAAGCTCACTGGTTTAATAATTGCTACACCTGCATAGAACAAACAGTTTAAGATAACTTTTACATATAAAACTTATTTCTCAAAATATTTACACTCCTTTATTGAAAGTTGTTAATAAACATATAACTAAATCTGAGGATATACATAAAGCAAACATTAAAACAACGCAGAGCTCATTATAAACCAATTATTTCCACATTCACCTTAGCTTCGCACAATGTGCGTAGTTCCTATTTAACGCATGCTTTTCATCATAAAATGCCGGCTACTCCCTCCGTAGAAACAAGAATTGAACATAAATTTTATTTTCTAAAAAAAAACCCAATCCGGCAATTATTGTAATGTAGAATTCGAATAATTACTTCAGTGCACCCTGCACTCAGTTTCTCCAATAATCCCTTTCACCAATGCCCCGGCTTTTCTACAAAAGGTCAAGCCTCACATTATTCTTGTCTTAGGACTCGTCTCATGGGCTGCATCAACTTGCGAACATACTAGAATGGCGGAATTTACTAAAACACCTGCCCCCTATAACTAACTTAATTAATTTGCAAAACCTAATGGCGCTAAGCAATAGAAAATTTTACGAAATCTTTAAGAAATGTAACTGGGATACAATTACCGGCATGCAAAGCAGTTTCTACTTACCGACAACATTTTTTGAAGTTTCACCGACAGCCTTTGTTGTGAGGTACTCATCAATTACTCCCTCAAAGTACTTATTGATTTTAGTTTGGGTATCTTCAGAAATTTTATCTAATTCTTCACTGGTTAAAATCTTTGACAATATTTTCGGACCGAATTGATCCATTTTTTATGATTTTCGGTATTCAAATGGCTGTGTAAAATCAATACAATTCTTCCTTTAACTAGTATATACTATCAGCGTTCTTTCGTTGCAGAAAACTACACTCGTTCGCGGTTTGTCGCGCACAAAGTGATGCCAGTCAATTATAAAATAGCGCATACAATTTTCAAATGAACACGTTCAGCGACGTACGATAATTGAAATGGTTTTATTGCGCTTTAAAAGATCTCTGGTTATAAGCTTACTGAGTTTGATTGTTTCTTAAAAAAAATTATTATAGTACAGTATTTTGAATGAGGGTGTATGCGCAATTTTTATTTATCATTTATGAAAAAAATGATTAAGGCCATAATGTTTTTGGGGGAGAAACGTAGAAAATTCATTGGAACGTATGACAATTTGGTTTACATGAATTGATTAAAATTGTTACAAATTACGAAACAAAATATAATTAGAATTGCCTAAGACAGAAACAGATAAGTTATTATAATAAATTAATATAAGACATGTTTTTTTTTTTGAAATCGATTAGAGGTCATGTATGAGCCTATCCTGCGGCTTGATGGTGAAGTTTGAAGACGTTGATCGAGCTTTTTATAATAAAAAAAAAAAAAAATAATAAAAGTGTTTTCATTGGTAAATGAATATTTCTAAAACTGTGGAATAGATTGGGTGTTACATAGTAACCTCCCCCACCGCCATTGTCCCAACACGAACATATTTAACAATAAAATATGCATGCAAGATAGATCTTTTACATTTATTAAACATTACACACATGCATTTTTTAATTAGGCGTTTGCCTAACTAAATATTAATTTTCTATTTAATTAAAACATTTATTAGCATTTCTCAATTAGGCATTTGCCTAACTAAATATTAATTATCTATTTAATTAAAACATTTATTACCATTTCTCAATTAGGCATTTGCCTAACTAAATATTAATTTTCTATTTAATTAAAACATTTATTAGTATTTCTCAATTAGGCATTTGCCTAACTAAATATTAATTTTCTATTGAATTAAGACATTTATTACCATTTCTCAATTAGGCATTTGCCTAACTAAATATTGATTTTCTATTGAATTAAAACATTTATTAGCATTTCTCAATTAGGCATTTGCCTAACTAAATATTGTTACGATTTTACTTTGCACACGACCGTCAAACTATGTCCAGTTTAAAACTATCCGTTCTTTTATGCGAGTTCGACCACTGGATCGCAAGAGTGCTTCAATGTTCAAGGACAACCTCTTTTGCTCGTCTCCTCTGGCTCTCCTTTTTCATAGTCCTTGCACGTGTTCTGTCCTGGTTCCGTCTCTTCTGACTTTTTTGCCAGTTTCGCGTATTCTCCAGTATTCCCCTAGATGGCTCCAGAATCGGTGTGTTGATGTCGTATTAGTTGGCTTAAGGCTCGGTGCGACGCCATGGGGTCACGCTAACGGTGACAAGTGTGTCGGTTTTGAATTTGTGACAATATTAATTTTCTATTGAATTAAAACATTTATTACCATTTCTCAATTAGGCATTTGCCTAACTAAATATTGATTTTCTATTGAATTAAAACATTTATTAGCATTTCTCAATTAGGCATTTGCCTAACTAAATATTGTTACGATTTTACTTTGCACACGACCGTCAAACTATGTCCAGTTTAAAACTATCCGTTCTTTTATGCGAGTTCGACCACTGGATCGCAAGAGTGCTTCAATGTTCAAGGACAACCTCTTTTGCTCGTCTCCTCTGGCTCTCCTTTTTCATAGTCCTTGCACGTGTTCTGTCCTGGTTCCGTCTCTTCTGACTTTTTTGCCAGTTTCGCGTATTCTCCAGTATTCCCCTAGATGGCTCCAGAATCGGTGTGTTGATGTCGTATTAGTTGGCTTAAGGCTCGGTGCGACGCCATGGGGTCACGCTAACGGTGACAAGTGTGTCGGTTTTGAATTTGTGACAATATTAATTTTCTATTGAATTAAAACATTTATTAGCATTTCTCAATTAGGCATTTGCCTAACTAAATATTAATTTTCTATTGATTTAAAACATTTATTAGCATTTCTCAATTAGGCATTTGCCTAACTAAATATTAATTTTCTATTGATTTAAAACATTTACTAGCATTTACCTAACTAAATATTAATTGAGTGTTTACGTTATGGACAATATTCACAATTTAACTTCAAATTAACTACAAGCAGATGCACAAACCTGCGGGGATGGGAGCGAACAAACAAGGCAAAGTTACTGATTGCTTTCAACCCTGCGAAGGCCAGGACGATCCTTGTCCCTGTTCAATCAAAGTTGACATGCATTCTTCACGTGACACCCCTGGATAGCTACTTTAGCACCCGCTAAGTAGTGAACCAATTCATGCAGCGACACTCTGAGAAAGGTTGGCGCGAGGCTAATAACCTTGCCCGGAAAAACAAATTATTTGTATGTGGTTGGGAGCAATGATATTCCTCTGTAGTTTTCGCAGTCAGATCTGTCGCCTTTTTTGGAAATGGGGACGACTATTGAGGTTTTCCATTCTTTCGGAGTGACCCGCTTATCACACATTGTTTTGATGAGTTGGTGGATCTGTAGCGATTCTAACAGATACACACAATTCACAAGCAAAAATAGTGAAGAACACCGAACGAAAAAAAATCGAATAAGAAAAATACATCAGAACCGTATACCAAGCGATAAAATAAAAATAATTCATACCAGTGGAATATAGTCGAGTTTGGAAATCAAATTCTAAACACGGTCAGTAGCCTGGTGTGTAACGCTTAGGTAAAATTTTTTTCGTGATTCGAGCTGTCATAGTGTCAGTTCGAATCACACGATCTTCTTCACTATTATTTCAAACGCTATAGATCTTTCGAGCCGTTGTCTCTCCATGCTTCATAAGCTCTGCCGGTATGCAGCCGACTCCGGGGGCCTTGTTGTTTTTCAATCGATTTATTGTGTCAACAACTACGTTTAAAGTGGGCTCTGGGATATGAGGCTGGGCTGTATGTACGTCTGGTGCGTTTATTTGTGGTTGATGGGTGCACACATTGGGCAGGTTTTCAAAGTACTGGTTCCATCTTGTCACAATATTGTTCGTTTCTGTGACCAGACAGCCGTTTGGGTTTCGAGTTATTTTGGCTTTCCCTCGGTAGCCATTTCTAATTGAATTTATGCCGGCATACATACGTCTAATGTTGTTTGCTCTGACATTTTCTATGATTTTTTCGATCCGAGTCTCCTGCCATTCGCGTTTTTTTAAAATAAAATATTGACCTAGCTAAACAACATACGGAGCATAGTCTCTAATTGCTTTCGACCCGGTAGAGGCCAGGACGATCCTTGTCCCTGTTCAATCAAAGTTGATATGCAGTCTCCACGTGGCACACCTGGATAGCTACTTTGCACCCGGCAAGTAGTGAAGCAATGCGTGCAGCGACACTCTGAGAAAGGTTGGCACACGGCTAATAACCGTCCCCGGAAAACCAAATTATTATGAACAATTTAACACGCCTCGGATATGGACCGGATACACGACGACGACCACGGAAACGAAAATGGCTCAACGATTTAAGAATTTTCATATGTAACGTCCGCTCACTATACAAAGCTCGAGCTGCACAGCAGCTAGCCGATGCCCTGTCCGAATATAAGGCTGACATAACAGCATTACAAGAAATAAGATGGACGGGGAGTGGTGTTATTCAAAGAAACGAATATGACATTTATTACAGCTGTCACGCAAAACACCATGTGTTCGGGGTAGCCCTTCTAGCCAGCCAAAAACTGAAGTCTGCTATTACCGACTTTAATGCAATAAACGAAAGGCTGTGCACTTTTCGCGTGTGAGGCAAGTTCAAGAGCAGAAGCTTCATGAACGTGCACGGACCTACAGGGGAGTCGCCCACGACGAAAAGGAAGAATTCTATGAGAACATGAAACGAGCCCTCAATGCCTGCCCAAGATAGGAGGTGAAAATCGTTCTTGGTGATTTGAATGCGAAAATAGGTTGGGAGCCGGTTTTCGGGCACTATACAGGTTCCCATAGTTTGCATGAGAACACTAATGACAATGGACTACGAGTCATCGAACTGGCAGTATCAAAAAACTTGATCATTGCAAGTACCAGGTTTCCGCGTAAAGATATCCACAAAGCCACCTGAGTATCACCTGATGGAGCCACTCGAAACCAAATTGACCACATGTTGATAGATCGCCGCCACTCCTCGAGCCTGATGACGGGACGAACGTACCGAGGTGCCAGCGTCGACTCGGATCACTATCTTCCTGGTACAGTTTTGCGAGCGCGGATTGCCTTACGAAGACGTATTGCATCGTGGATCAGGTTCGAATCAACACGGCTGCCTTACACAATGAGAACACCAGCAACACCTTTGGTCATGTGCTAGGACTCACACATAATGATGGCATACCAGCTGAGCTGATCAAACAAGGAGGGAGAGCGTTACATCACGCAATTCATGAGATCATGGTCCACAAATGGGAACAAGAGGCGAACCCGGAAGATTGGCGTCGTGATATAATTTGCCCCATACATAAGAAGGGAGATATCACACTGTGCAGCAACTATAGGGGTACGAGGGTTGCCTCTTATATTTCGGGATTTGGCAACCCTAGCGTTGCAATCCGGCAATTGACAGCTCTGTCGTAAAGTTAGACATTTTTGAGGTTATACGCACTCAGAACGTTTTGACATACGAGCGCTATTTGTGTTGTTTACAGTAACTTAAGCAGCAACTACAAGGGTATAACATTGCTGAGTACCGCCTATAAGATACTCTCCACTATCCTACAAGATCGGATAGCCCCATACGCTAAAGCCATCGTTGGTCAATATCAGTGTGGTTTCATCCCAGGCAAATCAGCGATTGATCAGATATTCACCCTTATGCCGGCAATGGAAAAATGTCAGGAATTTAAGATTCCATTATATCATCTGTTTATAGACTTTAAGGCCGCCTACGACAGCATAGCCAGGGTAGAACTATATAATGCCATGAGAGATTTCGGCATTCCAAACAAATTGATACGACTTTGTAGGTTGACCATGACCAACGTAACTAGTCATGTAAGAATAACGGGATTGCTGTCCAAATCAATAAACATCTTTAATGGACTCCGACAAGGGGACGGTCTGGCTTGCCTCCTCTTCAACCTGGTGTTGGAGAAACCAATCCGTGACTCTGGCGTTACAACCAGAGGGACTATCGTCACCAAGTCCAGCCAGATACTTGCCTACGCAGATGACATCGACATCATCGGTAGATCCGAATCGGATGTACAGGACTCATTCACCCAGATCGAGCAGGCGGCACAAAAACTGGGACTGCACATTAATGAGAGGAATACTAAGTACATGGTGGCGAAGAGAAGACCTGACGTTGGTCAAACTATCAGGGTAGTGGAGCACGAATTTGAAGTAATGCAAACTTTTAACTACCTTGGGTCAATAGTATCAGCCGATAACAATATGGAAGAAGAAATACGCGAACGGCTGATCCAAAGCCTACTATGGGCCATCAAGGCTCTTTAAATCCCGAAATTTATCTAGAACATCCAAGTTACTACTGTACAAGACCATGTTCTTACCACTACCCGTGTATGGATCCGAGACCTGGGTGCTCAATAAAAGGCACTGAAGTGTTAGCCGCCATCGAGAGGAAGGTCTTAAGGAGAATTGTTGGCCTCGTATGTGAGGGAGGACGGTGCCGGAGACGCTACAACAATGAGTTGTACGCAATCTACCTTGAAGCTAATGTTATAAGAAAAATCAAGCTCGGTAGACTCCGGTGGGCGGGACACCTAGCTCGAATGAGCAAAGAGGAGCTTGCCCGGAAAGTCCTTTGTGGCAGGATGTTTGGAAGGAGACAGCGCGGCAGACCTTGTCTGCGAAGGAGGGATGGCGTAGACCAGGACGTCCAGAGCCTGGGAGTGCCAAACTGGATGACATCGAAATCGGGACCGGTGAAGAGATTTGTTAAATAAGACCAAGACCGGATCCCGATTGTAGTGCCGATGATGATGATGATAGATGCACAAACCTGCATCGTTACGATGTTAATCTCGAAGGGACAGTCATGGCAGAGTTCTTTTCAGAGAGGTAACGGGGGAATGTAAAGGGAGAGTCTTTAGTTTTTGAGTCTTAAAGAAGAAGTCTTGAGTGAGAGTCCAAAATAAGAGTCAAAAGGAAGACTTGATAAGTGCCTGTTGAAAACTGTTTGTCGGTTCGGTGCCAGTATATAACGGAAATCTGTTAATTGTTAATTTGAAGTTTGAAAATTCTAATAAATAAAAAATCTACGTGTACAATTTTATTTTTTTACTATAGTTTCGAAATATTTTGCAAGCCTCCATACTGTGACTACATATCTGAAGGTCTCAGGGGAAAAAGATGCAGAAAGACAATGAACGGAGAATTTGCCACATTAAGTTTTTGATACTTGAGAAAAGATACATTGAAACTTGAAATAAAATAAAAATATATTTATTTATAAAGAAAATATATTTATTTTGGGTGTGTTTTTAAATATTTGTTTTCTTTGCTTTACTAATTTTGCATTAGCATAACAGCAAGCAGCACAACAACCATGATGCCAAGATGCCATCAATCAACATCATCGACATCGATTGTAAGGAATTGGTAAGTCTGTTGGATATAAATGACCAACCAACTCAACAATATGTTTCAGCCGCAGTCCACAGCGGCAGGTTGTTTTATAATAATTCAGGGCGACTGTCCGCAGTGCTTGTTTTGTGATGTAAAGAATATTGAGAATATCGGGCGGCAAGTTCGCAGCACCTGCTTGTTGTATGTTCTGCTGTGTGTTTTCACCAGTAAGTTAGTATTTAAGGAGAAGCTTCTGTATAAGAACTTCGTAGTCCCCGGTTGTGCCATATGTTGCACAAAGTTTGCTGAACGTTTAGTTTCGATTGTTAGGTGTTGAATGCTAAATGTCGGAAGTTAAATGTCGAATGCCAAATGTTGGATGTTAAACGTTGAATGTTAAGTATTGGAGGTTAAATGTTGAACGCAAAATATTAGGTTAAATGTTAGAGATGGTGTGGGGGGAGAGAATTCATCTTCGACGGCGGTCGACTTCGGAAACTAGGCAAAGCCACCAACACCGAAAAGAAACTGGGTTTATAGGCCACCAGTATTTATTTGTTATATTCTGGTCAAAACAAAGGCGATGGGGAAGATACTTACGTAACAAACCCCCCCCCCCCCACAAAAATGCGTGTCATTCTTGGCAGAGGAATGTCACGCCGGAGAGCGGAGGGCGGAAGCCGCATAGGCGCCGACGTCGCCACCATCCGGGACGCCCCCCCCCGCAACAAACTAACAGAAAAGGAGCAAACAAAAGAACGCGAGGGATAGAGAATACACTCATACAATCAGGACCAATACTCACCATGATTGTGGTGTTCCGCCCCTGGTCTACTTCACAACTATACATAAAAAAGAAATTTTTTTATTTCGCAAGGGCGAGGTGATCCCCTCCCAACAAACAATCACAATGTCGCTCGGCAGGCGAATTTGCCCCGCTCCAATGCGCTTCTAGCTACCGGACTTGCCTCCGTAGCCGAATGTAGGGGTTGGTGTATCGGGGTTGTCCCGTTTTGGCGGCGAAAACAACCTACCCGTTAGATATGCATAAAAATTCATTAACCAACGCGGCAAATTACTAAAACGCCACGCGGCCAAGTATTGGAAAATACTAGTGATCTCTTCTGGAGCTAGCCGCACTTCGGTTTTTCCATTGCAAAAAAATCACCGTAGGTACAGGCTCAACTATGGCAATTATTTTTAACATGTACCCTATTATAGAAACAATTACCTGTAAGTAATTAAGCTAATTAAGCACCAGGAAAACCCCAAAAAGATACCGCCGGGGTAGAAACGGTCATCGTACCTGAGGAAACACGAAAAGGTCGAACGAGGGGAAAGAGAGAACAACTTAACGAATCTTTTTTCGGCGAGAATTTCTGCCGTCGCGAGATATATTATTGGGTACGATATTAACCTCGAATAGAGGAAGACCCGCAACCTTCGAGAAAGCGGGCGAGTGTGTCGACGCGAGTTTACTTAAGTAACAAAAATCTAATAAAAAAAATATACAAAAAAAAAAGAGTAAAAACGTCCTTATTTCTCTTCGGTGTGGACTATGTTCGGCGGAATATAAGAATAAAAAAAACCGACAAATTGGTGACCCCGACAGTCCGTAATACAATACAACCACACCCAAAGATGAAAAATCTGCGTTTAACTATCGTATGAAATATACCAGCGGTGACTGTTACAGTGAAAGAAATCGACTAGTGGGTTTGCATACGCGAATATTCAAACAATTTTGAATGTAACACTAAATGGGTCCCGCCGAGTCCTACATCAATTAAACCCACACTTAAATTAAACGAAAAACGATAGCGCGACACACTCACGGTGAACTTTTAAAACAATACCGGACAGTGCCCGAATTTATCCCCCAGGGGTTGAGGACGTCCACAATCTAGAGAGGCGGTCGCACGTTCGGAATATAAAATTTCTGCATTTCACCTCGGATGACCCCGAATTTTGGTTCTGTTTCGTAGAAGGAATTACCGACGACCGAACGAAATTCTTGTTGCTCACCAGGGACATCGACCCGATGCTCCTCCCGCACGCGAAGCACTTAATCAAGTCTCCCCCAACGCAACGCTATACCACTTTCAAAGCAACAGCGATTAAGACGTTTCAAGAAACGCCTGTTGCAAAAAGTGACACGCAAGGAATGAGACGCAGCTCACATACGCTCACTAGCTGGTGCACTATCAGCGATTTTCCGGGAATCTCTACCCGAATACATCCAAGCGATCCTTGACCAGCAGACGGATGTGAATTTAGACGAACTCGCTAGAAAAGCCGAAGCTTTGATCGCCACAGATCGTTCGCGCTCAGATCCACAGAACGCAAAAAAGCGTAGCGACACACCGAACACAGAATCAACCGCAGTCACAACCTAACGCGAACCATTCATTCCAAGCGCACCAAAACTCCGGGTCAACATACTCCTGTTACGTGCGGTTTCCGCCACCCCATCAATTAATTGTATTTAATATAAATTGTTTTACGGTAGTTTGATGGTAAGGTGGTGGAAGAATTGCGCGATCCACAAGTGAGTGTTCGAACACGCCCCGATTCGAGTGTGGATCGTGGGCGAGTTCGAATTCGGTTTTCTGAGTGGATGTCGAGTGAGAGAGAGAAACGGCAAGATATTGAATTCCGTTGCTGACTGTTTTTAAAAAAGACAGTTGCATGAAGAGGAGTTGATCAGCGGCAGAAAAGAGGAAAAGAAGTGATCCCGTTTTTAGTAGAAAAAGAATCTAGTTAAAAAATCGAAAAGTGGCTAAGTTTGTCCCTTTGTTGAATTAAGAAATTAAAAAGTAAACAAAAGTCGAAAGGTTGCGTTGTTTGTTTGTTTTGATGAACGAAAGACTAAAAAGGAGGAAATGTTTCCTGGAAGTGCTGCTAAGTTTTGGTCCGGCGGAGTACATATAGATAACGCTGGGAGTCACACTGGGTGTCGGAAGATATCTATTTGATAATTCAACTTCACCAATCACTTACGCAAGTGCGGGAAGATATGCCAATGGATTCTACACAAGGAAGGGATTCATAAAGAGGCTTCCGACTCACAAAGCTGGGAGCGTTGCGGAAATAGTCAGCCCGAATCCAGGTAACCCTTTTATTATACGTTAATTTTGTGTGGCTGTCGGGGAGCCTCTGGCGCAAGACTAATGACCTTGCCCGGAAAAAAACAAATCATTATGGAAAATTTAACAAGCCTCAGGACTTGCTAAATAAGGCCAAGACCGGTTCCCGGTTGTAGTGCCGATGATGATGATGATGATGATGTATATGCTACACTCCAATGTCACACAGTCATACGGTACAACGAAATGACGACTTCGAAAGTATGCTTGTGAGAATCCAACAGTTAGCGACTCAAATAAGTAGACTCGGACTCGAGAATCCACGATGGGCGAATCGAAGTCGACAAGGACGCAGGGATAGGCCACGAGGAAATTCTCGACACTTTATATACTTTAAACTAGAACTGCCGACCGTCAACCAAACGCAAACGGCCGGCGCCACGCAAATACGTCGCTGGGCGATCTACGATAAGAGTTCAAATCTGGACTTTACCATCGACATAGGTGCAGACATTTCCGTAATCCCTCGTTTCTTTGCACCTGCCAACAGGCTACCGGATTCACTGAAATTGTTCGCCGCGAACAACTCCCCAATCGCGACATACGGACGCAGATTACTCACACTCAACTTAGGCCTTCGACGACCCATCCAATGGCACTTCGTAATCGCCAACGTAAGTGAACCCTTAATAGGTTCCGACTTATTAAAACACTACTTCCTGTTGGTCGATTTAGCACGGAACAGGCTGTTGGACCCAAAAACGTCTCTCTCGAAGCCAGTAAACGCAAAGGCGGGAGAAGCATTCATTTTTCATTTTTAAAACATTTTTTTATTTTTGATTTTCTTTTTATCTTCTTAGTTTCTAAATTACATGCTAGACAAAAAATGCTTAAATTCTAGGTTAATAATCTTATATTATAACTTACTGGTCCTACGCAGACGCTCTAAGCTAAACATTACATAACTATTGTATAATTTGCCTCTCGGCGACAGAATTTTGTTTGTGGGAGTACTTATAATTATTTAAAAGGCGGGAGAAGCGTTGACGTTATCGTGCACCACTGCAAAAGGCCCATACAGGGACCTGTCGCGAGAATTTGCGGACATAACTGTACCGCTCAGTAATCCTCGACGAGTAAAAGCCGGAGTCTTTCATCACCTCGAGACGAACGGCCCACCAGTGAGTCAACGCCCGCGCCGTTTGACTCCAGAAAAATCACGCGAAGACCGCGCAGAGTTCGATTACATGCTCAAGCTAGGGATCTATCAGCCATCCGATAGCCCATGGTCTAGCCCGCTCCATCTCGTGAAAAAGAGTAACGGGGAGTGGCGACCATGCGGCAACTACAGGATGCAGAATGCTGTAACCACCCCGGATCGGTGCCCCATAGCAAATCTGCACGATTTTTCCTTTAAATTGCAAGGATGAACAGTCTTCTCAACACCCGACCTCACGAGAGTGTACCGCCAAATACCGGTAAGACCTAGCGACGTCCCCAAGACAGCGGTAACCACACCTTTCGGACTATTTGAATTCAAGGTGATGATCTTCGGTCTCAGGAATGCAGCGCAAACATTCTAGCGATATATAGACTCGGCTCTTCGCGGACTTGACTTTTGCTGTGCATACATAGACGACATCCTCATAGCATCGAAAACGATGGCAGAAAATCGCTCCCATCTGAGGCAAGTGTTTGAACGTCTGCAAGAGTTCAGCCTGGTGATTAAGCCAGACAAGTGCCACCTCGGAGAATCACAAGTCAAGTACCTGGGCTATCACATCAATGGCCAAGGCGTCCAAGATAAAGTGGAAGCACTGATTCGATTCCCTCGTCCTAATAACGTACCGGAACTCAGGCGTTATCTGGGCATGTTAAACTTTTATCGCCTTATACTACGAAACGGGTCCAGGCCCCACACAACGAGTACCTGATCGGGGCTAAGAAAAACGACAAGCGATAGAATGGACTGAGTTCGGCGACCAAACTTTCCGCTTATCAAAGGATGCCAGGTTACTTCGACACCCGATCCAAGGAGCCCATTGTCCATAGAGCGCAACGCATCAGACATCGCAATCGGGACGGTACCCGAGCAAGAGTACAACGGAAGATGGGAACCGGTAGGGTTCTTCTCGAAGAAACTGAACCCAACGCAGCGACGCTACAGTGCATATGACAGGGAGTTACTGGCGATATACAGCGCCGTAAAGTACTTCCGACACATGATCGAAGGACGTCAACTCACGATCAAGACAGACCACCAACCGTTGGTCTACGCCTTCCAGAAGAAGGCGGGAAATGCGTCTCCACGACAAGAACGACACCTAGACTTTATGGGGCAATTCAGCACCCGGATCGAGTACGTTCCGGGGACACAGAACGTAACCGCCGACGCCTTATCACGAATCGACGTGATTGATCTTCACGCTGGTGTTAACAATGATGACCTAGCACAGGCACAATGAGATGATCGCCAACTGGAGTTCTTACTGAAAGCGGAGACAGCACTAGACTTACGTAAGCTCCCTTTCAACGATTCACAAGACGAAATTTGGTGCGATGTTTCGATTGGGGTAGCCCGACCTTATATTCCAGAGAAGCTTCGAAGGAATATTTACGAAACGCACCACAACCCAGCTTACCCTAGTGGATGCGCAACCGCCGCAGCCATCCGACGTAAATTCGTCTGGCCACACATGGCCAAAAACATAACCAAATGGGCATGTAATTGCTTGCAATGCCAACGCTGCAAGGTCAATCGACACAACGTGCTACAGCCAGCCCAGTTTAAACCCCCCGAGGCACGTTTCGCCCATGTCCACATCGACATAGTGAGCACAATAACACCATTGAGAGGTTATACTTACCTCCTCACGATGATCGACCGTTTTACACGGGGGCCAGAAGCAATGCCACTACGAACAGTAACCACAGAGAGTGTAGCAAGAGCATTCTACACGACTTGGGTTACACGCTTCGGTGTCCCAGCTACTCTCACAGCAGAAGGAGGACCACAGTTCGAATCAGCAATCTTCAAACAGCTGACCGACCTACTCGGTTGCTACCAAAGCCACACTACCGCTTATCACTCTGAATCCAATGTCATTATAGACCGATCGCACCGGTCCCGCAAAGCATCGCTGATGTGGGACAACGACAGCCAATGGCTCGACGCCCTACCCACTGTCCTCTTAGGTCTACGAACTAGTATTAAAGAGGACCTGGGAGCATCTGCAACAGATTTAACTTACGGAACAAATCTGCGGCTTCCAGGAGAATTCTTTACGGATGGAGAAGCCCCCGACGATCAGTTGCTAAGCGTGGAGAATCTGCGCAAGCTCATGCGAAAGGCCCGGGCAACACTTGTCGCCAGACACGGCTCCAAAAGGTTACTCGTTCACCCAAAAATGGACAACTGCACTCACGTCTTCATCAGGGTGGACAAAGTAAGGAAACCTTTAGAGCGGGTGTTCTAGATCGATATCGAAGAAAACGATACACCGCTAGTGTTGAAAGGCTAAAGCCTTGTTATTTCAAACCATTACTCGACATAGTACCGAGAAATAATTTTTTTTTTATTTTTTTTTATTTAAATAGACCTCTCTTGGGAGAGGCGAACCTTTAGCGCCGAGTGGGCGCCCCGAGATGCCACCAAATAACTGTTGCAGTTCTTTTTGAACAGTTGCAGGTTGTAACGCTCCGGGAACACTCGTGTGGGAAGGGAGTTCCACAGCATCCACGCTCTGTAACGGAACGAGTTCTGATGCAGGGACATTCGCGCCGTCGCGTCGGGAGATGAACCACAAACGGGTACGATCCATCGGATTGTCTTGTGGAGAGCATATAAGCCGAATTGCGTGGAACAATACCAAGAATCTCCAAAGAACAGTACCCGTGATAATATCTGTAATCCAGAAAGAGGTTGGCTACGGGCCTTCGATGTGACAGAGACTGTTGTCCCGACGTCAGCGTCGAGTCCCCGATCTGGCGGATCGCGCGTCTCTGTATGCTCTCAAGTAGGTCCAGGGTATGTTTAGGAGCCGAGCTCCAAACATGAGAGCAATATTCGAGCGGGGGTCTAATTTGGGATTTATATAGGAGAAGAAATTTGGCCGGAGTGAAATATTTCTTGGCTCTAAAAAGATAGCTCACTTTTCCTGAGGCTGACTTGGCGATACTCGACACGTGTTTATGCCATGATACATTCCCACAGACCGTGACGTCGAGCAATTTCAAACTTTCCCCAGCCTCGAGGGCCTGGCCATTCATCAACAGCTGTGGAACCGATGATTCACTTTTCTTTGTGAATGTTGTATATTGTCTCTTCGCTGCATTGAAGTCCACGAGATTGGCCCTCCCCCATTGCAGCACTTTGTCTAGATCCCGATTCAGAGAGTCAATCTGTCTGCATCTCAGCTGATGCGACGCAGAAGCACCAATCGGCCGGACACTCGAAAAGGAGGAAACAAGCGTACTATCCGCCGCAAAACTGAATACGTTGTTATCGTTGCCTCCAACAAATCATTTATGTGAAGCAAGAACAAGGTTGGAGCCAAAATAGAACCGTGGGGCACCCCTGAATTAACAGGATACAGATTCTCGAGGAAGCCCCTCCTCCAGTCGCAAAGATGTTGGGAAAGTCCATATGAACGAAGTTTGCTCAGCAATGCCCCGTACCAGACGCGGTTAAAAGCCTTGAAGATATCCATATATTGGTTATAAGAGTTAAAAGGTCTCCAGTGGATGGCCTCCCACAGAATCCGTATTGACGATCATTCAGAAGTTCGTTACACTCCAAATACTTAACTAACTCTGTATTGATGACTTTTTCCATTACCTTAGATAAAATAAACAGTAATGCTATCGGATGGTAATTTTGTGGGAGACACTTTTTTCCCGTTTTTGGGATTGGCTGAACTCGAGCGATTTTCCAGCAGGCAGGAAAGGTCCTCCGTGCATAAGATAAGCGGAAGAGTCTGCCAAGAACCGGCGATAGTTCTGGAGCACAGTTCTTAAGGACTATTGCTGGTATTCCGTCCGGGCCGGTTGCCTTCCTACAATCCAGTTCACGTAGAATGCGTTGAATAGTGCGCGGACGAAATCTCACATCCCGCATCGAAGACCGTACCGGAGAGATCACAGGTGGCTCCGGAGTCGAGGTTTGAATTTGCCGAAAATAAATTCGCAAACACATTAGCTTTATCCTTTGGATTCGTGACTAACGTCCCGCTGTCTGTCACCAACGGAGGGAAAGAGGAGGATGCGAAGTTACCGCAGACAGCTTTTGCCATTGACCAGAAGGAGCGCGAACCAGTTGGGCACCGAAGGAGCTTATTGATTACCCTGTCGTTGTGAGTTTGTAGCGTTTCCGCCAAACCCTACGGTCTACTTATCCGAAAAACCCCCATAACTACTACCCAACTCCCTTTAGTTTGCTAATGCAACAGTATTAGTACCTAAAACTGCTGCACGCATTTAAGAGATCAAATCTATGATCTTTAAGTCCCTGTAAAGAAAACTTACCTTCATGCATTCTCTTCGCATACCATTGCTCCTTAAGATTTCTTTATTAACTTACCAGGAATTTCCAATCAATTTCGGCATCTACGCCGCCAGTCCAAATTCCTTAGACAAATTCCTGTAAACAAAATAATTCGGATTGCATTCATTGTAACCGTCATGACAGGGACCATAAACATTGCGCCGTCTATTTCCCCAGCCGCGTCATGTATCTTTTCATACACATTGCCTGGCAACCTTTTTTGTTTGTCTTATCAACAAACAACCCAAGCAGCTGCATGTAATTAGCGCAATAGACGCTGAAACCAAATTCTCCATTTCCTAATGTAAATATGAACCCGGTTTCTACTGCAGCCAGAGATGCCATAAACATCCAATTTGCTTTTAGCACCTTTTTCTCCTAACGTCGAAAATAGCGACGAGGCATCGTGTAAACAATGACCCACATTACCAACGGCGCATTTGGTCATTGTTCCCTATTGTCTTTGCCGCCTGCCTGTTTCGTCGTTCCACTGCACGTGTGAATAGCATCTATCTGAACGATCCCACACATACCACCATGACTTTTATTACGAGATCTGGTTTTCTTGTTCCCACAAGAGAGACTCTACGTTACACTTGTGGGAGATAAAACATATCCTTGGCAAGAAGTATTCACACCCTTAAGAGAAAAGTTTTTCTCTCTCTTCCTTTTTTTTCCTTAGCGAAATTATCTCTGCATGAGATGACGATCGCTGAGTCTTATTCCATTCGTCGACCACGCTGGTCGCATGCGCAGCGCTCCCGCTCTTCGCTGGCAGCGGAGAAGCGTAATTAAAAATATTCCCCGAGTCGTGGCTATAGTGGAGTCGAATACGGTAATTTTAAATTATAATCGATTAGTGTAATTCTTCACCAGTTGCCTGTAATTGAGTGTACTTAGAATCGGTCTTCTGTAATGACCAAATTCAATAAATAATAAACTAACTCGAGCGTTTCATTTAACTGTCTTGTGGCGGAGTTTTACTTCTTGTGTGTGACAATTTTCAATTTGTTAACCGGTGGAACTTTGTTTCGGTTGGATGGGGAGTGAAGTGAACCGTGTGGCCGTGTCCGGCACAATACTTCTCTTTTCCACATTGGTGACACGCGAAGAACTCGCGAACCTTCGCCCTGGAGTCAAATAAAAAAAAACTAAAAGACCGGCACGAGCAGAGACCAGTGTTGCAAAAACAGACGGTGAGAGTTGTGAACAGTGACTATTCGGTGCTGCGACTGTATCAGTGACAATCGGTGAGCAATTGTGGCGGCAATTGCCAAAAATCAATGAATGGGCAAACATCGCCCCAACGACAGGATCACCAAGCGACGCACCAGCACCAGTTACCCCAACACATCACCAGACTAGCAGCAACACCAAACAGCCAAGGCTTTATCAACATCACCTGGCCGGGAGCAGCACTCGCCTCAACAGCAACGGCCAGGATTTGGTAAGTTCCATATTCTCTATTCTTTTTTTTTCTGAACAGTGAGTCACGCAACACTACCAAGCAACCATGGCATGAGCAACTCATCATTCAATGCTCCCAGAATGCAAGTAATCTCAGAAGCAGAATGAGATCGCGATCATGGACCACCGAGGCATGTATGGTGCACTTAAACGATCGCAGTATCAGAAGGATCAGCGTACTACCGATGAAATACGGAAATTAACCGATACCCGAAAATAAAATTTCAACACCTGCTCCACCACGAGAAAGCGAGCAAAAATGTGACATTCCGAGGAGATGTTTCAAAGTCATCGAAAAAAAAGGAGAACTAGTATCCTGTTGGTCCATGGCTCTTGGAATTGTCTATCTTTGTTGTTTATGTGTGTTGCGTATTCCGAGATGATGTTAAGAATGGCAGGCATTTCACAATTTATGATGCAGAAACTGAAAACATGTGAACAACTCGACTGGCTGCGATTATCCTTAACAAACACCGCTTAAAATCCTTTACAGTTTTATGTATGACGTATTAATATTAAATTCCTTTATTTTCCTTTATACTATTCGGTGCAATACAAATGATTTCTTAGTCATACAGCTGTATCTGTGTTAAACCCATTTTGTTTGTGAAACTAGGTCAAAAAAAGGCAAAATGCTTTAAAATTTTAAACTTCCAATAATACTTTTAAAAAATTGATTAGTGGGTTATAACCAATACAAGAAATCGTAGATGCAATTATTAAGCTTGTTTTTTATGCAGAAATTAATTTACGGTTTGAAGTGCAAATTACCACACACAGTTCTAATTAAGCGATTTTCATGGTAAGGGTAGACAACTGGTTCGAAACAGTTGTCCTGCCAGGCTAAGAAAACTGTATAATTGGCTTGACTGTTAAAGGCTATAAAAGATATCGATATTTATATGAATGGACATATGTCCGGAAATACGTTCATTTGTATGAATGCGTTTCTTTTATTTTCTTTTAAAATTTACAAACCAACATGAACAATTAGTAATTTCCAAAACATATTATCATCAATGACTTTAAAAAAAAAAAAAAACATTAAATACGGAAATAGTGTAAAATGTTTCTTTTCCTTGCACTTCACAGTGTCGTACTGACAAAAATAAATCAAACCGAAATGTTAAAACCATAACAGTTTAAACCGAAATAAATAAATAAATTCAACATTTTTTTCGGCATCTCCCCGTGTGTACAATTAAAAGTAATACGAATAGTTGTAATGTCACAGATTTATTTTCTATTTGCCAAAAATAATTAAATGAGAACACATGAATGTATAACGATTCAAAAAAAAGATCCCTTTATTTACGGGTTTCTCTTCAATTTTCTAACAAAAAATACAAAAATATATAACACTTTTAAAATTTGTTTACCATATAGACCTTCGCTATGTAATATTGACATTCAAGAAAAATGCATAAAAAACTCTAGTTACAATCCAAAATCGTACTCATTTTTAAAACCAAAATTAATAAAAATAGCCTTTCACACACACTCATTTGTAATATGATAAACACACCAGATATCCTTAATTATAATAAAATAGGTAGCGACAAAACACCACATCTGAAAACCACATGTAAAACTACAAGTTAAAATCGATATATATATATATTCATAGGAAGGCACCATTATATTGTTTAAAAAATAAAAGAAAGAAATAGTTCTTCTATAAATTAAAGAAATCAATATCCTAAGCTAACACATTTAAATATTGAGTCAAGAATTTAATGTAACTACAATTAATTCAATTTAATCGAATACTGCAAAATTCGTAACAGTTCCTCAGCTATTTTCTTCCACTTTATCACAACCGCTATATGTTAACAAATTATAGATACAATTAATTAAAGCTGACAAAAACAGACAATAGAAATTAACTAGGGCACAGATATTAACTCAAAACAGCTCTTCAAGCAAACAGTATGATTACTTTTACTTGAACGCAGCTGCCTACCTTGAATTCATTAACGCTAAATGCTTCCAAATTTAATAGTAATTGATGTCAGTTTTTATTATTATAACTTTATATTTCATTTTATGGTATTCTCAGTAAGTTTGCAAATATCAGTAAATAAGAAATTAAAACACAACTTTAAATATTTTTGGCTATAACTTAATACCCTAATTAACTTAAAAGTAACCAACAACAAAAAACATTTAAAATTTATACAGTTGTTTAATAAAAAGGAAAAAATAATAAATATTAAAAATTTTGTAAGCCCCTTCTGGGTATTGAATTACGCACAACCTTGTGTCGTAATGTTCAGCACGACTCCGCGCTCACACATTCGACTATTCGACTCCATTTCACTTTTCTTCGACTTCACATGACTTCACGTCACCCACATTTGACGTCTTTTGACTCCGCTCAACCCCATTGTTCGACTCCTTCTTTTCGACGTTTTTCGGCTACACTCCATCCACACGCAACTCCATACAACCTTTTCGACTCCGTCGACACGCCCAACATTACGCGACCCTTTTTAGACTCCATTTTTATAGTCTTACCAAGATAGTGGCTTACAATGCCCATCACCAACTGACTCCACGCGACCCAGCTCGTCTTTCCTTGTCTCTTCGTAATACCCAATTTAATCCTTTCAAACCGGCTCCTTATATAACAATAGCTACTCCGCGTAGCACATAATCAATAGGACGCCTGGTTTAGTCTCGCTCGTAATACTTCAACCCCTTTCTGGCCCTCCTTATATATTGGCATACAATGCCCTCTATTTCAACATCTCCTTTTTCGGCCCTTGCCTAAATATTGGCGCACACGCTCGCCATTACCAACACCCATTTTCTGCAAACCGGCCCCTTAAGTAACAACAGCTACTACCTGTAGTATATAATTTATAGGACGCCCGGTTTTGTCTCGCGTGAAACACCCTCACCCTTTTCTGTCTCTTTTCTGAAGGTTGGCGCTCACGCTCACCAACCATAGTCTTCACGCAACCCCATGCAACCCTTCTCGACTTTCCTTCTGCCCCTGTTCAAATATTGGCGCCTATGCACGCCAAAGACAATTATCACGCGAAACCATTCATCAATGCTCGACTTTTCTACCCGATTTCAGCAAGCCAGCTTCCCTCGTAACACAGCTACTACGCGTAGCAGCACCCAGTAGGACACCTGGTTTTGCTTCTTTATTTAAACTTCAGGACCTTCGTCCTTAGATCCCTTAACGTCTCCCAAATGTCTCAGCAACACCGGTCCACAAATCAAACCGATACCACCGGACTGAGACATTATACCTGGTTCCCCAATCTTTAGCTACAATGGTTCCCCTTTAGCGGCAACTAAAGACTATACACGCCCCTCTACGCCGCCTCAAATACCTAGGTGCATAATACTTCGGAGCGCACATCTAATAACCCTAGGGCGCCCTGGGGTTGGACACAATCAACCACCCATCAGGAACCCCCTAACCAAAATCCCCTATTTTTTTTTTTTTAACAAGCGCGACGGCCGGCACCTCCCAGCAAGTTTCCATTCGATCGAGGTCGCAGCTATCGCTACATTGACACCAATGTACCGGTCCTCCCTCGATAGGTAAAACGTGCAATTGAGGGCCCGCCCTCCTTTACCAGTCCCAGCGGCAAACAATACGCCATACAAAAGTATGGACAAAAGACACCGGCTCTGGACTGTAGCGGGCTACGCCGGCTGCGGAGAAGCGTAAATATACACCCACGCGATAAATTCAGAGTCGTGATCGACTTGCTTCCAGTAATAAAACTCTTAATCTCTCATCTGTGAAAAATGTTGTGAATTAAAGAAAACGTGAGGCGAACAATCGATTAATTTAATACAAACCCATTGTCAATGCTAAGTGCTCAATAGAAACTGAATCGCATCCAATTGTGAAATGTGTGTAAAGAGCTTCTATGCTCTATGCCATTCGCGTGATTTATAATCAATAAAAATAACTTTTTTACCACGAACAATTATACTTGTGTTTTGTTTTCCAATTCGTTCGTCTTCTCTTAGTGGTCGATCACTTTCGTCAGCGTAATATCGGTGGTGTTTCTGTTGAACCCGCATCCGTGTTGATGCAAAATAGAAACCACCAACAAGTTTTCTTCGTAGTATCAATCGTGTGGTTGCACGCGTTTCTGATTCTAACAAAATTCGTTCTGTTAACATCGGTGGGATTGGAGCGCCATTGCTTAAAATCTCTGTTTTTTTCCCGCTGTAATTTGCTCGCATTTTTTATCAAACCAAGGTTTATCAGACGAACTCCATTTGATGGAATGTGGAATATACATCTCCATCCCCAGAAGAACAATCTCTGATACCGACTCTGCGCAAGCGTTAACATCGGAGTTTTTGAAGCACACCTCGGACTATGGAAAGGATGCGAAGAAATCCCGCAAAACGTCCCAGTTAGCAGCCCTATACTTCTATACATGGCGAAGCTGCGTAGGCCGGTTATTCGCTTGATGTGCAAGTGCTTGCGCGACAGATACCAAGCAGTGATCTGAGTTTCCCAGTGGCGCAGAAACCTCTACGGTATAAATACTCGGTTCGGATGTCAAAAACAGATCCAGGGTGTTTGCATAATCGCCTCGGGCATCCGGCACTCGCGTTGGCTCCCCCACGAGTTGAGTCAAGTTGTGGCTTACAGCAAACATCTCCGCCAGCCTCCCAGCCTCGTCGGTTCTGTTAGAATGTAACAACCAGCCGGAATTGGGCACATTAAAATCGCCAAGGACAACAATTTCAGAAGCTGGGTGGTTGATCTGTATCCAGTCGACGGTATGTGAAAGATGTTCGAAAAATGTCGCCGGTCGATCGTCATTTGGGGAGCGGTAAAGACAACGAAGAAATTTAACGGAATTCCTCAGCACGACCCTCAACCATATGATGTCCATATTATTGGGTTCCAACCCCTCCATGATCCGACAAGCCAGATCAGACCGCGCGAAGACGCAGACTTCACACTTAAAACGGAATCTCGAATGTAAGTCGTATCCTGAGCAACGAAGATATGTCGAATCAGTTGACGAATCGACCTGGGTCTCAGTTAGGGCAAGGATATCAGGTTTCGTTGTTTGCAAATATTGGTGGACGGCGTTTACATTAGTATTGGTGAAACCGTTGCCCATGATGTTACAAAATGCCGTCACCAGTCGAGCGTGGGCCGAGCCTCGAGAGCTAGCCCGGTTATGCGATGACGAACCTCTCAAAGTTCCATTATTTATCATGATATCTGCATGATGTTCCCCCTGACATAGTCCCCCCCGGAGATCCGAATGGGAGACTAGTTTACCTCCGGAATTCTTTATATCAGAAGACACCATCATGACTTATCCCCGTGTCAGTCCGGGCCATCAGCCACACATCCAAAAGACCGTCGAAGATTTCTCTCGGCGATATTGCGGAATGTACAGCGTGACGGGGTGGTATCTCACCTTGGGACCGACTACCACCTAACCAACCTTTTCTCGAACCGGTCCATCAGCCAAGCTCCGAAAGATGGCCAGGGATTTCTCCCGACCATTTCACGGAGCCTAAAGTTTGGTGGGGTGGTATTTCACCGGGCGCACAGGGCGTTGGGACCCCTGCTACCACTCGGCCTTTAGTCGCCTCTTACGACAAGCCGGCCTAGGTGTCAGTATATTCTAACGCCCCACTCACAGGGCCAAGAACCCCCCGACACAAAGACAACGGCTGAAAACTGCCCATCTCAGCTGGTGCGACGTTGATGCGCTTGTGGCGGTTCTACGAACCCCACAAAGCACTTTAAGATAAATCCCTTAGTTCGCCCATGCATACTTGCTTCCTCAACCGCACGTGATCTCTTACACGTGGGTTGCATGTTTCACCCAACCCCTTGTGCCTACACGGCGACAGAAAAATCACATTTTTCTGAAACGAATTCGTTAGATATGCATAAAAATTCATTAACCAACGCGGCAAATTACTAAAACGCCACGCGGCCAAGTATTGGAAACTACTAGTTATCTTATCTGGAGCTAGCCGCAATTCGGTATTTCCATCGCAAAAAGATCAGCATAGGTACTGGCTCAAATACGGGAATTATTTTTAACATGTACTCTATTATAGAAACAAATACCTGTAAGTATCGCAGTCGAAAATAAAGATCGCGGCCAAGTAAAATACTGTGGGTAATTAAGCACCAGGACAAACTCAAAAAGATACCGCCGAGGTAGAAAAGGTCATCAGGTACGGAGGATGTACAAAAAGGGCGAACGAGGGAAAAGAGAGAACAACTTAACGAATTTTTTTTCGGGGAGAATTTTTGCCGTTGCGAGATATATTATTGAGTACGATATTAACCTCGAAGAGAGGAAGACCCGCAACCTTAGGAGAAAACAGGCGAGTGTGTCGACGCGAGTTTACTTAAGTAACAAAAACGTAATAAAAAAATGTAAATAAAAAAAACACGAGTATAAAAACGTCTTTATTTATTTTCGCTGTGGACTATGTTCGGCGGAACATAACAAATAAAACAACCGCCAACGCTAATCAGCTGATCACTCGAAAAAGAAGAAACAAGCGTACTATCATTCGCAAAACTGAACACTTTGTTATCCGTTGACACCAACATATCAATCATGTGAAACAAAAACAAGGTTGGAGGCAAAATAGAATCTCGAGTACCGCGGAATTAACAAAATACACATTAGAAGACTCGCGGTCTACAATAACTCGGGTAGATCGATTTTCGGGGAAGCTCTTCGTCCAGTCGCACATCTGCTGGGAAAGTCCGAAGGGACGAAATTTGCTCAGCAATGCCCCGTGCCAGACGCGATCAAAAGCCTTGGAGATATCCAATGGGACCGCCCTCGACTCACCATGCCTCTCAATCGCAGATGTCCATATATGGGTTATAATGGTCAAAAGGTCTCCCGTGGACCGCCTGCCACGGTATCCGTATTGACGATCATTCAGAACTCGGCGTTGATGACTTTTCCATCACCTTAGAGAACATAGACAGTAATGCTATCGGACGGTAATTTTGTGGGAGACACATTTTTTTCCCTCACTGGATTGGCTGAACTTGAATGACTTTCCAGCAAGTAGAATAGGGCCTCAGTGCATGATTTAGGCGAAAGAGTCTGTCCAGAACCGGATATAGTTCTGGAGCACGGTTCTTAAGGACTATTGCTGGTATTCTGTCCGGGCCGGTTGCCTTCTTACAGTCCAGTCCACGTAGAATGCGTTGAATAGAACACGGGCGGAATCTCGTATTTCGCATCGAAGACCGTACCGGCACGATCACAGGTGGCTCCAAAAGACGGGCATCAAGGCTTGAAATCGCGGAGAATAAACTCGCGAACACATTCGTTTTATCTTTTGAATTTGTGATTAATGTCCCGCTGTCCGTCATTAACGGAGGAAAAGAGGAGGAAGCGAAGTTACTGCTGGCAGCTCTTGCCATTGACCAGAAGGTAAACGAATCAGTTGGGCACTCAAGGAGCTTATTGGTAACTCTATCGTTGTAGGTCTTCTTCGCGGTATCAATTGCCTGGTTACACGCGTTTCTGATTTTAACAAAATTATTTCTGCTAACTTCGGTGGGATTGGAGCGCCATTGCTTAAAAGCTCTATTTTTTGTCGCTGTAATCTGCTCGCATTTTTTATCAAACCAAGGCTTATCAGATGAACTTCGAAGATCTTCATCCCGAGAAGAATAATCTCGGTGACCGATTCCGCGCATGCGTTAACATCGGAGTCTTCAAAGCACACCACCGAGCATGGAAAGGATGCGAAGAAATCTCGCAAATCATCCCAGTTGGCAACACTATACCTCCACACATGGCGAAGCTGCTTAAGTCGGTTATTCGCTTCAAATGAAAGTGGTTGCACGACCGATACCAAGCAGTGATCTGCGTTTCCCAGTGGCGCAGCAACTTCTGGTATAAACGCTTGGCTTGGGTGTCAAAAACAGATCTAGAGTGTTCGCATAATCACCTCGGGTATCTGATACTAACGTAGGTCCCTTTACGAGTTGAGTCAAATTGCGACTGTTAGCGTCCACATCTCCACTGGCCTAGCCGCCTGGTCGGTTCTGTTAGAATGTATCAATCAGCCGGTGTTATGTACATTAATATCGCCATCTGATCTGTATCCAGTCGACGATACATGAAAGATGTTCGAACAGCCGTTGGATCGTTATTCGGGGAGCGGTAAAGACAACGAATAAATTTAACAGAATTCCTCAGTACGACACTCAATGACATGATGTCCATGTTATTGGGTTCCAATGCCTCCATCCTCTGGCAAGCTAGATCGGACCGCGTGAAGACACAGACTCCATCCTTAAAACGGAATCTCGAATGTAAGTCGTATCCTGAGCAAAGAAGATATGTAGAATCAGTTGATGAATCGACCTGGGTCTTCGGTTAGGGCAAGGATATCAGGTTTCGTTGTTAATAAATATTGGCGGAGGGCGTTAACATTCGTATTGGTGAAACCGATGCTCCTGATGTTACAAAATGCCGTTATCAGTCGAACGTCTACAGAGCCTCGAGCACGAGCCCGATTACGCGATGAAGAATTTCTTAAAGTTCATTCACTGGAGGTAGTTCGTACTTAGATATCTTTCTTATTGGCGTTTACAGGAGAAGGTGATTGAGTGACATTTGGCAATATTTAGTTCGAGTCAGTTATTTTGGCACCAAATTAAAAACCTGTCGAAATCCATAACGTCTTGAAGAGTTTAGTGACGTCCGCGTATAAAGAGATGGAGGAGTGCTTGATATTGGAGTCCATATCGTTAATAATAAAAATGAATAGGAGGGGTCCAAGATGACTGCCCTGGAGAACCCCTGACAGGGGAAGAAAAGGATTGGAGAGGATTTGGAGGGTTTGTTGAAATAACACTGGTTATGCTCGAAAGAGTTGTATGTGAAGGATTTTTTAAAGAAAGAAGCGAAGAGATTGGCAATAGATTGGGGGTCAGTTGAAGTAATCGTGTCATGGGAAAGGGAGTTGGGGTAGGCGTCAGATTTGCGTTTATAATTATTAGGTGTACAACTTTGCAATAGATGGCTGTAGCGGTAAGTGGTAGTTGAAATATATAGATCATAGACGTCATACAATAAGCTTAGGTATTTGTAAGCATAACGCCATCGAAATATTAGTCGATTTGTGTCTGCGTCAGAAAGTTATTCTCGATTAAACATGTCAGCTTACGAGCCAAATTCTCGTCATTTGCGGGAGGTTTTAATTTTCTGCTTTAATATGAAGAAATGGATTCGTATGCTGCCCGAAAGATGGGAGAAAGTAGTGGCCAGCGATGGACAATACTTTGAATCATAAATGCGTAACCAGTTTTTTACAATAAAGCCTCGAATATTGGAACTTTGCGGTAGCAAAGTTGTACACCTAATGATAAAGAGGAAAAAAGAGATGGTGTCATTGATTAGGTTATTTAGTGTTTTCGTGAGATAATTGTAGTAGAGGGAGTTGTAAAGCTCGGTGCATTTATAAAAGGAACCGAGATAGTTGGAGTAGTTCAGGGAGGAATGCGTTCTTAGGAAAATGTTCCACAAATAATTCCTCTTGTTCCGAAGAGTGCGGAGTTTGCGGTTGTACCATGGAGGCGATGAAACCGATATCCTATGTCCGGAATAAGAGATTTATAGGGAAATGGCATTGTAGATTTCCTAATAGAGAGCTTCTCCTACCTCTTGAGGATCAAAGCGAAATAAGATTTTGTTAACATGTTTAATAGGCGAAAGTTAGCTTTGCGAAAGTTTTAGGAAAAGTTGACGTGGGGTGGCAGAGATCGGGCTAAGCAGTCACGATAAGGGATAAGAGAAGTGGTGGGTGGTAATTGTCGATGGTTGAGAGGGCGTGTGGACAAAGGGCAACTGAGGAATTATAAGGGTCCGTTGTAAAGACAGTGTCAAGTTGTTTTTCCATATGATTTGGGACATTACTTATATGACGGAGGCTTGAATCGGCGAGACCGTCTATAAAGAGACATTCCTTTGTACTAGTGGGATTTGAGATGTAAAAGGAATGATCGTCTGACAACGTCCATTGGAGACGGGGAATGGTGAAATCTCCAATAACAACGATATCATCTAGGAAAGTACTTAACTCGGCGAGGTGATCACGTATCGTATGACACCATAAGTTGCGAAGGAGGTATATAGAAACAAATGACATATAAAGTCTTTGGGCGTTGGCCGATTTTTATTACGGCATTGTCTAGAGGCATTAAGACAGGAGGCGCGCCTATTTTGGATGGCAAGCAGCACACCACGGCAAGGTGAATCCGCACATATACCATCGTCATCACGAAAAACGTTAAAGGTGGAATGTTCTTGACTGTTAATACTGGGGATACGGTTGGTTTCGGTCAGTGCGTACATATCGAAAGGGAGGGTATGTGCGTTTAACGTAACGACATTCAGATGAATTGGTGAATTGTTGTGTGATTTTAACAGTTGGTGACAAGGGGGGATTGAGAGTGTGTGATTTGTGGAAGTTGGTGTACTTCGCACCAGTTTTGAGGTCGAAAAGGGGGAAGGTATTCGAGATAGAGGCAGAATGCGATAAAGTGGGACCTTTTTAGGGGCAGGTGAGGAGGAGGGCCTAGAGTGAGAAGTGTTGAAGCGGTTAGAATTAGGTAGAAGAATTGGATTAAAATATGGCTTGGAATATGATTTTGTGGCTCGAGTTCTCTTTGGTTTGGGAAGAGGCGTGCGGATGTGGGTAGATTTAGGGAAGGGAGGGTGGGGATGCATTGGCGGAGGGTTGGACTTTGAGGAACGAGTTATGATTATAATGAGGGGTGCAGCGAAGGAAATAAATGGAATACTAAACATCATACTCAAGAACCTTCCCTTAATGGCAATAGATATACACACAGTCCTATTTCCCAAAGCGCGGAATAATGCATTCTTTCCGGCCCGTTGGAAAACAGCATTCATACAGCCCATACAAAAAAAGGGCAAAAGACTGTACTAACCCAGGGCACATGCGTTCGATAAGTTTACTCCCTAGCATCAGTAAAGTATTTGAAAAGACTATTAATCAAACTCTGCTCAAAAGGCTAGGTGATAACAACATTATTCCGAATAACCAGTTTGGCTTTAACACTGGTCATGAAATCGCACATGTCGCAGCTAACTGGTCTCCGACATCCAGTGGAATAAATGTAAGAACCAATGTGCAGGTGCCTGTCTGATCGACTTGGAAAGATTCTTCGATACCATCTGAATCGAAGGGTTATATTACAAACTGGTCAGTCAAGGCATATACGAGGGTTGCCTTTTATATTTCGGGATTAGAGAACAAAAACAAATATTGATCATCGAAAATCACTTCAGTGTTTTTCAAAATATTCCCCATGAAGATTTATACACTTTTGCATGCGTTTGAACCAATTGTCGAAGCACTTTTGCCACTCTGATTGGGGTATCTCCAACACATGCATTCTGAATGCAGCAACCGCTTCTTCAGGTGTCGAAAAACGTTGACCTCTCAGTTTGTTTTTTACGTACGGGAATAAAAAGAAGTCATTCGGTGCCAACTCAGGACTATACGGCGGATGAGCCATCAAATCGATGTTTTGGGTGCTCAAAAATGCAGTTGTCGCAGCCGATGTGTGAGAGCTCGCATTGTCGTGGTGAAGAGTGATCCGCCTTCGGCGGTTGGTTTTCCTGATTTCTTGGAAGACAACTGGCACACAAATGGTTGTGTACCACTCAGAATTGACTGTTCTGCGTTGTTCTAGTCGTACGGTTGCGACATGTCCAGTTTTTCCGAAAAAAACAGGCGACCATTTGTTTGGAAGTGCTTTGTGCGCGAACAACTTTTGTTGGATTTGGCTCATCTTGAAACACCCAGACAGTCGACTGCTGTTTACTTTCGGGCTCATACGCATAAATCCACGATTCATCACCTGTCACGATGTCATAGACGTGTTTCGAAGCACCGCGACCGTATTTTTTGAGCATTTCTTTCGACCAATTGACACGAGCCTTTTTTTGGGCGATTGACAAATTGTGTGGGATCCAACGCGAACAAATTTTTTTGACAGTCAAATGTTTATGCAATATTGAATGCATGCTGGTCCCACTAACGCCTAAGGTTGTCTCAATCTCACGATAGGTCACATGACGATCTTCCAATATCAGTTCGCGCACAGCATCAATGGTTTTCGGAACAACAACTGATTTTGGACGACCTTCACGAAATTCATCTTGGAGTGAATTGAATTCACCATACCATCGATAAACACTGGTCCTTGATGGAGCTTCATCGCCAAAAATTGAATCAAGTTCATTCATGCACTGTTGCTGAGTTAATCCACGCCGAAAGTTGTAAAAAATAATCGCACGAAAATGTTGACGATTTAATTCCATTTATGGGCCGAGATGAATCTTTTAAGTTACTGTAAACAACACAAATAGCGCTCGTATGTCAAAACGTTCTGAGTGCGTATAACCTCAAAAATGTCCAACTTTACGACAGAGCTGTCAATTGCCGGATTGCAACGCTAGGGTTGCCAAATCCCGAAACATAAGAGGCAACCCTCGTATAAGCCTTTGCTATGTATATATATATATATATATCATATGTTGAATGATAGGAGATTCGTGGTCAACACTGGCAAAGTGACCGCCAATATAATTTATAATATCAAGAATGGTTTACAGCAGGAGTCGGTGCTTTCTCCGATTCTTTTTAACATTTACATTAGCTTCTTATTAGGTGCACTTCCACATGCTATTGCGTACGCATAATTTACAGAGCAGTTCCGAAAGTTGAGTTCATATATAGTTTATTATTTTGATAGAGCCCATGTTTCGCATCCGTATAGAGCAATCGGCATGGTTATGGTTCTATAGACACGGAGCTTTATGTTACGTGACAGCAGTTTGGATTTCAGCAGTTTACTGACTGCGTGCCAACTAGCGTTGCCGGAATCCAGTCTTTTGTTAATTTCCTTCGACATTTCGTTACTGGCCGTTGGTATCGTTCCCTGATATTTAAATTCTTTAACTTTTTCAAATATCTTGTCTCTGAGGTTTATATGTGTTCCCTGAGGCCCACCCGCTCTCGCCATAATCATGTATTTTGTTTTGTCTTCATTTATATCTAGGCCCACATCTGCTACCGCTTGCATGACGATTCCACTGTTTTTATCTACAGTTTCTAGATTATCGCCCAGAACGGCGATGTCATCCGCATATGCGAGCACTTGCGTGACCCCGTTCATGGATGATCCGGTCATGTTGTCGTTTTGTACCTTTCTGATGACATACTCGAGCACAAGGTTAAAAAGAATGGTGAGAAGCCATCCCGATGTTTTACTCCGTCCCGGATTTCAAATGGTTCTGAGGGGTGGTTTTCTATTTAAACTCGCCTTTTGTTTTCGTTCATGCAAACTTGAATGAGGGCGGCATATTTTTTCGGGACTCCCAACTCAACCTCCCTTGCAACTAAGTCGTAGATTTTTTTGAAGTCAACGAACAGTTGGTGAACCGTCTCTCTGTATTCCAACTACTTTTCTAGTAGTTGCCTTATTGTGAACATTTGGTCGCTTGTTGAACTGTTCCTACGGAATCCGCATTGGTCGTCTCCCAATTTTTCTTCTGCGTACGGTGTGATTCTCGCCAGTATGACATTTGTTAGTATTTTGTATGTGGTTGGGAGCAATGATATTCCTCTGTAATTTTCGCAGTCAGATCTGTCGCCTTTTTTGAAAATAGGGATGACTATTGAGGTTTTCCATTCTTCCGGAATGACTTTCTTATTCCATATTGTTTTGATGAGTTGGTGGAACATTCGAGAGGTTGCCTCCCCTCCATACTTCACACGCTCTGCCGATATGCAGTCAACTCCGGAAGCCTTGTTGTTTTTCAACCGATTTATTGCATATACAACTTCGTTGAAAGGGGGCTCTGGGATCTGAGGCTCGGCTGTATGTACATCTGGTGCGTTTATTTGTGGTTGATGGGTGCGCACATTGAGCAGGTTTTCAAAGTACCGCTTCCATCTTGTCACGATATTGTTTGTTTCTGTGACCAGACAGCCGTTTGCGTTTCGAATTATTTTGGCTCTCCCTCAGTAGTTATTTCTAATTGAATTAATGCCGGCATACATACCTCTGATGTTCTTTGCTCTAGCATTTTCTAGGATTTTTTCGATCCGAGTCTACTCCCATTCGCGTTTTTTTTTGCGTTTGAAAGGTTTCATTGTCTCTTTAAGAAGTCGCGTTTCTTTCTGCGTTGAGTTCATCATATCTTTGGAAGTGGAACACTCTGATGCGTTTACGTTCTTCGATTTTCGCCCTGCACTCATAGTCAAACTGGACTTAATTGTTTTCTTAAATCCTAATACCTTTTGGGCTGTTTATTTGATTGTCTCTCTGATCGATGTCCATTTAGTGTCCACACTAATGGCTTCCTCGTTCTCTCTACTCCCATTCTCTAGGATTCTAAATCTATTCGTTAGTTCGTCTTGATATTCAGCCCTTTTGCGCAGGTCTTTTAATTTATCAATGTCGAACCTTTTGCTTGTCTCCCGTGACCGCCCATTTGAGTTTGCTGCGAGCCGACTCCTGATTTTGCCCATCACTAGAAGATGATCGGAGTTGCAATCTGCTCCTCTATATGATCTTACGCCAAGGATATTCGAGTGGTGTTTTTTGGCTATGAGGAAGTGGTCTACTTGGTTACGTGTTACGCCGTCGGGTGATATCCATGTGGCTTTATGGATTTGCTTGTGCTTGAACATCGTGCTTTTCACTACCAGATCTTTTGACGCTTCGAACGTAATAATTCGAATTCCATTATCATTTGAAACGTCGTGTAGGCTTTCTTTACCTATAGTTGGTTGGAAGATATCTTCCTTTCCAATTTTTGCATTGAGGTCCCCGAGGAGGATTTTAACATGGAATGATGAAATCCCATCGAATACTTCCTCTAGGGTCTCGTAGAACGTGTTCTTCGTTTCTTCGTCCCTAGATTCTGTTGGTGCGTGTACGTTTATAAATACATAATTGTACCATGGGGCCTGTATTTTTAGCACCGACATTCGGTCATTAATAAATTTCGCATCTCTTACATGGGGGGAAATTTTCTTGCTTATGATGAAGCCAGTCCCGAGGTTATGTGTATCGGTACCTCCCCACGCCAGCGTAAGCCCATTGGTTTCGTTTACTTGATGTGGGAGTCGGACTTCCTGAAACGCGACGATGTCCATTTTATATTGTTTCGCGTTTTCTACGACCGTCTGTATCGCGCGTGGTTTATATAACGTTCGGACATTCCAGGTGTCGAGGCGTATATCCCGCTTTTTTCGTTTCTGCCTACGTCTTCTTTTTACCGAGTCGGTGTTTTCTTGAAGAAAAAAACAAAAAACAATCTCACGAACAACCCGGTAGAGGTAAGTGTGATGAGCCGACACTACCATAAGGGAACAAATCATCACCCTATGTAGTATATCTAATAAACATTTAATTTTATTGTACTTAATCCTACAATAACTAACTGTGTGTAAGCTCAAGAGTTATTGTTTTGTACTTAGAAATCTAAGTAAACACAAGAGAAAAATTGCTTCTTGAGGGACGATTAATAATTTGAACGATGCGAACTTTCGCGTCTTTGGAGTGGTCTGTCACAGAGAATCAAAAAACGTTAGCTGGGCGCTGAAATCGATGAGCGAAAGCGACCACTATAGATGATGACCTCATCGTTTTTGTTTCACTGAATCTGTGCAGAAATCACATACTTTCGCAACATAAACCCTTTAGTGATAAGAAATCATTCGAGATCCTTGATGCATCAGGGACGGGTGGTGGTATGTACATACTACCATAATAAAGAGCTCAGCAACAAAAGTGAATCTAAAAAATAATCATCACAATAATAAATTGATATTAGCGTAGACACCAAAGATCAAGTAATGAATTAATACGTCCTCACGTACACGCGGCCGTGATTTTATACAGGCTCGGTTTTAACCTTTCGAGTTCCAATCAAATTCTTCACTACCACAAAACCGTGCAAAACGCTGTAGACAGAATGATCGTTTCTCGAACCGTTTTTAAAACATGGACTCGGAGGCGTGTACGGAAATCCGTTTGTTCATTTCGGATTTTAGAGAAATCTGTGTTTCAAATCTATGAGTACAACTATGTGCCTTGTATTTACTTAAGATAATTACGACGGATTGCACAAGTGAGATCCAATAATAATGGTAATATGGCCTATCCCGATACTTTCTTTCCCCATCCTCTTGCTTATATTTCGGCCATTGTGGATTGACATTTAAGTGTATTCGTTATTTTTTATATAAAATCAAACACGCACACACACATAGGATCCAACTTCGTTGAGTAAGAATTATTGTAAGCTAAATTTAAATTAAATTAAATCTACAATTAAGATTTTTGTAATTTTGAAAAATTTGTTTTAAGGTAAATAAATAAATATCTAAAGAAGGAAATGAGTAATTACAAAAGTAAATGATTAATTGAATAAACTTAAAGAAAATAATTTATTAAATAAAAAAACAAACACTAAGTGGGAAGTTGTACAACGTGACACTAATTTTGGGACTTTTCGACTCCATTCTGTTGCTACTTTTTTCTTAAGTAGCCATGTAAGTCAGCACATAATTAAGAAAAGCGATGATTAAAGAAGCATAAACGTAGTAGGTAATGTAATTTAATTTACTAAGGTCCATTTCAAAAGATCACTGATTCTGATAATGGGGGGCTAATAAACACCTTCTTTGATTGCGAAATAATTTTATTAACTTGTAATTGAAAGGTCAAGGCATTTGCGCCATGTCCACTCTATTCAACGAAGCTCTGCCTTGGGATCCCATGGCCCAACCTTCTCTTCCTTCCATATACATTTTGCAATTTGTTAATTCCACACTAACTCATTAAATGCGCCACACGCCTGCGTCATATCTAATGACCTGGCGCTTATTTCCCTAGCCCTGGCGCACGTTGCCTTTTAGCGGGCCGTACCATCAAGAATGGTCCTAAGCTGATCGTATACCGCGATGAAGTAACGAATAAAAAAAAGAGGACTCCACAAGCAACCAAAGGTCAGATTCGACGATCTCCTCTTATTATTGCCGCGCTGGGGATCAGTTTTGGTTGTTTTGTCTGTTTTTTTATTGAACCTTTCTGTTTTTATTTGCAGGTAAACCCTTCTCCACCTTCTTTAACGAACGCATCAAGTCAGGCAGCATAGAGCCGTCTTGCATGTATACAACGAAGATCACAGCCCGCTTAGTGGGATGCAGCATCTCCCTCTGGATGGAAGGGTTATGTGTTGGCTGCACAAATGTAGGATGGACCTGATGTAATAATAAACTCGGTCATAAAAAACATGGGCGTGTAACATTAGCTGCTCCTATCATTTATTAATCTCTTTCTTGATAACAAACTTCCCTTAAGGTGCAGAGAGTAGAAATCTTATCAGCGATCGACCCTCAGGCATTTCTTAGCTCTCGTGGATATAGGTTTCATCCGCACAAGTGTAGGATTAAATCATCCAACCAGAGATGATGCATCTTCTACAAATCCTCAGGTATCCACTAATATTTGCTTTAATTTCAAGTCAATACTTATGATCACCGGGGAGTATTATGCAGGAGGTATGTGCGATCGATTTAAGTTTTTAGGTGAGGCTTCATGGTCGGATGGAATGCATGCAAAAACTGATGCAAGAGAATGATCACAGATGTGTCAGGATCCTTTGGTCTGGCCAGTATTTATTCCGTTTGCGTTATTGCTGCCATTTGTTGAATTTTTATTTGGGATATCTTTTGCGATCCTCGTGATCTCCCACATCGTGATAATTAAAGTTTGGGTGTTACAGCCGCGAGTGTAATAACAAGTGGGTGGAGTTTTACTCACGTGTTTTATGTTGACAATCTTTATTAGAGAAATAGCGGGTTTATAATTAGAAGTGGGCTTACATCCTCACTTTCCAATACAATTTTTTATTCATCTATTTTGATAATTTAATATGTCGAGTTGATGATTCCCGCAACTGTTTTTTTTTTTTTAGCAAAAATACGTATTATTGTTATTAATTTTCTTTAATATTTGCGCACAAAAAAGATTTTTGGATATCGTTAAATGTCGGTGCACAGTAGGGAGGGAAGAAGAAGGAGACCATTGGGAAAGGAAGTGATGGTGCAGATTGGCCTTGATTTCTTCAAAGTTTTAGTCGCAGGAAACACACGATCAGGTAGGGAGTTCTACTGCTCGTGCAGTTCGACTGACGAATTATATCCTGTTTTTATTCCATTGAAATTGGCTTTGATTGATAGCTATTTAAGGGGAGGAACCTTACTTTCGAATTCCCTTTAGCAATCAATATCGAGCATGTGCATAAAGATGAACCTTATTCTGGTGAAAGCCTCTAAATAGACTCAAACACGTTTGGTTTGGAAAAACTGATCGGAAGGCAAATTCTGTTTGAAGAGGTATTCGGAAAACTTGTGGTACTGTGTGGAATCCTTTTGATGCCAAAAAGTACAGTAAAGCGAAGACCAAGTTGGTTTTGCTCTTGGACTGCCAAGGTGACGTTCCTGGAATGCACAATGGCAAAACAAATTAGACGGTGTTTACAATGAGCTTTTGATGTTGATGGGCTTACAAGAAGAGTGAATCTACTTAGGGATTTGATAACCCATATAAGAGAGTGAAGCAACTATATTGAAGACTATGTGGGCAAGTCCATGAATATTGCCTTTTGCGAAATATTGGATTCGATGTCAATTGGCCTGAAACCTTGACGTTAGCAACAGAGTTAGAGGATTCAGGTACTCAAATCAACACTTTACTCAGTTAAATTTAAATTTTTAAAAGCACCAAGTGTGGTGCTTTTTATACAGACTCTCGGATATAAGGTGCTGGATTCCTAAATGTAACAGGAATCGATATTTTGCTAAGTTTTTGTAAGTAACCAGAGAAAACTGTATTTATTTTTAATCATCATCATCATCATCGGCACTACAACCGGGAACCGGCCTTGACCTTATTTAGCAAGTCCTGAGGCTTGTTTAATTTTCCATAATGATTTGCTTTTTTCCGGGCAAGGTCATTAGTCTTGCGCCAGAGGCTCCCCTACGGGGAATCGACCCGGGTCTCCCGCGTGACAGGCGGGTATACTAACCATTATACTATCGAGGAGTATTTTTAATACATTTTTTATATTTGCATTTATTTTACAAAAAAAATACAGTTTTCACTTAAGACCAAATACTGTCCTATTTACAGCTATTTTTCTTAAATTAATTTTAATTTTATTTTTTTTAATTAATTTTAATTTAATTTTTTCTTAAATTAATTTTAATTTAATGTATTCTTACTTATATATCCGATTTTATAGTAAAACATTTAAAAGCCATTATTTTTCCGTAAATTGTTTATTCAATCAAAATAGGATCTGTTGGCATCTATGGCATTCTTCCAACGTGATACAAAGTCAAATATTCCTTTCTCGTAAAAGTGCTGAGTTTTTGAGGCAATGAAATCCTTAAAAGCTTTTATGACCTCTGCTCGGTTCCGGAAGACCTTCTGCCGGCAAAATGAATCCAGATTGTGGTAAAGATGGTAGTCCGTTGTGGAAATGTCAGGAGAGTACGGTGGGTGCGGAAGAATTTCAAATCCCAACTGCAACCGTTTTTGCACAGTTACTTGTGAGGTATGGGGCCTAGCATTGTCATGCGAAAAGATCGGACCGTGCCTAATGACCAACGCAGGTTGCTTTTCAGCCAATTTGGCATGCAATATGTCGATTTCCTCACAATATTTTATAGCATTTATCGTTTTCTCTGGTTGAAGAAATGAAAGATGGACTGGTCCTGTCCGTATCCACAAAATTGTCACCATAACCCTTTTTAGGTGAAGATCGGGCTTGGGGTGTGTTTTGGTTTTTCACCTGCATCCTACCGCTGCCCAGGTCTTTTACGGTTATCATACAGAATCCACTTTTGATCAGAGGCGACTATCCGGTGCAAAACGGTTCAGTTTGGTTTCATAATCTAAGCGATGCGCAAATTATTAGCCGCGTTGGTTTTTGGGACTCGTTCAGTTCATGGGATACCCACTTATCGATTTTCTTTACCTTTCCTATGAGAGAAAGGTGTCGACTTATTTTTAATGGGGGTACTCCCATGCTTTGTGCAATCTACCGCATCGATTTCATGGGGTCCACATCCACCGTTGCTCTTAAAATATCGTCGTCAACTAACGTTTCCGGCTTGCCACGTGGTTCATTTTCGAGGCTGAAATCTCCCGAACGGAACTTTCCAAACCAACGTCGTATAGTGGGTTTATTACCGTTACATCCTGAAATGGGTCATTCATGTTTTTCATTGCCAATGACGCATTATGTCTCATTTTAAATTCATGAAGGAAGATGGTTCGAATTTGAACTGGGGACAGCAAGGTAAACAATTCCTAGAAAAAAAAAAACTCTACTTGTAAGGAATCCTAAAATTCTCACACATCAAGCACACATACCACTTTACTCTATAAAAAACGAAAATTTAACGTCCTGGCACAGATGTTCACTCGAGAGCTTCTTATTTCCGACTGAGCGAAAATTGGACATTTCATGTGGTACAACCCAATACTCTAAATTGTACAATGTCTTTTTGTCTTGTTTTGCCTTTCGGCGTATTTTTTCTCAATTAACATTTAATATTATCCATGTCTTTATACATATATATATATAATATATATAATATATATATATAATATATATATATACATATATATATATTATAATATTATATATATATATATATATATATATATATATATCATCATCATCGCTTTATTTCTTATTTAGCAAGTCTCTCCACCGGTATCCGGTCCTTATCCGAGACTTCTCCATATTCATTTGTTTTTCCGGGAAAGGTTATTAGCCTTGGGCCATAGATATATATATATATATATATATATATATATATATATATATATATATATATATATATATATATATATATATATATATATATATATATATATATATATATATATATATATATATATATATATATATATATATATATATATATATATGTATATATATATATGTGTATATATATATATATATATGTATATATATATATATATATATGGGATGAAAATATTCTCTTTATTCAACTTTTCGTGACTGACCTTCTTTTATTCTGTTGCTCAGACTACCCTATAAAGAGTACTCTGTCCTGATTGACTGTGAATTATAGGACTAAACAAAATGCAAAATTAAAAATTCTGTGAATTATAAGTTGATCTCAAATTTACCTCGTCATTTCCGTTCCACAGTCGGCTGTCCAGACTGGACATTCGACCCGAATGTTCATCGCCTTCGTCCTATTCGTCACTCCTAAATAAATCTTCACTCTCGTCGCTTGCCAAGCGTTTCATATAGTCGGCGGAGGATGATGTCTGCTTGGACCCTTGACTCTCTCCTATTCGACGCACAACGTAGCGATCGTTGTGCAGGGTCTTGAAAATCTCATACGGTTCAAGGAATTTGTGTGCGAGCTTTAAACCGGCTTCTTGTTGTAATTTGCCAATAGCGATGATATCGCGATATCGATTCTTAATATCGGAACGCCGCCTGCCTGTTTTTATTGTAGTTCCGTTTGTTTTCGGACTGAATGCGTTGAATATTCTCCTGTGGCTGTTTGCGGAGTTCTGCTCGTTTGTCGTCCAATGAGGTAATCAATTCTTCCTCCAGAAGCCTTTTGATCTACGGATCGTCCTCCAAACGAGGGTCGACTCCGAACATTAAACGGAATGGTGACATCCCTATGCTCCGATGCGGCGTGCTGCTGTAGCATTTTTGTACCGTGTCCAGGTACCGATATCACTCACTTCGTTTACAAGCTGATAGTTTTGCCATCAGTGGAATTAGGATGCGGTTCATCCTTTCAAATTGACCGTTGGTCCTTGGTATCCCCGTGGTTGCCAGAACGTACGGCAATAGTTCTCGAACTCCTATTGAAGTAAATGCGGGACCGGTGTCGGAAATGCTCTTCCGAGGATTTGCAAAGATAAATGACTGCCTTCGTAAATGATAGATGACTTCTGTGGATGCCGTCGATTTTGTGCCATACAGTCAAATGTACTTGGAAAAAGCGTCTAAAATCAACAGGATGTATGCTGTGACTTCTTGTTTGACGCCAGTGGACCCAGGTGATCGATGTGGAAGGTGTCGAGGGGCACACTGCCCTTCTCCACAGTATTCTGGCATCTTTGTTGTTTTCCCCGGTTTCGCTCGGCCAGTATACACGAAATACAGTTACCTTTTCAATCTTAACCCTTAAATCAAGTATCCAGCAATCATTCTGGACCAGCGCCTCTGTCTTATTGATCGCAAAGTGGTCACGTTCGTGGGCTTTTTATATCACCTGTAGTTGCATTCACCTCAGAGTTACAACACACACACCTCGTCACTAACATCTTTATATAATAAACCATGTTGCAAGGTATAGCCATCGAGCTTTCCTTATTCCAACCGCTTGACCTTCTACTGCAGGTCGTCGTCGTACTGCTGTGCTTTCTTGAATCGTGCGGTAAGGCATTCGTGGCTCTCATTAATTACTAAGCATCCGGGAAGAGGCTTAATGTGTCGACGTGCTTCATGCGCCGCCCCGGTCTATGCTTCATCGAATACTGGAATTCTTTTACCATCAATGCGCATCGAGCTAATCGAATGCAAAGATCCTTCCCGCTCATCGTCATTGTAAAGGCTTTGCAATCGGTTACAATCTTGAAATGTATACCCAGCAGATATACTCGGAGTCGCCGAATTGCCTTAAATAACTGCAAAAACTTCAAGCTTATAGTTCAACTACTTCTCCTCTACCAGCGTTGTTTTACCGCAGCGAAGTATATTGGAATGCAGCAGTCTATCGATTTCGTCGCGTTGCAAGAGGATGACTCCGTATCCATACTTCGATGCGTCCGTATGGAGTTCCGTCTCAGTTCCTATTCGATACAAATTAAGCACAGGTTTATGGCTTAGGCCGGTCTTCGGCAGTTCGAAAGCCTCTTTTTCGGCGTCTCCTAAATTAAATTTGACATATGCTCGTAAATGGTTGGATAAAGGTCCCGTAATCCTTGAGTAGGCAGGAATGAATTTCCTGAAGTATCCCGTCAGTTCCGCAAAAACTTGCACTTGTCGGATATTCTTAGGCTCGGAAAAGCGTCTAACCGTTTCAGATTTCCACATCATCGTTCGGACGGTTCTGTCTTCAATAGTGTGGCCCAAGAGTTCAACACGTCTTGTCAGGAAACAACATTTTTTACAATTGATACTCAGCCCAGTCTTCTTTGCCGTCTCCAGGTACGTCTATCAATCTTTTCAGGCCGTCCTCGCGATTGTTGGCAAAAACAATCAGATCATCTAGGTAGACATGCCCGTCCCGAATGGCGTTTCGAAATATAGCATTTACATATCGCTGGAAAATTGATGGTGAATTACACAGGCCCAAAAGGACACACAGGAACTCAAGTTGTCCGTCTGAAACAGGTATTCTCAACCTTTTTTTTTGTCGTGGCACACTTTTAACGATTTCAAAATTTGACAGGACACAAAGTGCTGTCAAATGTAAAAACCATTATAATTTTCTCTATATATATTTATAAAATATGGCGGCGCATTTTAAGAAGTTGGCTGCAAACAAATATGCTGTAACAATGTGGTTAAGAATCACTGGCCTGGAACAATGAATGCGGTATATTTAATACTTTCGGCATCAATTGGCACGTGAAAGAAACTATTCTTCAAGTCAAGTGCAGTGAAGATCTTCGCGTCTTGCAGTTTATCCGGTTGGTCCTCGATTATCGGCAAGGGATATCAGTCTTGGATAATTCTTTTATACAGAAGTCGATAGTCAATGCACAATCGGTTTGTTCCGTCTTTCTTCTTGACTAACATTGTTGTGTTTAGTAGGGGTTAGTTTCAGGACGCGAGTCTCTTGAATCCTTAAAAGGACAAGGCGATCTCTTAAAACAGACCGCTCCTGAAAACTTGTCCTACAAGGGGTCGTTACCGTGCTTCCTCTGATCCAGAGGGAAGAGCAACGTCCTTTTGGTTTGGCCTCAGTCTTGATGTCTTCACTTGGTCTTCCGTGGGGGCCAGGTGATGCTTCGCTATCAGTCAAGGATAATTTTTATTTTCCAGGATTCCTCTATTCTTCTAGTTACAACTTAGATATTCTCCTGGGGGTACTTCCTCCAGGGACTAGATATGATGTTATACTGAGGCGCTACTAGTCCTATCGGGACTATTAATTATGTTTAACTGCGGCCCTTCTCCTGAGGACTTCCTTCAGGGACAAATCTCGATATTTAACTGAGGCGCGGAGATCATTTATTTGACCAAAAATTAATAGTTACAATAAGTAATACAGCTAACTTATAATAGATTGGTTACATATTAAGTGTTTACATGCTATTTGTTAACATTTTTCAAACAATTCTTTTTAGGTGTGCTTAAGATTTAATGTGATTTATATATATTGATAATTTTGTTTTTCCTGGAAAAGGTCAGAAAAAACCAGGAACTCTGTTTATTTCAACTTAGCCTACTTAAAATTACTTAACATAACTTAATCTAATCTTATATACAATTTACAATATTTGATATTGCAATGATAGTGACAATTCGAATTTGACTTAAAAATAATATTTACAATTTTTAGTTATGGATGTGGGATTTCTCGTTGGGATTGAGGATAGTAAGGGATAGGATCAGGTAAGTTCTTGAAGGAGGGGAGAGCCATTCGGTTCTGTGTTAAAGGTAAGGATCTTGGAGAATGGTTGGATGTTGCTGTATTTGAAATGATTGGGTGCCAGTTCGGTGTTGTGGTACACGATCTCGTTTAGATCGTTAACCAGTCTGCCTGCGGCGAAGAGGGTCCTGATTTGGAGACAATTACGGTAGTGAGCTCCCGTATTGAAGGAGGCTGATGGTAGGTCCGTTATTATCGGGTTGGGATTGTTAGGAAGGTTTTCTATGAAATTTATCGACAGTTCTAGGATCCGTCTATCCAGTCGTTCGATGCCTGCGGTGTTGTAAAGGTCGTTGTTACAATGGCATCTATATGAGTTGGTTTTGCGGTGTAAGCCAGTGATAAACTGGAAACATTTTCGTTCAAACACTCGTAATTTCTCCATTTGGGAGGGTGAGATGTGGTACCATAATGGGCAGGCGTATGTAAGAGTAGGTCTGATTATCTGTTTGTAGATGAGCTGTTTGACCTTAAGAGAGAGGCCTTTAGGCTTCCATAACACTCGTCTGCACAGGTTAAGCTGTATTAAGGCTTTTTGAAGAGAATTTTTGATGTGGGTTGAGAATGACCAGTTGTTGGAAAGGGTTACTCCCAAATATTTTAGGGTTTTGGAAGATTTTATGAGGGTGTTATTAAGATTTAGTTTAATTTTGTTGTGGCAACGTTTAGTGTTGTTTGTGCAGTGAGTGTTTTTGCCCTTAAACACTGTTAACTGGGTTTTGGTTGGGTTGAGGCGAATTTTCCATTTGTTAAAGTATGCTGAGATGAGCGGGAGGAAGTTGTTAACGCGGTTTCTTGCCGCTTTGACAAATCTGCTGCTAGAGTAGATTAAAGTATCGTCAGCATAATTTAGCATTACAACACTAGGTGAAGGTTGGGGGATATCGGATGTGTATAGAAGATATAAAAGTGGTCCAAGAATGGATCTTTGGGGAACTCCTGCGGTTATGTTGTGAGTTTGTGAGAGGGAAGAATTTATTCTGACCATAAATTTCCTTCCAGAAAGATAAGATGCTAGGAGCTTTGTGATATTGGAATTCAGACCAAATAAGCAGTGCAGCTTATAAAGAAGTCCTGAGATCCAGACACAATCAAATGCTTTGGAGATATCGAGAGATATGCATACGGTAGGGCATTGGTTTTCTAGACCAGTTGTGACATCGTGTGTAAGTTTTAGTATCGCATGGCAAGTAGAGTGTCGCTCACGAAAGCCAAACTGAGAATTAGGGATGAGAGCGTTATCACTGGCAAACGAGAGAAGGTTTTGGTAGATCTTACATTCCAATATTTTGGTTAGGGTGTTCAATAAAGATATCGGACGATAGTTGGGGGTGTTATTGGAACTGCCGGACTTTTTAACGGGAATTACTACCGCAATTTTCCAGTTCTCTGGGAAATGTGAGGCATTTATGATATGGTTAAGAAGGACTAGAATGGGAAGTAGATTTGGCGGGTGAAGTCTTTCAAATAGAAGGTGTGGTATTCCATCTATACCGGTAGATTTTTTGTTGGGTCGTGATTTTATGAACTTGATGAGTTCATCTGTGGTTAGGAATGTGCTGGTGTCTGAAGGATGTGACGCTGTGATTCTCCGATGAAAGGAGTATAAGATGCAGGTAACCTGTATGAAATATATTCGTTGAAAGTATTTCGAAAATTAGGGACTGAGAGGGAATCATTTTGTTGATGGATTTTTGAGAAGTGATCATCCAGGCAATTGGCTATGTCCGTGTCGGATTGGATAAGATTATTGTTGAATGGGTTGATGAGGTGATCGATTCGCGGTTTAAACTTCCGACCAGTTAGTCGGTTGATGTTTATGAAGAGATCACGATTGGGTTTAATATTGTTAAGTGTTGAGGTATAAGTCTGATCCGCGAACTTTTTTAAATGTTCATTTATTAGGGTGGTCAGGAGTTGGATCTGACTTTTAATAAAGGGACAGAATCTTATATGAAGTTTTCTGCGGAGTTGTTTTTTGAGACGCAGCAATTTAGTTAAGATGCTGGGTAATGGTTTTCCTTAATGATTATGGGGGATGGTGGTGGGTGTATTGCTGGTGAGGGCATCCTTGAGGGTCTGCTCAATTGTTAGGGCTGCTCGATCGATATCAGCAGGGATTAGGTTAGAAGATTCGTGGATTTGCAAGTTAGAAAACCTTTCGGCGGTGTCTCTATTGACCTTTTTCCAGTTAGTCTTGGAGAAGTTCGGGACAGGACTGTGTGGCGCGGAGATCACTAAACTATTCCTTTATAAAGGAAAAGGAATTGAAAATTGTATCCCAAAGATACACATTTTCGTGCAACAATCTCGATTTTTTGGATATCTCGAGCGAGATGTTGTATTTACACAAGATAAGAAATCAATTTCTTGAATTCTTATGAAACTATCGCGCAGATGTGTGAATGCATCTGCTTTTGAGTTTTTTGTTTGTTTAACTCAATGGAATTTTTGGGATAGAGATAACGGTCTCTGATGATGCTGTGGAGCAAATGTAGAACAATAAACGAATATTGGATTCGTTTATTGTGAATTTTAATTTTAATTTTGATTTTGGATTTAATTATGCCGTGGGGGCAAATGTTATGCGATAAACGAATGTTTGATTCGTTTATTGCGAATTTTGGGTAATGTTTGGGTTTTTTCAGGTTTTGATAGGATTCTGGGTTTTAGGGTAATATTGCTGGGATTTTGGATTAGGAAAGGGGGTAAAAGATGATAGGGCTTTTTGGAGCACTACAACATAATTGGGCTGGCATAGTCAGATGATGGTTCTTGCGTCGGCAGAACGTGTACTAAACTTGGAGCGATACAGAGAAGATTATCCTGGCCCCTGCGAAAGGATGACACACAAAATTGTGAAGCGTTCCACATTTTTTAGCTTTTCTAGTATTAGGGTAGAATAAGGATTAAGTTAATTTTATATGAAAACAAAAGTTTATATGTAAGTTAAATTTTAAGTTAAAAAACACAAAAATTGGCACACCGTATTTCTTTAGTTTTTCTTTGTCATAAAAATAAATATAATGAAACAGACAAACAAAGTTCTGTGGACGAAAGGCAAACTGCACAATAATAATATAACGTTTAGCTTGGAGGGTCTGCGTCGGACCAGTAAGTTATAATATAAAATAATTAAGCTAGAATTTAAGTAATTTTCGTCTGGCCTATAATTCAGAAACTAAGAATATAATGTGGAAACAAAAAATGTTGAAAAATGAAAAATCAGTTGATGAGGGTCGAATGATGCCCTGGTTCTGCCATTCCGCCATTTGATTGTTGAATATGTGCCTTTCGTTGGGCGCAAGTCGCCTTGCTTTTTGATATACCGATCCGTTGTCTTTTAATATGATTCTCATACTCATTCTTGTCTCCAACCTCTTTTTAGGCCTGTTATTTTCAATGCACGTCATTATTTCTTCGATCGTATTCTCGTCTTCAATGTGAGAAAGATCAGTTTTAACACAATTCTCTTCTTCGAGCACACTGATCTGCAAAATCTCCGGTAATCCTTCAGCATCGTCATCAGGATGAATGTAAATTGTACCGTTCTTTGCGTGGAAGTGTCTTGATCCCAAGAAGTCAATTCCGATCAATAAATTTTGCTGAGAAATAATATCTGAAACAATACGTATGAGAGTCGGAAAAGAGTGCCCATCTATCGTGACTTCCGTTTGGAATTCTCCTAGCGCCTTATGCGCAGGTGAGACTATTCCTGTGAACTGTACTTCGTCAGCAGAAGCGGTGGGGATCCAACTCTCGTACTCCTCTCTGCGCATGGGAGATCACTCCCGGTGTCGATGAGTGCGTCGATATTCTTGCCATGAATCTTTACCATCTTCGTAAACTTCTTCCGTGGACTGCGTGTTACAATGCAAGCCTCTTTCTTCTGTCGATATTTTGTTGCGATGTGATCGTGTTCGTTGCAATGGAGACATTTTCGGTCTAGTTCTTTCGACGGTCATGTTGCGCTTACATAACATGTTGCCCCGTAATTGAAGCAGATTTAACGATATGTCCTTTCTTCGTTGGCAGTGGCTTTGTCCTTCTCGCTTCTTGCATTGGGTTTCTTATGTGACGTTTCATCCTCTTTATTAATCGTGTTTGTTGACGACTGTTCCCGCAAGGTTATCTTATCGAATGCGTCGATTAAGGATTCCTTTGTAGGAAACTGCTGCATGCGAGCTTGATTGCATAACAATTCGTCAGGGATATCCCTGATAAGATAATCTATCATATCTTCACTATTGATCGGCACATCTTATCGTGTGCGTATTCCCGGAATGTCTCGTTTTTCTTCTATATTTGTAGTTCAAAACGTTTGCATAAGTCAATCCTTGTATGCTTCGCGCGATACATCTGACCCAACTCGTTCACGAGCTCGTAGAAGGTCATTTCCAGATGTTCGGCTTTTGAATTCAACTACTCGAACGCTTTCTCCCTGAATTTAATCCCGCGAACGTTTTTGCCATGTCGCCCGCTAGCTCATATGTCTCCTTTATGAACTTGATCTGCTTTTCCCACACATGGAAATTATCAGGCGTACCGTCGAACTCACTTACTAATTCAGCAATCATCGCAATGATCATGTTTGATTGCGGGGAAAACAAATCGGCTGTTTCGCTTCGTCTTTCGCGCGTCTCTCGTGCTCGCTACTCGTCTGCAGCTAGATGCTCGTCCTGTCGCAGCATTGCAATTTTACGTCGAGCGAGTTCGATCTCACACTGCATTAGTTCCATTTCGCGTATATGAAGTTCTTTTTCGCGGTTTGTTACTGGCACTGGACTGAGATTCTTGGCTGCGATCCTCGTCTTCGGTATTTTCTACACAATTACGGAATCCTGAGTCAGATGCGATGTCCTCGTTCTCCTCCTGGTTGGTGATTCTCATCCAATTGATCGTTGGATCATGTTTAACCAGTCGGGCGATTATTTCGCCTTTCGTACTACCGATGGCTAGTCCACACATCTTAGCCTTTTGTCGTAATTCGCTCACTGTGAAATCGCCCGGTTCAGTCATGGTTAATTTATCTTTTCAAGGTTGGAAGCTATGTTGTCGTTTTTACCCTTAGACGTCGTCTTTAGTTTTCCTTTGCCATCTTTCTTCTTTCTATAATTCAAGGTTGAGCCCCCAAATGTGGGATAAAAATATTCTTTTTATTAAACTTTTCATGACTGACTCTTTTACTCTTTTGCTCACCCTATCAAGAGTTTCCGTCGAAAGGGTCCCTGTTGTCCACTTCCCTTTGGACACTGTCCGTAATACAACAACGCGCTTATTTGTGAACACAGGCGCTAAGACCAGCCTTCTACAAGTGAAAGAACACCTCCCGGATTTTTATTGGGAGCCAAATTATCTTTCGTGAGCGACCCGGTAACATGACACATCTGCTCAGAAAGATTTCCACCTCCGAAAGGTTTTTTAGTAAGCGTTCTACCGACGCTTTCCCTTTTTTAACGCCATTTGACACATGGGGTGTGATCTTGTTGCTCGGGTAACTGTCATCTTTATTAGAGAAGGACTTCAATACAAAGTCATATCTAGTGGAGAAGTGCTCAGGTTCTGGGTGCTTCAAGACGCATCGTACGTATATGTTTATGCACCCGAGGAACATCAGTATAATCTCTTTATAGCAGAACTTGAAACTCTCTTTCGAAGCTTGCAATTCCAACTGGATAAAAAATACTTTATTATAGGTGGAGACATGAACGCCAAACATAGAGATTAGAGATTGGGGATATTGTATGTCCAACAATATGTCCAGAGGAAATCAACTGGCTAGCTGGTTAGATCAAATCACGTAGAATATAAAACTGACCTTCTAGCGACGGAATATCCCCTGTTCCCTAGAGGTAGATCCTATCTAGATATCATGCTTATTGACACGCTACTGAGTAACATACATAGCAGAAACTGTTTACGGATAAATGAATACGACAGTGACCACTGTGCAGTCACGACAATAATAAAACTTCCGTACGATCTGGCAGATCTGGAGGAAATCGTGATTCCACAACCTTACAACTACGGGGCAATGCGATGGCCACGGTTCACTAGATCATTAACAAGAGTACTGCGTTCGAATGACTTTAATGTGCCAATAAACAGAAACCTGACATATGACGAAATCGACAAATACATTCAACAAATGGACGAAACTTTAAAACGAACAATGGACAAAACAATTCCCAAAACAACAGTTACAGATCACATAAACATGTACAGAAACACAACAACAAACACACTTCACAAGAAAAAGCGCAGACTGCTATCGAAACTAAAACTATTACACAGACAGTTTACAGGCAGACAAGGCCAGAAGATAGTATCACTGAAATCCCTATCAAAAAACCTCCAACAACTACTTAAAGCTAACTATAGATTAGCAGCAAATTTGTATTCCAACAACAGAATTCGAGCTATAAAAACTAATAACGCGAATATGTTCTCACAAATAAATAAAATATTCAGGAAAAATAATCAAAACGAGATTCAATGTCTCCAAATTTTACGTACCGACGTAAACAAGCAGCTGCTAATCAATATTGACATACGAGGGAGGTCTGAAAAGTTTCCGAAATTTAGTTACTCACCAAAATGTCAGCCATTTTGGACGTGTAGTTTTTATTTGTCAGTCGTTTGAGTGAGTCGATGTGAGTGTTTTTGTGAAAATGGACAAAATTGAGTATCGAGCTGTCATTAAATTTTTGTTTTTGAAAGGCAATACCCCTATGCAAATCAAATTTGAGTTGGACTCTGTGTAAGGGGACTCTGCATCATCATTTACCTCCGTGAAATTTTGGGCAGCTGAATTTAAATGTGGCCGTGAGACCTTGGGAGACGATGAACGCTCGGGATGTCCAAAAACTGCAACAACTGACGATAACATCGCTAAAGTTCACCAAATGGTGCTAGACGACCGCCGAATTAAAGTGAGAGAGATAGAGAGATAGCAGAAGCTATGAAAATGTCCAAAGAACGTGTTTGTGACATATTAAATCAAGATTTAGGCATGAAAAAGCTGTCGGCATGTTGGGTGCTGCGTTAGCTCACGTTAGGCCAAAAACGCCGTCTCACACCTCAGCGGTTGCCATTGCGAAAATCCACGAATTACAGTTTGAACTGCTTGATCATCCGCCTTACTCACCAGATCTAGCCCCAAGCGACTTCTTTTTGTTCCCTAATCTAAAAATTGCGCACGGGGGACAGAGATTTTCGTCAAATGGGGAGGCAATCACTTTGGTGAACAGTTACTTTGCAGAGAAAAACGCCGAGTACTATTTTGACGGGTTTAAAGAGATCCCTGAGAGAAGTGTGTAAAGTTACAAAGAGACTATGTAGAAAAATAAAAATACATTTTAAGAAAATGTGTCTTGTATCTCTGTTAGGTCGGAAACTTTTCAGGTCACCCAGGTAGATACAGAGAACGCTGTTTTCAATAATGAGCTCTTCGTGATCGAAGATCCTTTGGAAAAGGTGAACGCTCTGGGAGCTGTCTTTCAGGAAAGGTGAATAAAAACATTCACCGAAATCAGGACTTGGAGGACAGAGCACTACTATATCACCTGCACTTCCGAAATGAGATTTCACTTTGGCGATCAGAGAATGCAGTTTTTATCTGTCAATTGACATTAATGTCAACGGTAGGGCTAATATCCTTTTAATTACGAGGGAAGGAATCCAGAGTATCTTCGACTCATTGAGAAGTAAAGAGTCTGTGGGAATAGATGGAGTACCTAACAACGTATTCAAGAACCTCCCCCAATGGTAACAGATATATACACGGTCCTGTGTAACAACGCATTGAATAATACATATTTTCCCGCACGTTGGAAAACGGCAATCATACGGCCATTCTAAAAAACATACACCCCATTTTAAAGGCAATCATACAGCCCATTCTAAAGACTCATTGAGAAGCAAAAAGTCAGTGGGAATAAATTGAGTACCTAACATCGTACTAAAGAACCTCCCCCCAATGGCACTTGATATATACACGGTACTGTTTATCAACGCGTTGAATAATGCATACTTTCCCGCGTGTTTGAAAAAAGCAATCATACAGCCCATTCCAAAAAAGGGCAAAGACTGTACAAGCTCAATGAACATGCATTCGATAAGTTTACTCCCAAGCATCAGTAAAGTATTTGAAAAGACTATTAACACAGCTCTGCTAAAATGGCTAGACGACAACAACATTATTCCGAATAACCAGTTGGCTTTAAGACGGGTTATGAAACCACACATGCCGTAGCTAAACTGGTCTTCGACATGCAATGGAATAAATGTAAGAACCAATGCACAGGTGCCTGTCTGATCGACTTGGAAAAAGCCTTTGATACCGTCCGGATCGAAGGGTTATATTACAAACTGGTCAGACAAGGCATATATAAGCCTTTACTATATATACTTTACGATTTGTTAAAGGACAGGAGGTGTGGGGGCTCTCCATACAACATGGAGAACCAACCCACAATGCCAACCAATTTTGACAGCTAACAGCGCGTCACCCTAACCCAACCCGTAATCCATTTCCCAAGCTGTAATAAATGCATATTCCAATTTACAACGGAATATTAATCATCTCCCTCAATTACATCATCCCACATATAATTTTTTCCCAAAACCGCTTCGGTCAATTATCTATTTAAGTTATATTCCTTCCTTGCGACAAGCACTCTTAATTTCCCCGGAAATTCATATGCTGTAATAAAACGCATATTCAAACCTACAACGGAATATTAATCATCACCACCAACTATACCGAGCCGCATACATTTTTTTTCCTAAAAACCACCTCGGTTAACTTCCTATTTAAATTATATCCACGCTTGCAACCAAGCAATTCCAATTTCCCTCGAAAACCATTTCGGTTCCTATTCTACCTAAAAGATGTAAAACCACATCAATTCCCTACAATCAAACCGCATGCATTTTCCCCAAAAACCACTTCGGTTCATTTCCTCCTTAAACTATACTTCTCGCTTGCAACCAAGCGGCAGCTAATTTTCCGCGAAACAACTATCGCAACGACCCAGACCCACATCCCGTTGTCTAACTGACAACTCATGCCTATATTCGGTCGCATTTCCAAACAAAATTCCTCGTATACATAGCGCCAGACGAACCCAACTCAGCTTATACGGCGATGATTCCCCGGAACTAAATCCCCTATACAGGCATAGCAACTCTTTTCGAAGTTCCTAGTAAATGGCAGCGAGTTGATTTTAGCTATGACTCAACCGCCACGACACGATGAATAGATTCTTTCCTTTATTAGTTAGTCGTCATCCAACTACCAACGCGCGCACGTCAGGTGAAGGTTCAGACCCCCTTAACGAGCGCTCGGGGGCGCACGAAGCCCCGATTGTGTAACCCAGCTCGCCGTGTCTTTGCCGGGGCCCTGATTTCTAAACGAAAATCATTTAGTCGAGTGTTGGGTTCGCTATCCCTAAGTTTGAAGTCGTTTAGCCGTGCGTCTTAAGGTTCAGCGAATCGGCGGTTATCATTAAGTATAAAGGTAGCGTACAACACGAACAATAAGGGGCGTCGCGGAACGCGGGCAACTAAACTCCTCGTAAATAAAACTAGGTGAACAATGAAGGCAACTCTCCTTGTAAATAAAACCAAGTGAACAATTAAAGCAACTCGTAAACCAACTACACCCGTGTGTTTTATTCTCGCGGTATCGCTTCCTCGCCGTGCAGCAGCATCCTGGGCGTTGCCCCACTCCATTCTCTTCGTTGTGGAGAGGTACGGTGGCAGAGCGATGGGGACCGGAGCGAACCCTGTGCCGTAAGCCGGCACCACATCCCTAACCCCACAGAGGTTCGTGGTCAAAAGTGGTAATGTGACCTCTAATAAAAAGTATAATATCAAGCATGGCTTGCAACACGGAGCGGTCCTTTTTCTGTTTCTTTTTAGCATTTACATTAGCTTCTTATTAGGCGCACCTCCACATGCTATTGCGTACGCATAATTTATAGAATAGCTGCGAAAGTTGAGATCATAAATAGTTTAATACAGCGAGACTTCAACAAAGTGCAGTGCTATTGCGACGACTGGAAACTTAATATCAACTTCCAGAAATGTGAAGCCATACTATTTAGAACCCCATTAAATAAAGCCACGAACGACACTAGAAAAAACTGGCGAAACTTTGTAGTCATGGGATGGCATGAATGTAAACTGGAAACCAAGAGTATGGTTAAATACCTTGGCGTCTGGGTAGATCAATATCTGTATTTCAACAGACATGTAGTGGCTGCTTTGGTTAAGGCTAGAAAAACGTTTGCTATGACAAGAAGGCTATTTCACAGTAGGCAACTTGATAGCAGGGGAAAAGTTATATGCTACATAACGCTAATCAGGCCAATGAGCATATATGGTTGCCCAGTATGGTTTATAATAGGTCCAAACTTGATGGAAAAGATTCGGGTGTTCGAAAGGAAGTGTCTCAGAAGTCGTCTCAGATTATATCGGACACCGGAATCGGACTATAAAAAGTATTATTCAAATGAGACTTTATATAGTGAAGCAACATAAATAGGGTGGATAATTTTATGATTAAATTAATCAGAGGACATATTGCGAGAGCAATAAGTTCGTCCAATGACCTAATTTTTGGGGTTTATTATCCAAACACCCTCTACCATGAGAGCGTGCGTCGCAACGGTTTTGTTCCACCAGGGGCGTTCCTTGATTTGGACATGAATGGGCATGGATTCCGAATTCCGTTGATCTATCATGTAAGTAGATCATCCGTAGAGGGGCGATTGTGCTACGACCGGGAAGTCATGCGCACCGAAGAAGAGATCTTGCGCTTCAGTAGGGCTATCTCTCAAAGAGACCGGGACGATAATATTAAACAGCACCAACAGTTCTGGTGGTTGAATGGCAAATAAAAACCTGATTACCAATATCGGTAGAATCACTGCATCATCAGCCAACTTATACAGACTTAGCTTTTCTAGAATTAGGGTAGTTTAAGATTTCAGTTAAGTTTTTTTAAGTAAATAATATAAAATAAAAAAAATTGAATTAAGTTTAATTTTAAGTATAAACTGAAAAAAATGGCACACGTTTTTTCGAATTTTTGTTTGTTAGACAAATAATCATAATTAAAGCCACAAATAAAGTCCTGTCGCCGAAAGGCAAATTGCACAATAGTCATATGATGTTAAGCATAGAGGGTCTGCGTAGGACCAGTAAGTTATAAAATAAGATAATTAAGTTAGAATTTAAGCAGTTTTTCTCTAGCATATAATTTAGAATCTCCTCGATAGTATAATGGTTAGTATACCCGCCGCTCACGCGGGAGACCGGGGTTCGATTCCCCGTCGGGGAGCCTCTGGCGCAAGACCAATGACCTTGCCCAAAAAAAAAAAACAAATCATTATGGAAAATTTAACGAGCCTCAGGACTTGCTAAATAAGGCCAAGACCGGTTCCTGGTTGTAGTGCCAATCATGATGATAATTTAGAATCTAAGAAGAAAACGGATAAAAAAAATGTTGGAAAAAATGAAAAAAAAAAACAATACATCTAGTGACCTCCGAAGAGATGCTTATAGCAGCAAAGTTCATTAAACAATAAGACCCTTCCCCCAAATTGGAAGTCCTAACCCACCCGCCATATTCCCCAGATTTTACGCCGTTCGATTATTACTTGTTCCGTTCGTTGGCTTGATTCGTGGATAGCCTACAGGTGTTCGAGCTCTGCCAGAAAGATGGGAAAACGTCGTAGCTAGCGATGGACAATACTTCGAATGATTTATTTGTAACCAGTTTTTCACAATATGTTGATAACGCTCATCGAGAAGATCCCAATTCCCCATGCCGTGGGGTGCTGCTTGCCACTCATAACAGACTCGCTTCGTCTCTAATTGCCATCTCTTTTTCTCCGGATCTTGACTACGTCGCAATAAAAATCGACAAGCGCCCTAAGTCTATTTCATTATCTGCTTCTATATACCTTCTTTTGCGACCCAGCGAGTCATACGAACTCGCAATAGAAGCGGTAGATAACCTAACCGAGTTAAGCACATCAATAGACGATATCGTCGTACTTCGCGATTTTAACCTCCCCCATCTCCAATGCACATTGGCTGACGAACAAGCCTTCTACGTCTCAAACCCCACTAGCTCCAAGGATCGTATTTTTATAAACGGTCTCACCGACTCATGCCTTCATCAAGTAAGCAATGTCCCAAATCATATGGGGAGACAACTGGGCCTTGTGTTCACAACGGACCCACACAAGTCCTCTGTTGCCCCTAGTCCACACGCCCTCTCCACCATTGATAATTACCACCCCCCGCTGCTCTTATCCATATATCTTGATCATGAAACCCAGCCTTCTCTACCTCATGTCAGCTTTTCATACAACTTCCACAAAGCTAACTTCCGCCTTTTAAATGAGCATCTTAGCAAAACAGGGTTCGCTTTGATCATTTGGGGATAGAAGAAGCTACTGTCACTCTCTATAAAGAGATCTACAATCCCCTATTCTCGTCACAGGTCATCGGTTTCATCGCCGCCATGGTACAATCGTACACTCCGCGCTCTTAAGAACAAGAGAAATAACTTGTGGAACATTTTCCTCAAAACGCATTCCTTCCAAAACTACTCCAACTATCTCGGTTCATTTTATAAATTTTCCGAGCTCTACAACTCCCTCTACTCCAACTACCTCACAAAAACACAATCTAATTTGATCAATGACCCTAAATCTTTTTTCCACTTCACAAATTATAAACGTAAATCCGACCCCTATCCTAACTCCTTTTCTTATGGCGCGACTACTTCAACCGACCCCCCAACTACTGCCAATCTATTCGCTTCGTTTTTCAATAAATCCTTCACAGACATTTCCTTCGAACCCAATCCGTCTCACTTCAAAGACTTGCCCGAATTCTCCCTCGGCCCCTTCACCCCTCAAATTATTCAGCGTCACATAGTTGAGGAGAAATTAAACTTACTCAAAGACGAGTTCAGCCCTGAGCCTGATGGACTCCCGGCTGTATTTTTAAAGAAATGTTCCACTTCTCTTTCCCTCCCGATATCAAAGATATTCAATCTATCCCTTGCACAAGGGATCTTCCCTAGTATTTGGAAACCCTACTATGTCACCCCTATACATAAAAAGGGACCTAAAAACGATGTAAGCAACTACCGTCCCATCTCTAAACAGTCTCATATCTCCAAACTGTTCGAAGGAATTCTCTACAACGCGTTGTCTTTCCGTTATAAATCCATCATCTCATACAACCTGCATGGTTTCCTTTCGGGTAGGTCGACCACAACGAATCTGATCGAGTTCTCATCCTATACTCTCCGTGCCTTAGAGAATGGCAACGAAGTCGATGTAATCACCACCGATTTCAGCAAGACCTTTGACAAAATCTCCCATAATCTCATCCTTTTTAAGCTGCCCTCCCTAGGTTTTGAATCCCTATTGATCAAGTGGTTATCTTCTTATCTGAAAGATCGACCCTACCGTGACAAATTCAGATCCTCCCTGTCCAATATTTTCTTCCCACGCCAGGGGATCCGCAAGGCAGCCATCTAGGTCCCCTCCTATTTATCCTTACCATCAATGATGTTGACTCCATTATTAAATACTCATCCATCTCCCTCTATGCGGACGACGCCAAACTCTACAAAACGATCATCTCACCTCTTGACTTCTTACTTCTCCAAACGGACCTCGACAGCTTCTCAACTTGGTGCCGTAATAACTGCCTTGAACTCAACGTGGTCAAATGTCACTCCATCCCCTTTCCCCCGCAAACGCCCCCCTGCCCCCCCCCGTTCCTACTTCCTGCTAAACCAGCAGATATCATCTGAGCCCTCGATACGTGACCTCGGGATCTTATTTGACAGGGAGCTTAGCTTCATCCCGCATATTGATGATATTATTCTTAAGGCCAACTCTGTCCTTGGGTTTGTGAAAAGCTGGTCTAAAGAATTCTCTAATCCTTACGTTTCCCGTTCTCTCTACATAGCCTTCGTCCGCCCCCTTCTTGAATACGACAGTCAGGTCTGGTATCCACACTACTCGTCCCATGTATGCAGTATCTAAAGCGTGCAACGTCGTTTTCTGCGTTTTGCCCTCCGTGGACTGAACTGGGCGAATCCTCGGATTTTCCCCCCATACACATGCCGGTTCCATCTGATCAACTTCAACACACTTGAGGAGCGCAGAACTCATGCCGATATCCTTTTCGTCCACCGTCTCCTTTCAGGCACTATCAACTGCCCAAGCTTGCTCTCCATCATTCCACTTCACACTAAGCCCCGTAACCTGCGAAACCCTCATCTCTTCTATCAGCCCACCCACCACACTTCTTACGGCTCTAATGAACCCATTTCGCGAATGCTGCGGTGGGCAAACTCCTACCCTACCTCCTTCGATTTTAACTTTACCTCTACTGCTCTCAAACTTCATCTCCTGTCTTTCCCCTACTGACCGAGCCCACACCCCGTCTACACTCTTACATCCTGTACTAAGCGAAGCGAATGAATGAGTAATAATTGATGGATAAAGCCAGTAACTAACTCGCCAAACATACCCCCCCCCCCCCCCCCCCCACCTCTTTTTTTTCTTTTTAACCATAGTTTATATTCATATATATAGTTTTAAGGCAGTTGTTAAGTTTTATCTCTTGTACTAAGCTGAATATATGAGGGTTCTGCCGTCACTAAACTAAACTAAACAATAAAGTTGCATTTTCATAAAAAAAGCACAAAAAAACCGCGAGAACTTAGTTTTGCACGTAACGTACAATTTTATTAGACTCGAGGGGAACTCATAATTTTTGTAAACCTAATATAAATTTAACTTCACGAATCAACATCACGCTGATAAGAATGAAAAGAATACATGGACAAAGTCTAGTTTGCTGATTCATTTCTGAATGACAGATTAAAGTTTTTTTTTTCGAATTATCAGAGTTATGGGAGTACAACTAATTAATTGGAATGGAAGGATTGACAGGCAAGAATGCAAATATTGACTTTTACTTTTTAATACTAACTACAGGGAAAATGAACAAAGGTCACGAATTAAGTTATGTCATAGAAGACAAGGAATTTAAAAAGAAATAGAACAATTAATTAACAGGCATAATCGAATAGACCAAATCCGGCCGTACGCAACAAGGGTACTCGCGAGTATTCGAACAAAAACGAAAGAACCAATATGGTCCAAACAATTGCCTCGGATAGCTGACCATGACTTCGTGAATAAAGAAATCGAAGGTCTATTAAAACGCGAAATCATTAGACCTTCAAAATTGCGGTATTGTTCACTAATATGGATTGTACCGAGGAAAGGATATAATCCTTTCGGATCTAAAAAGAAAGGGCTAGTGAATGATTATAGGAAATTAAATGACCAAACCGTTAGCGATCGTTACCCTATGTCTTATATTGTACAATATGTACCCACAATAGATCTAGAGCCCGGTTGCGATATTCCAGAGATGCGTTGAGAGCATCCTAAGACCGTTTGTAACCAAGTTTTATTTTTAAATTTGTTTCTTTCAACAAGTAAAAGAGCGTATGAGTCCGTTGAGGCAAATATTTACCGCTTTATACGAAGCTAACCTAACAATCTCAAAAATTCCATTTTTTTAAAATTCCATTTTTTAAAAATTATGTTAAATTTCGAGGATATACATATTGTCAGTCATAAATCTATAAAGACTGATCCTGAAAAAATTGAAACAATTAAAAAATACCCTGAGCCTAAGAATTTTAAGGAATTATGTGTATTTCTCGGACTGCCAGCGAGACCTCGGACCAGCCTGCTCAAAACAGACCGAATAATTACAAAGAATGCAAGCTCGAACTATAAAATAAGCCTTAACAAAGAAGAAAAAGAATCGTTTGACAATCTTAAACAAAGTTTGGAAGAATGCCCAGAGTGATCGCAACCCGATTACAGTAAACCCTTTGAGTTAACCACTGATGCATCCAACATAGCCATTGGAGTACGATTATCCCAAGACAAGAAACCGATTATCTCTGTGTCACGGAGTTTAACAAAACTATGCAACCAATGGAACGCAGCTATTACCTATTATCTTTGGATTGAATAAATTACGTTTCTACATTCAAGGACATTCTATACGGATCATCAAAATCTAACAGCTGATGATGAATGGCCAGAGCCTCGAATATGGGAAAATCGTGAAATTGCTCGGCGTCACGGTCTGCGGGAATGTATCGTGGCATAAACATGTGTCGAACATCGCCAGGTCAGCCTCAGGAAAACTGAGCTATCTTTTTATAGCCAAGAAATAGTTTACTCCGGTTCAACTTCTTCTCCTGTATTAATACCTAATTAGGCCGGCGCTCGAATATTGCTCCTATGTTTCGAGCTCGGCTCCTAAAAATACCCTCGACCTTCTTGAGACCATACAGAGACGAGCGATCCGCCTGATCGGGGACTCGGCGCTGACGTCAAGACTACTGTCGCTTTCACATCGAAGGCGCCTAGGTGACCTCTTTCTGTTTTACAGATATTATCACGGGTACTGTTTTTCGGAGATTCGTTGTATTGTTCCGCGCAATTCGGTTTATCGCACCAATTTACGTTTATCGCACGAATTTGCCCTTCATCTCCCGACGGCGCGAACATCCCTGCATCAGAACTCGTTCCGTTACAGAGCGGGAAAACTGTGGACTTCCCTCCCAGTGTGAGTTTTTCCGGAGCGCTACAAACTGCATTTGTTCAAGAAGAACTGCAACAGTTATGTGGTGGCATCTCGGGGATCAATAAGTAAATAAATATATAAATTAATAAGTAAATAAATAAATAAATAAATAAATAATACACAAATAACAGGTCAATTGAAAAGTCCCCGGCCTTCCATAGTAAAACTTTTTTTGGCAAAATTCGTTTTTTTTTTATTCAACATAATTCCCTTCGAGGGTGATACACTGATTATAGCGACCCTCCAACTTTTCAATACCTTTTTTGTAGTACGATTTGTCCTTTGCTTCAAAATAGGCCTCAGTTTCGGCGATCACCTCTTCAATCGACGAAAATTTCCTCCCAGCGAGCATTCTTTTGAGATCTGAGAACAGGAAATAGTCGCTGGGGGCCAGATCTGGAGAATACGGTGGATGCGGAAGCAATTCGAAGCCCAATTCATGGATTTTTGCCATCGTTTTCACTGACTTGTGACACGGTGCATTGTCTTGGTGAAGCAGCACTTTCTTTTTCTTCAAATGCGGTCATTTTTCGGCGATTTCGTCCTTCAAACGGTCCAATAACGCTGTGTAATATTCGCTGTTGATGGTCCTTCCTTTTTCAAGATAGTCAATGAAAATTATTCCGCGCGCATCACAAAATACAGACGCCATAACCTTGCCAGCCGACTGTTGCGTTTTTTCACGCTTTGGGGCGGGTTCATCGTGTGCAGTACACTCGGATGACTGTCGATTGGACTTCGGAGTGAAATGATGGACCCATGTTTCATCCATTGTCACATATCGACGCAAAAACTCGGGTTTATTACGCTTGATCATCTCCAAACACTGCTCCGAATCATCAACTCGTCGTTGTTTTTGGTCAAAAGTGAGCTCGCGCGGCACCCACTTTGCACAGAGCTTTCTCATACCCAAATATTCGTGAATGATATGATGTACACGTTCAGTTGATATCTTTAGAGTGCCTGCTATTTCATTCAATTTCAATTTACGGTCATTCAAAATCATTTTGTGGATTTTTCTAATGCTTTCGTCGGTAACAACCTCTTTTGGGCGTCCACTGCGTTCACCGTCTTCGGTGCTCATTTCACCACGTCTAAACTTAGCATGCCAATCCTTGATGGTTGATTTTCCTGGGGCGGTGTCTGGAAACTCGTCATCAAGCCAAGTTTTTGCTTCAACTGTATTTTTTCCCTTCAAAAAGCAATATTTTATCAACACGCGAAATTCCTTTTTATCCATTTTTTTCACAATAACAGAAGTTGCTTCACTCAAAATACTATAACTCACAAACTAATGATCCGACATCTGTCAAATTTATACACGCGTCTTTTGAAGGTTAGGGCTAACTAAAAATCATACGGATTTAATTCTAGTACCGCCATCTATGTGCCAGCCCGGGTACTTTTCAATTGATCCGTTAAGTATACAAATAAATTTAATAATTAAATAAATATACAAGCAAGTAAATAAATAAAAAACAAATAAATAAATAAATTTACAAGTGTCCTCATCATCATCATCAGCACTACAACAGAGACCCGTTCTTGGCCTTATTTGGCAAATCTCTCCACCGGTATCCGGTCCTTATCCGAGACTTGTTAAATTGTCCATTATAATTTGTTTTTGCCGGGCAAGGTTATAAGCCATTCGTCCCAAATTTATAAGTGTACACTGTTAAAAATACCACCTTCTACTAAAAAAAGGCGTATATCATTTGAAAAATCATTACGTGAAAATATAATACAGGGTTGACATCACATTCGGCTGACTCTTTACTATTACTATTTTCAATTACTATTTATTGGCCTGTAGGAACCCGAAAGTTCATGACCTCACCGACTCGACTCCGCCATTGTTCCCTGTCCCGTGCGCTCTCCGTCCACGTTCGACCATCTGATCTGATCTCTTCGAGATCTAACCTAACATTGTCCTCCCATCTCCGTAGCGGCCGCCCTGTCGGTCTCTTTCCCGTTGGCTTACCGTCAAGAATTCTATGGACGGTTCTTTCGTTGCCCATTCGCGCCATATGTCCGGCCCATCTTAATATCCGCGACTTGATTACTCTCACTATAGTAGGTTTGCGGTATAGCTCTTCCAATTCGTGGTTGTGGAGTTTCCTCCATTGTCCTGTCTCCTCGTCATATTTGCCACCAAAGATACCCCTTAGGACTTTATTCCCGAATACGGGGAAATTGTTTTCTTCCCGTTTTGTGAGATCCCATGTTTCGCATCCGTATAGAACAATCGGCATGATTATGGTTCTACAGACACGGAGCTTTATATTCCGTGATAGAAGTTTGGATTTCAGCAGTTTACTGACTGCATGCCAACTAGCGTTGCCGGAGTGTAGTCTTTTGTTCCTTCGACATTTCGTTACTGGCCGTCAGTATTGTTCCCAGGTATTTAAATTCTTTGACATTTTCGAATATCTTGCCCCTGATGTTTATGTGTGTTCTCTGAGGTCCGCCTGCTCTCGCCATAACCAGGTATTTCGTTTTGTCTTCATTTATTTCTAAGCCCACCTCTTCTGCCGCTTGCATGATGATTTCACTGTTTTTACTTACAGCTTCTAGATTATCGCCCAAAACGGCGATGTCATCCGCATATGCGAGCACTTGTGTGACCCCGTTTTGGGATGATCCGGCTATGTTGTCGTCTTGTACCTTTCTGATGACGTACTCGAGGACAAGGTTAAAGAGACATGGTGAGAGGCCGTCGTCCTGTTTTAGTCCGTCGCGGATTTCAAATGGTTCTGAGAGGTGGTTTTCTATTCTAACTCGCCCTTTGTTTTCGTTCATGCAGATTTGAATGAGCGCGGCATATTTTTTCGTGATTCCCAGCTCAACTACAATATGGTAAAGTCTTTGCCTTGCGACTGAGTCGTAGGCTTTTTTGAAGTCAGCGAACAGTTGGTGAACCGTCTCTCCGTATTCCCACTTCTTTTCCAGCAGTTACCTTATTGTGTACATTTGGTCGTTCGTTGACCGGTTCCTACGGAATCCACATTGGTCGTCTCCCAGTATTTCTTCTGCGTACGGTGTGATTCCGCCAGTATGACATTTGTTAGTATTTTGTATGTGGTTGGGAGCAATGATATTCCTCTGTAATTTTCGCAGTCAGATCTGTCACACGTTTTTGAAAATGGGCCGACTATTGAGGTTTTCCATTCTTCAGGAATGACTTCCTTATCCCATATTGTTTTAAACAGTTGGCGGATCTTTTGAGCGGTTGCCTCTCTTCCATGCTCCACAAGCTCTGCCGATATGCAGTTGACGGCGGGAGCCTTGTTGTTTTTCAATCGATTTATTGCGTCTACAACTTCGTTGAAAGAGGGCTCTGGCATCTGAGGCTCGGCTGTATGTACGTCTGGTGGGTTTATTTGTGGTTGATGGGTGCGCACATTGAGAGGGTTTTCAAAGTACTGCTTCCATCTTGTCACGATATTGTTTATTTCTGTCACCAGACAGCTGTTTGTGTCTTGGATTATTTTGGCTCTCCCTCGGTAGCCATTTCTAATAGAATTAATGCCGACATACATGCCTCTGATATTCTTTAATCTGGCATTTTCTAGGATTTTTTCGATCCAAGTCTTCTCCCATTCGCGTTTTTTGCATTTGAAAAGTCTCGTTGTCTCCGAACATGGGCACGGATTCACTTAACCCGCCAACACTTACGTCGTCAAAAATTGTCATCAAAAATTCCAGCACAAAAAAGGAAAGAAATGAAATGCACTGGTGTTGATTTGATATTAATGTTTTCTTTGTTTAACATTCAATGATTCCACATGCACGAATAAACTGATAAAATTTAACTCTTTTCTTGAGGATAATTACACCGACTTTTCGTGGCAGATATAAACTTTACGCGCGTGGAGTGTGCGTACTCGACGTGGAATTCGACTTGACAAGCGCCGTGACCGATCACAGGGAAGTTTGTAAAACGACTATTAGCGGCAGCGAGACTGTCCGCAGTGACGATTGACATGTGACTGGTGAGTCCGGGGTGAAAAATCTGGATTCTATTTTCGCACAGCTATTAGCCAATCATCATTGCGCTTTTTTCATGACTCTTCTCATTTGCATGTCTCAGTGAGGTGAATAATACTCGCGCATCATTCGACAGTCGCTGGACGTGCGAAGGATGAAAATAACAAAAGAAAGAGCGCAATAACTTCGGGGTTGGCTCAGCTTGTGCGCTGGTATCAAATGCAGTTTCTGAGAATGACCTACTGCCCTAGTGTTATAGCTGTGGTGATCTCAGAGTGCATTGAACCGTAGGGAGACAGAATTATGGAGGAGAGAAAATGTGGCCGGTGCTATTCACCTGCGAAAAGAGATCATTGATCCCAAGCAAATGGATGATCTGCGGAAAAGTCGAAGTGACGCCAAATTGGCTAGGGTAATTTATCGTGAGAACTAATTAGATATTTCGATAAATTCCCCAGCGGTTGGATGATCATGCAACAGTGTAGTCTGATTCGACTTGTTGTTGCTAACCGACATGATTTGATTTCCGGAGGAAATCTCATGGGCTAGCAAAATGGAGTTGCCGTATGGCAAAAGAGGGCTGAATTCAATTCTGCATTATCTGCATAGAATAATGAATTCAGCTATGCTTTCTTTTACAGATAAAATTGCTGAACGGTGGGATAGTGGATAATGTGACGCGCTGTAGGCGGTCGAAATTAAGTTGGAATTGTGGGTTGGTTCTTCATGTAGTATAGAGAACCCCCACAACTTCATCATATCTTTCTAAGTGGATTACTCTGATGCGTTTACGTTGTTCGATCTTCGCCCTGCACTCATCGTCAAAACAAGGTTTGGACTTAATTGTTTTTTTAAATCCTAATACCTTTTGGGCTGTTTGTTTGATTGTGTCTCTGATCGGTGTCCATTTAGTGCCCAGATTATTGGTTTCCTCTTCCTCACTACTCCCATTCTCTAGGATTGTAAATCTATGCGTTAGTTCGTCTTGATATTCAGCCCTTTTGCGTAGGTCTTTTAGTTTATCAATGTCGAACATTTTGCTTGTCTCCCGTGATTGCCCATGTGGGTTTGCTGCGAGCCGACTTCTAATTTTGCCCATCACTAGAAGGTGATCGGAGTCGCAATCTGCTCCTCTATATGATCTTACGTCAAGGATATTCGACTGGCGTCTTTTGTCTATGAGGAAGTGGTCTATTTGGTTACGTGTTACGCCGTCAGGTGATATCCATGTGGCTTTATGGATTTGCTTGTGCTTGAACATCGTGCTTTTCACTACCAGATCTTTTGACGCTGTGAACGTAATAATTCAAATTCCATTATCATTTGAAACGTCATTCTTTTTTTACCTATAATTGGTTGGAAGATGTCTTCCTTTCCAATTTTCGTATTGAGGTTCTCGAGGAGGATTTTAACATCGAATGGGATCCCATCAAATACTTCCTCTAGGGTCTCGTAGAACGTGTCCTTCGTTTCTTCGTCAGTCGATTCTGTTGGGGTGTGTACGCTTATAAATACATAATTGTACCATGGTCGCTGTATTTTTAGCACCGACATTCGGTCATTAATAAATTGCACATCTATTACATGGGGCGTAATGTTCTTGCTTATGATGAAGCCGGTTCCGAGGTTATGTGTATCGATACCTCCACACGCCAGTGTAAACCCATTGGTTTCGATTACTTGATGTGGGAGTCGGACTTCCTGAAGTGCGACGATGTCGATTTTATATTGTTTCGCATTTTATATGACCGTCTGTATCGCGCCTGGTTTATATAGCGTTCGAACGTTCCACGTCCCGACGCGTTTTCCGTTTTTCCCCACTTCTTCTTTTTGCCGAGTCGGTGTTTTCTTGATGATTTGTTCCATTATGGTAGTGTCGGCTCATCACACCTACGCCTACTGGGTTTGTCGTGAGATTGTTTATTGTATATTGATTATTCATTTTTGTTCCCACGAGTCTTGGGGTTTCAAATAGTCCGCCACATCAGAGCCCCTCTTTGATATGGTAAGGTCTGCTTACTGCTCTGATTCGACCCGGTGTCAGAGAGGGGCCGTTATAATATAGCCGGTATACCCCTGGCTGCAAATCATCCAACGGGCACGGTGACGCTTAACACCATGGATTAGCTTGTACGCCGAAAGGCATAAGAAAAATAATAATGTATAATTTAGAGTGCTTGCGAAGAGCCAGTAAGTTAATGTCAGAATGATATTTGTAAAATAGAAATTAACATTTAGTCTTAAGTAAAATATGTAATTAATTTGTTAAATAAATGTGGATATAAAATAAACAAAAAAACCCTGGATTAGCTAGTCTGTCTGACATGGGTGGCCCTACTGGAAACGTATGCTTCCGTCAGAATAGCCCCAGTGATTCATTGTAGTTTAAGCCCCCGCACCACGTCAAGGTTTCTACCAACCGGGGGGATGAGTCTTTAGATATATTATAATTTATTTTTATATAAATTCATTTTGGGGGGATGGGTGCGAACATACAGAGCAAAGTCTCTGATTGCCTTCAACCCGGCGAAGGCCAGGACGATCCTTGTCCCTGTTCAATCCAAGTTGACAGCAGTCTCCACGTGACACCCCTGGATAGCTACTTTGACACCCGCCAAGTAGTGAACCAATGCATGCAGCGACATCCTGAGAAAGGTTGGCGCAAGGCTAATAACCAGGCCCACAAAAATGAGTTATTATGGCAAATTTAACAAGCCTCGGATATGGACCGGATACACGACTACGACCACGGAAACGAAAATGGCTAAATGATTTAAGGATTTTTTCATGGAACATACGCTCACTATACAGAGCTCGAGCCGCACAGCAGCTAGCCGATGCCCTGTCCGAATATAAGGCTAACATAACAGCATTACAAGAAATAAGACGGACGGGGAGTGGTGTTTTCCAAAGAAAAGAGTATGACATTTATTACAGCTGCCACGCAAAACACCATGTGCTCGGGGTAGGCTTTCTAGTCAGCCAAAAACTGAACTGCCATCATCGGCTTTAATGCAATAAATGAAAGGCTATGCACTCTTCGCGTGCGAAGCAAGTTTAAGAACATATGCCTCATAAACGTTCACGGATCTACATAGGAGTCCCCTGACGACGAAAAAGAAGAATAGTATGAGAACGTCGAACGGGCCCTCAATGCCTGCCTAAGATACGATGTGAAAATCGTTCTTGGGGATTTGAATGGAAAAATAGGTCGGGAGCCGGTTTTCAGGCACTACACAGGTTCCCATAGTTTGCATGAGAACACTAATGACAATGGACTACGAGTCATCGAATTGGCAGCATCGAAAAACTTGGTCGTTGCGAGTACCAGGTTTCCGCGTAAAGATATCCACAAAGCCACCTGGGTATCACCTGATGGAGCCACTCGCAGCCAAATTGACCACGTGCTGGTAGATCGCCGCCACTCCTCGAGCCTGATGATGGCATGAACGTATCGAGGTGCCAATTTCGACTCGGATCACTATCTTGTTGGTATAGTTTTCCGAGCGCGGATTGCCTTACGGAGACGTATTGCATCCACGGATCAGGTTCGAATCAACACGGCTGCCTTACGCAATGAGAATACCAGTAACACCTTTGGTCATGCGTTAAGACTCGCCCTCGAAGAGCTCGACGGAGGGAGAGTAAGTCCTGGGGCCAGAATGCCGGCCGTAGAAGAGAAATGGACACGCCTTAAGAATATTGTCATTAGTACTGCCAACTCCATCTTAGGCAGTAGTCGTAGAGATCGGAACGACTGGTTTGATGATGAGTGCAAACTAGCGACTGAAGGTAAGAATGCGTCATACCCGGCAATGCAGCAGTCTCATAGGACGAGGGTACGCGAGGAGAAATACAGAGAGCTCAGAAGATTCGAAAAAAGACTTCACAGACAAAAGAAAAGTGCCTGGGAAAAAAACCTTGTCTGTGAAATAGAGAAAAGTAGACAGCGAGGGCCGCACCAGGCGCGAACGTTCTACCAAATAATCCGCAGTATGAAGCGGTACACATCACGCTGCACTTACTGCAAGGATAAAGAGGGTAATCTAATCACTGATCTTGAAGGCATTCTGGAGCGATGGGAAGTGCTCTTCAATGAATTGGTAAATGGTCAGCTCACAGAAGAATTGGAGGCTCCACCAATGCAAGACAAAGACTAAATGCTGCCGCCACCAAACATTGAGGAAACATTAAAAGCCATTAGACAACTAAAATCAAATAAAGCCCCTGGAGCTGATGGCATACCAGCTGAGCTGATCAAACAAGGAGGGACAGCGATACAGCACGCAATTCACGAGATCGTGGTGCACGTATGGGAGCAAGAGGAGATGTCGGAAGATTGGCGTCGCGGTATAATTTGCCCCATACATAAGAAAGGAGATATCACACTGTGCAGCAACTATAGGGGTATAACATTGCTGAGTACCGCCTATAAGATACTCTCCACTATCCTACAAGACCGGATAGCCCCATACGCTAAAGCCATCATTGGTCAATATCAGTGTGGCTTCATCCCAGGCAAATCAGTGATTGATCAGATATTCACCCTTAGGCAGGCGATGGAAAAATGTCAGGAATTTAAGATTCCACTATATCATCTGTTTATAGACTTCAAAAGCCGCCTACGACAGCATAGCCAGGATAGAACTATATAATGCCATGAGAGAATTCGGCATTCCAAACAAATTGATACGACTTTGTAGGTTGACCATGACCAACGTAACTAGTCAAGTAAAAGTAGCGGGATTGCTGTCCAAACCAATAAACATCTATAATGGACTCCGACAAGGGGACGGTCTGGCCTGCCCCCTCTTCAACCTGGCGTTGGAGAAAGAAATCCGTGACTCTGGCGTTACAACCAGAGGGACTGTTGTGACCAAGTCCAGCCAGATACTTGCCTACGCAGATGACATCGACATCATCGGTAGCACCGAATCGGCGGTACAGGAATCCTTTACCCAGATCGAGCAGGCGGCATAAAAATTGGGACTGCACATTAATGAGGGAGAAACTAAGTACATGATGGCAACTTTTGCGAAGAGAAGACCTAACGTTGGTCAAACTATCAGGGTAGTGGAGCACGAATTTGAAGTAGAGCAATCCTTTAACTACCTTGGGTCAATAGTATCAGCCGATAACAATATGGAAGAAGAAATACGCGAACGGCTGATTAAATCCAACAAAGCCTACTATGATCTATCAAGGCTCTTTAAATCCCGAAATTTATCCAGAACATCCAAGCTACTACTGTACAAGACCATGGTCTTACCAGGTCTTATGTATGGATCCGAGACCTGGGTGCTTAATAAAAGGCACTCTGAACTCTTGGCCGCGTTCGAGAGAAAGGTCTTAAGGAGAATTGTTGGCCCCGTATGTGAGGGAGGACGATTCCGGAGACGCTACAACCATAAGTTGCACGCAATCTACCTTGAAGGTAATATTGTAAGAAAAATCAAGCTCAGTAGACTCCGGTGGGCGGGACACCTAGCTCGAATGAGCGAAGAGGAGCCTGCCCGGAAAGTCCTTTGTGGCAGCATGTATGGAAGGAGACAGCGCGGCAGACCTTGTCTGTGATGGAGGGATGGCATAGACCAGGACGCCCAGAGCCTGGGAGTGCTAAACTGGATGACATCGGCTCGAAATCGGGACCGGTGGAGAGATTTGTTAAATAAGGCCAAGACCAGATCCCGGTTGTAGTGCCGATGATGGTGATGATGATAAATTCATTTTCCTTCATAAAGATAGCATATATCTCTATCTACCACAGTGTTCCTAACATAATTTAATAGAAGTTTTCATCTTACACTAAAAAGTTGGCTTTTGTTGATCAATGATATTGATTAGTTTTCGAGTATCTGCTGATAATAATTTTCCGGTAAGCGGTAATCCTGTTAAAATCAATTAAGTTAAGAAAACTGTACTTAGGTATCGCCATACATAATTGATAGTCGATGTGGACAGAATCAGTAAATCTACAACAAATGCTTTTCGAAAATCTGAAAAAGTGATTAAAGTTATTATTAAATCGATGGCGGAGTCGAGTCGGTGAGGTCATGAACTTCCGGGTTCCTACAGGCCAATAAATAATAAATAATATAATAATAATAATAAATTAAATTTTGTTAACATTAACAAACAAAAAAAAAAACAAATCTTAATTAAATCAAAACAAACTAGAAACGGAAAGTATTCCAAAAAGTAAGCAAATCTAGCTCCAGTTCAGTGCACCAAAATATCGCAAGTTAGTGGTTCTACCTTCACCCATGTAGCCAAGTAAATGTACCTTCTTCAAAGTCTTAAATGTGTTTTTAGGTCATTTTCCCCCATTTAATTTGAACTACCAACGTGGTTTTCTCTCTGTGGGAACTGGGAAGTTTACCTATGTGAGAAATACATGGCGGCTTACGGCATACGAGCCCTTTTTCGATTTACGCTTGAACAACTCTACGTAATGCGAGTGGTTAAAAGGAACCCTCTTGGACGAAAGGTTTCTTGATTCTACCAAAAAAAGATGAAAAGTAAAAAATCAATTTAATTAATTATATTTCTAGTGACTGAATATAGGTATTTTTAAATTAACACTTAAACTAACATAAAAACTGTGCAGTTATTTTAGGTTGTGAAATTTCTCAACATATACTAACGTACGATCGCGTTAATAGAGATCTTTGCGTGTTAAGCCGTCACCTCAAGTATCTCAATGTCGATGCGGTTGTAGGTGCCAGTGGCAGCGAAACTTATTCTGAAACTTTTCACGCCCTGGTGAGCAGGGAAATCGTTTTGGAGCGCTTACAACTGGGTGAGGTTAAAATGATCAGCTTGAAAAAGAAATCTATATATTCGGCATTTCTTTGAAGTAATGTGTGTGTGTGTGTCCACGGTGGATGTTGTAAAATGCAAACACAGTGCACTTTTTACAATTGCTTAATTATCAATCTATATCCGCCTCGTCGTTCGATTAACAGGAAGGATATTGAATGGAATACGTCTTGACAACATCTCGATACTTTTTAGACACCCTGTTCACTGGACTTAGCCTCAGAGGTAAATCTTTTGTACCAACACTATCTAAAGAAGAACGCGATCGGTGCTTTTTCATTCTTTAATCCGCATCTTATACACAAGCCTGTAGTGATGACTATACAACCAATTGGGAGTCTGAATATATATTCCCCTTCCAGATACGAAATTGATATCTTTTGCGCTCCGGCTGGCTGTGAGGCAATATGATGCTAGTTTCAGCTCTCTCAGTTAGATGGAATGGAAAATTTATTTAGAAATCATTCGGTGTATCTGTCTTTTTCTCTAGATGCACCTCCTATGCGGTTGAGTAGCGATTAGCTACGGTACATATATTTTGTATTTGTATTCGGCCATGTGAACTGATCTTGTCGTTGTTGTTCCACAGCAAGTGCCTTCCACAAGTTACCTTGTATTTCCCTTCCACCTACATTGGCCAAAGGCTGTTCTTTCGTTGAGTATGCAGGTATTTGTTACTCTTGCGCTCAGGTAGATAGTTGATATGTAAATTCTAATAGCCCTTGATTTCGTACATCGGAGAAAAAAAATTTAGTCTTGGGAAGACGTTCTGCGTATGTCCACGCGCATTTAGAACGCGCGTTGATAAAACATTCTAGCAAAGTGTTTTTCTTTCCTTACGGTGTTTAAGAATTTGTTTTCTTTTTTAATTGTTTACTTGATCGCGCGAAAATTTAAATTTCGTCGGATTTGTGACCTGAGGTGTTAATAAGAAAAAAAAATCGTTTTTTTTTTTTTTGTAAAAGAGTGCAATTTGATTCACTGTACTATTTTGAATTCAATGTTTGTTAAGTATGCATTCAATCTACGCTGTGCTTAATCATGAGTTGTGCAACTTTTTAAAACCATATATAAAATAATCAATTTGAATTGCATTGAGTTTAACGGAAAGTGGAGCAATTCGAAAATTGGATTAAAGAAAATGCATCATTTCAGACAGAACCAAAGATGGAACCCACATATGATCACGAAAATCTACTGACAAACTACAAGTAATATATTTTCTCACACATTTTAATCACACTCCCCCAAATCAAGATCTTTTAGTTGCGATAAGACGATACACAAGCCGTGAATGGCCCGTGGAAGTGAATGTGTAGCATCCCGCTAGTATGCGTGCCTATGTATAGTTAGTAGATGCATGTAATTAATTTCTAACTGTAGTATAATCTCTTATATACGATCATTAGCTATGTGAATTAGGTCTAAATAGCTCCCAGGATGTATTTTAGGTCAACAGAATGGCAAAAAAGCAAAGAGAAGAAAAACTAGAAAAGAAGAAAAACATTTAAGTGCTGTCGTTGCATTGTATGTATCTAGTATCTCATACAATTCATGCATCTTCTGAAGGATGAACATCTTAGAAACTAGTTGCTCCACTAACTAACTGTGTATTCATACAGTTTGTACATATCAATGATTAATTTAATACTTTACCACTTTCTTATTGGTCAACGCTGGTGTTCGGATATTGTACACACATATATATCTCAAGGGATGCCACCAAATGCTGACACATTTAAGACACACCCACTTATAGCAGGTATACACATGAGCTGTGATTGTTTCTCTCTTTTTTCTTAATTTCTGTTTTGCTTCCTCCTATTTTAAATTTTGTGTAGAGGATTATTTCATTCATTTGCATAAAATTAATCGAGAGAAAGTGTGTGCTTAAGTTTCGGCCTCATGACTATAAACCTTGGTTTTAATTTTAGGCGAGACTAAGCCGTTATAATTCGCACTGATACCCTAAAATCGTGGGAATATCATTAAAATACCATACAACTGTGGAGGCGTATGGTAAAGTATGAGAGAAGTATGGCGGGTATTTTATGGATAATATATAGATCAGTCCAAGGTACTTTACTCGGGCGCCAATCGGGAAAGGAAAAAAAGAATTATGTTTAGAGCACATGTTTTAAGTTATTAGTTAGGATCCACAACTTGACCATTCCGTCCGACAACTTGAAAAATTAGTTCATATGTTATGGAAGCCTAACGGCATCCACGCCATATCAGATTCCACAAGATGTCTTGTTTTATAGGAGTTGATATTGTAGCGAGCTTAGGGTTCGCTGGATTAATTATTCGCACAAAATAAGCCGAGAAAACAATTTTCTATTCAATCTTTATTTTTCTGCTCTTGACAACCGTTCTTTTCTTTTTCGCTCCTCTGTCAAAAGTGACACTTCTGTCACTGGAGACATCGTTTTCCCTCTCGCTTCTTTTTTGCTCATAGTCTCCAGTTTTCCAGTACTTTCCAGAATATCCCAGTACTTTGTTTTGGAGTCTTGCCAGCTCGTCACACTACCCTCCGCCTAGATTAGTTCGTCCCGAACTAAGTTCACTGGTCTCCTGGGTTAGCAAAAGACGCCAGTCGGTCACGATGTACCACTTTCATCTTGGCGTTCGGTCTTCGCTGAATCCTATAGACAACGTCGTTAATTCCTGTGAGAATCTTATACGGTCCTTCCCAATGTTGCTGCAACTTCGGAGACCTTCCTTTTTCCCGATGAAGGTTATAAAGCCACACGTTATCGCCTGCATTAAATCCGGATGCGTTGGCTCGAACGTCGTACCCTGTTTTCATCCTGTCACTGAATACCTTGATTGGCTTTCGAACCAAATGATGAATCTCATCGTGGCGATTTCTCCATTCGGCTACGTAGTCTTCGGTCTTATCTATGGCGTCGGGTGGTATTCCGAATCGCAGATCGGCTGGTAATCGTATCTCTCGTCCAAATATAATTCTTGCTGGAGAACGGCAGGTCGTATCGTGATTAGCCGATCTATAACTCATGAGAAAGGTTTGTACATATTTGTCCCAATCTCGTTGGTGATCACTAACGACCTTCGATAAATAGTCTTTCATTGTTCGGTTGAACCTTTCGACCATTCCGTCCGACTGCGGATGTAAGGGTGTAGTCCTGGAAGAAGCTCACAGGGAACTCCATATCTGCTGATCCAATTATTGATAAGCTGCTCAATGAGGGTTGTTGTTTCTTGGTTTGGAATTGGAAGGACTTCCACCCACTTGCTGAAGTAATCCATGATGACCAACATGTATTTGTTGTTGTCGTTGGTTTTTGGAAATGGTCCTGAGATATCAATCGCAATTCGCTGGAAAGAGGCACCCACATTGTACTGCTTCATAGCGCTCCTTGGTTTTGCTGTTGGTCCTTTGGTCGCAGTGCAAGTTGTGCACTTCCTACACCAAGACTCGACGCCATCTCTCATGTAAAGCCAGTAGAATCGAGATCGTAATTTTGAAAGTGTCTTATTAACTCCCAGATATCCACCGGAGGCCCCGTCGTGCATTTCTGTTAGTACATCCTTCACTTTTGATGGTGGGACTAGAATCTGCATTCGATGGGATTTTCCGTCCGCGGCTTTCCATTTACGCTTTAGAATTCCATCTTCCACCAGCAAGGAATTCCATTGTGCCCAATATGCCTTAAATGTGACACTCTTGTCGGAAATATTGTCCCAAGTTGGCCGCTCGTTCTTTTCTTTGGGTTCCAGGATTAGCGACATATCTTCATCCTGAAGTTGAGCTGCGCGTATAGCATCACTCGTCCACCCATCTAGTACTACTATTCTACTTGTACATTTCGCAGATCGTACGCCGCTTCTTTCTCTTCCGCTCGATGGCAATGTTTACAATCTGGCTTACATGGTCTTCTTGATAGAGCATCAGCGTTATTATGCACCTTCCCTTGACGGTGGGAAATTTGGAAATCGTACGTTTGAAGTCGTTCGATCCATCGAGTTATTTGTCCTTCCGGATTCTTAAAATTTAACAGCCATTTTAGGGCGGCATGATCCGTCCGAAGGCGGAATCGACGTCCATAGAGGTAATTATGGAAATTCGTAACGGCTTCTACGACAGTAGCTTCTCTCTGGCTTAGATAGAACTCGACTATAATATGCGACAACTCTCTCTTTACCATCGATTTCCTGTGACAACACTGCTCCGATTCGTGTGTTACTTCCATCAGTATCCAATATAAATGGGCGATCCGATCTTGGGAATGCCAATGTTGGAGTCTTACATAACTCGGCCTTCAATGTGTTGAATGCTGCCTCACACTTTTCTGTCCAATTGAATTTCTTGTCTTTACCAGCCACATTGGCGAAACCTTTAACAAACCGTCGGTAATATGTGGTTAATCCCATAAAGCTTCTTAACTGTTGCTTATCTTCTGGAGTAGGCCACTCTTGGACAGCTGCTATCTTATCAGGATCTGTTTGAACTCCTGCAGATGAAACGATGTGTCCAAGGAATTTTACTCTCCTTTGGAAGAGTTCACATTTCTTCGAATTGAACATTAAGTTGGCCTGTCTTTGTCGTTCGAAGACAGAGCGCAGATTATTGATGTGTTCTGATAAATTCCTTCCAGCAACGATGATATCGTCCAAGTACGCAAGACACGTCTGTGGCGACTCACACACAATTCACAAGCAAAATAGTGAAGAGCACCGAACGAAAACTCGAACAAGAAAATACATCAGAACCGTATACCATAGCGATAACAAAAATAATTCACATCAGTGGAGTATAGTCGAGTTTAAAAATCAAATTCAAAACACGGTCAGTAGCCTGATGGGTAACGCTTAGGTTCAATTTTTTGGGTGATTCAAACTGTCATAGCGTCAGTTCGAATCACACGTTCTTCTTCCATATAAGTCCCCGTAGTACACTTTCCATTAATCGTTCAAACGTTGCTGGAGCATTACACAATCCAAAAGGCATTACGTTGAATTGATAAAGTTCGTTTCCGGTAGTAAACGCTGTCTACTCCTTGTCCTCCTCCCTCACTTCCACTTGCCAGTAACCGCTTTTTAGGTCCAATGTTGAAAACCACTGAGCTCCAGAAAGGGTATCTAGTGTGTCGTCGATTCTAGGAAGTGGGTAACTGTCTTTCCTCGTAACATCGTTTAACCGGCGATAGTCGACACAAAATCCAGTTGTCCCATCCTTCTTCTTGACGAGCACTACCGGCGAAGCCCATGGGCTCGATGATTTCTCGATGACTCCTTGCTCTTCCATCTCTCGAATCATGTTGCCGACTTCTGATTGTTTGGCCAACGGTAGTCGACGAGGTGGCTGCCTTATAGGTCTTGCCTCACCCGTGACAATGCGATGTTTAACTATACTGGTGCGTCCGAATTTATCATTTCCTGTCACAAAAATATCAGAAAAATCGTTCAGCAGTGATTCAACGCTTGTCTTTTCTCCGTTTGTTAATCCGATTTTCTGGGACATCAGCCTATTAACCACAGCCGGTGCACCAGCGGGCTGTTGAATTGAATGGTCCTCTCCCCTTGTCTGAATTGAGCTTATCACTGACACGGGTGCACATTCTGCGATTACCTCTCCTTTTCTTATTGCGATCGTCTCCTTGGACGCATTTAGTACTTTGGCCGATTATTTCGTAAGGTCCCTGCTGGATGATGTCGTAGTGTTCCACCGAACACTGTTCGCAAGAAGAAGAGAGTCGCCAAGGGCACGCCACAGCACACTAAATGAAACACGGAGCACTTGCTTTAAACTTTATTTATTGTTTTTTTTTTTTTTTTGTAGTCAATTACACGTATCTTTAGTTTTTGCGAGCCTCGACACACACGTAAGCCGATACACACACTCGACCGTCCGCTCCTTTTACTGTGCCGCGTCCGATTAAAAAAAGTCAACTCGCGAATTAAAAAAAAACTGAACACTTAATTTTTAATGTTGCCGTCGGTGGCAGTTCGGCAGAATTCTCGATCCTCACGTCCTCCTCGTCGCGTTGACGATCAAAATCTCACTAACTATCTGCCCTCAACAATATCCTGCTCACACAGATACCCAGATTCAAACTGGTATCCGTATCTGTACGGAACAATTTTTCTATTCGATCTGCTATCCAGATTCCGGAAATCTCTGTTAGCAGCATGCTATTTCATCCCAGGGGTAATTTCCTATTTTCCTGAAAGGAGAAAGTCATTCCTTGCATACATCATTATCATTGGTGATAGAATTTCATTTCCACGGCCTTCTGTTTGCACAGAACATCTGGCGCCCAGACCAGAGATATTCGGCGATTGTTTTGATGTGCAGTCCGTGGGTCTTATTTGAACTTGGTACCCAGAATCGAAATCCATTAGATCTTTATAATGGTGCGAAATTCTAGCGTGGCCGTGGGACCGGAGTATTGCCTTTGTTGGCTTAACTCCTCATAAATTATCGGATATCTCGTTGAGATATATTCGATTGCGATAGGTCGTGGCTGCCTTCTGTTGTTCAACGGATTTGGGTGGTCCTTGCGTTAGATTACACAAACGTGCATCCGTTGATCGGCTCATTCTTTGATGATAGCAATTCTTTTGTATCGAATTTCGGAATTGCCGGTTCGATGAGATGTTCCTGGGCGCAGGCAGCATGTATGGCATTTTGGGAATTGTTTTTTTAGGAATAGAACGCATGCATGTTTATACCTTTGTTTCAGGCATGATGAATTATAATTGTTGAGCTTGACCTGAAAAGCTTTGGGGACGTTCAGTTCCTTGCTCTTTGGTGTCAGTCTCAACGTTGGCTGCGAGTTGCAGGCCCTATGGTGGGACTTTGAGACACGTGTCTGTGGGCGCGTGCAACGTTCTCAGGTAAGTAAGCTCTTTGAAGGTAGGAACCTTACCTGCGCGGAATTGTGCGTTCGTAGAACGCTACAGTACTCTGACGGGTACGATGTGCTTCTTCGCATCGATAAGGGCTTTCCTAACAAGGATGTTCCTTACGCTGATTTTGTACAGCTTCGGTGATGTAAAATCGATTGTCACCGGGATCACTCTTGAGACTGGTCCAAATTACCGAGTCTGAACGAGCTGGGATCTCTTCCTCCTCACGCACATAACATTTCAGTCTTCGCAATTGTTCGTCCTGCAGTGTAATAGCAACCTCTAAGTTACCAATTCGCAGTGTTCTTTGACCGATATCTAGAACAACTTGATGCTCCTTCATGAAATCCATTCCAAGAATGCATTCGTCCGTAATATCGGCAACCAAAAATTGGTGGGAGATGGAAATATTGCCCAGCACTATTATGCTCTCCACTTCTCCGTAGACTGTAGAACATTCTCCTGTGGCAGTCTTCAAAGCGTATCTTCTATTTTTATTAAGGGCTATTTTGCCGACGACATCCGGCCGAATTATGGATCTCGTTGCTCCCGTGTCGATTGCCACTGTTGTTGTCCTTGCATTAACAATCGTAGTTATAACCAAACTTTGGTTATCCCGTTGGAGTTGTGATACAGTTACGATGCTGGGGCTGCACATTTCACCAGGCGACTTTCGCCCCGTAAAGTCTGCCCTTACAAGTTTCCCCGAGCTATTGACCTCAGGTTGGTCCGTTGATAGTCTCCTCTTATGATTAGCGCATGAACAACAATTCTCACTTGTTTCATTCATGCGTCGACGTTTCCTACAGTCAACAGAGATGTGGCCGACTTCACCGCATGTCCAACACTTCATATCAGGTCTCGGTGTTCTCCGTTGTACATGCCCGATTCTTTGGCATGAACATTCCTGAACGGGCATTTCTCGGACTATATATGTACTCCTGGTAGCCAGTTTAGCAGATTCATATGCCAATGCGGACGCCAGTATTTCATTAGTCGTCTTCTTTCCTGCCAAACGAACGGCTTGTTGCAAGTCCCGATCTTGGAGTGCGTTTATAAATGCATCCATTGCTACCTCGTTCAGAAATTCCTTAGTCATATTTGAATAAGACAAATTTGCCAATCGCTCAATATCTGCCTGCAACTGTTGAAGATTTTCTCCAGGTTTCTGCGTTCTGCTCCACAGTTCCACACCTAGCTTCAAGGCCGTCTTTTACCGCTTGGAAATCGGTTTGCTTCTCTGCTGGTATGGTTTGTAGCAATTCTGCAGCCTCCCAGCGGAGTGACAAGATTAGTGATGTTGACTTTTGCTCATCCGACCACTTATTATAATTTGCCGCGGCGTCAAACTGACGTATAAATACGGAGAAGGGTCCCGTTCCATCGAAGGTTGGCGGTTGCATCCTTGTATCCTTGTAGTCATGTTGCTTGCTAGGGGATGTCTTATTTCTCTCAACACACTCAAGTCTCTTCTCGATTCGAGTTATTTCGTCGGTGACTTTCTTAAATTCAGCTTCGTTTTTTTTAGATCCAGATTTTCTACTTCGTTTCGAATTTTGGACTGAATTTCTTCCTCAAAGTGTTGAAAATTACATTTCATCCACTGCGTTTGGGCATCCAGTTTCGCATTCAGATCTGCAGCCTGTGCGTCGAATTTTGAATTTTGTGCGTCGAATTTTGAATTTTGGGCATCCAACTTTGCATTAACATCTGCAGCTTGTGCGTCCAATTTTGTGTTAATGTCTGTAGCTTGCGCGTCCACTTTTATCATCATCATCCTGAGCATCTCCGAAATGTCCAACTGTGGCGAACTCTTCTCCGTTACATTGGCACTATCTTGACTCGCTGTTTCTTCTCCATCCGGACAGTCTGGCCCAATCGTAAAAACATAGTTGTCGACATCAATACCCTCTTCCTCCATTGCTGCTTGCAGACGCTGTCGAAGAATTTGCCTCTGTCCTCTGCTATCCAGATTCCGGTCCTCAAGTTCCTTCTTCAACTCAGGAACGCGAAGATCCTCCAAATGACGATCTGACACCGTCACAATACACTTTCACAGACTTGTTTCATCAATCAATCCCACTTCTGACACCAACTGTAGTGAGCTTAGGGTTCGCTGGATTAATCATTCACACAAAATAAGCCGTGAAATCAATTTTCTATTCAATCTTTATTTTTCTGCTCTTGACAACCGTTCTTTTCTTTTTCGCTCCTCTGTCAAAAGTGACACTTCTGTCACTGGAGACATCGTTTTTCCCTCTCGCTTCTCTTTTGCTCATAGTCTCCAGTTTTCCAGTACTTTCCAGAATATTCCAGTACTTTGTTTTGGAGTCTTGCCAGCTCGTCACAATATCTTATTTATGATCCAATTGCTTATATTTCAAAGACTACAACGCCCTTTACCATAATCAGTTGTAGGTTTGTACTGTTTTATTGTACGATTTAATATCCAAATGCATATCCTTCAACAACATGACTGACGTTCTTAATTTGTAGATTACACAACATAACCTCTTGTATTGGGTTTTCCAATAGGGACTTGACAACTTTGAATTTAATTTGTGAACGCACCCTTTCACTAATCATCGAACTCTCACTGTCGATTTATACATGAACGAACAACGTCTGCAAATTATAAAAATTTACTACCGAAAAAAAGTTGCCAAGTCCCTATTGGAGAACCCATTACAGTGCTCTATCCAAATCCCTGTATTGCAACGGCATGTAATATTCACATTACAGCAACATTTCCTTTTTGTGAAGGATTAAATTCTTGCTTTATTATCCTTAAAGTAAAGTATAAAACCTTTCATATGAAGTTCGGTTATCCTAATTAGGAATAAATTCTTGGTTTATTATCCTTATGGTAATGTACAAGGTGGCGCAAAATTAATCACCCTATCGGAAGAAGTTATATCTTTTGTAAATGGAGTCGTACGTCAATCATATTTGACATTTGTGAACTAGACAGCTGCAGTACACAAACAGACGAACAATGGAGCGCTATACTCCGCAAGAGCGCGGAATAATTGTGCCGATTTTTTTGACCCATAAACGGTCAGCGGTGTTAGCGCAACGTGAATTTCGACATCGATTTCCTAATCGTGTCGCGTCAATTGGGCAAACATTTCGGCGTTTAGTTATTCGACTCGAACACACTGGAACCACAGGAGACCATGCAGGGCGTGTTGTAGCCTTTCACTCAGGGAGCGTATCTCCTTGTCCTTTAAAGGACGAGGGATCTCTTAAGACCGTGCTTCCTCAGACCTGCGGGAAGAGTGACGACCGATTTTTGAATATGGGCCAGGGAATCCGCCAGGCTCAATTAAAACGACAAATATTTTATTTAAATTTAAATTTATTAATATATTTAGTTTTTGGCGTCCTTACACCACGGACGCCAATTGAGACTGATCTTCGAATAAAAAAAAATAAATAAAAAAAAAATGGGTTGGCGAGAGGGTCGATTTTAGCGAGACAAGGACAGGTGTGTCCTTCATCTTGTCTCTGGCTTCTGGTCATCTTGCGTTAACCAGAATCACCCACATCCGTGAGGATGTTGGGCTCGGTCTCGAGATATCTGAAAAGAAAAGAAAAAAAGGGGGGGGGGGGGGTATCCAAGGATAGTGTGGACAGTGACAGACTCCAGGTGTTCTCTAACTACTTGTATGTAGGGATGTTGGGAAAGAAATCATACAAGACCGGTAGGTCTTAAGTGCGATAGTAAACGCAGATCACGTCTTAGGTGTCTGATGATCTGCGCTTTGGTCGGTGTGTGTATGTTTGTGCCGTCTTGTACTGTGCGCCCGTGTGTAGTTTGTTAACAGTAGACCCTATAGGATGGATCGAGGAATTTTCTGTTATAGAGGGAAATGTTGTTGGGAAGTGTGCTTTCTTCAGTTTTGTACGGAAGAAGAAATTGTGGTGGTCTGAACTGAAGAGATCGAGAGAGAGAAGGGCCAAGAACGCGTTTGTAGTGTGTAGTTTGTTAACAGTATACCCTATAGGATGGATCGAGGAATCCTCTATTATAGATGGAAATGTTGTTGGGAAGTGTGCTTTCTTTAGTTTTGTACTGAAGAAGAAATTGTGGTGGTCTGAACTGAAGAGATCGAGAGAGAGAAGGGTCAAGAACGCAAGAGTCCTGTACAAGTAGGTTCTCGCTGTTCTGAATACTTTCGAGGTACTTATATGCTAATTGAAGCAAGTACTCGTCGATAGGGGTAATGGAGGCGCCTTCGTATAGGTGAGAGTTGGGGTAATGACGACCGTCAGACCTTCTAGCGTGATTGGTGCATCTTCTGAGAAGTTTCCTTTCGAAAACTCGAAGTCTTTCCATTTAAGCCGAAGATATGCAGGACCATATGGGAAAGGCGTACGATATTCCAGATCGGATTAGCTGCTTATAGCAGAGAGGCTTTACTTTGGTGTCAACTTTGTTGCTCCACTTCAAGATGTTGTGCAGTTGCTTAGACCGACCGAGGCCCCTTTGGAGAATGTGGGTCACATGTTTGATGAAATTCATTTTTGAGGTATAAATGACCCCAAGATATTTCATCCTATCCTGTGGTCTAATCGTAGTATCTCCCATTTTTATTCGAATATTCTGTGAATATCGAGAAGTAGGTTGGAAGGGTTTACTACTCAGAATTATAGCTACTGCTTTAGATGGATTGAGTCGAATTTTCCATCGACTGTAATATTGATACAGTTCGTCCAAGTGTCGATTGAGTCGGTTTGTTGTGAGTTTTGGGCTTTTAGTGTACACTAGGACGTCATCCGCATAGCATATCTGGTTTACTCTCCCGTTCACAGGGCGAGGGATATGTGAGGTGTAGATATTAAATAAGATGGGACCTAGAATGGAGCCCTGTGGCACGCCTGCAGCGGCGTGAAAAGTTCGGGAAATCTTTCTATTCACTCTAACTTGGAAGGTTCTGTTTAAAACGAACTGGTAGATGATACTACATAGCGTTCTACTGAGGCCAGTATTCAATAATTTAAAAACGAGACATTCGATCTATGTTGTGTCAAAAGCCTTTTCAATGTCCAGGCTCACCGCAATGGTGGGTACCTTATTAAAGAGGCGCACGCAGACGTGGTTTTGAAATATGTTGAGAGCCATAGTGGTGCTGTGCGCTCTTCGAAATCCAAATTGGAAATCAGGTATTAGGTTCCTGGCACTGATAAACTTATTTAGCTTCTCGTATATGAACTGCTCATATATTTTGCTGATGCAGGTGAGGAGCGAAATAGGACGAAAGCTTGTGGGGTGATATGTTGGTTTCCCAGCTTTGGCTATTGGGCAGACAACAGCATGCTTCCAGGCTTGGGGAAAGCACCCCATGTTGTAAGCATGGTTGAACAGAATGGAGAGCTTTATAAAGAATAAAGCAGAAAGCCTTTACAACGAGTGCTGTCGATGCCGGGTGTCTTCTTGGGGTTTCGAGATTTAATTAGATTTTGTAGGGTATTTGGCGTGACGAAACCGTGACCATTATCACGTGTGTCATCGAATTATGCACTGCTAGACTGTTTTTTCCATCGTTTGGGAAATTGTCCTGTTTGAAAGCAGGTGGTGAAGAGACTGCTGAAGACTTCCGGCTTTTTTGTTAGAGCAGTCTTTACTACAGCGTTAAGGATACCATCCAGTCCCGGGGTCTTGTTTTTTTTTATAACCCATGCAGCCAAGAGTACCTCTTCGGTGGTCACGGGAAGTATCTCTCCTTCAGTGATACTCCACTGCTCTTGCACTCTCAATCATCGCACTGCGCGAAGAGGACAGTAATGATTCTGGCTATATCACTTTTCCTTTTTCGCATTTGGCTACTGTTACTCTGTAGTCTTTTTATGACTATCCTGTAAGCGCTGCCCCATGGGTTGTTATTTAATTCATCCCTTAGGGAGCAGAACGCGTCATATTTGCTTTTGCGGATCACATTCCTCAACTCTTTCCGTTTGTTGACGAATTCCGCATGCAACTGTGGGTAGGTGTTACGGTTTCTTGCTTTTTGTTGCAAGCGTCTTAACCTGTTGCACTCCGATCGCACATGGGCGGTTTCTGAGTTCCACCAATACACTGGTTTGATAGTAGTATATAACCGAGCAGTTCCGCATCGAGGTCCTTCTCTTTCCACCCATTTTTTGGACTTTCTTCGCCAATTTGCCAGTGATGAATCCCCTGTGCGTTCATCCAGGTGAAATCAGGCATTAGGTTCCTGGCACTAATAAAGTTATTTAGTTTCTCGTATATGCATTTTTCATATATTTTGCTGATGCACGTGAGAAGCGAGATAGGGCGAAAGCTTGGGGCCTGATCTTCGAATCTGCAATTCATCACCCTTATAAATGAAGCCAAATTGAGATTTTGTATTGTGGCGACTCTCACAGATACACACACAATTCACAAGCTATATAGTGAAGAGCACCGAACGAAAAATCAAATAAGAAAATACATCAGAGCCCTATACCTTAGCGATAACATAACAATTCACATCAGTGGAGTATAGTCTAGTTTAAAAATCAAATTCAAAAATCGGCCTGGTGGGTAACGCTTGGGTTGAATTTTTGGTGATGCAAACTGTCATAGCGTCAGTTCGAATCACACGTTCTTCTTCACTATTATTTCAAACGCTATAGTATCTCGAAAAGATCGAATTCAAGGCAAAATCTCGATTTAGATACCTTGGTTGGAGCCAAGTGTTTGTTTTTTGAGAAAAGAATTCGGTTAGGCGAATTCTCAAACACATGAGCGTGAGTATGGAAATTGAACATCTGGTTCAATTTACCATATGTTTGGTTCTGTTTGAGAATCATAGGATATTGATGTATATGGATGATAAACGAATATTTGATTTGTTTACCAGGGATATTGCTGGATTGGGATAATGTGTTTCTCGATTAGTTGGAGGATTATGACATTTGTATGTATGTGTGGGGGAAGGAGCTGGTAGGGCTTTTCAGACCACTACAAGCGTGGCCGCCACCGGATTGGTCGTTCGACCGAGAATATCGCGGCTGTGGCCGTCGATGTCGCCGAGAACGAAGAAACATCAACCAGACCACGGGCCACGCAATTGGGCATTACCAGACGGACCATACAGCGAATTTTAGTGAAAGACTTACACATCTTCCCATAAAAAATCCAAACAGTGCTTCAGTTAATGCCTCTTGACCGTCAGTCGCGTGTGAATTACTGTCAAGCCATCCTTAATCTCAACAACGAAGAGGACGATTTTGTATCGAAAATCATCATGAGCAACAAGGCGCCTTAGAGGTTACGTCAATAAGCAAAATCTTAATTTCTGCGGCACTAAAAATCCGCGTGTGATGCACAAAGAGCCATTACCTCCACTCAAACCCACTGTGTGGTGCGGCGTTCACGAGGGAGTAGTGATTGGGTCGTATTATTTTGAGGACGCCATCAGCAATACGGTCACTGTTACTGGCGAACGCTACAGGGTCATGATAAACGACTTCTTACTACCGGAATTGGATGAGCGGGGCTTGGTGAACATGTGGTTTCAACAAGACGGTGCAACCGCATACACAGCACGATCCACAATAGATATTGTGAAGGAAGCGTTTCCTGGTCGCGTAATCTTCCATTTTAGTGATTTGGCATGGCCAGCAAGATCGCTCGATTTAACCATCCTAGACCTCTTTCTTTGAGGCTACTTGAAGTCGTGGGTTTATGCCAACAAGCCTCAGACAATAACAGCCCTTAAGGAGAATATTCGATAGGACTGCGAGCAGTTATCACCGGAAATCTTGCGGAAAGTCATGGAAAATGCGATAAAACGGGTACAAATGTGTATCAACACTGGCGGCAGCCACTTGACGAATATCATCTTTTCCACTTAACAGAAAAAATTGCAAATGTCCAAATAAAGATTTCCATCATTCAAAATCATTTTTTTGTTATTCAGTAAAAAATTAATTCAAAACAAAATTGGATGATTAGTTTTGGGCCACCTTGTATAAAAGTTTCCATATAAAGTTTGGTTTTCCTAATCATGAATGAATTCTTAGTATATACTTTAATATGCCAATGTGTTATGATTAATACATTCAGTATATAATGGATTCCATACCTTGCCTTATTGTGTGGGAGTCGTTTGCTCTGTCATAATGTTTGGTTTTCCTAATTGCTTGGTTTACGGGAGAAAACGATCGATGCTTTACCCGAATCCGCTTTTAATTAAAACAAGAATAGACCACTGTCTAGTTCGAATGGAAAATGAAAAAAATTACGCTTCTGTCATTGAAACTGATATAACAGCTCAATATGCACTATTTGTGGAGCTTCAAGCAATGAAGTTGATAATACAAAAATCCAAAAAGAAAACTATTTTATTAATGAAAACCTAGTTAGTCAATATATTCAAAATACTGATTGGAATAATGTAATTGAAAATGTTGCTAGTGCTGTAGATCTGTATGCACAATTTGAAAACATTTTCAAAACCACGTTTATACCCTCAACATACAAAAAAAAAAAAAACAACAAAAACAAAAAAAGCTACAAAGCCATTGGTAGACTCAGAAATACCAGAGCTGTGCAAACTATGAAATATATTATACAAATGATGGAAAAACAAGAGAAGATGAATTCGATATGAAACCGAATACATTAATTATCGAAATTCCGTTAAAAAAATCGAAAGAACAAAAACGAATTTTTATCGTGACAAATGTTCGGACTATCGATTAGACACCATAAAAAATCCTGGAACTTAATAAATGAAATTCTTAGAAGGCAAAAACAGCACTTAGATGGTGATCGAAAAAAATGTTGAAAGTGTGGTATAAAACATATTCGGTTTATTAACACTAGATTGCCCAAGGCAGTCATTTTGACTGCTGTTTAATTTCAATTAGAAAAATAATTATGTATATAATGACACAATTTCTTAGAATTTTGTGACTTTTTGTGCAACATATAAATGTGTTTATTGATAATTGTATTTTCATCTCCGGTATATATATATGTATATATATATATATATATATATATATATATATATATATATACATATATATATATATATATATATATATATATATATATATATATATATATATATATATATATATATATATGTGTGTGTGTTATCCCTATATTCCCCAAATGCAGTCATTTTGACTGCTTTTGGGCATGACTGCTTTTGGGCAATATAGGTATGTACTAAGTTTCAGTATTTTTAGTGTTAATTTCAAAATATTTACTTAATAAATTCAAAAATATTCACTTTGTTAGTTCATCTAAAAACTAACTATTACTTTGAGCTCACAATTAATCACAAACTGTCTTTTTATTTTCACACGTACCTGCCTATTAAGAGTGCTCTGCTCTGATTGACAGTGAATTATAAGAAAAAACAAAATTCAGCCTGTCTCCATTGTCGCGATGTGACTGCGAACTATAATTTTATCTGAAATCCACCTCCGACATTTAAATTCCACACTCGGCTGTCCTGACTGGGCATTCGACCCGAATGTTCATTGCCTTCGTCTTCTTCGTCACTCCTAAATAGATCCTCACTGTAGTCGCTTATCCAAGGTTTCATATAGTCGGCGTCGGATGATGTCTGTGTGGGATCCTGACTCTCTCCTATCCCGTTGTGATTCTTGTAGGGGTTTGGTTTCAGGAAGCGTATCGCCTAGTCCTTAAAAGGAGACGGGATCTCTTCAAATAGACCGCTCCTGAAAATCCCGTCCTACAAAAGGGGTCGTTGCCGTGCTTCCTCATATACCTGAGGGAAGAGCAACGTCCTTGATTTCGGCCTCAGTCCTGTGTTCCGTGGGGGCCAGGTGTTGGAAAAAATTAAAAGTTCGTTTTTGTTTTCTTTGATATGTGTTTATTACTTTACTCAAGATTATTCAAAGATTTTCCTGGGGTACTTCCTCCAGGGACAATAGACGATATTATACTGCGGCCCGGAGATCATTTTTTTTTTTTTTTCAAAACTGTATTTATTAACCATAATTAGAATTCGTACATTTAAGTAATACAGTGACTCAAAATTAATTTTGTAACAATTGCTTACATGTAATTATTATAATAATATATACATTTTCCAAACAATATTTTATGAGATGTAAGATAGATGCGTGCTTATAAATTTAGTGGTATTATCTTCCTGGAAAAGGTCAGAAAACCACTAATTTGTTTTTTCAACTTTACTTAATCTAAACTTAATCCATATTATATAAATAACTTAACCGAATTTAGCCTGATTACAGTATGATTTTCATAAAGCCATAAACAAAGTTTTATAATTAATGGGATATATGTTATGAATTAAAGGATGTGGAATGAGGTTAGTTATGGGTTAGAGGTAGAGTATTTCTCTCCGGTTGTTCATTGGAAAAGCGTAGGATGTTGGAAAATGGTTGGACGTTACAGTATTTGAACTGGTTAGGGGTAACTTCGGTGTTGTGGTATATGATCTCATTTGAATCATTTACCAGTCTGCCTGAGGCGAAGATAGCTCTGGTGTGGAGACAGTTGGGATAGTCAGTTCTGATGTCTAGAAGGTTCTCTAAGAGCGAGGTTATTATGGGATTGGGATTATTTTGTAGGTTTTCGATAAATTTGATAGACAGTTCGAGGAATCGTCTATCGAGGCGCTCGATACCAGCGGTATTGTAGAGTTCGACGTTACTATAGTACTTATAGGAGTTAGGACGACGATGTAACCCAGAGACATACCTAAAGCATTTTCTTTCGAATACTCGTAATTTCTCCATTTGGGAGGGAGTGATATGGTACCACAATGGGCACGCGTACGTGAGTGTGGGCCTGATAATTTGTTTGTAAATGAACAGTTTGACTTTGTGAGAGAGACTTTTAGGTTTCCACATTACTCTTCTACAGAGATTAAGCTGAATTGTGGCTTTTTGAAGGGAATTTTTAATGTGGGAGGAAAAAGACCAGTTATTAGAAAAAGTGATTCCCAGATATTTTACGGTTTTGGAGGGTTTTATCAGAGTGTTGTTCAGTTGAATCTTAATTTTGTTGTGGCAGCGTCTAGTGTTGTTTGTACAGTGCTCGTTTTTGCTCTTGAACACTATGAGCTGCGTTTTATTTGGATTAAGGTGAATTTTCCACTTATTAAAGTATGTTGATAGGTTAGGGAGGAAGTTGTTAATGCGGTTTCTTGCAACCTTAACAAATTTGCTGCTAGAGTAAATTAATGTATCATCAGCATAATTCAGCATCACAACATTAGGAGATACGGGTTGAGGAATATCTGAGGTATATAACAGATATAAAATTGGCCCTAAAATGGAGCCTTGGGGAACACCCGCGGTTATGGTGTGGGTTCCTGAGACAGAAGAATTTATTCTCACAACGAATTTTCTGGCAGAAAGATATGAGGCTAAGAGCTTTGTTGTATGGGAGTTTAGATTAAATATGGAGTGCAGTTTGTACAGAAGCCCTGAGATCCAGACGCAATCAAACGCCTTAGAAATATCGAGAGATATACACACAGTAGGGCTTTGGTTTTGGAGACCAGTTGTAACATGGTGTGTGAGTTTTAGTAGAGCATGACATGTGGATGGTCGCTTACGAAATCCGAACTGACAGTTAGGGATGAGTGCATTCTCATTGGCAAATGAGAGAAGATTTTGGTAGATCTTGCGTTCCAGTATCTTACTTAGTGTACTTAATAGGGATATTGGACGATAATTGCAAGGGCTATTACTACTACCGGGCTTCTTAATAGAAATTACCACCGCAGTTTTCCAGTTCTCTGGGAAGTGCGATGCATTAATTATATGATTAAGAAGAATGAGGATGGGAAGTAGATTCGGTGGGCGTAGCCTTTTAAATAGAAGACGTGGGATTCCATCTAATCCAGTTGACTTTTTGTTATTTCCTGATCTTACGATCTCGGATAATTCGTCCGCAGTTAGAAAATTTGTAATGTCTAAGGGGTGTGAAGCTATGTTTGTGTTGTTGAATTCACCGATGAAAGGAGTAAAAGATGGGAATAATCTGTTTGAGATGAATTCGTTTACTGTGTTCTCGAAGCCAGGAGTTGAGAGAGAATTATTTTGCTCATGGATCTTTGGAAAGTGTTCTGCGAGGCAATTTGCTATGTCCGAATCGGACTGGGCAATATTATTGCTGATCGGGTTAATGAGATGGTCAATTCGGGGTTTATATTTACGACCAGTTAATTGATTGATGTTTTTGAAAATATCCCGATTTGGTTTGATATTTTTAAGTGTGGAGATGTAGTTTTCATCTGCGAATTTTTTCAACTGGTCATTTATCAGAGTAGATAGGAGTTGGATTTGGCTTTTAATAAAGGGGCAGTATCTTGTATGAAGTTTACGGCGGAGCTGCTTTTTAAGGCGCAATAATTTGGTTAGGATGCTGGGCAAAGGCTTTCCTAAATAGTTATGAGGAATGGTTGTCGGGGTGTTTGTGCTGAGAGCCTCCTTAAGAATTTGCTCTATTCTTAAAGATGCTTGATCGATTTCAGTAGGGAGTAAGTTAGATGCTTCAGGGATATACAAGTCAGAGAAACTTTTCGCTATGTCCCTATCGACTTTTCTCCAATTTGTTTTGGTGAAGTTTGGGACAGAGTTTGACGAGTATAGTGGATCGAGAGAGGGGATTTGGATCGTGGTGTGAACGGAACCATGATCAGAAGGAAATATAAAGGAGACTGTAGGTGGACCCCCTGAATAAACATCGTCGGACTTGAGGAAGAAGTCGATTGTTGACCCGGCTGAGCTAGAGACTCGAGTTGGCTGTAATGGGGAGTCAATGTAAGTATATGGATAATACTGGAGGAGGGCTAGCAATTGGCGACCATATTTGTTGCATTTATTATCATTGAATGCTGTGTGACGAGCATTCCAGTCTCCTCCGATTATAAATGGAGCGGGAACGGACTGTTGGATAATCTGCGAAATGTCAGTATCTGGGAAATCTGGTTGTCGTGAAGGGTGAATATAAATGGATGCTAAGACGAGCACTTTATTGTTCTCACAGAAAAGTTTTACTGCTGTGTATTCAATGCTGGATACACAGGTGAATCTAATTTCACTGAATTGAAATTTTTTGTGAATTAATATGTTCTGGGGTTAGAAACTAAAGTATAATTGGGAATTGAAACTCGGGAATTTGGTTTGAGCCAGGTCTCTGAAAGGAAGAGGATATCTGGGGAAAACTTTTCAACAAACAACCGGAGGTCTTGCTTACGTATGTTAGAGTAAATAGATTCTGTGTTGAGGGAGATAATGGTTAGTTTAGAGAGAACTGGAAAGAATATGGGAAGTTATTAGTGAAAGAATCTGACCTTTTTTCTCTATTTCTGACATCTTCCTCAGCGAAGGTAGCATGGCTTGTAAGCTTTGGATGTATCCCATGATGTCCAGATTGAAGTTTTCAGTATTGTTGTTAGGGGGAGTGGTAGTGTTGAGGTTTCCTCTTGCTGCATCCGCGTACGATATTCCGGGTCGGGTTGACTTCGTTTCCTGCAATACTGTTGGTTTCGTTGTTGTTGTTGATTTTATAGTTGTTGCTAATTTCCGTCTTTCCAGAAGTTTTAGCTTCTGAGGGCATTGGGAAAAATTGCCGGATGAGGGCCTCCGCAGTTACAGCATTTTTACTGTGATCTTTTTGTTGGTAATGGATCCATCAGCGTTGGCGGTTTGTATTGTTTCAGGTTCCAGGCCTTGTGGATTTACCTTGCATTCCTCGAGCTCGTGTTCCTCTGCGCATCTGCCGCAATGTCTTTGCTGGTGGCATGAGACCGCCAAGTGTCCTGATTCTTGGCATCGCTTAGAATGAAGAATTTCTTGTTTGTGGGGCTCTTCGATTGTGATTTCTTGGGTAAACAAATATTTAATTTGTTTAAGTTGCTTGATGTCCTGATTAGGTGGGATTTGTATGATCCGGAGGTTTTTTACGTTGTTTGTCCTCATGTACGGTGTTTGGAAGTAGTCCAGCTTATTGATTTTTATTTGTGGACATATCCTGGCGATTTCCAGTCCCACTTCTTCGATGGTCTATTCGGGATCGATGTGCCTTATAATAAAGGTGGCTGGTTTGCTGTTCGGATGCTGGAAGGTGAAGAACTGATACTGTTCCTCTAACAGTTTTTTAACTGCCCTGTCATGATCGACTAATGATCTGACTGTTATGGACGTCCTCGATCCTTTTGCATTGGTGCTAAAATTCCGGTGACCCAAGGCATTTTGCAGGGTTTGAATTAGTGCTTTGGTGCTGGTCGGGTTTCTGATGTAGATTGGCGGTGGTCTTTCGTTTTTCGTGGTTGATTTCGTTGTTTCTACTCTGGTTGGAGCAGGTATCTGGTTTGATGAGGGCTTTGTTGGTGTGCGAAGTTTGGTTGGTAGTTCGCCTTGGCTGTTGCTCGAATTGCGGGTTTGCCGGGACGTTTCTTCCATATGGATGTCATCGGTGTTATAGATGGAATCTCTTTTATAAATTTGTTCCTGGAGTTGTTTCACTCTTTGCGTTAATTGGTTTATCGTTTCCAGGGCTTCATCGAGTTTTCGTTTATAATCTTCGGGGCTCCTTGATCTCTCCATGTTCGTAGATTTTTTCGGTGCGTTCCGTAGGATGTCTAGAGCTTTCCTTTTTCGCTCTTGTATGTACTCCAGTGCCTGGCCTGGGTCATCTCCTGTCATCTGGGTTGTGTAGAAAGTAACTGCTTTCCTGATGTTAAAATATCTTTTTTAATTTTTGTTGTTATTATTATAAATTTTTTTTTTAAATATTTTTTGTTATTTTTTTATTGCACTACACAATTTAATAGTGCACTTAACACACGTAAACATAAACACGTGTAAACACGTTTCTGTAAACGTCCGCACTGCACGAGATCTCGACTGTTAATGATGGCCCGGAGATCACTTAACTATTCCTTTATAAAGGAAAACAAATCGAGATTTTGTATCCTGAAAATACACATTTTCGTACAACAATCTCGATTTTTGGGTATCCTGAGTGTTTACTTAAGATAAGAATTCAATTTCTTGAATTCTTACGAAACTATTGCGCAGATGTGGATATGTATCTGCTTTTGGTTTTGTATTTGTTTTTCCTAGTGGAATTTTTTCAGATAGAGATAATGATCTCTGAATTTTGGTTTTCGTTGATGTCGTGGAGCGAATGTAGAACAATAAACGAATATTAGATTCGTGGTGGCAAATGTTAAGCAATAAACGAATTTTTAATTCGTTTATTGCGTATTTTGGGTCATGTTTGGGTTAATTCGGGTTTTGATAGGTTTTTAGGTTTTGGAGTATTATTGCTGGGATTTGGATTAGGAATGGGGGAAAAAGGTGGTAGGGCTTTTTGGAGCACTACATCCTCCCCTCCTTGAAAAAAAGAAAAATGGTCTTTATGAGATTAATTTTCTGGAAAATGGTGTGATTGGGAATAAAGGATGATAGTATCGTGATTCCGTTACATAGGCCTGATCTTTTTTTACATAGTAGCTTTTAGGTATACAATATTATTATAAATGTGTAATTTTTGTAATTTGTTTCTTTCTTAATATTGATGTATTCGTATTTATGGTCGTGTATCGAAGTTTCCACGATGGTTATTTATATAATTAGAATATTTTCTTTTGAAATCTTGTACAAATACAATTTGGTTTTTAAGATTTGAATTTTTGGTTTTACTTTTTTTAGTATAGATGTGTTTAACAGTAGTTGTTGGTTATCCAAAAATAAAGTTTTCTTATATAAAGTATTTTATTTTGAGTTAAGGGTATATTCGTTTAATTTGGTTTTGGTTGTATGTACAATAGACATTTGGTTTAAATATTCATATTATTTGCGTTTTTTTTCCCATGTTGATTAAACATTTGTATTAGAAGGAAACATTTAATTCTAAAAATTTTCGTTTTGATTTAAAGTAAATATTTTCTTATTTTCTGAGGATAAGGTTAATTGTATAATGTTTTATGATTACATAGGTATTTGAATTTATTATATTAATATTATTTCTTATTGTATCTTTGGTTTTTTTTTTGTTTTTGTTTTTATAAAGTACTATTATTATTTGTAAAAAGATACATAGATAAGTAAGGTTTTTATGGTGTATTCTTACAATTTGTTTATTACATAGAATTTTCATTATTTACATATAAATTTTCATTATTTACATATATTATTTCTGTTTTTTTTTATATATATAATGTGTTTTTTCTCTTATGACTTAAGATTATTTATTACAAAAAAATTTTTTTTGTGTTTATTTATTTAAGTCAGTGGTAGTTGATTAAAACATTGTCTGATATAAACTTATTTTATTAAGTGCGTTAATATTTGTCTTCATATATATTTTTTTTGTTTTGGTTGTTTATTTTGGTTATTTAAAATGTTGTATAATATTTACAGTTATTTTATTCGTATACAATTATTTGAAAAGAAAATTTTGAAGCAAATTTTAAATACATTATCGTAGTATTTTGGTAGAGTGTTACTTTATGATTTTTTGTTGTTGTAAGTTTTATCTATACATATATACATTCATTTTCCTTCAACTTTTACTCTTTGGAGTTTCTTCCGAGATTGCCTAGTCCACAAATGGTTTTATTTTCTTGTTGTGGTCTTTTACATATTTCAAAATCTTCGAGAAGAAGAGAATGTGTTTATTCACTTGTTTAAGTATATATATTTGAATTCTAATCGGAATTCGATTTGTTTCGTTTTAAATTTTTCCTTAAATTTGTGGAAGACTTCCCAAGCTTTCTTCGGGTATGGCTGTGTAACATAGTTCAAACTCCCGAGCGACAATATTTAAAAGAATAATAAAGTTTCGAGATTAAGATTTGAAACTTTCTTTTATTCGTAAGTGGAGGTACGATTTTTCGGTGCGATTTTGTTTGTAATATCCATGTTAAAATTTGGATAATGGGAAAAACGAGAGAGAGAATGTGGACAAACGAATTACTGGAACGAGGAATGTGTTCGAGTGAAATTTGGATGTGACTGTTATCTACAAGCTTACTCTTTTCTAACGAGAAAATTAGTTGTTTTCCAGTCTTACATTTTGCTGGGACTCTTAGTACCGCAGGCTTAAACTTTGCTGAAATTTCTTGTTTCTCGGGCTTACAATCTGCTGGGTGTTCTCGCTCATCAGGCTTACATTTTGCCGGTATTATATGTTTGTGATTTTCCATTACCTGTTGTGATCGTGGATGCAACTTTATGCAGTCAACCGTGGCGTTCTGTTCTATATTTACTGAGGATATTGGAGTTTCAGGTTCATATCTTCCTGAACTCAGTTTTTCAGTTGTTTCCTTACCTTTTTCGTTACCACAAACTTTGTTTAAATGGGAAGAGGAAGATTCAATGGTAGTTGGTTTCGTTGTGTTTGTCACAGCGTCAGATCCGGCCCGTAGACAAACGGATTCGGATGTTGACTCACGAACGGTGTTATCCAATTATTCATGAATGCCTGTATTTTCCGTGGAAGATACTTCGTAAGGCGTGGCATCCTGAATATTTTCCTTGACCTCGTTATTGTTTCCTAAAAGCTGCTCGAGTTCTACCATGGTTCTCTTCATCACAGCGAATTTAAGGAATCCCTTCTCAAAGTTAATGTGGCACTGGTGGTTCGTAAGGAAATCGCTTCCCAGTATGCCATCGTGTTGAAATTCTATATGTTTGCCTATCACGAAAAGGTTATGCTTAAAAGGTATGGTGTGCTTGTCAGTTCTGAATTCGAACTCCCCCAATACCTTTCCGCATGTGCTGACCGTTTTTCCAGCAATGGTGGATATAATCACTGGGTCTGAATTATCTACAGATTGTTCAATATAATGATTATCTGACTTGATCAGGCTGATATCGGCGCCTGTATCGATGAGGAAAGTGGAGTATAGTTTATCCGATGGGTTAAATTTTACACGTATTACTGGCTCCTTAAATTCAGGGCAGAAAAATACGCGCATTTGAAAATTTACATCGGGATGGGGTGTATATCGGCGATTGTCTGCACTCGAGAAGCTGCCCGAGTGAGTTCGTTTCCCTGTTGTGAATTAGATACCCTGTTAATATTTTGATTTTGTCGGGTATTTCGATTTTCAATGCGGGGCGAGTTTGTCATTGTCCTATTTTGAGATTGATTTGGCTGAGTTCTACCAGGATTTCGACTCGTTGAAGGTTGGTTCTTGTTTCGCATATGAGCTAACCTGGTTCTGCACTCTGCCTGAGTGTGATTATACTTTCGACAGTATGTGCATTTGAGACGTTCAACTTCTGTCTTAATGCGTTGGGGGACGAAATTTGGGAAATTAGTGTTGCGACAGCAAGTCGCAGAACTGTGTCCCCTTTTGTTGCATGTTTTGCAAACAATTGGTTGGTTTCTCCTAAAATTGTTGGTGGAGGCTGCCATTGTGTGGTCGCTGTTCAATCTTTGAGATTGTTCCAAAGCGTAACTGATGGCTGCTTTAAGGTTCGAAGCATTATGCGCTTTTATTAAGATTCTGAGGCTGGAATTTCTTATCCCATCTTCAAACGTATTCAACGTGAGTCTCTGATTTTCAGCCAGAAGATAAGTTCTGACTGCAGGCTCAGGTGAACTAGCGTATGTGGCGCTGTCTAATTCATGCAGGTGGCGTGCGAGTCTATTTGAAAATTCGTTCACACCCTCCTTGCTATCTTGCTTCGTAGCCACTAGGTTATTTTGAGCCGATGACCTAGAGATGAGAACTTTAAATTCTCCCTCCAATTCGGATACCAAATCTTCCCATGTTGCAATGGTTTTATGTCTGATGCAGTCACGCGCCGGTCCCTGCAATCTGGTCTTTACCACCCTTAGAATAAAGGATTTCTGATTGTCATCTTGTGCTTGTGAGAACAAAATGTCTCCACAAGCGACGAATCTATCTAATTCGTCAGGATTACCGTTAAACGTCGGCACGAATCCTAATATGTCACTTAATCCTATAGGAAAGTTCATTCTAGAACTCTGTTCGCGTATTTCCGTGCGCAAAGTTTCCGACGTTTCGTCCTTGAGATTTTGTATGAGCTCGGGCTCAGGTCTCTGTGAACGCGTTCCCGGTTTATTTTTGTCGCTCACAACGTATTTGTGGAATAGACTTTCCCAAATAAGGGTAAGAAAAATCTTCCCCAAAAAGTTGAAATAATCTTGGAAAATATATGTATATATGTGTGTATGTATATTCGTATCAATTTTATGAACATTTTATGTTTGTTATATAAAGATTTTAAATTTTAGTATATATTTAAATTTTGCCTGAAGTTGAAATATATACATATGTCTATGTGTAAAATTTTTGATAAATTTTAGTGTAAGTTTATTTAAATTTCGTCTATATTATAAAGGTGAACAAATTTTCTATAGTTCCCTTGATTGATTCACTATAATTTTATCCCTTCTGGGCACTTATGTGGATATTTATATTTTTGTGATTTATATTCTCATTAGGAGAGGAAAAAATATATAAACAAATTCCATTTAAAAAAAATCAAATTGTAGGGGGTTTTTCTTGATCCCCATGTGAAAAGAAAATTTATGTTTTGTGTACAAAGAAAAAGGTAATTGAATTGAAAAGAAAAATTTTAACTCGTTCTTGGCATCCCCTTTTAATTTACAATTTTCAAAAATTAAAAGAAATTTTATTTATTTTGGGGAGCCGATCACTATCACCAGAATCTTAGAATTTCACTTTTCACTTTATTATAATAAATTTCTATACCTGTGATTTCTAGCTGCAGATTTTTTGGGTGTCCTGTTGATTGTCTTCACTGGATCTAGCTGCTTGGTGTCCTGGTGTTGTGCTGCTAGTGTTATGCTAGACAGATTTTCCTGCTTCTCCACGGGACTCGTGGCCGTCATACACTTAGCACTTTGGTTTTTTTCTACAGCCGGTGTCTAAGCCCCAGGCAAAGCTTTTAAAAGTTGCACTTTCTTTCCGGTGTCAGCCCCGGAATACGCTTTTAAAAAAAAATTTAATTAATCTAAGTCACTTTCCGGTGTTATAGCCCTAGAATACGCTTTAAAAGAAATTTTGTTTCACTGTTTGTTGTGTTTTTGTTTTTTTTTTGGAGACTTATCACGCCAGTCTTCGATGTCCTCCTTCAAGCGCCTGGAGTGCGTGCCGTTAGCCGAACAACACGTTTGCCTTTGTGTCCTCCAGCAGTGTTCCTTTGGTAGGGGATTTTGGATCATCACACACGGCTGCCACCAAAATTTTTGTGATTCTTGTGGGGTTTGGTTTCAGGAAGCGTATCGCCTAGTCCTTAAAAGGAGACGGGATCTCTTCAAATAGACCGCTCCTGAAAATCCCGTCCTACAAAAGGGGTCGTTGCCGTGCTTCCTCATATACCTGAGGGAAGAGCTACGTCCTTGATTTCGCCCTCAGTCCTGTGTTCCGTGGGGGCCAGGTGTTGGAAAAAATTAAAAGTTCGTTTTTGTTTTCTTTGATATGTGTTTATTACTTTACTCAAGATTATTCAAAGATTTTCCTGGGGTACTTCCTCCAGGGACAATAGACGATATTATACTGCGGCCCAGAGATCACTTAACTGTTCCTTTATAAAGGAAAACAAATCGAGATTTTGTATCCCGAAAATACACATTTTCGTACAACAATCACGATTTTTGGGTATCCTGAGTGTTTACTTAAGATAAGAATTCAATTTCTTGAATTCTTACGAAACTATTGCGCAGATGTGGATATGTATCTGCTTTTGGTTTTGTATTTGTTTTTCCTAGTGGAATTTTTTCAGATAGAGATAATTATCTCTGAATTTTGGTTTTCGTTGATGCCGTGGGGCGAATGTAGAACAATAAACGAATATTAGATTCGTTTATTGCGAATTTGTTTTTAATTTGGGTTTTGGATTAAATTATGCCGTGGTGGCAAATGTTAAGCGATAAACGAATGTTTAATTCGTTTATTGCGAATTTTGGGTCATGTTTGGTTTAATTCGGATTTTGATAGGTTTTTAGGTTTTGGAGTATTGTTGCTGGGATTTGGATTAGGAATGGGGGAAAAAGGTGGTGGGGCTTTTTGGAGCACTGCAATCCGATGCACAACGTAGCGATCGTTGCGTAGGGTCTTGATAACCTCATAAAGTCCAAGGAACTTTCGTGCGACATTTAAGCCAGTTCACTCGCTCCTCGCTCCGTCGTTCCCACAGGGAGTTGATTGTAACAAAGTTACTGAGGAGGGAGTAGTGTAGCGTTTCTAACAGATACACACACAATACACAAGCAAATAGTGAACAACGCCGAAAGAAAATCGAATAAGAAAAAGCATCAGCCGTATACCAAGTAAAAACATAGCAATTCCACATCAGTGAGTGTAGTTGAGTTTAGAAATCGAATTCTTACACGCGGCAGTGGCCAGATGTGTTGAGCATTGGTTCAATCTTATACTGATTCTAACCATCACAGCATCGGTTAGAATCACATGTTCTTCAATATTCTTGGTAAACGTTATAAGGCAATCAATTCTGCCTCCAGAAGCTCCTAATCTGCCGTTCATCTTTCAAACGAGCAGCGACTCCGAACATTAATCGGAATGCTGACATCCCTATGCTCCGATGCGGCGTGGCATTGTAGCATCTTTGTACCGTGTCCAGGTACCGATATCACTCACTTCATTTAGAAGCTGATAGTTTTATCAGCAGTGGTATTAGGGCGCGGTTCACCCCTTCAACTTGACTATTGTTCCTTGGTATTACCGTAGTTGCCAGAACGTGCTCAATGCGTTCTTCGTGGCAATAGATCTTGAACTTCTTTGAAGTAAATGCGGTACTGATGTCGGAAATTTTTTTTTTTTTTTTTTTATTAGACTTCTCTCGGGAAAGGCGAACCTATAGCGTCGAGTGGGCGCCCCGAGATGCCATCAAATAACTGTTGCAGTTCTTTTTGAACAGTTGCAGGTTGTAACGCTCCGGGAACACTCGCGTGGGAAGGGAGTTCCACAGCTTCCCCGCTCTGTAACGGAACGAGTTCTGATACAGGGATGTTCGCGCCGTCGGGAGATGAACCACAAACGGGTGCAATCCGTCGGATTGTCTTGTGGAGCGCATATAAACCGAATTGCGTGGAACAATGCCAAGAATCTCCGAAGAACAGCACCCGTGATAATATCTGTAAAACAGACAGAGGTCGACCACGCGCCTTCGATGTGATAGCGACTGTAGACCCGACGTCAGCGCCGAGTCCCCGATCAGGCGGATCGCTCGTCTTTGTACGCTCTCAAGTAGGTCGAGGGTATGTTTAGAAGCCGAGCTCCAAACATGAGAGCAATATTCGAGCGCGGGTCTAATTTGAGATTTATATAGGAGAAAAAGTTGGGCCGGAGTAAAGTATTTCTTGGCTCTAAAAAGATAACTCAGTTTTCCTGAGACTGATCTGGCGATACCCGATACGTGTTTATGCCATGATACATTCCCACAGACCGTGACGCCGAGCAATTTCAAACTTTCCCCATCCTCGAGGGCCCGGCCACTCATCATCAGCTGTGGAACCGATGATCCAGTTTTCTTTGTGAATGTTGTATACTGGGCCTTCATTGCGTTGAAGTCGACAAGATTGGCCTTTCCCCACTGCAGGACTTTATCTAGATCCTGATTCAGAGAGTCAATCTGTCTACATCTCAGCTGGTGCGACGTAGATGCACCAATCGGCCGATCACTCGAAAAGGAGGAAACAAGCGTACTATCATCGGCAAAACTGAACACTTTGTTATCCGTGGTCTCCAACAAATCATTTATGTGAAGCAAGAACAAGGTTGGAGCCAAAATAGAACCCTGGGGCACCCCCGAATTAACAGGATACAGATCCGAACACTCGCCGTCCACAACAACCCGGATCGATCGATTCTCGAGGAAGCTCCTCGTCCAGTCGCAAAGCTGTTGGGAATGTCCATATGAACGAAGTTTGCTCAGCAATGCCCCGTACCAGACGCGGTCAAAAGCCTTGGAGATATCCAATGCGACCGCCCTTGACTCACCATGCCGTTCAATCGCAGATGTCCATATATCGGTTATAAGTGTCAAAAGGTCTCCTGTGGACCGCCTGCCACGGAATCCGTATTGACGATCATTCAGAAGACCGTTGCACTCCAAATACTTAACCAACTCTGTATTGATGACTTTTTCCATTACCTTAGATAAAATAGACAGTAATGCTATCGGGCGGTAATTTTGTGGGAGACACTTTTTTCCCGTCTTTGGGATTGGCTGAACTCGAGCGATTTTCCAGCAGGCAGGAAAGGTCCTCCGTGCATAAGATAAGCGGAAGATTCTGCCAAGAACCGGCGATAGTTCTGGAGCACAGTTCTTAAGTACTATTGCTGGTATTCCGTCCGGGCCGGTTGCCTTCCTACAATCCAGTTCACGTAGAATGCGTTGGATAGTGCGCGGACGAAATCTCACATCGCGCATGGAAGACTGTACCGGCGAGATCACAGGTGGGTCCAAAGGGCCGGGATCGAGGTTTGAGTTCGCGGAAAATGATGCAGTAGTCGAGCGAGATCGGAGCGACTGGTTTGATGATGAGTGCAAACTAGCGACTGAACGTAAGAATGCTGCATACCGGGCAATGCAGCAGTCTCATAGGACGCGGGTGCGCGAGGAGAAATACAAAGAGCTCAGAGGATCTGAAAAAAGACTTCACAGACAAAAGAAAAGTGCCTGGGAAAAAACCTTGTCTGTGAAATAGAGAAAAGTAGACAGCGAGGTCCGCACCAGGCGCGAAAGTTCTACCAAATAATCCGCAGTATGACGCGGTACACATCTCGCTGCACTTACTGCAAGGATAAAGAGGGTAATCTAATCACCTATCCTGAAGGCATTCTGGAGCGATGTGAAGTGCACTTCAATGAATTACTAAATGGTCAGTTCACAGAAGAATTGGAGGCTCCACCAATGCAAGATCAAGACCAAATGCTGCCGCCACCAAGCATTGAGGATACATTAAAAGCCATTAGACAGCTCAAACCAATGAAAGCCCCCGGAGCTGATGACATACAAGCTGAGCTGTCAAACAAGGAGGGACAGCGTTACATCACACAATTCACGAGATCGTGGTGCACGTATGGGAGCAAGAGGAGATGCCGGAAGATTGGCGTCGTGGTATAATTTGCCCCATACATAAGAAAGGAGATATCACACTGTGCAGCAACTATAGGGGTATAACATTGCTGAGTACCGCCTATAAGATACTCTCCACTATCCTACAAGACCGGATATCCCCATACGCTAAAGCCATCATTGGTCAATATCAGTGTGGCTTCATCCCAGGCAAATCAGCAATTGATCAGATATTCACCCTTAGGCAGGCGATGGAAAAATGTCTGGAATTTAAGATTCCACTATATCATCTATTTATAGACTTCAAGGCCGCCTACGACAGCATAGCCAGGGTAGAACTATATAATGCCATGAGAGAATTCGGCATTCCAAATAAATTGATACGACTTTGTAGGTTGACCATGACCAACGTAACTAGTCAAGTAAAAGTAGCGGGATTGCTGTCCAAACTAATAAACATCTATAATGGACTCCGACAAGGGGACGGTCTGGCCTGCCTCCTCTTCAACCTGGCGTTGGAGAAAGCAATCCGTGACTCTGGCGTTACAACTAGAGGGACTATTATCACCAAGTCCAGCCATATACTTGCCTGCGCAGATGACATCGACATCATCGGTAGAACCGAATCGGCGGTACAGGAATCCTTCACCCAGATCGAGCAAGCGGCACAAAAACTGGAACTGCACATTATGAGGGCAAAACAAAGTACATGGTGGAAACTTCTGCAATGAGAAGACCTAACGTTGGTCAAACTATCAGGGTAGTGGAGCACGAATTTGAAGTAGTGCAATTCTTTAACTACTTTGGGTCAATAAGAGCAGCCGATAACAATATGGAAGAGGAACTACGCGGACGGCCGATCAAAACCAACAAAGCCTACTATGGTCTATCAAGGCTCTTTAAATCCCGAAATTTATCTAGAACATCCAAGCTACTACTGTACAAGACCATGGTCTTACAAGTACGCATGTATGGATCCGAGACCTGAGTGCTCAGTAAAAGGCACTCTGAGCTCTTAGCCGCGTTCGAGAGGAAGGTCTTAAGGACAATTGTTGGCCCCGTATGTGAGGGAGGACGATTTCGGAGACGCTGCAAGCTTGAGTTGTAGACTCCGATGGGCGTGGCACCTAGTTCGAATAAGTGAAGAGGAGCCTGCCCGGAAAGTCCTTTGTGGCAGGGTGTATGGAAGGAGACAGTGTTGCAGACCTTGCCTGCGATGGGGGATGGCGTGGACTAGGAAGCCCGGAGCCTGGGAGAGCCAAACTGGATGGCATCGGCTCGAAATCGGGACAGTTGGAGAGACTTGCTAAATGTGGCCAGGACCAGATCCCGGTTGTAGCGCCGATGATTATGATGATGATGAAATATTTTTCCACCTCACTTTCTAAAACAAAGTTACTATTTCTGGTGTAATAGTATCTCCGAAGCGCTACAAAATTGATGGTCTAAGATATATCAAGCACCTCAACAGCCACACGGTCAGTCGAAGAAAAAATCGAAAGACCACATACGTGTTGTAAGGCATGAGCTGCCTATGTTTCGGTCAAATTTCAACAAATCGCTATATGCAGTTCAAAAACTACATAGAAGTCCCGGGAAATATAATGAAAACATGCGTCTTCTTTTTTCCAATGTGGGGCCGTTTTTTCTTTAGTTCGTCATTCGGTGTGTCCAACAACGCTGCATAATGTTCTCGTATATCTGTTCTTCTCTTCTGCAGGCAATCGATGAAGATTATGTCAAGCGCATCGCAAAAAAAAAAAAAAAAAACGGAGGCCATAACCTTCCCAGCCGAGCGTTGGGATTTTAGCCCTTTTGGGCTGCTTTCGTGGCTTTAAGGTCACTCTGCAGACTGCATATTGGACTCAAGCGTATGGTAATACACCCACGCTTCATCCATCGTTACAAAACGTTGAAAAAGATCCGCCTGATTACGCTGCAACAATGCCAAACCCGCCGTTGAATCATCAACGCGCTGCTGTTTTTCGTCGACGGCCAACAAACGCGGCACCCATCGCCAGGATCGTTTTTTCCTTTCCAAAAAATCGTGCAAAATGTATCCCGCCCGTTTTTTTGAATGGCATCAGCTGACTCGCGCAACTTAACTTTACGATCACTAAAAACGATTCGATGCAGTTGCTTTACGATTTCCGCATTCGTAGCCTCTTTTGGTCTTCCAGAGCGAGGTGCGTCTTCGTTGCTTGTACGACCCATTTTAATTTAATAAACTATCGATAAACAGTTGTTCTCGAAGGAGCAGATGTGGGATAACATTTCTGCAAGCATTGCAATGATTGTTTAGAAGTTTTTCCAATAAAAAAAAACAGTGTTTAATCAAGATGCGATGTTCGCGCTTCTCCATTTTTTTACGGAGGTGAAAGTAGCGTCTGGCGCAAGACTAATGACCTTGCCCAGACAAAATAAATCATTATGGAAAATTTAACAAGCCTCAGGACTTGCTAAATAAGGCCAAGACCGGTTCCCGGTTGTAGTGCCGATGATGATGATGAAAGTAGCGTCACTCAAACGACTGTGGCTTGTAAACGAATGGAGGAAATGCCACGAAACCTCATACGTAAGTAGTATATACTTTAATAAAGTTCAGTTGATAATCATTTATCGTCTGCCTCTCATCTATCTCGTACTACAGTTCTGTACTGTTACCCACTCTTTTCCACCCCGCGATGGAATATCCTTTCTTCATCACACACAGATTTATCTCTTTATCTTTTTCGCTGTTCACCACACTGAAGCGTAGGCGATCTGAAGTATTAGAGATATCGCTATCATGGAGAATTGGTTTACCCCTGATACTACGCAAAGCGTGGTAAATTATAGGGACTCCATGTTTGTCTTGGATACGGCATTTTCTGTCGAAGAAGGGGGACGCTTCTGGGGGAATAACCCTGTTCTGGAGAGAACTGTCCAGATACATATCATTGGGATAGGATGCTCCCAAAATACGATCATTTTCACTGCATATTGCCCTTGCAGTGTGGCCACAGATAATTTTGATTATGAAGTTATCTATCCTATTTAATCCTGATTTGTCATATAGGAGTTCTTATATTGCGACTCTGCTGTTCTGTACATTCCATGGCAGGAACGTAAAATGCTGCTTCTCGAATACCTGAAACTTCTCCATGTAGAATGGGGACACATTATGCCATATCTGGCAATCATACACCAGTGCTGATCGGATGAATGCTGATTATAAAACTAATTAGAGCTTGGGGTCTAAAAGACTACTATGGATTGGTTTTTAGCTGCAGAAAGGACAGCTGCTATATGCTTAAAAGTAAAGATACTGATCAAGCCAGATACCAAAGTATCTAACTACAGTTTTTACTTGTAAGAGAAGATAATTGCGTTCTACAATGGACGTATGCCCTCGATGCCCTGGACAAGGGAGTTCTGAAAAGAATAGAGTCTGTTTTCTGGAAATTGATCTTCAATTTCCAGTCGTCGCAAAAACGTTTGATTCTATTGAAGTCATCTTGCAAAAGTCTGTTGATGACATCAATCTTTTGCACAGATCTATCATCATCATCACCATCATCATCGGCACTGCAACCGGGATCCGGTCTCGGCCTTATTTAACAAATCTCTCCACCGCTCCCGATTTCGAGCCGATGTCATCCAGTTTGGCACTCCCAGGCTCTGGACGTCCTGGTCTACGCCATCCCTCCATCGCAGATAAGGTCTGCAGCGCTGTCTCCTTCCATACATCCTGCCACAAAGGACTCTCCGGGCAGGTTCCTCTTCGCTCGTTCCAGCTAGGTTTCCCGCCCACCGGAGTCTACCGACTTGATTTTTCTTACAACATTAGCTTGAAGGTGGATTGCGTACAACTCATGGTTGTAGCGTCTTCGTAATCATCCTCCCCGCATACGGGGCCAACAATTCTCCTTAAGACCTTCCTCTCGAACGCGGCTCAGAATTCAAAGTGCCTTTTATTGAGCACCCAGGTCTCGGATCCATACACGAGTACTGGTAAGACCATGGTCTTGTACAGTAATAGCTTGGATGTTCTGGATAAATTTCGGTATTTAAAGAGCCTTGATAGACCATAGTAGGGTTTGTTGGTTTTGATCGGCCGTTCGCGTATCTCTTCTTCCATATCGTTATTGGCTGATACTATTGACCCAAAGTAGTTAAAGAATTGCACTACTTCAAATTCGTGCTCCACTACCCTGATCAACGTTTGACCAACGTTAGGTCTTCTCATTGCAGAAGTTTCCACCATGTACTTTGTTTTTCCCTCATTAATGTGCAGTCTCAGTTTTTATGCCGCCGACTCGATCTGGGTGAAGGATTCCTGTACACCCGATTCGGTTCTACCGATGATGTCGATGTCATCTGCGTAGACAAGTATCTGGCGGGACTTGGTGTAACGTCCAGTTTCAACGCCAGGCATATGGATTGCTTTCTCCAACCCCAGGTTGAAGAGGAGGCAGGCCAGACCGTCCCCTTGTCAGAGTCCATTAAAGATGTTTATTAGTTTGTACAGCAATCCCGCTATTTTTACTTGACTAGTTACGTTGGTCATGGTCAACCTACTAAGTCGTATCAATTTGTTTGGAATGCCGAACTTTCTTTTGTCATTATATAGTTCTACCCTCGCTATGCTGTCGTAGGCGGTCTTAAAGTCTATGAATAGATGATATAATGGAATCTTAAATTCCTGACATTTTTCCATCGCCTGCCTAAGGGTGAATATCTGATCAATCGCTGATTTGGCTGTGATGAAGCCACACTGATATCGACTAATGATGGGTTTAGCGTATGGGGCTATATGGTATAATGAAATGTTAAAGAAGATGTTTCACTCCTACAAATTTCAAATGATCAGTTTCTATGATAGCCTGCAAAGGATTTCCAAGAAAATTGGGTATTTGCCTCCTCAAAATGTTTTACTTCGATTTGGCGGTGTTAGTAAACTATTTAATTTCCGGTGGTCGGATGATTCACTACATTTAACATTATTAATTCTTTCGATTATAAAGTAGACATAGACTAACTTACCCATCCGATTTATGGCTTCAAGTTCCTTGAAGCTTATGACAATTGTAGGTACGTCTTCTTCTTTATGTTGTTATGGTTTCTGTTGCTGCCATTGTTGATTTGCCTGTCGTTGTTTTGTTTCCCATTGTTGCTGAGCAAGCTGGTGTTTTTCCTTCAACTGCATTGCTGTTATCTCTTCTGTCGAGATCACTTTTTTTCCATGAAACGCGATATGCGGCATGTTCAATTAAGTCATTTAAGGCAGTAGCTATTTTTTCGTAGCTATCTTCTTAAATTTATTGCACTTTCGAGAGTAGAGGCGTTCGACATTTTGCTTTGAAGCACTCTCAGGATCATTTACATTAGTCGTATAATTCCCAGTTACTTTCCCCTTTACTTGGCTTCTCACTGTGTGAGAAGTTTGTTTTTTAATTATAATTTTTAATGTATAATTAACATTTTTATGATAATCTGTTTTTTTTTTAGCGATGGAACACGTTTTTACACACATACACAACATTGTAAAACACACGTGTTTGTGATTCAGAAAGTAATGTTTACCACGTGTACCTTATGGCACAATACATTGTTTCGCCCGTTTCACACAGCACATCTGCTTGATCACGTTTTCCCTTACGAATAAACACTCATCGATCAGGCGATAAAAATGTAACACTTCCGCATTGCAGAGTGATAGTTGTAGTGTCCGATAAAAAGCTTCCTCACAAACAGATCAATGTGAGGGTCGTTCTACAGAGTGTGTCTTCAGACCGCCTTTCGATTAATTCTGTAGTGCCCCAGGGTTCTACGAGGGTTGCCTTTTATATTTCGGGATTAGAGAACAAAAACAAATATTGATCATCGAAAATCACTTTATTGTTTTTCAAAATATTCCCCATGAAGATCTATACACTTTTGCATGCGTTTGAACCAATTGTCGAAGCACTTTTGCCACTCTGATTGAGGTATCTCCAACACATGCATTCTGAATGCATCAACCGCTTCTTCAGGTGTCGAAAAACGTTGACCTCCCAGTTTGTTTTTTACGTACGGGAATAAAAAGAAGTCATTCGGTGCCAAGTCAGGACTATACGGCGGATGACCCATCAAATCGATGTTTTGGGTGCTCAAAAATGCAGTTGTCGCAGCCGATGTGTGAGAGCTCGCATTGTCGTGGTGAAGAGTGATCCGTCTTCGGCGGTTGGTTTTCCTGATTTCTTGGAAGACAACTGGCAAACAAATGGTTGTGTACCATTCAGAATTGACTGTTCTGCGTTGTTCTAGTGGTACGGTTGCGACATGTCCAGTTTTTCCGAAAAAACAGGCGCCCATTTGCTTGGAAGTGCTTCGTGCGCGAACAACTTTTGTTGGATTTGGCTCATCTTGAAACACCCAGACAGTCGACTGCTGTTTACTTTCGGGCTCATACGCGTAAATCCACGATTCATCACCTGTCACGATGTCATAGACGTGTTTCGAAGCACCGCGACCGTATTTTTTGAGCATTTCTTTCGACCAATTGACACGAGCCTTTTTTTGGGCGATTGACAAATTGTGTGGGATCCAACGCGAACAAATTTTTTTGACAGTCAAATGTTTATGCAATATTGAATGTATGCTGGTCTCACTAACGCCTAAGGTTGTCTCAATCTCACGATAGGTCACATGACGATCTTCCAATATCAGTTCGCGCACAGCATCAATGGTTTTCGGAACAACAACTGATTTTGGACGACCTTCACGAAATTCATCTTGGAGTGAACTACGACCACGATTGAATTCACCATACCATCGATAAACACTGGTCCTTGATGGAGCTTCGTCGCCAAAAATTGAATTAAGTTCATCCATGCACTGTTGCTGAGTTAATCCACGCCGAAAGTTGTAAAAAATAATCGCACGAAAATGTTGACGATTTAATTCCATTTTTGGGCCGAGATGAATCTTTTAAGTTACTGTAAACAACACAAATAGCGCTCGTATGTCAAAACGTTCTGAGTGCGTATAACCTCAAACATGTCCAACTTTACGACAGAGCTGTCGATTGCCGGATTGCAACACTAGGGTTGCCAAATCCCGAAACATGAGAGGCAACCCTCGTATATTGGCGCCTACTCTATTCCTCTACGCATTTAAGAGTCTGTTAAAATTAATAGATAATAAGAACAGTTTTGCCGACGATTGTATATTAATGTCTTCATTCTCAAACGATCGACCAGTTAACATATAAGATCTGGTTAAAATCTCACATTAGGGAAAGGCCCAAATCGCTGAGTTCAAAACCTATTTCAGTACTGTGGCGGTCATATTTTTTTCATAGTAAAACATTTCATCATAAGAAGTCCTGATGGTGGAAAACTAAATTGTTTCTCCCCATCAAAGCTTGGCAGGGAAAACTCTTGGATGAATCAGTCCGAATTGAATTTTCTTATGGTAAAAGCGAATAGCTTTTAAAAAAGGAATATCATCATCATCGGCACTACAACCGCGACCCCGTCTTGGCCTTATTTAGCAAGTCTCTCCACCGGTATCCGATCCTTATCCGAGACTTGTTAAATTGTCCATAATAATTTGTTTTTCCGTGCAAGGTTATTCGCCTTGCGCCAAGAAAAGGAATATAGAAATTAATAATTCTAATAATCATTGAATAGAAAAATAATAAGTGGTAACAGTTAGAAAAGCTGGACCCAATATCAAAGACGATAATTTATGACATTTTGATACGAGAAAAATTTATGTTGAATATACTATTAGAACTGATACTCTGATTTTAAGTAACATTTAACTTTGAGAAGTAGCAGTTGAAACCAGAAAGAAAAAGAAAACCCCCAAAGCGGATGTGAAAAAAGACCAAAGTACGACCTTGCCTTTATTTTCAAAACGTTACAACTTCCAATTGTTCAAAAATTACAATAGTTACATATTAGCATTTCAGAAGGCGGTATTGTTTTTACACTAACGCGAGCATAAAAGGGGACATAGTGCGAGCGGACGGAACATCTAACTTAAAATGTGTCGGAACGCACAGTATAAGGGAAGAAGGCCCAACTTCCAACCTCAACCAATTTAGGAAAGCCCAACAGCATTAAAAAAGCCATAAAAAGAAGTACACTTCGAACTTTTTTAGACATTAACCGAGGAAAATAAAAAGAAATGTTGGTACTCGCAAATCGGTCATGCTTTTTTTTTTACACTAACGCGCGCACAAAATGGGATTTTGGAGTACCCTTAAATGTCAGAGCATAGTGCAAGTGGAAGGAAAGAAAATGGATAAGGAAAGGCGGTATCGATGTACATTGGTCTTAGATGCCTGAACATTACAACAACGAGACATGATCAGGTAGAGCATTCCACATTCGTGTGGTTCGGCTAAATAATTATTCTCTATGTTTATTTGTGCGCCTGAAGTTGACTTTCAGCGTGAACTTGTGCGCATTCTCAGATTGACGGGTATCGCGGGAGAATGTCTGAAGGGGCTGAACACATTGAGCAAGTTCAGTTGAGCAACGACCGTGGTAATACCTATAGAAAAGAGATAGGCATGATACGTTGCGCCTATGTTCTAACGACGAAATTGATCGACTTACGGCTGAGTCCCCAATAAGTTTCACTGCTCGCTTTGCATCCGATCAGTGCAGTTTTGGATGCGCCTGACCAAATATGGGAGTTGAACTCCATTTTAGACAAATATACGCCTTGTAAATCTCTGGCGCAAGACTAATGACCTTACCCGAAAAAAAAAATCATTATGGAAAATTTAACAAGCCTCAGGACTTGCTAAATAAGGCCAAGACCGTCTCCCGGTTGTAGTGCCGATGATGATGATACGCCTTGTAAATAGTGGCTATGTTGGATGGAGTGAAGTATCTTTTGCATCTCTTAAGGAACCCCATGCATTTGGCTGCACTTTTCACAGCTTCAAATATGTGGTCATTCCAGTTAAGAGTCGAATTAATTCGACTGCCGAGGACTGAGAGTTCCTTCGCTTCGTCGATGCAAGTGCCGTTCATAGACAGTATATTTACGTTGGGGCTCGCCTTTGACGACAAGAGGCAGCACTGACTTTTTAAAGCAGTGAATTCTACTCGGTTAGATAATCCCCACTGATATTGTTTGAGGTCTGAATTCAATGTATCAAACATAAGTTGCTGGTTGGTAATGATGGTCGAAGAGTTTGGTGGGAGTGTTCGTATGAGTATGAGAAATTCAATGTGCTATCATCAGCAAACGAGTGGATTGGGTTGTGAGTAATTGGCAACAGAACATTTATAAAGATCATGAAGAGAGTGGGTGAGAGTATCGAACCTTGGGGAACACCTGACACCATCGAGAACCACTTGTATTGAACGGCCAGAAAGATAGTCTCTCATCCATTGGATCAGGGAATTGTCGACTCCAGACGAATGCAATTTTGACAAAAGAGCTGGATGTCAAACTCTGTCGAAGGGTTTTGAAATATCCAATGCGACTACCTTGCTTTCACCGAGGTAATGGGTGGAATGGTTCCACTTTTCCGTAAGGTACGCCAACAGATCTCCTGTGGACCGGTTGCTACTTAAGCCATATTGCAGGTCATTAAGGAGGTAATTTGATTCCAGATATTTCGAAAGTTGACGGTTAATCAGTGATTCCATTACCTTCGAGAGAATAGAAGTTAGTGCTATGGGTCGAAAAGAAGAAAGTGATGATTTGTTGCCCTTTTTGGGAATTGGCTGAATGTTCGCTGACTTCCATTTATTTGGAAAGCGGCTAGTAGAGTAAGACAAGTGGAAAAGTTTCCGCAGTGGTTTAGAGAGTGAAGAGGAACATCTCTTCAAGAGGATTGAGGGAATGCCATCCGGACCAGCGGGCTTGTGTGTATTTAGCTCGTTGAGTGCTGGGGCAACAGTACGCGTTCGGAAGCAAATCTGCTGCTTATGCTTAAGTTGAGGTGGAACTGATGTATCGGGCAGCGTTGAGTTGGCTGTAATATGTGCAGCAAGTAGAATCGCCTTCTCTATTGCAGTGGTGACTAGTCTGTCATAGACTATAAGCGATGTAATGGATGAAGAGACCGAGTTTTGAATGTTTTTCACGAATGCCCAAAAAACTCTACTACCTGTGGGAGAGTGTGGTATTTTTTGTCTCACTCTCTGGTCATGTAAGAACATGGCTTGAATATTTGCACTGAAGTCATTTCTAGCTCTCTTAAATCTTTACCGGTTTTCCCCCGTATTGTTTGTTTTATACAACCGGAAGCTCAACTCTTTAGCCTTAATGGTTTCTGTGCACTCAGAATCGAACCACATTTTCTCTTGGGTTTGATATACCAAACAAAATTGGGTTCGTATACCAAACAGAATTGTGTCTGTCAATGTGTCTGCTATAGAGTCAATATCGTTATTGAGGAAAAATGACGACCAATTTAACCTTCTAAAAAAGTCATTCAGACCTTCGCAGTTGGCTTTCTCGTAGAACCATACTGTTCTTTTGGGAGCTTTCTCATTAACGTTACTGTTGGTTAGAGCAAATTTAGCTGACACGACACAGTGGCCTAAAGTGCCTAAGAGGGAAGAAACTTCAATTGTGTATTTGTATGGGTGGGAAGTGAGAAACAGGTCCAGTGTGTTGGCGGAATGATCATATATGTCTGGAACCCGTGTTGGCTCATCGATGAGTTGAGTTCAACTATTTGCTTCAGCAAAGAGTTGGACATATCAACCTTCCGGTGTTATGTGTCTGGAGTGGCGAAGCCACTGAGAGTTATGCACATTACAATCACCCGCAATAACGAATTCAGTGCTGTAAAGAAAGCAGTAATGTGTGATATTCTCACGAACGTGAAGTTTTATCCACGAGAAATTAGAAGCTTTATTGGAACAGAGTCCATATTATGGCAGAAGCTGATAAGTAATATCACTTCGTATGTATGTGGCTAGACCACGATATGGAAATAGCAGTGGCACTAAGGTACATCCACGTAGATTAAAATCGGAAATTTCTGTGCTAATTATTACCTGGGTTTGGCTAAGTGCAAGAATAGTTGGCTTTGGTTAGAAACGTGGGCAGATACAGAAGAGAAATTACATCTCAGGCCGCGAATGTTACAAAGATCAGCGCGAAATACCCGTTCTATTGAAATTGCGCTACACAGAAAACCAATACCGCCTTGGGAAACGATGCAAGTGAGGACCAGCGATAGATAAGCGAAAGCAACCACTACATGTGTTATGCCCTTGTAGTAGGTGCCCCGTGCCGAACTCCAGGCACATCTTTTCCATGACGATCATTAAACCACTCAAACATCAAAAACTCTTCAAAGATTATAAACCAATCGAGAGTATCGAAGTCTGAGGGACGGAAACACAGGTGTGAAAAAGAAGAAAACAGACACAAAGAATGGAAAGGGTAGAAGGTAGGGAGAGAGGTAGAGAGGTGGAGAGGTAGAGGGGTAGAGAGAGGTAGAGAGAGAGAGAGAGAGAGAGAGAGAGAGAGAGAGAGAGAGAGAGAGAGAGAGACCTGTTTACGTGTTGCGTGTTGTAAATGACACCTGTGGGGAGGAAGTATTGTACCAGACACGGGCACACGGTTCACTTCCTCCTCCATTCAATTGTCACTAAGGTTACAAAAATGTTCCGCCAAACACTGAAAGAACACTGTTCACAAACGCGGAAGGATGAACGAAAACATCCCGGAAACTGCAGCACAGGAGAGTAAAAAAATAAAACGCACTGTCTATGGTTTATTAATTAAAAAGTTTATTGCAGATAATGGATAATTACTTTAAGGTTGATTAAATGCAAAACATGAATTAAAAGTCATTTGTTTTTGTTACTTGTTAATTAAAAGGTTTGTTGAAGTTAACCGATAGTTACTTCGTGGTTGATTAAATGCAAAACATGAATAAAAATTCACTTAAATTAAAGCGCGCTTTCCCGACTCGACTTCGGATATATGCGTCCCCGCGTCGTCACGGGGAGCAGGAGATAGCACCACCGTGGTTGTCGGCGGATGTAATTGGACTCAAACGATATCCTCTCTAATAAGGATATCGTTTTTTACCTACCACCAGGAAAACGTAAAGTCTCTCTTGGTGGTATAGGAAACCAGATCTTGTAATACAGTTCATGGTGGTATGTGTGGGATCGTTGAGATCACTATTCACACGTGCAGTGGAACAGCGAAACAGGGAGGCGGCAAAGACAAAAGGAAAGGCGACCAAATGGTTCGCTCTTTAATGAAGGTCATGTTTATACGATGCCTCGTCGCTATTTTCGACGTTAGGAGAAAAAGGTGCTAAAAGCAAATTGAATGTTTATGGCATCTCTGGCTGCAATAGAAACCGGGTTCATATTTGCATTAGGAAATGCTGGAGAATTTGGTTTCAGCGTCTATTGCGCTAATTATATGCAGCTGCTTGGGTTGTTTGTTGGTAAGACAAACAAAAAAGGTTGCCAGGCAATGTATATGAATGGTATATGACGCGGCTGGAAAAATAGACGGCGCGATATTTATGGTATTTGTCTGGTACCGAATTGGTTCAGAATACCAAATAAGCAAACAAAGAAATCTTATGAAAAATTGTATGCGAAGGGATGCATGAAGGTAAGTTTTCTTTATAGGGATTTTAGGGTTAAAATAATTGGGTCTGTTTGATGCGTGAAGCATCTAAGATGCTAATGCGAATTGCATTAGCGAAAGCTGGTGCAGACCCGGGTTATGGTTATGGGGGTTTTTTCAGGAAGGCGAGCCGTGGGATCTGGCGGAATCGCCACAGTACTCCCCTCCCAGTGACGTAGTCACGAAAAAAAAGGTAGGGGCGAGGGAATGCTCGATGGTGGGTGCTGTGATGATAGGGGGGTTGCTTCGGAAATGCGCTGTGGGAATGTTAAGGGACTGTCGTGGTGACCAGTTCCTGGTTATTGTTTGGGCCTTTATCGATAAGATGGACACAGTTGTTACCGCTTGATGCCATCAAGGGCAAATGTGTGCGGCGTGGTCCATCGGCCTGTTATGGGTCTCGTGGACCAACAGGCTTATCGCCCGAATAGGTCGGAACCTATCGGAAATCCGCTCACATCCGCAGTGACGAAATAGTGTGTGCGAGAAGGAGGGGAACTTATCCCAGGGTAATTCCCATCCGCAGTGACGGGTTGCCGTGTGCGGAATGGAAAGGGACCAAGTCCAGAGCGGGTGTCTTTTGTCCATACGTTTGTATGGCAAATTGTTTGCCGCTGTGACTGGTAAAAAGGGGGCGGGCGCTCCAGTTGCGCGGCTTACCGATCGAGGGAGGTCCGATATATCGGCTCCGGTGTCGACCCCGGAGCTTGATAAACGGCGACCGCAACCTCGACCAAGCGGCGCTTTGTTGGGAGGGCCGGCCAATCGCGCTCGTTTAAGTTGGGCGACTTAGATTACGGGGCTCCTGGGGTATGGTTGGTTATGTCTAACCACAAGGCGGCCTAGAGTAACTGCTGCACTCTCCGAAGTATTATGCACCTAGGTATTTGAGGCGGCGTAGAGGGGCGTGTATAGCCTTTAGTTGCCGCTAAAGGGGAACCATGGTGGCTAAAGAATGGGGAACCAGGTATGTTGTCTCAGCCCGGTGGTATCGGTTTGATTTGTGGACCGGTGTTGCTGAGACATTTGGGAGACGTAGGAGATCTAAGGACGAATGTCCTGAAATTTAAATAAAGGGGCAAAACCAGGTGCCCTGATAGATGCTACGCGTAGTAGCTGTGGTAACGAGGGAAGCTGGCTTGCTGAAATCGGGTAGAAGGTCGAGCATTGATGAACGGTTTCGCGTGATAACTGTCTTTGGCGTGTATGGGCGCCAATATTTGAACAGGGGCATAACAAGTTGTTAGCGGTCAAGGAAAGTCGAGAAGGGATGCATGGGGTTGCGTGAAGGCTATGGTTGGTGAGCGTGAGCGCCAACCTTCAGAAAAGAGACAGAAAAGGGTGAGGTGTTTCACGCGAGACAAAACCGGGCGTCCTATTGATTATATGCTACACGTAGTAGCTGTTGTTAGCTAAGGGGCCGGTTTGCAAAAAAAGGGTGTTGAGTAATGGCGAGCGTGTGCGCCAATATTTGAAAAAAAGGGGTCTTAAAAGGGTGGATAGGGGCGAGTTTTGCCAGTATTTAAAGACGGCCAAAGGTCATCACTTTGAACTCGAAGAGTCCGAAGGGTGTGATGAGGAGCCGGTTAAAGGAGTTAAATTGAGCCGATGTTGGGTCAAGTGAGGTTGGGTGGGGTCCAGTGTTTAAGGGGCATTGTGTCCCGATGTAAGAGACGAGCTGTTAAGAGAGGAGTCGGTTGTGGAGGAATGAATGGAGTCGAGAGAGTTGAATGTTGGCGACGTGAAGTCGAAAAAGAAATTAAATGTAGTCGAAATGGAGTCCAAAAAGGTTGAGTAGTCGGTTGTGGAGGAATGAATGGAGTCGAGAGAGTAGTAAGCGGAGTCGAGTGGATTGGACAAATGGAGTCGAAGAGTCGAGTGGTCGCGTGTGAGTAAACGGAGTCGTGTGCGTGCTGGAAAGGGTTGTGCGCTACTTAATACCCTGAAGGGGCTTACAATATTTAATATTTTGTTTTTAAAATGTATAAAATTGCAGCAACCATTTCTATTCGATTAAATTAACAGAATATTTAATATGCGAAACTTTAAACTAGACGAAAGAAAAACAGAAATTGAGGGGAACAACAAGGAAATCGGACAATATGACAATAAGTGTATTTTAAATGGGTGTGAATGTTTATTTCGTGTCACTTGTCGATATATGGGATTGTATTTCGATATTTGTTTTACAAGTTTTGAGAACAGACACACTTACTTGGGCTATTACATTAGTTTTGTTTTTCTTTGAATTGAAGGTATTCTAATATATTCATATAGGACAAAGTCTAAGCTATTTAGTAGATATAAACATTTTGTTTGTTTGTTAGTGTTGGTGATAATTACTGGTGTAAGTTTCAAATAACATGTATATAATTATTGGTCGTTAAAAACAAAGAATAAAAGCAAACAAAAAAAAAATTTATTAAATAAGAATAAAACAAGTCAATGTTATCCTTAATAACCTTGAACCAACTTCATATATATTAATTAAAAGTCCCAATATTTGAATTTATTTCTTAGATATAGTGTGCAACAGAATGTTATTTGTTTGTTATCCAAAAATCATGTTAAATCAAAATGAGCTTATAGCACTTAAAAAAAAGGAAAAAACGATTGCGTTTAAGTGTTTTATATAAGGTCTTGTTTTCTTTAAATAACTGGAGTTTGCTTAATATACAAAGTGTTAAGTAAGACAGAAGAAAGGCAGACATTTAGGAGAACAAAGAGGAGAATATAAAAATATTTTTAATATTCGGATTAATGTTTGTTTGTTTTAAAAGAAAATAAAAGAAACGCATTCATACAAATGAACATATTTCCGGACATACGTTCATTCATATAAATATCGATATCCTTTATAGCCTTTAACAGTCAAGCTTATTAAACGATTTTCCTAGACTGGCAGGACAACTGTTTCGAACCAGTTGTCTACCTTTACCATGAAAATCGCTTAATTAGGACTGTGTGTGGTAATTTGCACTTCAAATCGGTAATTAATTTTTGAATAACAAATGTCAATGCACACAAATGTTTTTTAGGAAACAAATTTTAAGTTTCGCTCAGAAGGAGCTTACATGAAGACAATACAAAAAGGAAAGGAGAAAAAAAAATTAAAAAGGTTTTAAGGAATTTAATATTACTACAGCATACATAAAACTGTAAAGGGTTTTAAGCGGTGTCTGTTAAGGATAATCGCAGCCAGTCGAGTTGTTCACATGTATATCATGAGGTGTTTAGAAACACCGGCTAGCGGTATATAACTACAACTTTATTCCTGCCAATAAGTTTTCATTTTTAATTAAATAACAAAGATACAACTTTTTTATAAAATATCAATATCCTCCCGTCTAAATAAGAATCACTAACAACGATAAAAACAGTAAAACCCTGAAAACATTTTCCTAAAAACTTTTTTTATTTTGGTTTTCATATTCAACTTCTGTTTTTCTAATAAAATTTTGACTAACGAATCGATTGAATTAAGTACAATGGATAGATATAAAATACAATACATTCTATTATCCTGTTACGGTTCAGGCTTAACTATTTCGCAGTATAAAACTTATTATAATTTAAAACCAATAATTTGTTAATATTCCCTGTGCTTGTAAATAATATTATGCTATAAGGGCGTTATAGGGTTTGGGGTTATGGAACGGTTCGTTGCTGTAGCTGCTGGTGTCCCGGAGGTATTCGTGTTCTGTATCCTGTCCATACTGAATTCATTTGGATCGTAATCAGATAAAGCAATTTGCTTTTCTGGAGATTCATCAGGTAGCTTATAAATCTTTTCGAGGCGATTCTGAACGATTTTTAGATGTTTTAAAATGTACTCCTCCTTCGGAGCCAATTGATGGGCGTACTGGAGGCAGGTTCGTGCTTTGACAAGCTTCTTGCGTTCAACGAAAACCACACACAAATTATGAAGTCCCTGAATGTTATGTGGTTCGTATTTAATGATACTTCGATAACATACCTCAGCCGCATCAAGATCTTTCATATAGTTGATGTAGATATCTCCAAGGAGTATAAGGCCTTTTAGGTGATCCGGATGATAACGAATTAATTGATTTAGAAATGGAACTGCGTCCAGAGGGCGATTAGCGTCTGCCAACAATAGAGCTAAGTTAAACAAGGCACTGCGGAAATCAGTTTTAATGTGAATAGCGCGTTTGAAATTGTTTTCCGCTTCTTCAAAATTATGTTCGTCCATTGCTAGCATTCCCAGATTGAAATAGACTCGTTCATTATTTTGATCTTTTTTCAGTACTGTGAATAGCCGCTCCCATGAGACCTTGCGTAACTCGTCACCTCCAAGTTCTTGCAAGAGGATCGCTGAATTCAAAAGAGCCTGTTCGTGGTCCGGTGCTAATTCAATGGCTTTGTTAAAATATACATTCGCTTGGGAAGATTTTCCCTGTTCAGAAAAACGAAGAATAGAGAAAATGGAACTTACCAAATCCTGGCCGTTGCTGTTGAGGCGAGTGCTGCTCCCGGCCAGGTGATGTTGGTAAAGCCTTGGCTGTTTGGTGTTGCTGCTAGTCTGGTGCTGGTGCGTGTTGGTTGCCGGTGCTGGAAGGAAGGCTGGCGTTGGGGCGATGTTTTGCCCATTGATTATTTTTCGGCAACTGCCGCCACAATTGCTCTCGGTTGTCACTAGAATGAAAAACATCAAGAAACGCAAGTTCGTGCTTCACAATAAAAAACGCGCACTGTTTTCGTCGACTGTTTATTTTCCGGAAGGCGCGATTGTTCCAACTCGGAGTCACCGGAATCACCTGTGGGGAGGAAGTATTGTACCAGACACGGGCACACGGTTCACTTCCTCCTCCATCCAATTGTCACTAAGGTTACAAAAATGTTCCGCCAAACACTGAAAGAACACTGTTCACAAACGCGGAAGGATGAACGAAAACATCCCGGAAACTGCAGCACAGGAGAGTAAAAAAATAAAACGCACTGTCTATGGTTTATTAATTAAAAAGTTTATTGCAGATAATGGATAATTACTTTAAGGTTGATTAAATGCAAAACATGAATTAAAAGTCATTTGTTTTTGTTACTTGTTAATTAAAAGGTTTGTTGAAGTTAACCGATAGTTACTTCGTGGTTGATTAAATGCAAAACATGAATAAAAATTCACTTAAATTAAAGCGCGCTTTCCCGACTCGACTTCGGATATATGCGTCCCCGCGTCGTCACGGGGAGCAGGAGATAGCACCACCGTGGTTGTCGGCGGATGTAATTGGACTCAAACGATATCCTCTCTAATAAGGATATCGTTTTTTACCTACCACCAGGAAAACGTAAAGTCTCTCTTGGTGGTATAGGAAACCAGATCTTGTAATACAGTTCATGGTGGTATGTGTGGGATCGTTGAGATCACTATTCACACGTGCAGTGGAACAGCGAAACAGGGAGGCGGCAAAGACAAAAGGAAAGGCGACCAAATGGTTCGCTCTTTAATGAAGGTCATGTTTATACGATGCCTCGTCGCTATTTTCGACGTTAGGAGAAAAAGGTGCTAAAAGCAAATTGAATGTTTATGGCATCTCTGGCTGCAATAGAAACCGGGTTCATATTTGCATTAGGAAATGCTGGAGAATTTGGTTTCAGCGTCTATTGCGCTAATTATATGCAGCTGCTTGGGTTGTTTGTTGGTAAGACAAACAAAAAAGGTTGCCAGGCAATGTATATGAATGGTATATGACGCGGCTGGAAAAATAGACGGCGCGATATTTATGGTATTTGTCTGGTACCGAATTGGTTCAGAATACCAAATAAGCAAACAAAGAAATCTTATGAAAAATTGTATGCGAAGGGATGCATGAAGGTAAGTTTTCTTTATAGGGATTTTAGGGTTAAAATAATTGGGTCTGTTTGATGCGTGAAGCATCTAAGATGCTAATGCGAATTGCATTAGCGAAAGCTGGTGCAGACCCGGGTTATGGTTATGGGGGTTTTTTCAGGAAGGCGAGCCGTGGGATCTGGCGGAATCGCCACACACCCATTTAAATAGAACAACTTTTGTGAAACCTAACGAATGTGTACGATACCACTATGTCAAAAAGCACAAGAACAATACAGGGCAATACAATACTGGTGGAACGAGGAAATATCCGAGCTTCAGATTGATCGTCTTTAATTGCGCAAACAAAAAACACAACGTAAAAGAAGAGGACCCGCCTACGAAACGCTCCTAGAAGGCAGCTGAAGAAAGCCACAAACAGCTTCAAACCTTTAAGAAACTAACGGCTGAAGTTCAAAATAACGTTTAGAGCGGTGCCTATAAACTAGTCATGCATCACCTTAAGTAATATCAATTTATTGCACTCAAAAGCCCTGAACTGACAAACACCATTGTAAACTGTTTATTCCCGAACGACAGAACTAGCAATAAGATGCCTGCAGAAATTGACTCAATATCATGCCATAACATATCCTTGGTCGTTGGTGTTACGCAGGGACTTCTGCGTGAACTACGTTATGATAGGGCTAGATAGTTTGGCAATGTCAAAAGAAATTCAAGATTAACTAACAGCAATCCTTCAAAATGGAGGAAATTGTGCTCTAATCATCAACAATTACTGACGAGTATTGCTTTAGACGACCAAGAAATCCCACTTGAAGAAGGCTGACTCGAAGGATTCGTTAAAACCTTGGCCATAACATGGCCACCGAAATCAAATGTATTTTCCAGGAAGACCACTTGTGCACCACAAAGAAGGTTCACTAAAAGGACGATCGTGTCCAAAATAGCGAAACTTCTCGGCCCTATCGGAATTGTAGCTCTGCTAGTGGTCGTTGTTAAATTATTCCTGCAAGAGCTGTGGAAACTAAAATATGATTGGGATTCCGCTTTCCCAATGGAAATGTTTACAAGATGGAGCAAGTATCCTGAAGGCTTACAACATCTGTACCAGATTCGACTTCAACGTTATGGTTTGGCTCAATGCGTGCCTGTGTCTGTACAAATGCATATATTTGCCGAGGCACCGGAAAAGGCTTATGGTGCAGCAGTATACCTTCGATCTACCACTAACGATGGAAGGGTAATGGTTCGATTATTATGTTCGAAGTCAAGTTTGGCATCACATGGGAAAAACGTCATCTGGAATAAATTCATTAAGAATACCTCGTCTCGAGTTATGCGGAGCCCAGCTAGCCGTGGAATTTTCTAACAGGGTACATTAAGATCTTAAAATTGATGAAGCAATTTGTCATCTTTGGAGAGATTCCCAATTAGCTGGATTATTTAAAGTCCAGAATCGTTTCAAACATTCTTGGGTCGTCGGATAGCAGCAATTCAGGGTCTTTCTTGCAGCACACAATGGAGACATATCAAGTCAAATGAGAATTTAGCAGACGTGTTGTCAAAGGGAATCATCCAAGAAAACTATGGAATCACAATTTGTGGTTGTACGGCCCAATCCATTTACATTATAAGGAATTCATATGGTCACCATTCAAACATCTTGATCCAACCGACATCGGGAAAAATAAGACATCCTTATTACATACGACTGACAAACTGTTGAGTTTCATCGAAGGAATTAACCATTCACATTCTTTCCGTAAACTTCAACATATAACAGGTTATTGCCTAAGATTTGTTGATCTAATTAAAATTGGGTCATACCAGTCATAATGTAGCAGAAACAGGCAGCGTTCTAGCCACTCATGCCATATGACTGTAATAGAATTGGACAAGGCCTTTCTTCTATACTAAAATATGTTCAAGAATGTGAATCAAAAACAGACATCAGTCGCTTAAGAACTATCAGGATCTGAAAAAAATGCATGACTTGGGCTCGCCGTATTTCTGAATGAAGGAGGACTGTTATGTGTTAAACAAAATTACAAGTCCTTGTACGCAGAAAGGCATAAACAAAAAACTAGATATCGTATACTTTAGAGTGCTTGGAAAGTAAGTAAGTTAACATAAGAACAATATTTGTAAAATAGGACATGCATTTAGTCCTATTACACATAAAGAAAAATCTATAATTGGATTCTGAATTAAAATGAATGCGGACTTCAAATAAGAAAAAGACCTGTTACGTGTGAGAGGTAGGTTGCAAGCAGTCAATTTATCATATGACGATATTGTTACCTTATTCCCAGCCCTTCGTAAAAATGTTGATGAGATGCATATATAGCGTTTGGAATGATAGTGAAGAACGTGTGATTCGAATTGACGCTATGACAGTAAGAATCACCAAAAATTGAACCTAAGCGTAACACATCAGGCTACTGGCCGTGTTTAGAATTCGATTTTTAAACTCAAGTATATTCCACTGATGTGAATTGTTATATTATCGCTATGGTATACGGCTCTGATGTATTTTCTTATTCGATTTTCGTTCGGTGTTCTTCACTTATTTGCTTGTGTTTGTGTGTGCATCTGTTAGAGGCGCTATACATACACAACGGAAATTTGCACATTGGACCTCAAGCTCTATTAGCTATAACTAGACAACATTTTTGGTCAATCAAGCAATGCACACGCTGCATCAAGGCTAAGCTTAAGATGTACTCTCATATGATGGGTAACTTACCACCACACAGAGCGCAACCAGCACGCCCGTTCATCAATTGCGGAGTAGATTTTTTTGGCCCAATCTGGATTCACTACCGCTCAGGAGGAAGCCGTCCACAAAAGAGTTACCTTTCAATATTCTGCTGCTTTAGTACGAAAGCCGTACACATGAAAATGGTCAGCGATTTATCCACAGACGCGTTTCATCATCATCATCGGCATTACAGCCGGGTACCGGTCATGGCCTTATTTAGCAAATCCTGAGGCTGACGCGTTTATTGGTGCGTTAAAGAGGTTTATCGGTCGTATTGTAAAAATCTTTATTGTGATAATGCCACCAACTTCGTGGCGCAAAGAATCAATTGACTGAACTTCAATCAACCATATTTTCAACCCCGGTTCAAGACTAGATATCATTCACGTGTAGCTCAAAAGGAACAGAGTTCCATTTTATTCCTCCAAGAACTCCTCATTTCGGAGGTTTATTGGAAGCGGCTTGCCGCAAGGCTAATAAATTTGTCCGGAAAAACAAATCATTATGGACAATTTAACAAGTCTCGGATATAGACCGGATACCGATGGAGAGATTTGCTAAATAAGGCCAAGACCGGATCCCGATTGTAGTGCCGATGATGATGATGATGATCGGAAGAGGCAGTAAATCGGCAAAGCATCTGCTTTAGCAAAAGATCGCATCAGCTTCATTAACATATGAGGGATTGTGTACCTTAAGTGTATACGTATACGTTATTCTAAGCTCAAGGCCACTAACCGCTATGGCCACCGATTCAAATGACCTAACTGCGTTAACTCCTAGTCAGTTTATTATAGGGGAACCGCTAAGGGCTGTAGCTGATCCTCATGCAGAACTATAGCGTTTGGAATGATAGTGAAGAACGTGTGATTCGAACTGACGCTATGGCAGTTAGAATCACCAAAAATTGAACCAAAGCGCAACCCATCAGGCCACCGCCGTGTGTAGAATTCAATATTTAAACTCAAGTATATTCCGCTGATGTGAATTGTTATGTTATCGCTATGGTATACGGCTCTGATGCATTTTCTTATTCGATTTTCGTTCGGTGTTCTTCACCATTTGCTTGTGTATTGTGTGTGTATCTGTTAGAGACGCCACAGAACCATTACGAGGAAATCTTAGCAGCAGGTGGAAGCTAGTATCCCATATCAAGGAAGAGTTCGGGAAACGTCGGTCTACATAACCTACAGCACCGGAACAAGTGAAAGAGTTTATCGTCAAATGTTGAAATCGGCACGGTGGTCATCATCAAAGAAGACAACCTCCCGATCATGAAGTGGCCACCTGGCAGAATTTCTAAGGTATATGTCGGGGCTGATGGTGACATCAGAGTGACGAATGTTCGCACAATATTAGGAGTTATAAGGCGACCAATACACAAACTGGCTCCACTTATCAAGTGTTGTATTCCAGAATACTTCCCTTATTCGATTTTTAACACTGAATCTCATTACTTTAGTAACATAACTTTAAAACTTCCTCATTATAACTCCAACCAATTAGAACAATAAGTAGCATAAGAAGAGAGAAATTTTAATTGTAAAATCAGTTCAGTTTGTTTGAATTCGGAATCAGTTGAGAAATCAGTGAGAAGTTTTCAGTAGAGTTTAGTTAGAGTTTGAATTCGGAATCAGTTTGAATTGTGATATTGTGAGTTGTGATCGATTGGAGATACGAATTGATTAATTAAATATTGTATGTATCACTTATCATTACGAATCCTGGTCTGGAAAGTAGCAACTAAAGTTTTATATAAATCAAAAGAAGAAATTATAATAATGAAAGCTGTCGTCTTATATTGTGGAACAATTGTGCATTCATGTTAAATTAAAATCGATGGGTTAAAAATAAAAAAGAGGTCCACGCTCTTCCCTCATCAGAGGAAGCACGGCGTCCCGGATCGGAACACAAGGATGAAGTAAATTTAGAGCAAGAATCAACAGGAAACCATATGACTCAGAACCAGCCATCTGTAACCAGTCAACATCGCAAACTAGACAATCAGTCGAAAAATTCCGACGGACCTTCAAATAAAATAAATGATTTTTTTTTGATTCGAAGAACGCATTTAATTTAATTCAAAGTCAAATTATACATTTTTCTTTATGTACGACTAAATGTACAAAGCCGAAAATGACAATAGTCACCCCAAATTTAGCTTAGAGTGTCCGCAAGGGACTAGTAAGTTAGAATATGATTTAAACAAGCTAGAATTTAAGCATTTTTTGTCTAGCAAGTAAGATAAATATAAGAAAAAGAACAAAATAAAAATCTACGTAAAATGAAAAAAAAAAAAAAAAAAATAAACAATATAAAAAGGTCTAAATGAATGTGCTATTTTATAAATATTGTTCTTATGTTATTATATTATTATTAATTATACAATATCTAGAACTTTGTTTATGCATTTCGGCGTACAATGCGTTGTATTTTTTTTTACAATGTCAATATGTGAGAGGTTTTCCTCTTTTATAATTTAGCTAACGGAATGTACATGCAGGTTTTGATTTTTTTTTAAATTGTTTATTTATATTTTTCATTAGAAAAATAAATAACAAATATATTTATTTAGTTACCCATACATTTGTTATAGTTATTAGTATTTTAACAAAAACAAAAAATTTTGCAATTTAATTATTATTTACAGTAATTAAATGTTATCAGCAGTTAAAATTAAAATACAAATTTTTGTAGAAATATTGTTAATTTATTGAAATAACATTATTAATATTATTATACATCAGTTTAAAAAAATGTATCGGAAGATGTTATTGCTATTATATTATTTTGCAAAGTATATTCTCATAATACACGACTCCTTCTTTTAGCCGCTGCTTGGACACATCACTGTATAAAGAATTATCATCAATAGTTTCTTCGGCACAACGTGAAGAACTGCTTCGCTTGAAGACATTTTAATAATCATAAAAAATGTTTATAAAATACAATTCACTGCACAAATACATCTTATTTGTGTTTATCCCTGACACCGTGAAAGGCGTCGTAAATAATAGGGACTCCATGTTTGTCTTGGATACGACCTTTCTATCCAAGAAGGGAAACGCTTCTAGAGAAATAAACCAATTCTGGAGAGTACTCTCCATATATCGGTATAGAGATTTGACAAATTTGAATTTAATTTGTGAACGCACCCTTTCACTAATCATCGAACTGTCACTGTCAATTTATTCAGTAAACTCAACATTTACATCATGGTTAAGTACACGAACGAACAACGTCTGCAAATTATAAAAATTTACTACCGAAATTTGGAGTCGGTGACAGCAACTTTAAGAGCGTTAACTCCAATTTTCGGTCGTAATTCTCGCCCTAGTAGACTGGCTATAACAAGTTAAGTGCAAAAATTTGAGTCTACATATTCGTTGTGTGATGTTGCCGTGCCAGTGAGACAACGGGTTGGTCGAAGTGTCGAAAATATCGCTGCCGTTCAGGCGCCCGTAGCAAACGATCCAAATCAGTCAATTCCACGACGTTCTCAAAAATTGGGCATCGCCCAGTTCACTTTATGGCGAATTTTGCGTAAGGATCTTGGTTTACACCCATACAAGATCAAGCTGAATCAAGAATTGAAGCCGACGGACTCTGGAAAAGATGCGCCAAGATGATGAATTTCATCGCAAAATCATCTTCAGTGACGAAGCTCATTTTTGGCTCAATGGGTTCGTCAATAAGCAAAACATGCGTTATTGGTCGGGTGAAAATCCACATGTGCCTCATGAATTACCACTTCATCCACAAAAAATAACTGTTTAGTGCGGTTTGCATGCCGGCGGCGTCATTGGGCCATATTTTTTCGTCGACGATAACGATCGTCACGTTACTGTGAATGGCCATCGTTATCGCGCCATGATTACCGATTATTTTTGGCCCGAATTGGAAGATATCGACTTGGGCGACATGTGGTTTCAACAGGACGGTGCCACAAGCCACACAGCACACGATACAATCGATTTATTGAAGAGTAAGTTTGATGAGCGGGTTATATCAAGAAATGGGCCAGTTAGTTGGCCGCCTCTAGACTATTTTCTTTGGGGTTACGTCAAGTCATTGGTCTATGCCAACAAGCCGACGACGTTGGAAGAGCTCAGAGCCAACATTGAACGCGAAATAGCGGCCGTTTCGGCCGAAATGTGTGGCCGAGTCATCGAAAATTGGGTCCCACGAATCGACCGCTGCAAATGTGCCGTCGGTGGCCATATAAACGAAGTCGAGTAATAAATGTTTTGATTGTACTTCAAGCCGATAATAAAGTTTTGGAAATATCTCAAATGGTTTGCGTTTTATTTAAAAAAAAAAAGTTGTCAAGTCTCTATTGAAAAACCCGATACATATCATTGGGATAGAATGTTCCCGAGATAAGAATATTTTCACTATACAAACTGTTAAACAAACCTCGAACACGTGTACGATTTAGGTATAAGGTTTATTCTTTTTTTTTACACTACCGCGCGCACAAAAGGGGATTTTGAAGTACCCTTAAATGTCAGAGCACAGTACGAGCGGATGGAGAGGAAGTGGAAAAGAAAAGGTGTCGATGTATATTGGTCTTGGATGTCTGGACATCACAACGACCAGGAAACACATTATCAGGCAGAACGTTCCACATTCGTGCGGTTCGGCTAAAGAATGACTCTCTATATTTATTTGTGCGCCTGAAGTCCACTTTCAAATTGAACTGATGCGCATTCACAGATTGACGCGTATCGCGGCAAAATGTCTGAAGGGGCGGAACACATTGAGCAAGTTCAGTTGAGCAACGACCTAATTGATCGACTTACGACTGAGTCCCCAATAAGTTTCACTGCTCGCTTTGCATCCGATCGAGCACGTGTAGTGCAGTTTTGCATGCGCCTGACCAAATATGAGAGTTGAACTCCATTTTTCGTTGAATATACGCCTTGTAAATAGTGGCTATGTTGGATGGAGTGAAATATCTTTTGAAACTCTTAAGGAACCCCATACATTTGGCTGCACTTTTTGCAGCTTCAAATATGTGTCCCTTCCAATTAAGAGTCGAACTAATTCGAGTGCCGAGGATTGATAGTTCCTTCGCTTCGTCGATGCAAGTGCCGTTCATAGACAGTATATTTACTTTGGGGCTTGCCCTTGACAACAAGAGGCAGCACTGAGTTTTTAATGCATTGGATTCTACTCGGTTAGATAATCCCCACTGATATATCTTGTTGAGGTCTGAATTCACTGTATTATACCATACATAAGTTGCCGGTTGGTAGTGACGTTCGAAGAGTTTCGACGGGAGTGTTTGTATGAGTATGAAGAACTCAACGTGCTACCATCAGCAAACGAGTGAATGGGGTTGTGAGTAATTGACAAGTGAGCATTTATAAAGATGAGGAAGAGAGTGGGTGTGAGTGCCGAACCCTGGGGAACACATGCATTAATTTAATGGGAGACAGATTTGACACCATCAAGATCCACTTGGTTTGAACGGCCAGAAAGATAGTCTCTTATCCATTGGATCAGGGAATTGTCCACTCCATATGAATGCAATTTTGACAAAAGGGCTGGATCTCAAACTCTGTCGAAGGCTTGTGAAATATCCAATGCGACTACCTTGCTTTCACCGTGGTAATGGATAGAAAGGTTCCACTTTTCCGTAAGGTACACTATCAGATCTCTTATGGACCGGTTGCTACGAAAGCCATACTCATGGTCATTAAGTCGGTTATTTGATTCCAGATATTTTGAAGGTTGATGGTTGATAAGTGATTCCATTACCTTGGAGGGAATAGAAATTCGTGCTCTGGGTCGATAAGAAGAAAGGGATGATTTGTCGCCTTTTTTGGGAATTGCCTGAATGTTCGCTGACTTCCATCTATTTGGAAAACGGCCAGTCGAGTAAGACAAGTAGAAAAGTTTCCGCAGTGGTTTAGAGAGTGAAGAGGAACATCTCTTCAAGAGAATTGGGGGAATGACATGCGGACCAGCGGATTTGTGTGCGTTTAGCTCTTTGAGTGCCCGGGCAACAGTACGCGTTCGGAAGTGAATCTGGCTCATGGTGTGCTGCTTATTCTCAAGTTGCGGCGGAACTGATGTGGTATCAAGCAGCGTTGAGTTGGCTGCAAAATGTGCAGCAAGTAGATTCGCTTCTCTATTGCAGTGGTGACTGGTCTGTCATCGCCTATAAGCGATGGAATGGATGAAGAGACTGCGTTTTGAATGTTTTTCACGAATACCCAGAAGCTTCTACTACCTGTGGGAGAGTGTGGTATTTTTTGTCTCAATCTCTGGTCATGCAAGAACTTTGTGAGTTGAATATACGCATTGCAGTCATTTCTAGCGCTCTTAAATCTTTTTCGGTTTTCCTCAGTATCGTTTGATTTATACAACCGGAAGCTTAACTCTTAAGCTTTGATGGCGTCTTTGCACCAGGAATCGAACCACATAGTTTGTCTTGTGTTTGATACTCTTTATTCTATGTGGAATAAAGGTTCGCATGCCAAGTAGAATCTTGTCTGTCAATGTGTCTGCTATAGAGTCAACATCGTTATTGAGGAAAAATAACGACCAGTTTAACCTCCCAAAAAAGTCGTTCAGACTTTACCAGTTGGGTTTCTCGTAGAACCATACTGTTCTTTTGGGAGCTTTCTCACTAACGTTACTGTTGGTTAGAGCAAATTTAGTTGACACGACACAGTGGTCTGAAGTGTTCAAGGGCGAAGAAACTTCAATTGTGTATTTCTTTGGGTGGGAGGTGAGAAACAGGAGGTCCGTAGGCGGAATGACCATCTATAACTGGTACCCATGTTGGCTCACTGACGAGTTGTTAAACTATTTGAATCAGCAATGAGTTGGACATATTGGCCTTCAGGTGTTGTGTGTCTGGAGTGACGAAGCCACTAAGAGTTATGCACATTAAAATCACCCGCTATAACGATTTCAGTGTGCGGATAGAGGGTCAAGATCTTATCGATAGAATCAGACAGATCATCAAATTCGTTAAAGGATGCGTTTCTATCCAAATTTGGGCTTCCGTAAAGAAAGCAGTAATGTATGATATGCTTACTGTTTCGCCAGCTGGGAACCGCAATTTCGTTGTTGCAGATGGTTCGCCAACTGGGAAACAGCAAATTTGTCCTCGACGAGAACAGCAAATAATGTGGCGTTATGGCCCAGTAATAGCAAAAAAAAAAAAAAAAAAATGAAACAATTAACATTTTAAAACACACTAAATTAACCTTTATTTCACATAAACGGTTCAGACATAAAAAAAAAAACAGGTGCTGAAGGCACCGTATACACTTTCAATTAACCAACGTTAAAATATATACTGTCAGAAAAACAGTACAACAAAAATAAAAACTGTGTCAAAACAGTAACGATGTAAACGGTTAATGAATAGACAATTATTGCTCGTCTATTCAGCAATTGGTGGCGTTCAGTGCCAGCATGTTTTGCCGTAATGGTATAATGTGAAATTATACATGTTGCGGAAATGCAACATCTTCCCGGGCCACCGACAGTGGACCCAGTAGTCCTCTTTAGTTTGCATCACCAACATGTTCATGTCAGCGCCATGGGAAGTCGCGGTTGGTACGAGTATTTGTGGTTGAGCTCAGAGACCTTAATGCTCGTGTTGCTCATGAACCGGTAGGGTGCAGAGGTAGGGTGGCAAATTTAATTATATTAACTACATCTGATTTTATTAATTGAGTTAATTTGTTATAAAATATAATTAGTTATTGTTTCAATTCCTAGTCAATTATCAGTGTTAGTGTGTATGTGTGTATGTGTGTGACCGAAGGTCCAGTTGGCCATTGATTGCTAACGTTGTAGCTTGAGATATGGCCGTCATTGTTTGATGTTGATATTCTCCGACATGTTGTGGAGGTTACCTGAGAGGCGATAATTGTCATCTGTATTTGTGTTATCCCATTGGTTGAGGTCACTATGGTTGAATTGATTACTATTTAGTTTGTTGTGTGATTTGTACGTTTAATGTTAAATGTTGGTTGGATCGTAAATCCCTGGTGTCATCGATGAACTTCTTGGACGTAGTCCTCTCTTTGGATCGTGAATCCGTATGTAAAATTTCAATAAGTTGGACGTAGTCCTATGCTGGATCGTAAATCCATTTGTATGAAGTATCAATATGTTGGACGTAGTCCCATGTCGGATCGTAAATCCGTTTAAATGAATAAGAATATCTTGGACGTAGTCCCAGAATAAGAATATATTGGACGTAGTCCCATGTTGGATCGTAAATCCATGAGTGGTAATTGAGCGATGTTGTGATTGAGCGACGTAGTCGTCAATGTGTTGAAATTGATGGGTTGTAATTCCACCATCTTCTCAGTATGTCCAGCCTGTGCCGCTACCAGAAATGTTAAAGTTACCGCCAACTGCCTAGGATCATCTGCGTCTCGAATCCAAGTTGATTGCTCTGGCTGATGCTGTTGCAGTTGGGGATATGTCCCATCTACGCCGCTAAATCAATACTCGGCGTTGGGCGAATTTCTTGATGGGAACTGAACTCTCTGTCGGCAGCGTTACCTGTGGTCGTATTTGATGAACTGGTTGAATGATGGTGCTGGATATGGTGGCTTTTCCCTTTTGTAGTGTTGTGGTTGAATGCTTGCGGCATATCCTGTTGAATTACAACTGGCACTTGATTGAGCCAGAGAGTTTGCGCATCCGGGTTGCTATTAGTAAGATTACTCTGCTGATCAATAAAAGCCTTCGTTCCATTGTGCCGAAGGATGAAATAGTCCCAAAGCCAGTTACCTTTCTTCCTCGTTTGGTGGCTAGACCATGTGTTCACTATTCGCCTTCCGTTGGTTGGATTTCCCGAAAGGTGCCGGCATCTTTCCTGTTCTTCTCCTTTTATATTCCCTAATCTTGGCACCGAAAGCCTATCTTAGACACAGCCTCCGCTGGAGTGGTGCCCCCGTGGCAGCAATGTGTAATGGGCGGTGTTAAGAGGGTGCCTCCAGAGCATTTCGTCCAGGCGGCGAAAGGCGAAGAACCTCAGACACGTGACAGCGATGTGCCTGAGTGGCGAGAGCGGCAAATTCAGGATGCTCGAACGATGAATCCAGGTGACGAGAAGCGGTGAACTCCAAATCCGCGACAGCTTTCCGATGACATGCTTCTCCGAAGGGTGCCGGCATCTTTCCTTGTTCTTTGTTTTCTTTGTCCCTTAATCCTACAACCGAAAGCCTATATTAGACACCGACTCCGCTGGTGTGATGCCCCCGTGGCAGCTATGTGCAATGGGCGGTGTTAAGAGGGTGCTCCCAGAGCATTTCGTCCAGGCGGCGAAAAGCGAAGAACCCCAGACACTTGACAGCGTGCCTGGGTGGCGAGAAGCGACAAATCCTGGATGCGTAAACGATGCGCCCAGGTTTCGAGAAGCGGTGCCCAGGAACGGATGTGGATGAAGCGGTGAAATCGCAATTCTCGGAGGTTTTGGCTATATTCATCTGCAATTCGATTTTTGGGTTGACGTTGCAAGTATAGGACCGGATGTGCCTTTGTTGACAAAACTTTTCTTGGTACTGACCGCTTAGATTTGATTGAATTGTCCTCTTGACTGTTTTGGCCGATGGTTCCTCGTCCTCTTCTTGAGGTTCTTTCATTGTACGCGGGGCGTATCGAATTCTCTAGCGTGGGTCGTGAAAAGTACCTACAACATCGTTAAAAGAGGAGCCGAATGATGTCCTCAACCTGGTACTGGGACCGATTATAAAACTTCCTTACTTACCTGCGGTGAATTCTGCAGAATTAAATAAATGAACAACCTCGGATATTAAAAGTGGACTGTAATTTGGCTTTGTTAAAGTTGATTATTATTTAAATTGCTAAATAATAGTAATTTGGTAGAATTACCAGCTTTTCGTTTATTAATGATGAGATCAATATTATTATTCAGGTTATTGTTCGACCTATGTGTTAAAGTTGAAGTGTAAGTTGCTTATTTTGGAGATTGTAATATGGGTAAAAACAGGAAATGTATATTATTTTATTTTATTTTCCGCCGATTACAAAAGAAAAATTATTAAAATAAATAAGCAGGTGTTAGTTTGTTTTGCAAACGTAATGAAATTTCCGACTAGTACGGCTGGTATATGTCAGTCCGATTTGAAACTCTGGAAATAGATATGTGGTAAGCATATTCCACTTGACCACGGTATATTCGTTTTTCAGAATCACATTTGCCAGAGTTCCAATCCTTTTGAATACATTCAGCGTTTTGTGATGTAATACCTGCATCAGATTCCCATTGTTTTCGGTAGAATTCCTTTCTGCGTTCTACCTGATGTAGGTTCGAATTTTATTTAATTAAATTCATGTGGGTCGTTTTCCCAGAGATTCGGATCAGATTCCGTGCAGGACGTTATTAGACATATAACATCTTGATCAATTGCATCCATGTGAAGTTTAATTGACTTCCAGGAATGCACATGAGCCACCGCATTTTTTAGGTACGTTAGACTATATGTTAAGATTCGCGGCGACACATCAACGTGGCTGTGATATTGGTCGAAAACCCCAATTGAAACATCCAGAACACCTGACATGAACGTAGGAAGTTATTAACGTTTTTGGGACGTCCATATCTTTCAAACATGTGGACCATTATGTCGGGAGCATGCACAATTGCATTCACAATATTGCCCCGAGTCAGTGCACGATCATGTTCAAGAATTGAGAAAGTAATTGCTTCCTTAGGTTTTGTCTCCTTGTCGGACCAGAGGGAGAAAATGAAACTTTGAGGTAGATAAGTTCAACATCGTTCTTCATAACGATTTGTAAAATTGTTTGAACAAATCACATAATTTAGTCGATCTGTGATAGTTGTTCTTCGGCTTGCTTTCGCTGCTCAGGAACAACAGCTATTGTGGCCCGTATCAATTCCGTCCGTTTGTTCTGGTCCATTTTTAATCGTTGTTATCAGGTTCTAATTGGATAGCTTTCGTATAGGCGTCTATGGCTTCATCGCACTTTCCTGTATTGAGATATGAATCTCCCATTCGGTCATATGCTTTGTTGTAATTTGGATTGTATAACAATGCAGAATTGCAGTCTTTAATCGCACGATCATTTTCTGTTAAACGGATATATGCTGCAGCTCGATTACAGTAGAATATTGGGTTTTTTGGATCGAAACTGATGGCCCGGTTGTATTGGACTACCGCTTCTTGATACTTGCGTTCCTTCATCAGGCGGTTGCCTTCATTCTTAATCTGTTCGGCTGTTTCAAGGGATTGCGGATTGCGTTCGATAAACATTGATTGGCACTTCGAATAGATCTAACTTTGTGGCCTTGTTTGTAATTGCCGTTATTGATTCCAAATCAATGTCTTCACTCAGTTCAATTAGAAACTAGAACAGTCCCGAACAAATATGTCTTCTTTACTTAAAAAACGACAATCACTATCCGGCGATAGACAATGTCGACGAAATTCAGTCATTTTCACGCACACCACACAACACTTTTTCAAGTTAAGATCCATTCGGATCGCTTAATTAATTTATATATATTAAATTATGAATACCACCTACCTTGTAGCTGGAGCGCTGCTCACGTTGGTCACAGGTTGTTGATGAATTTTGTGGTGAATCTGCTTTTGTGGCGACTTCTTGTTTGTGCCTCGGATCGTGAATCCGGCTGTTGTACCTCTGATGTTGGCGGATGAATATAATCCTGCACTTCGAGCCATCCGGCTCGAAGGACCAAAATGTTTCGCCAGCTGGGAACCGCAAGTTCGTTGTTGCCGATGGTTCGCCAACTGGGAAACAGCAAATTTGTCCTCGACGAGAACAGCAAATAATGTGGCGTTATGGCCCAGTAATAGCAAAAAAGAAATGAAACAATTAACATTTTAAAACACACTAAATTAACCTTTATTTCACATAAACGGTTCAGACATAAAAAAAAACAGGTGCTGAAGGCACCGTATACACTTTCAATTAACCAACGTTAAAATATATACTGTCAGAAAAACAGTACAACAAAAATAAAAACTGTGTCAAAACAGTAACGATATAACGGTTAATGAATAGACAATTATTGCTCGTCTATTCAGCAATTGGTGGCGTTCAGTGCCAGCATATTTTGCCGTAATCGTATAATGTGAAATTATACATGTTGCGGAACTGCCACACTTACGAATGTGAAGTTTTAGTCAAGAGAAACTAAATTTTGGGTTGGAACAGAGCCCATATTGTGGCAGAAGCTGATAAGCAATATCATTTCGTATATATGTGGCTATACCACGATGTGGAAAGAACAGTGGCACTAAGTTATATCCACGTAGATTAAAATCGGAAATATCTGTTTTAGTAATTAACTGGGTTTTGTTAAATGCAAGGATAGTTGGTTAGAAACGTGGGCAGACAGAGAAGAGAAATTGCATCTCAACCCGCGAATGTTACACAAATCAACGCGAAATTCCCGCTCCATTGAAATGGCCCTACACAGAAAACCAATAACGCCTCTACCCGCATAATCTTTATTCTATTCTTTATAACAGCAAAATTAACAACCCAGTTCAGAGTTTCTATAGTTTTATTTTATTTTAATTTATTTTTATTTTATTTTAATTTATTTTATTGGGCTTAATTCAACCTTAGTTACCATAAATATAATACCTTATAAACTAACTTAAAACTAAAGTAGTAATTAAAAAAAGAGACAAAAAACAAAAAGATGCTATAGAAAATATATACATATAATTAAAAAAAAACATATAATTAAAAGAAAAAAAAACAAGGATGGAGAAGAGGACTTCGGGGTAGGGGAGGTAGGAGACTGGAGAAGACTGAGTGTATGTGGGGGTGGCAAATGTGGCATATGTGAGTCAGTTCATATGATTCTCACATGGGTGAGAAAAGGTAGATTTTCAAAGGAAATATTACATTTGGAATTGTAAAATAAATAAATAAGTCCCAAAAAAATCAATAAAAAATAAATAAATGTATGAGTAAATAAATAAATAATTTACTTATTTTCCTAATGAATAGTATAAATAACAATTAAAGAATACTATAAATAACAATATTAAAAAAAATATATATATAAGCATAATACAAGACTCGAGCGCTGAATCGTCTGAATCAGGACGTTTACCACAACGCAACAGAATGGTTAACCAACGATTCACAAAACTGATGTACACATAACGTACACTAAAAACTTTAAGTCCGTTTTTCTCGGCTTTATTAGACTATTGTACTTTAATATTTTACAGGTAGTACACTCACATGGTGTACTTGTAAATATGAGAAGGGGGGGCATAGCGCCTAAACTGTGTACTATATTTGGGGATGGTTAGGCTTTTCCTCGTTACAAACCAATCAACCGTTGGGATGGGATCGATCTTTTATTGATTTATCTTTTACACTGATCACCATACTAAAACGGAAGCGATCTGCAGTATTAGAAATATCGCTAGATGGAGAATTGGTTTATCCCTGGCATCGCGAAAAGCGTGGTAAATAATAGGGACTCTATGTTTGTCTTGGATACGACCTTTTTATCCAAGAAAGGTAACGTTTCTGGGAAATTAAACCCGTTCTGGAGAACACTCCCCTGATACATATTATTGGGATAGAATGCTCTCCAAATAAGATTATTTTCGCTGCATATTGCTTTTGCAGTGTGACCACGGATAATTTTGATTATGAAGTTTTCTATCCTGTTTAGTCCTGATTTGTCATATAGGACTTTTTGAGTTGCGAGTCTGGTGTACTATACATTGCAAGGCAGGATCGCAAACACTGCCTCTCGAACACCCGAAATTTCTACATGTAGAATGGTGGGTGGACTGAAAAGTTTCCGACCTCAACGTGAAGATAGCAGCACTCGTCAATAGCAGCTGGTGAATATAGTTGTGCATCTTTTGACAGTTATTCACCAAAATTTCAGCCATTTTGTACATGTAGTCTTTATTTGACAGTCGTTTGAGTGAGTCTGTGGGGGGTTGTAGTATTGTGCCAAGACACGGGCACTCGTTTCACTAAACTCCCACTCAGTCCAGTCGAGGTAGTATGAAAAATAAAAATACACTGTAGTAACTTTACTGGTGAATGTTTTTCTTTATTCTCACTTTTTAACAAGTTAAGGGATGACAGCAGAAAGATTTAGCACAATGTTTTTCTTTACTTTTACTTTTTAACAACTGATGAATGTTCTTTCTTTACTTTCACTTTTTAACAACTAACCGCGAACGCACTTGATTTTTTAATTTTGTGTCTCCACACACCACTGAGGACAAAATCGGACTCGCGGTAATGACTCCTGACCGCATTAGACGGTGACGAATTTTAACTCCGTAGGACACGTATGTACCTCTAAGAAGATGAAATCTGACTCCTCGATGCTGGGCGACATTGACCCAGCCTCGGGGATTGCGATGGGTTTCGAAGCACACCATCGCAGGGGAAACAATCCTTCCATTACGCTGTGACCAATGAGAACCGATCCGCGTCCCATTGGAAGGTTCTTGAAAGATATCGTTACGGTTGGAATGAATGTCTTCCTCTTGGAAGGAAGGACAAACGAAACGAGCGTTGAAAAAAGAATAGAAAGTAAATATGCAACTGTTCAAACATAAGCGTGCATAGACCGAAAACGTTTCTATCATAAACTATAAAGGGTATATTGTATATACCGTAATGGTATCTAAAAGGGCAAGCGCTAAGATGCGCATTTGTTTGGATTGGCTGATGCAAACACATTAGGATCGCATCCAATTCATTGCTGGTTTATCGCCTATGCGACCGATCCGAGATAATTGGTTGCAGCTGTATTAGCTAGCGATTTGCATGTCATGATTGTGGGATCAGCGGCTGCTTGAGAAAAGCAAACACAGTGAGATCGCTGTGAAAATGATTGGACATGTGTGCCGACCAGTGGAAACAAATATATTTTAAGGGATACAGCGATGCGGATGATGCTGTGGCAAGGTGATGATCTGGCCATGGGATGCTTTACAGGTATTTAAGATTATATGAAGGGTAGCTTAATGCTGCCGGATTGCAGGTAAGTACCATAGCCTTGTAAAGGTAGAGGAAGGTAAAGTGGGGTTAAAGCAATGGGTGGTTCTTCGGCGCCTTGAAGAAACCGCACAAATCGATGTGAGTGTTTTTGTGAAAATGGACAAAATTGAGTATCGAGCTGTCATTAAATGTTTGTTTTTGAAAGGCAATACGCCTATGCAAATCAAAGATGAGTTGGACTCTGTGTATGGGGATTCTGCACCATCATTTACCACTTATATCGACGAGTACTGCTATCTTCACGTTGAAGTTGGAAAGTTGTCAGCCCACCCATGTACTTGTCAGATAAATGCCGAGTATGAAATTACTTTGACTTTGGGGTACAGAAGACTACTACGGAAGAAACTTGTTGTCATAGCATATACGTTTTAGCTGCGGAAACGCCAACTGGCATGTGGTTATCAAAGTAAAGGTTCTGATCTACCCAAATACCAAGGTATCGGACTACAGTTTTTACTTGTAGGGGAAGATTATTACTTTATACAATTATTATTATTATTTATTGGCCTGTAAGAACCCGGAAGTTCATGGCCTCACCGACTCGGCTTCGCCATCGTTCCCTGTCCTGGGCACTCTCCTTCCACGCTTGACCATTCGATCCGATCTCCTCAAGGTCAAACCTAACATTGTCCTCCCATCTCCGTCGCGGCCGTCCTACCGGTCTCTTTCCCGTTGGTCTACCGTCAAGAATTCTATGCACGGTCCTATCGTTCCCCATTCGCGCCACGTCTCCGGCCCATCTTAATCTTCGCGACTTGATTACTCTCACTATTGTAGGTTTGCGATATAGCTCTTCCAATTCGTGGTTATGGAGTCTCCTCCATTGTCCTGCCTCCTCGTCATATTTACCTCCAAAGATGCCCCTCAAAACTTTATTCTCGAATACGCGGAATTTGTTTTCTTCCCGTTTTGTGAGAGCCCATGTTTCGCATCCATATAGAACAATCGGCATGATTATGGTTCTATAGACACGGAGCTTTATGTTACGTGATAGCAGTCTGGATTTCAGCAGTTTACTGACTGTGTGCCAACTCGCGTTGCCGGAATGCAGTCTCTTGTTAATTTCCTTCGACATTTCGTTACTGGCCGTCAGTATCGTTCCCAGATATTTAAATTCTTTGACTTTTTCAAATATCTTACCTCTGACGTTTATTTGTGTTATCTGAGATCCACCTGCTCTCGCGGTAATCATGTATTTTGTTTTGTCTTCATTTATTTCTAGGCCCACCTTACTTTATACAATGGAAATGTTTTTCCAATTCTATTTTGTTTCCTTCGATGTCATGGACAAGGACATTCTGGAAAGGATAGTTTCTGTTTTCTGAAAATTGATCTTTAATTTCCAGTCGTCGCAAAAACGTTTGATTCTATTGACGTCATCTTGCAGAAGTCTGCTGATAACATCAATCTTTAATCCGGACCAATACAGCACAATATCGTCGACGTATGCAATTGCATAATTGAGAGAACCTACTAGACCACTAGTATAAATGTTAAATCATCATTATTATCGGCATCACAACTGAGATCCGGTCTTGGCCTTATTTAGCAAGCCTTTCCACCGGTCCCGATTTCTAGCTGATCCAGTTTGGCACCCACAGGTTCCGGGCGTCCTGGTCCTGCCCCGCCCAGCGGAGTCTACCGAGCTTGATTTTTCTTACAACATTAGTTTCAAGATAGATTGCGTACAACTCATGGTTGTAGCGTCTCCGGAATCGTCCTCCCCAAATACGGGGCCAACAATTCTCCTTAAGAATTTTCCTTTCGAACTTAGCCGTGTTCAGAGTGCCTTTTATTGAGCACCCAGGTCTCGGATCCATACATGAGTACTGGTACGACCATGGTCTTGTTGGAAGTTCTGGATAAATTTTGGGATTTAAAGAGCTTGGTTGACCATAGTTGGCTTTGTTGGATTTGATCAGCCGTCCGCGTATTTCTTCTTCCATATTCTTATTGGCTGCTACTATTGACCCAAGGTGGTTAAAGGACCGCACTACTTCAAATTCGTGTTCCGCTACCCTGACAGTTTGACCAAAGTTAGGTCTTCTTTTAGCAGAAGTTGCTACCATGTACTTCGTTTTTCCCTCATTGTAGTGCTCCAAGTAGTGATTTTTCTTACAACATTAGCTTGAAGGTGGATTGCGTACAACTCATGGTTGTAGCGTCTTCGTAATCATCCTCCCCACATACGGGGCCAACAATTCTCCTTAAGACTTTTCTCTCGAACGGGGCCAAGAGTTCAGAGTGCTTTTTATTAAGCACCCAGGTCTCGGATCCATACATGAGTACTGGTAAGACCAGTAGTAGCTTGGATGTTCCGGATAAATTTCGGGATTTAAAGAGCCTTGATAGACCATAGTAGGCTTTGTTTGATTTAATCAGCCGTTCGCGTATTTCTTCTTCCATGTTGTTATCGGCTGATACTATTGACCCAAGGTAGTTAAAGGATGGCACTACTTCAAATTCGTGCTCCACTACCCTGATAGTTTGACCAACGTTAGGTCTTCTCTTCACAGAAGTTGCCACCATGTACTTACTTTTTCCCTCATTAATGTGCAGTCCCAGTCTTTGTGCCGTCTGCTTGATCTGGGTGAAGGATTCCTGTACCGCCGATTCGGCTCTACCGATGATGTCGATGTCATCTGCGTAGGCAAGTATCTGGCTGGACTCGGTGACAATAGTCCCTTTTGTTGTAACGCCAGAGTAACGGATTGCTTTTTCCAACGCCAGGTTGAAGAGGAGGCAGGCCAGACCGTCCCCTTGTCGGAGCCCATTAAAAATGTTTATTGGTTTGAACAGCAATCCCGCTTTTTACTTCACTAGTTAGGTTGGCTATAGTCAATCTACAAAGTCGTATCAATTTGTTTGGAATGCCGAACTCTCTCATGGCATTATATAGTTCTACCCTGGCTATGCTGTCGTAGGCGGCCTTAAAGTCTATAAATATATGATATAATGGAATCTTAAATTCCAAACATTTTTCCATCGCCTGCCTAAGGGTGAATATCTGATCAATCACTGCTTTGCCTAGGATGAAGCCAAACTGATATTGACCTATGATGGCTTTAGCGTATGGGGCTATCCAATCTTGTAGGATAGAGGAGAGTATTTAGATTTTTTTCCAGGCACTTTTATTTTGCCTGTGGTCTTTTTTCGGATCTTCTGAGCTCTTTGTATTTCTTCTCGCGTACCCGCGTCCTATGAGTCTGCTGCGGTGCCCGGTATTTAGCATTCTTACATTCAGTCGCTACTTTGCACTCATCATCAAATCAGTCATTCAGATTTCTACGACTACTGCCTAAGGTGGAGTTGGCAGTACTAGTGATTTACTAGCCTTTCTTGTATTGCATTATAGCCGATAATGGCAGGCTTCAGTTTTTGGCTGACTAGAAACCCTACCCCGAGCACATGTTGTTGTTAAATAGAATGGGAGAATTCACTGCTCCCTGCTGTAAGCCGATTTTAATGTGGTTGGTCTTGTTAAAAATTATATCTCCGCATTTCACCATAAATTGTTCACCGATTATTATATCGTAGATAATTTATTACAGCGGGAACTTAGCTGCACACCTAATAAAACAAATGTTCGGGCACACCTAGATTTGATGACTAATTATACAAACCCTTCTAATCATACGGCATCGAACGCCTTTTCATAGACAACCAAACAGACCTCTATGTATTGTCGCTTTGCGTTGTTCCACTGTACGTGTGAAACAATTTTTGTCGTGGCATGAACGGTGTCATGTTTCGTTCTGAAACCGAACCGATTGTTTGGAATAATACCATTTTCATCACACCAGGGTAAAGGCTATAATATAATTATTATTATTATTATACCAGATACCAGACTACCAATGCGGATTCCGTAGGAACCGATCAACAAGCGACCAAATGTTCACAATAAGGTAACTGCTGGAAAAGGAGTGGGAATACGGAGAGACGGTTCACCAACTGTTCGTGGACTTCAAAAAAGCCTATGACTTAGTCGCAAGGCAAAGACTCTACCATATTGTGGTTGAGCTGGCGATCCCGAAAAAATATGCCGCCCTCATTTAAATCTGCATGAACGAAAACAAAGGACGAGTTAGAATAGAAAACCACCTCTCAGAACCATTTGAAATCCGGGACGGACTAAAACAAAGGGATGGCCTCTCACCATGCCTTTTTAACCTTGTCCTCGAGTATGTTATCAGAAAGGTACAAGACAACAACACGGCCGGATCATCCCTGAACGGGGTCACACAAGTGCTCGCGTATGCGGATGGCATCGCCGTTCTGGGCGATAATCTCGAAACTATAAGTAAAAACTGTGAAATCATCAAGCAGCAGAAGAGATGGGCCTAGAAATAAACGAAAACAAAACGAAATACATGATTACGACGAGAGCAGGTGGACCTCAGAGAACACATATAAACGGCAGGGGCAAGATATTTGAAAAAGTCAAAGAATTTAAATATCTGGGAACGATACTGACGACCAGAAACGAAACGTCAAAGGAAATTAACAAAAGACTGCATTCCAACAAGAACCATCACCATAACGTCCCATCTGCTTGCTAAGCACAGCTGGATAAGTTTTGGAGACCGTTTTCCTCTCCTGGAGTAGTACACGACATGAGGATTAGGATTCCCATATGTGCAGTACTGTTTCAGAGAAGTAGACCAATCAATCGATCTGCAATCACACAGGTGTGCAGAATAGTAAAATTTAGATTATAATACATGGTGACACGCACCAGTACTAGGTAGCCATCACACTGAACGTCAAGTATACATTTAACTCAGCCAGTTTGAACCACATAATGAATATCATCAACTTGGAGTATCAGTTGATGAAATTCATTTTGAATATCATTAACTAGAAGTATCTACTTCCTGAAGACCGTGGTATTATATTTTACAGATCGGGTGTTAATATATGAAACAAAGGTTGGCTCAAGGAAACACATCGAAAAGCACGAAACGAGAGGAGTACCGAAAGGCTTACTCCTCAGGCCGTTTCTGTGAAACGTAATGTACGGCCGGCACTGAATGTAAATAAAACTTCAGAAGTAGAGATCGTAGGCTATGCGAACCATTTACCAGTTGCTACAAGGGCAAAACCACTCTAAAGAAACTGTGGAAAATCGAACCAGCTGATAAAAATGTTGGATTTGAATTAGTAGAGAATAAAACAGAAGTGGTACCAGTGTCCAGTCGCAAAAAAGTAAATAAATTAGCTCACATGTTGGCGAATATATAATCGAATTCAACCTCAGCATAAACTATCTAGGGGTTATACTGGATCAGCGCCACGGGAGCTATGCGTTTAAGGAGGCAGCAATAACACATGCAGCATTGGAGAGATTGATATCAAATGTGTAAAACATTATGCTGAATGTTCCTAGCTTATGTGAGTAAATCAATCCTTCTATGGAGTAGCTTTCGTATGAGCTAAAGTAACCGTTTACAGCCCATACACCAAGCCCATGGAATCTGACCAAAGAAGAGAAACCTCGAGAATCTGCTAAGCGTATAGAATGGTATCCACCGAAACATCCGCTGTAATTGCGAGGCGAGCGCCGAGAGAAATAGAAGCAATATCGGTGACGGAGATATACAAGCTAATTGAATACATAAGACTCCAGTGCATGTAGAGCCGAATTCATGGCTATTGAGATCGAAGTTTTAGTCAATGGCAAAAGAAAAGGCACGCAATTATCATTGGACGACACGAATCTAGTGAAACCGCATATGAAAGAGTGGTCAAAGAGATCACACGGTCAGGTGGACTTTCCCATGTTCCAATGGCTGATATAATGTGGGTGCTTTGGACAATATCTGCACAGATTCAAGCGCAAGAACGACGTGGATTGTCCATTCGGCAAGGGATGTGTAGAAAACGCGGAACACATTCTAGCCGCATACAGTACATTCCAGAATGAGCAAGTCATCGATGCAATAGATGCGACCAATATGAGAGTGCTAATGCTTACTAGAAGTAATGGTGGAAACTTGTGGGGAGGAAGTATTGTGCTTAACACGGACTTCCTCCTCCATCATAAATTGTTCGCCGCGTAAACTGTTCCCAAAAAAAAAACAAAGCAAGAAAATCTCCACAGCAGGACGTCAGGCGCCACCTCCTGACATAGAGTTCAGGACGTCCCTTCTTAGGTCCCTAGACGTCTTCCAAATGCCTCAGCTATACCTCGGCAAAGAAAATCAATACCACCGGACTGAGACAACATCCTGGAACACCTCATCCAGGTATCCCAGGCATTAGGCCATCACGGCATAATTTAAGCGGCAACAAAAAGGCAAACACGCCTCACTACGCCGCCCCATATCCCAGGTGCATCATCCTTCGGAGAGCGCTTCCATTTCCCTAGGGCGCCCTGGGGTTGGATGCAATCAACCACCCACCAGGGGCCCCCTAAGTTAAGTCGCCCACCTTAAACCAAGTGCGACTGGTCGACCGACCTCCTCACATTCTGCCGTTCGGTCGAGGTCATAGCTGCTGTATATCGAGCGCCGTAGTCGACACTGGTGCCGATATGCGGGTCCTCCCTCGATCGGTAAGCCCGCGCAACAAATTGCCCACCCCCCTTTACCAGTCCCAGCGGCAAACAATCTGCCATACAAACGTATGGACGAAAGTCACTGACTCTGGACTCGGTTTTCCTCAATTTTATCCACTGACACGTCGTAGTACGATGTCAGTGAGTCACAATAGGTCCCATCTCCTGGCACTTCGTGCACGATGCCAGCGAGCATCAATAGGTTTCGCCTCCTGACACTTCGTCATACGATGTCAGCGAGCTCCTAATGGGATTAGACCTATTAGTTAGGTACAACCTGTTGGCAGGTACCGCCAACAACAGGTTAACACCTTCAGCGCCTCTATCTGTATTTTCCCACACACGCTACTTCGTCACTGCAGACGCGAGCAGATTTCCGATAGGTTCCGACCTATTGGACGAAAAACCTGTTGGTTCAAGCGACCCACAACAGGCCAATGGACCACGCCGCACACCCTTTCCCTTGATGGCATCAAGCGGTAACATCCGCGTCCACTATATTTATCACCACAGGCCCAAACCATAACCAGGAACTTGTCATCACGACAGTTCCCTTAACAATTACAGCGTCTCCCGAAGTACGCAGAGCCACCTTCTTCTCCAAGCGTTCAGCCCCCCTCCTAGCACCGCACCACCCATTCGAGCATCCCTTGAGCTCTACCTCCTTTATTTCGTGTCTACGTCACTGGGGGTGGAGGGGGGGTACTGTGACGGTCCCGTCTAACCCCACGGTTCACTTACCTCAAAAACCCACATAACCCCCATCCAGTCTGTATCAACTTTCTCCTAATGCAATCGCATTAAGCACCCGTAAAAGCTTCACGCAATAAAATTCACCAAATGTATTTAACTAAGAGCTCCTGAAAGAGAATTCTTACCTGCATGCATAACTTCGCATTTAAAATCCCCTATAAGAGTTCTCTCCAAGCTTATCATAAATTTCCTAAAAGAAAATTCATCGGTCAATATATAAGACAACCGCATAATGAGGGAGCCTCTGTCGCAAGACTAATGACCTTGCTCGAATCATTATGGAAAATTTAACAAGCCTCAGGACTTGCTAAATAAGGCCAAGCCCGGTCCCCGGTTGTAGTGCCGATGATGATGATGATGATGATAATCAAGAAATATTACCCTTGAGTTGGCTTATCCCAGCATCATCATGTTTATCATAAATTACCAGACAAACACATTGGCTGGCGACCTACACCCAAGGGGCCAAAACAAATACACCCATCTCGTGGCACCAATTAAATCCTACAGCATAAGCAAATGCAAATAGGAAATCAATACTTACACTTACCAGTGATGCCATAAACACCATTTCCTGGAAATCTACCCAAAACTTATTAACACCATTTCTTCGTTGAGCCGGGTCTATTTATTTAGCCGCGACGCACATCTCAAACAAAGATCCAATTAGCATCCGACGAGTTTCGGTTTTGTTTGCTTTACCAGACTCGCATCCCATGAATGCACATTATCCCTTTCTTGGTTTAGAGTGTTCCCCATGGCTTTGATCCATAAAAGAACCAGTGTACACACATACATGTGTACTGTGGCGATCTTCTGTATGAGATCTGTTGGTTACCCCAAAGAGAGACTTTACGTCTCTCTTGAAACAGGAAATGCATCTTTAATTTAAGAGAGCCAGTTTCACTGGCTGGATTTCTTTTAACAACGATTGAATATCGTTGAGTCATTTACCATCCGCTGATCGCTACGGTCATGCCGCTCCCGCTCTCCGGTGCGCACGGAGACGCGAAAATACCCGGAGTCGTGTGGGTAATAGTTTTTAAAGTATTTTCGTAAAGTTGTAAACGTAACGAACCGCAGACGTGTTGGCGATAGCGTCAAAGTTTGTGAAAGTATTAATTAAAATTTTGTCATTTTATGTGTTGTTCGATTTTGATATGCATTCAAAACTAAAGAATAAATCTAAGTGAAAGTATAAACGTAACGTAAATGTATAAACAGTTGTTAAAGTCAAAACAAAATAATAAGGACCAAATAAAATTAAAGAACTTACTTCGAACAACATAACCTGCGTGTTTTCTTTATTTCTGGTTGTGAACAAACGTGGCGGCGTTTCGTACTTCTTTCGGTTCGGTGTTTTACGCGGCGAACAGTTATGATGGAGGATGAAGTGAACGGAGTGTCCGTGTTAGGCACAATACTTCCTCCCCACTCATCAGCGCATGTCTCGACAACCTCATGCAGTAATTCCAAAGTCTACAAGAATTACAACTTTAGAGTTGCAATACTGCAAGCCTGCTCCCGGAGAAAATATTGAGAACCGGAACTGGGGAAATAAACAGAATTAGGTTGCAAAGTGAGAATGGATTTAATCCGTAGCAAGTGGACTCGGGCCACTTGTATCTTTTGAAGATTGCTACGTCCAGACCGGAAACCAAAGAAGAAAAAAAAACGGGTATTTTCTTTATTTTCATTTTTTCCAACATTTTTTATTTCCTTTTTTTCTTAGTATCTAAATTATAGGCTAGACAAAAAATGCTTAAGTTCTAGCTTAATTATATTATATTTTAACTTACTGGGCTTACGCACACACTGAACTTTACCTGCCTATTATACAATTTGCCTTTCGGCGACAGAACTTTGTTTGTTTTTTAATTATGTTTATTTGAATAACAAAGAAAAACTAACAACAAAAAAATGTGTCAATTTTGTTTTTTTTAAACTTAAATTTAACTTATATCTTCTCTTTTTTTTAATTGCTTAGAAACCTTAAGAAAACTTTAAACTTATTCTACCCTAATCCTAGAAAAGCTAAATCTGTGTATGTAATCATCTACCGCGTTTAGCCACAGAGTTAAATATTGCTCCCGATCGTATCGCGGAGTCTATCACGTAATAACGTTGTATTTCACCGAGAGCTCGGGATAGGGACCGATCTATGTATTACCTATTCCCAGTCTTTCGTCTGGTCCATCAGCCATCCCCGAAAGTTCCTGATCATAGCTTGATGAATTGGTACCTCACAGGTCGGCCGGGTGCTGACACACAGGCCACCATAGTAATTAGTAAAAGCGAATCAAAAAACCAGATGTGATAAGAAAATAAGAATCTGCAAATGAAACGATGAAGATAAAATATAATACCAGTCGCTTCAGTAGTACAATCATTTAAATCAATGAATACCTTCTAGAGAATAATGTGTTGATACGTCCCCATCTTTAAATCACTTTTACTTCTTGCTAAAAAATCTGTCTGATGTGCCAACACTGTCCCGAAGCAACAATTAACTGACCCTCAAATATTCGCTTGTCTTTGTACAATTATATTTGCTGGTAACATATCAAGAGGCCTATTGTGGTCCCAAGTCGGGACTCAACGTCATTTTGCTTTCATAAAAATTCAGTGGCACCTATCGTACCACAAGCGCGACATATATTCAAATATTCAGCTTATTTTAAAAAGGGTAGCGATATAGAAGGCTGTCGATGCCTTAACAGATTTCCAACGTTATATAGAGCAAAATGCAAAAAGAAAAACCAAATGTAGCGAAGATAAAGAAAAATATAAGCAACAGGTAAAAAAAAAATAAATAAAAAACAAATCCAATAAGTACGAATAAAAAAAAAAAACGAAATCCATACAAGAACAACAACAAAGCCGCGCTCCTATTTTATAATCAAAAGTAAAGCGATTGTGTATAGCCAGATCCGAAGAATTTTTATCTGCAAAAGGGCCATTTAACGTAGTAAAGGGAAAACAAAATGTCATATAGGTCCCTCAATAAATTATCAAGTTCTCGGCTCCTCTCAATGCAGTTCACCGATTCAAGAACAAGGTAACGTCCACCGTTTGCCGGTTGCGACAAACTTCAAAAATAAATATAAAACACAAAATAAAACTAAGAACTAAAAATAAAAATAAAATATAAAAGTAAAACAACAAACAAAAGAAGAGGAGACACACTTTCTGCTGATCCGCACCAGGGATATGGGAACACGTTCAGAGTCTGTATATTACCATATGCCCACCTTAGCCTCAAGTCGAATGTCTCAGGTGCTATGGTCTGACTTCACCGCCAAGTGCCCGGTAGCTAGCTTAGTCCTTGTTCTCAACTTAACTTAACGCATATTAAAAGCATGTCTTGTGGTCTATTTCTAACTTGCGCTACCTTTCATCTTCACCTATACATAAAATATTTGAATATTGCGAATTATTTCACATTCCAATCTGGTCAATATCCGTCCCCACACATACACACGTTGATACAGTACAGACTCGCACATCCAGCCTCCTTTGGCATCCTTGCCATCGTCTTTTCTTAACCGAAATCACATTCGACCAGCGAATACGTGAGGTAGCACATTGCTTTGAAATGTGGTGGCATAAGCATAAACTTGTGCATGTCGTATCCTTGGCTGCGGTGTGCTTTGATATCACCAATAGCTGCACGCGCCCAATTTACATTCATGTCTACCGATATTCGCCAAACTCAACTCCTTACTTCACATATGCTACTACTTTATGTGAATAACCGTTGCCAGCGAAATTTCAAAGGGAATAAGCAGAAACTGTCAATACGTCCGTTCTGAATAAAATGTGCAGACTTATAAATCGATAAATGTTCGCTGGCCAAACCAATGGCGGTAGTCACTGTATCAAAACTGTTGTTTAACAACTAAAAGGAGCGCGACCGAACTGAACTATCCGTAAGGCGCACCACTTTTGCGAATAACCACGCCACAGTTCCTACACACGTCTGTACATATGGGGAAGGGGCAAAGAAAAAAAAACCCACGAAAAGGAAATCTGTGGATCTTTTCTAAGTCAAAGCGTCTTTCGTGGAACACACGTTGTAGTCTCGCGGTCTTTGCCTAAAGCCGAAGCATACTCGTAATATATTTTTATGGAAAGTCAACGCTCCGCCAGGCGCAGGGATCCACTTCGCTACGAGCTGGACATGAAGTTCGTTCGCATTGGCAGGACACGGGAATATGGTGAACGGCTGTCCGGTGATTCTATGCATCTCCATGGGGCTCATTTGATGTCGGTTAATTATCACCGAGGCTTCAAATTCCTATCACCCCAGTGATAGGATTAGATTGTAAGAGAGATGATCCTTTTGTATCTGAGATTCCTCATCTGTGCAGGAGACGTATGTTGTTTTATCAGATGTCCTTCGTCACTTAGGACAGACGAGTATCTAATGTAGTTCATGTTAAGATGCTTGACCTTGATCTGAAGGGAGTGGGATGATCCGAGGTGTTTATTGTGTCAAAGATGCCAAAAAAGACTTTTACTAAAGCGTTTGACTCGTTGCAATTAATCATTCTTTTAAACATTAATTTTAAGATTGATGGCGCTAATATCAAATATAAATAAATATAAATTTTTTTATAATGAGCGCGCGTAAAAGGGATTGTTTAATAATTTTAAACGTCACTGTACTGTGTGGACAAAAGATTGGGAGATGATGATGCACATTGGTCCTGGAGATAAAATAATGAAGCACATGCTCACCCAGAGCTCCCCACATTTGTGTGGTTCGACGGTTTTCCCGCGGGTACTCTTAACCTCTTAACGCGCAATCTCTTATTGATAGCAAAGAATTGAAGAATGTGAAATGCGCTTACCAAGTTCAATTTGAACAACTAAAGGTATAATATCTATATATATAATATATATATGGATATTATATATATATATATATATATATATATATATATAGGGTTTTCCAATAGGAAATATATATATATATATATATATATATATATATATATATATATATGGATATTATATATATATATATATATATATATATATATATATATATATATATATATAGGGTTTTCCAATAGGGACTTGACAACTTTTTTTCGGTAGTAAATTTTTATAATTTGCAGACGTTGTTCGTTCGTGTACTTAACCATGATGAAAATGTTGAATAAATTGACAGTGACAATTTGATGATTAGTGAAAGGTTGCGTTCACAAATTAAGCTCGCCGCGGTGTAATCCCTAGAAGCGGAGGATGAATTTTCCAAAAGGGTCGAGCAACTTCCCGGTCCTAACTCTAATGTTTCCGACGCTCGCTCGGCGATTCCGTGCCGCGCATCTACAAACAGGTCGTCCTGCCTCAGCATTTCCCTACGAGCTCGCTCAAACCCGGTTAGGTGGTCCACCAGGCTTCGAAAAGGGACATTACCCAACGTGAGAAGGAAGTGCTTTAGTCCTTCCTCCCCCAGACCCCTTACCAACACCGGTTTGGCCATGCCCTCAAGCTGGCTGGCGAAGACGGACCTACCCTGGCGACCATAAAAGCGCTCAGCTGCCTCCTCGCACCGTACCACGGCCCGCTTCACTCGGGAAACGAAACCTGTGGCATCCTCGGAAGGAAGTTGTCGCATTTTGGAAAGTTGCGCACACAACTCCTCATACGACACCCGGGGTTCGTAGGCCTCTCTAAGACGCTGTTCCGCTTCAAGGAATGTCGTGGGTGGTCTCTCCTCGAACATCCGATAAGCCTCGCCGCTCAGCCTAGAGGGCAGCCACCGGAGGAAGGTATGTTCCTCCTCCACCGCCAGCCCATCCAAGGTCCTTCTACAGCCCTTGAGAAACGAAGAGAGTCTCTCGGCCGTATCCGGGCCTTCCTGTCCCGAAAACATGGGGACCGCCTTCGACACAGGGTCGAAAACCCTATCTGTGCCCAGCATGGTCCGTACAGGACATGGTTGTGGGCCCAGTTTAAAATACGAGGGCATCGGCGTGTCCTCCATGCTCCCGACAGGCTGTTTACCGACGGTGGGAGGGGGGCGTGTTGGCGATCGGTCGTCCACAAATTCGTCCCTCGAATCATGGAACGCCTCCGGATCCACCTCGTCAACCGGCGGCTCGGGAAATGCCTCGGGTCGTGCCCGGGCAGGAGTGCCCTCTCGGACATCTCTCTGACGTTGCCTTGTCTGCATCTGCCGGCCCTCTAACCACACTCAAAATTTCTCCCCACCAAACCCGGAATCCCGACAAGCCCTATGGCCAACAGTAAAGCCGGGGAAAAACCACAAAATTAGTGGTAGGAAACACAGTCTAACTCCGAGCTCTAACAAAAACACAACAACAAACACAACTCCTCCAACGAGAGAATCAACCCGAACGCGACAGAACCAATCCATACACGAGCCGGCCGGATATCGGATACCAACCCACAACGTCTGTTCCGATCAACGTTCTATTTTGAAAGTTCCGATCGCTAAAAGGCCGCACACGAATCGAGGGGGCGCAAAAAAAAAACAACAATGAATACAACCCCCACACAGACAAACAAACACTCCTACAGGGGACAAACTCTTCTCTCGCAGCCACTAAACTGCAGACCGCGCAAAGTACCTCACAACACAAACAGCAACCACACTCACCGAGAAGAGAGAGAGAGAAAGGGGAAAGAACCCGGAAACGAAAACAAAAATCCTTTAACCCGACGATGAGGTAACAACACCAAAAATATATATATAACAAAATCACACGCGCGATCAAAAAGAAGAAAGAAAAGGCAGAATCACAATTTCAAGATTTCAAGATCGATTAAGCTGAAAATCATTCAATAAACAAATAAATCAAAAGAAGCAATCAACAATTAAAGTATCAGCTTAAGGCTAAAACCAAAACAATACTACAATCATTAACATATTCGATTTCCATTTAACAATAATAATAAATAAATAAATAAACCACAAGCATTGCTCAATTAACAACAAAAAGAGAAGAAACATTAAAAAAAAACAAAAATCTCTGCCTTCCGTCCCTGATCCATGCAGGCCTCTCTGCTCACGTTCTAGTGCATGATGTTTCACAATAGTATCCAAAAGTATATTCATAAGTCACAAACCTGTCCTGGGAAGGTTTGTCCGCAGCGCCAGTTTGTAATATTTTTGTTACAAATGTTATGATGTTGATGAGTGTGGCAACTAATTATTAAGTGCGTGCCCCGCACTTCCGCTGTGGAGGTATAGTGGGAAAGGATTAGATTGATTACCTAATTCTGGGGGGGGGGACTGCTTCCGTGGCTTAATGTCGTTGCGGTATCCTTATGTGTCCAATTAACCACACGAGATTCTCTCACTCGGGTTCACAACCAATGTTCGAGGGACTAGGATTGTATCAGAAGCTTTTAGATGGACTACACCAATTTCACTTCTTCTGAAGTTATTCCAATTCGTTTTTTTTTTATTTACTTTTGTTTTTTACTTTTGTTTGTCCTTTTCTTTTACACTCAAAGTTTACAAATTTTTAACACCGATCAATAATGGGGACCACTTCCTGCCCTTTTTTCCTCCTGGTAACTGCGCACAAAGAACAAAACGTTTCTTCTCCTTTTTCCGTTGTCAAAAAAAAAAAAAAAACGTCAACAACGGAATTCCGAACCGTATTCAAGAAAAAGGTTAACCCTCCGTCTCTCTCGCTCTCCATTCACGTCCACTTCGAAAAATAAATTCGAACTCGAAGAACTGCACGATCCACACCCGAATCGGGGCGTGTTCAAAAACTCACTTCTGGATCGTGCAATTCTTCCACCACCTTACCATCGTACTATTTTAAAACAAAATTGTATTAAATGCAAATTATCAAATGATGGTGGTGGCCGACGTACGTAACACCAGAGGATGGAGGCGTTGGAAGCCAATAATATGGACATAATATGGTTGAGGATCGTGCTGAGGAATTCCGTTAAATTTCTTTGTTCTCTTTACCGCTCCCCGAATGACTATCGACATTTTTCGAACATCTTGCACATACCGTCGACTGGATACAAATCAACCACCCAGCTTCTAAAATTGTTGTCCTTGCCGATTTTAAAGTGCACAATTCCGGTTGGTTGTTACATTCTGTAAGCCCCAATTTGACTCAACTCGTGGAGGAGCCAACGCGAGTGTCGGATGCCGAGGCGATTGTGTGAACACCCTGGATCTGTTTTTGACATCCGAACCGAGTAGTTATACCGTTGAGGTTTCTGCGCCACTGGGAAACTCTGATCACTGCTTGGTATCTGTCGCGAGTTAATTAAAACAAACTTTTTATTTTTAAAGCTATTTATTATTATTATTTAGTAGTGAACGTGTGCGCTCGTTCACGGCTGGGAAATCAATCACACCGGTTCTTCTTCGGTGGCGATATTTATGCCTCGAATTGTGATAAGGCTGTGTGTGAAGTTTGGTCTATTTGTTGATGTGTTCGTTGTGGGAATTCGTTGATTGTTTGTCTTAAGATAGATTGGTTTGAGTTGCTGTACTGGGCCATGTGTTGGTTATTTCTCTTACGATTAGGGGTGTCTTGGCAGCATCGATTGGTTTTATTATCGTCGGTATCCTTTGACTATGTTTTGATAATGCGAGTTCAGGTGAGTATGGTATTTTTACAATATTTATGCAGTATTTGGTCTACAATGTGGAAAAGATTAAATTGGATTGTATGTACAATGGTATCATAATGTAACTGTACAAAGGTTGGTAAAGATTAATAGTAAAGATATTTGGGGTTTAAAATACAAGGGTTATTATGTACAGAGATTTGTTTGGGGTTTGAATTACAGTAATACATAGGTATGTCTAATACATTATGTGGGAGGTATTAATTCGCGCAAGCACTTGCATATCAAGCGAATAACCGGACTAGGCAGCTTCGCCATGTATGGAAGTATGGGGCTACTAACTGGGACGTTTTGCGAGATTTCTTCGCATCCTTTCCATTGTCGGAGGTGTGCTTCGGAGACTCCGATGTTAACGCTTGCGCGGAGTCGGTATCAGAGATTATTCTCCTGGGGATGGAGATGTATATTCCACATTCCCTCAAACGAAGTTCGTCTGATAAACCTTGGTTTGATAAAAAATGCGAGCAGATTACAGCTGCAAAAATTAGAGCTTTTAAGCAATCGCGCTCCAATCCCACCGATGTTAACAGAAGGAATTTTGTTAGAATCAGAAACGCGTGCAACCAGGCGATTGATACCACGAAGAAGGCTCAACGACAGGGTGATCAATTATCTCCTTCGGTGCCCAACTGGCTTGCGCTCCTTCTGGTCAATGGCAAGAGCTGTCAGCAGCAACTTCGCATCCTCCTCATTCCCTCCGTTAGTGACAGACAGCGGAACATTAGTCACGAATTCAAAGGATAAAGCTAATGTGTTCGCGAATTTATTTTCCGCGAATTCAAACCTCGATCCCGGCCTTTTGGAGCCACCTGAGATCTCGCCGGTACGGTCTTCGATGCGGGATGTGAGATTTCGTCCGCGCATTATTCAACGCATTCTACGTGAACTGGATTGTAGGAAGGCAACCGGCCCGGACGGAATGCCAGCAATAGTCCTTAAGACCTGTGCTCCAGAACTAGCACCGGTTCTTGGCAGATTCTTCCGCTTATCTTATGCTGGAAAATCGCTCGAGTTCAACCAATCCCAAAGATGTGAAGGAAGTGTCTCCCACAAAATTACCGTCCGATAGCATTACTGTCTATTTTATCTAAGGTAATGGAAAAAGTCATCAATACAGAGTTGGTTAAGTATTTGGAGTGCAACGTACTTCTGAATGACCGTCAATACGGATTCCGTGGCAGGCGGTCCACGGGAGACCTTTTGACACTTATAACCGATATATGGACATCTGCGATTGAGCGGCATGGTGAGCCAAGGGCGGTCGCATTGGATATCTCCAAGGCTTTTGACCGCGTCTGGCACGGGGCATTGCTGAGCAAACTTCATTCATATGGACTTTCCCAGCAGCTTTGCGACTGGACGAGGAGCTTCCTTGAGAATCGATCGATCCGGGTTCTTGTGGGCGGCGAGTGTTCGGATTTGTATTCTGTTAATTCGGGGGTGCCCCAAGGTTCTATTTTGGCTCCAACCTTGTTTTTGGTTCACATAAATGATTTGTTGGAGACAATGGATAACAAAGTGTTCAGTTTTGCGGATGATAGTACGCTTGTTTCTTCCTTTTCGAGTGATCGGCCGATTGGTGCATCAACGTCACACCAGCTGAGATGTAGACAGATTGACTCTCTGAAACGGGATCTGGATAAAGTCCTGCAGTGGGGAAAGGCCAATCTTGTCTACTTCAATGCAACGAAGACCCAGTATACAACATTCATAAAGAAAACTGGATCATCGGTTCCACAGCTGATGATGGTCTGTGGGAATGTATCGTGGCATAAACATGTGTCGAACATCGCCAGGTCAGCCTCAGGAAAACTGAGCTATCTTTTTAGAGCCAAGAAATATTTTACTCCGGCCCAACTTCTTCTCCTATATAAATCCCAAATTAGACCCACGCTCGAATATTGCTCTCATGTTTGGAGCTCGGCTCCTAAACATACCCTCGACCTACTTGAGACCATACAGAGACTAGCGATCCACCTGATCGGGGACTCGGAGCTAACGTCGGGACTACAGTCGCTATCACATCGAAGGCGCGTAGCCGACCTCTGTCTGTTTTACAGATATTATCACGGGGACTGTTCTTCGGAGATTCTTGGTATTGTTCCACGCAATTCGGCTTATATGCGCTCCACAAGACAATCTGACGGATCGCACCCGTTTGTGGTTCATCTCCCGACGGCGCAAACATCCCTGCATCAGAACTCGTTCCGTTACAGAGCGGGGAAGCTGTGGAACTCCCTTCCCACGCGAGTGTACCCGGAGCGTTAC